>CM059021.1:4405672-5065407 GCA_030272315.1 Paspalum vaginatum | reverse complement strand
TATATTTATATACATAATTTTTTGAGGAAAATATTTATAATACATAATTGCTTGAACTATTTGGAAATCCTTTAGTATTGTTACATCATTACTCTGTATTATTACACAAAACTATTTAGCCTCTTTGGCAGGGTGTCTTGGCATTGGCTTCAACTCGTAGACACAAGAAGCAAAAGCCGATGAAGCCATAAAAACGTCATTTCGATGGTCCCGATGTATTTTGCTACGAGAGGAAGAGAAAGGCTCGTATGCACAGTTTGTACCGGCAAGGCCAACTCCAACTGTAGCCTCATTTTAAGGATTTTCGTACTGTTTGACGCTATTCTGACACTGTTTACAAAGTGAAGTTTGAAATGAGAAACGAAGGATGAAAAAACTGCTGGAGATAGCCTAAGATCCGGAACCCATTGAAGCTTTGCCAAAGAGACATAAGCAACATAGCCTAGAGTGTGTGTTTTTGTTGTTGTCCCATGCACCCTCTCTTCCTTGCTTCCGTCCCCATTATCTCTTTCCCATGCACTCCATCTCGTCGTCTGCCTCTCCGCCTCCTCCCTCCTTGGCTCTGTGGCTGGCATAGGGTCTAGATTTGGCACCAGTACCCTGTGCTACCCTGTGGCTGGCAGCGATCTCAAGGTTTGATAAGGCGTGCACACCACATATTTGGTCTCCACCTTGCTAGGAGGAACCATCAATTCGGATTCAGCCTTAAGACGTCTAATATGGGTTCTGTACGTTTGAAGTTAAGGTCAATTTTGTGCAGAGTTAGGCTCGTTTTAACCGAGATGTTTGCCCATGTGCCCATGTTCGACCTTTGACTTAGGTATCTATAAACATACATGTTCAGATGATGCACCTTGACATTAGAGACAACTTTATTTTTTTTTCTCAAACTTTTTCCAAGATCTTTCTTTTTCCTCTCTGGACTTAGTGGCGCCCATGTTTTTCTTGGTTTTTGAGACATCAACCTGGGTTTGCTAAAATACAACAAATCAGCTAAGCTATGGACCATATGGCATATACGGGTACAATAAAGGGCAACTTAAAGTGAAAGCAATTTCCGACATTAGATACTCCTAAATAAATAAATAAATACTAAAGTACTAAACCCTACTAATTTCACATCGCAGAAGTAATATACAACCGCAGAAGAGAGTTCTTGAAAACTGCACAAAGTTTGCCAAACAAGAAACAGAGAAAGTGCAACCAATGCATTACGCATGAATGAAGAACGATCAAGAGCAGCATGCATGCGATTGGAGGCGCACTCACCTTGGAAACTGGCGGCACCGAACTTCCGGAGCCCTTCCGGGATAGGCCCCGAGAAGTTGTTGTAGGAGATGTTAACTGAGAAGAGCTTGGTGGAGGTGGTGACGGAGCTGGGTATGGGCCCGGAGAAGCCGTTCCCGGAGAGATCAAGCTTCTGCAGCCCCTTGAGCGGCGCGAACGCGTCGTCGGGTATCTCCCCGGCCAGGCCGTTCCGGCTCAGAAATAGGAACCTGAGCGCGGGGAGCGCGGCGCCAACGTCCGGGAACGCGCCGGTGAGGTTGTTGTCGGAGAAGCTGAGCGAGCGCAGGCCCGGCAGCCGCGCGAGCGGCGCGAGGTCCGGCGCCGCGCCCTGCAGGCCGAGCCCCTCCAGCTGCAGGAGCTGCACACGGCCCGTGGGCACGTGGCACCGCACTCCCTGCCACGGCGACTTCACCGCGCCCGTGCACGGCCCCGGCGCGCGCCAGTCGCCCAGCAGCGCCGGCGGGCCGCCCCCCGCTGCGCGCAGCGTGGCCTTGAACGCCAGCAGCGCCGCGGCGTCCGCGTCTGGCGACTGCGCGTCTGAGCGGAATGTGGCCGCCTCGAGGAACACCGCCGCAGCCAGGAGCAGCCGCCCGGCGCCCGCGCCGCCCATGGTCCGGTGCGGGAGAGAGAGAGACAGACAGAGAGGCGTGTGAGCGCGTCTCGGTGGATGCGTGCGGCGCACTAGCGCTGGCGGCGTGCGCAGGAGGCGGGCGGCGCGCGCATGGCGCGAGGCGGCGAGGGAGGGGGCGGGCGGGCGGGCGGACACGGCCCCCGCGCTGGCGGCTGGCCTCGTAAGAATAGGCGCGCGGGCTGTGTAAACGAGGCGGGGGTCTTTGCTGCGACCGACCGACCGCAACGTCCTCTTCTTGTTGCCGTCGTTGGTTGGTTCGTTCGTGTCGTGCGTGCGTGCAGCCTGTCTGGCTCTGTCAGCTACTCAGCTGATGATGATTAGGCTGCGATCAGAAACGAACAGACAAACAGGTGGTAATATTCGAAACTTCTGCCTCTGCCTCTGCCTGCGTTTGATCCTGATGTCCTCGATTGGTATGGCAATGCAATGCCTCGATCAAGTCTGCCCGGGCAGAAAAGGACTCGGCTTTTCTTCCCATTTTCTACTGCCGCCCACACACGGCCGGCCACACTGAATTTCCATTCCCGTTTTCAGCGAGGAAATGTGACCGTTTTTTTCCCCACCACAAGAGTCTTGGTTGCGTTTAACTGCGACGCCACGCTGTAGCATTCTCAACCGATCACTGATGTGGAAACTGGCTGAATTGACGACACGAGCTGTACAGACAGACAGACCGTCCTTGCAGGGCTGTAAAGAGCTCTCTGACCTCTGAATGCGTTTTTACTGCTGCTGCTGCTGCTACCTTACCATGTGTGAATTGTGATCGTGTCCTTGCAATGGCGCGCCATCGTTTCCCAAATCCCAACCGATTCACACGCACCCATCGCCTACCAACCAACACCGACGTGCAGGCGTGCAGATGCAGCAGGAAAACGGGCAGAGCTGCTGAACTGCATGCGCCCGTATTGTACTCGTCCGGTCCGGCCGGGAGACGAGACGCCGCACGCGGGGACACAGACAGCTCTCGGCCGAGCTGCTGAACTCGCGCTCGCCAGCTTCCACGTTCCGGACTCAGCAGTTCGTGAGCGCGAGTGGCGGCCACGATGGAATATCAAATGAAGACGAAGTGAATGAATGCAAAACAGTACACGCTAGCATGCATGGTATGGCCCTCCGATCCGACCAGTAGTAGATGTATAGCAGTTCGCTTGCTCATGGATTAGACGTCTCAGGATCAAACAACAAACAGATCAGACGGCCATAAAATCGTGTGTTTGGAGCTCTTAAAACACGCGGTTGTGATTTAGCTTTTCTCTATGCGATGCCACAGATGGGAGCTGAAGCAGATGGTTTCGCTGGGATATGCCGCGGGTGAAAATGCTTTGTTCCCTCATTTCTGTCAAAGACGTTCGTTCTATGGGTGTCACGGAATAAAGATTCTCGTCTTTTCTGGAGTACTAGGCAGATAACGATGGCATACATCCAATTCCACCGTCTCTGTCCACACTACTGCACAGCACTGCATGTGTGCTGGACTGCTGGGATCAGGCCCTATGCCGGTTACGATCTGATTGGACAAGGCCCAGCACAGCCCATTTATTTAGCCGGGGCCAATATCATTTATTACTGTTTCGTTAGAATTAACCAGCATTAATATTATTCACCTGGAGCCATCGATATCATTTTGATTGTTTCCTGAAGTTGAGATACACCACCATGGATCCTACTCCATCCGTCCCCAATTGGATGTGTTCAATATGTGTCTAGTTTTATCGACACCATATGAATATGAAAAGTAAAAAGAGAGCTAAGATCCCTTATAATTTTAGACAGAGGAACAAGGTGATCCAAAAGAATGAACCACCAAATGTTTCAATTAGATTCTTACCTCAGCGTGGGCACACAACATTACTGCTCTCTCCCTATAAACTAGCTTCAAAATCTTGATTTGGTGGATACAAGGATTCCCTTTGTGGAATAGGTCATGTTTGGAAGATAAGCATGCAAAAGATCAAAAAAAAAAAAGTCCTCAATATCGTGCATCTTGTGTTCTTCCTCCAATAAAAAGATAGCTTCCTTCTTTTTTAAAACATGAACCTACCCCTACCTTACATAAAGAATAATTCCTTTTAATCAATTATGAAGCACCTCTGTTTATGGAAATCTTCATAACCAACATCTACGAGGCAGAGGCCTTCTGGCGGTGCCGGAGGTGCTGTGGCACGCCTGTCAGTGGCTTCCATTAGGTTCAGCAAAGCATCGTCTCCGGCACCAGCAGCAGCCTCTCTTACGGCAGTAGCAACAAGAACCCTAACCATCTGTACAGTGCAGTATAGTGACAATTAGTAGCTATATGAGTGACCGAGGGTAAGGTCAGAAGAGCTGCATCACAGCTTGTCCTACCTTGCGTAAAAACCTGTTTGCAACTAGTTCAATGCACATGACCCTCATGCCTTCTTTGCAATCCTGAGGAAGGAAAACAAACACCAAAGATAACATTTTCAGTTGAAAGAATACAAAGTTGTAGATGGCATGGAAAATTTTTGGATCAAATTATTCAAAAAATTATAACTAGCAGTCCAGGTTTAGTTCATATACTCTTGTTATAGGATCAGCAACAGTAAATGTGTAACAGCAGTAACACATGGAAACAAAATTAGCCCGTGCAGAGTAATTCACAACAGGCAAAAGTTTCATAGTTCTTAAGTTGATTACTGCAATCTATTAAAAAATTAGAGACAAACTAATCTATGCTGCTCTCACCTCATTAACAAAATTTAGTGTGGCCACTGCAGCTCGAGAATGGAACATGAAACATTCTGTAGGTGGGCCACTGAAAAAACAAAAGAACGTCGAGAGAAGTGGCCTCTTTGAGCTTCAGAACAAGTGCCAACATAAAGACATGAATTCCAAATAAAAGGGGCATATTGCTCTCTTCAGATGACAAGTGGTGATGAGTATGGCAGACAATTTCCAGACAGTTCTGATGAACATCTATGTCAGGATCAGGTAATAAAACTATTATGTATGAATTAAGAAAATTCAAGCTGCTAGAGATTATCTGTAGGAAACATTTTTTTTCTACTTACAAATGCATCCGCATGTTATGAACTTATGATTGGATGAAACTTACACGCTTCGTGAAGCTTGTGTATCACGAGCAAACATCTTGTAGGATGATGTCTTTCCAGCAAGTTTTCTAAGGATTTTGTCAACCTTGGCCACATCGAAGCTCTGAGGTTTGATGTTGTGCTCAGAATTCTCTAGTATGTTAGAGGACTGCTCTTCCCCTAAGATCAATTTAGCATCCTCGTCAAGAGGGAAAATATACATGTACCTCCTCCATTTCGCTGCAAAATTAGGATGAAACTCACGTGCGACCTGCAAATTGTATCATCGGTTAATAGCCAGCATAGAATCATTTACGGTTGAGGTCTTGGCATTCTCAGAACTTTCACCTACAAGAATAAACTTTTTTTTTCTCTCGAACATCTACAAGAATAAACTGATGTAGGATTAAATGATACATCAAATGATCAAAATGGAATGCAGGCAGAACTAGCAGTATAAATATCGAGTATTCGAGTGCATTGTTATATTCGAGAAGGATGGAAAAAAACCTCTGACACATGCAAAGGTTTCAGTTTATCTGGAGCAGCCTCGCTTATTGCGTCTTTTATATCTCCAGGTTTCACATCTTTTCTCCATGTATCTAAGAAATTAAAGAGTAAAAGAAGTGTCAGCCAAAAGATGTTGATATGCTGCATAACAAATTTAAATTGTGATTAAATTATGGGGGAAAATGAAATCAACAGTATATGTATTCTCAAGGTTAACTAACAAAATGAGCAAACTTGCTGAAGAGCAGTCACCCCTTTGTCAGTGCGCCCAGCAACAACAGCACAGCCTTCTATTGGCAAAGATCTTGATTCAAGCTGTTTAGCTTTTCTTTCGTCCACAAATTGTCCAAGATGTTTCTCAACTAACCTGTAAGTTTTAAAAAATACTAGTGATTATTTCTCTTACATGTAAATGAGGTGAAGAGTAAGAGGTTGAACAAAATTACCCCTGAACAGTGTTGAGGCCAGGTTGCTTCTGCCAACCATCAAACGACCCCCCATGGTATGAAAGAACAATTTTAAATGTTACTCTTTCCCACCTTCCTCCCCGACCTTTAGAGGCAATATTTGCCGTTTGCTTTTCTAATGGTGCTAGGCAATTCTCTCCAGCAGTATCAGGAGTGTAATCTTTCTGTAAAAGTAAAATCTAAATCAGTTTCCCAAAATCAAAACATGTGAACAATAGGCCCACTAACAATTTTAAAGAATAGCCTATGCATTGATCTAAACCCAATTGATCCAGATTTAGCTATTCCAGTGTAGGCACATCTGGATTAGCAGGCCATGTATTCAAATCCTCAGTCTGCCTACAGAGCAAGTGAGAATCATCACAACCTGGCTACTGTCTATCGTAGGGCCAATGGCAAAATGTTTGTTCTTACCTCATCTACCCCAAACAGCTTGGCGAGCCCCGCGGCGCCGGCGCCGGCGCGCACGAGCTCGGCATAAAATTCGATCACCCTACTCCACGGCCGCGCATACATGTACTCGTAGCTCTCCCTACCAAATCCAGCAACCAACAGAGCTTCAGGAATCAGGCTCAAATACCTAAACCCTTGAGGAGAAAGCGAGGCGAGCGGCGAGGGGGAAAGGGAGACAAGTTACTTGGCTGTCCACCGGAGGTGGTGGCACACGTCAGTATGTGTGTAGTGCACGTGTTCGTCCCGCTCCACAGCCGTGGAAGCCGCCACGGCCGGCGGCGCCCTCGCCTTCGCCGCCGTTGCCATGAGGGGTCGGAACTTGGCGAGCATGTGCTTTTGAGTTTGAGCCGATGTGTTCTTTCCTCTCGTAAAATGGCCCCACATGCGAGTGTTTTTTCATTGAAGATAAAATTGCCTACAGAGTTGCTCATGCAAGAACTGTTTAATTTATCGATTCTACTCTATATACATGGATAAAACTGGGTATTTAAACAAACTGGCACATATAGACAGCGACTAATCTATCAATTTTCATGGTGTTGAATTCCCTGGGACTGTTCAAGTTTACGACGAAGAACAAGCATCTTTACAAGTAACTCAACACACTGGCAACGGTCAGGGCACACCTCTCCACTTCCATTTTTGGCGTGGAAATTCTCCCACAAAGAACCGTCTCATGTTTTTACAGCGTCGTCATGGCAGGCATTCACATTACATGCTGTCCATCACAGCTCTCATCTACATACAATTGCTAAACCGGGAGTAAGAACCCTAGTGTGGCCATCACAGAAAAAAAATGAACACTCACTGACTGATCTTTTAGAACAAGGATGGCTGCGCAAAGCCGAGCAACTAGGGCTCAAATCGTCAAAAAAACTGCTCTGATGTCATATCTTGTATAAATCCTCGTCAGGGGGGTCCTTTATGCTTCCATCTCTGGAAGGGGATGCAAGCGCCTCCAGGCCGAGCTGCTGTCCGTCAGAGTCCGGTGATGGGATGTACATCTTGCACTCCAACGATGGCTCGCTCTTGCTCCGGCCATTCCCAGGTCGTGTTCGCCTGCTCTGGGGGACTGGCTTGCCGTTCACGGATGGCACAGCGGTGGTCTTCGTCGCTGATTCCTGCTTGACCTTCTCCTTCTCAACACTCTCTGCAGGCTCCTTCGGGACCTCATAGAGTGTCACGGCACCTGTGATACCGTTCTGGAGGAGTATGTCTTGGCATTCAGGCATGTTCTGCACCTCCTCAAAGGTCTCTACTACTTGGCTCATGGTTGGCCGACCTTTGGGGTTCTGGCTCAAGCAGCGGTATGCAAGGCTTGCCACCTCAATGGCAGCCTTGGTGGAGTACTGCCCTTCCATTCTTGGGTCAATGATCCTGAACAGCTTCCTGTTGTGGACAAGGAGGGGGCGTGCCCAATCAACTAGGTTATGCTCACGGGTCGGCCTGCTCTTGTCCACAGCCCTCCTTCCAATAATCATCTCTAGAAGCACAACTCCAAAGCCATAAACATCACTTCGTGCCGTCAGATGGCCTGCGTCAATTCAATTGGAGATTGAGGATTAACATATTTGGACTAAGTAGCATGCAGTGTCTATTCACTCTTGAGGACATGTTCATTTTTGTACTAAAATCATAGAGGACTTTTCTTATAACATAGAAAAATCCTCGCTTACCAGTCATGACATATTCTGGAGCCGCATATCCATAAGTTCCCATAACCCGAGTTGACACATGGGTCTGGTCTCCACTAGGACCTGTTCTTGCAAGACCAAAGTCTGAAAGTTTAGCATTGTAATCCTGCAACAGTGGTAAAAGACACGGCACTTAGAAGCTATCTGAGACAATAAAATTTAATATTTAACATCTCAAGATCTGCAGTAAGAAATTTATATTGGCATTCCCTGTGTAGTAGTTTGCTTCTAAGAGATGGGCAAGGCAAAAGCAATTAAGTGTTCTTTACTGGTCTCAGAAAACATGGGTGCGTTTTGGAGAAATGGTAGATAAAACTGAATGTGCAAGGCACATAGTCCAATATAACAGAGTTCCTCTAGATGTTCAGATACATCAGAGAATATAACAGAGTTCCTCTAGATGTTAGAATAAACACACCAGGATATCTGGACATAATGTGTCACAGTGGGTTCAGCAGTGGAAATGTGTTCTCCATATAATTTGCTCGGCAATAAAAAGAAGTTTGATACAGATCTTTAAACATGTAGTGAAATAAGGCAATACTATCAATGCACTCATACATAATAAATGAAACACGAACCGCGTCTAACAAGATGTTTGATGTCTTGAAATCTCGATAGATGATGGATCTCTCAGCTCTGTGAAGGTACTCAAGCCCTCTTGCAGCACCTAATGCAATCTTCATGCGTGTTGACCATGGCATATTAAGGCAAACCCCTGTTATGTTACAAGCACGATAAAATCAATGAGAACTCCCTGTACAAATTGAAATATATGCATGACTGGTCTACCAGACAATAAAAATATGTGAGGCTTGCATGGCATATTTTCCTGCCACCAGTTGAATATCTCTTATTGGGATCATATCAAGTATATCTTTCAGATCAATCAATGATGTAGAAAATTAGGTCGGTGCAAACAAGAGGGACCCCAGTTGGAAGCAAAGAATTCACAAGTTCAAACAAATATTTATCATTATCATTTCAAGAGGGAACCCATTTGGGCATTATATCTGTATTGTGGATAGCCAGGTTAAGCGATCATGCACATATGGCCAGGTTAAGCAGTCATGCACAGTAGTTACTTCATATGCGATCTAAGACGAAATTAATTAGGGGGTAATCACTGCTGTTTTGTCCCAAGGCAAAAACGACACAAACCATTGCAGGTTATGCTAAAAAGAACAGTGAAATTAAAGAGGACAGTGCAAATAGCCAGTTAGATCTTACGGCGAAAAAGGTGCTTTTCAAGGCTGCCACAAGCCATGTACTCATAGACAAGCAATCTATGTGAGCCCTCACAGCAATAGCCAATCAGTTCAACTAGATTTGGATGGCTAAGCTGCCCAAGATAGTTGACTTCTGCCTGGAAACACATCAGAAAACCATTAGTCTTCCAATGATTGCAAGTAGTGTGCTGCTTAATTTCAACCTAGTTTTCAGCGTAGAAATGAATTCTTCTACATCTAGTGTTATGTGAAAGTTATTTCTTAAGAGCTAAGCAAGTAAAATGACTCTCCAGTAAAGACTACAAAGAAAAGTGTTCCTATCACTAAATGAAATAGTATCCAATCAGGTCAGTAGGTTACTCTCATGAAGATTTCAGATGAACCAGAAATTAACGAGAGTTCTTGTTAACGCATATTACCAAATCCAGGCTTAGAAGGTAGAAACAGGAAGAAACCAATGAGGCATTGAGGCTTACCAACCACTCCTTGTCCCCCTGAAAGCCCTCTGGGTTTAGTTCTTTCACAGCAACCTGTCTGGATGGGAAACCTGCTCTGACATTTTCATCAATTACACCTTTGTAAACAACTCCAAACCCACCCTCTCCAAGAATTTGATCTGGTCGGAAGTTTTTTGTGGCTGCTCTCAATTCTTCGTATGTGAAAATATTGACATTTCCATATCCTTCTACTTGCAAGTCCACTACATCTTTCGGAGGAGCAAGGACACTTGCTATAGCTTTAGAGTCAGATTTAGACTTCCTAAGTCCATCTGGTCCAGTGGCTTCAGCTGATAGAAAATTTTAGGAGTAACTTCATCAGGAGAGACAAAGATGTACATAACTAAGTATAGTCGATGCATTTCTTAAAAAGAAAAACAAGAGGTATTTTGACCACAGAAGCTCCATCAAGTGCATGCAAATGAACTGTACTGTACGTTGTGCGGAGACGAAAAACTGAAAAATATTAGACAGAAACATTTTGGACCAAGTGTGGGGTTACACGGTCAGAGTAGTTTTAAGGGAGGGTAAAAAGAATGGTTTCAATGGAGGATCTTGGTCACAAGTTGCCATCAGCAGAACAGCATATGTCATGCCTTCCCCTCCCTTTCTGGATAAAGCAATTTCTATTAAAACTCTTGAAGATATCAGCGCAACTGCCCGCTATCAAAGTTCTCAACGTACCCATCTAAATGTCTTCAGGATTAATTCAGGCCTTCATGTTTGACTAATTTGTCAAGAATCAATTGAAGCTCAAGTTACCGGATTGTTAAGCACCGCCTATGCAGGTACCAGATTATCTACAAACACTGCTGACTTTAGTTCTATATCAGAATATGAGCCGAGTTGACATAATTCTTCCTCTAGATTAGACCTTGCCCCCAGAATGAAATTCTACAAGCAATACATGAGTATATTATGGTATCGTGTATTCAGCAGAACTTCAAAGAGCAAAATTATAGCATGCGAAGTTAACGCAAAGCCGTAAAAGGAATAGAAGTTAGCACAAAGCCGTAAAAGGAAGAGAAGGAGCAATACATGCGATGTTTTTTGCTCTCAAATGCATGGCAATATGGTACATCCCATCAGTCGTTAGATGAGCTCATAAGCACAAATAGCAACAAGCTACAATCGAGCATTCAAACCATTCAAAATTCATGCTTTCCCTTCTTAAGGTGATTCTACCAAAATCCATAAGCCACTAGTTCGCAACCAAATTACAGAGCTAACCACGCCAAACCTGCAAACCTGGTATCCCAGACATAGTAGAATATACATGAGAGGCGGCAGGACGAGCGAAGAGCACGAACCTGGCCTGCTCTGGAGCCGGTGCTCCTCCTGCGAGAAGCATGCGCCCATGGGAGCCCCCAAGATCGCGCCTTTCCCTCCAATCCGGCCCTACTCCCTGCTCCTCATCGCCAGCCTCCGGCCAGATCCACGCTCCCAACAACACCTTCGCCCCCTCAACAACCGGTACCGCCTTACCCGCAAGCTCCCGGTGCACCAGCCATCCGCTTCGTCTGCCACAATTCCGCCGCCGCCAACAGCGGCCGCCCGAACTGACGCGGCGCTCGACGCCCGAATGCGCAGCTGCTGCAGCTCCTGGTGCGCTCCTTCCAAAGCGCGTCTTCCACCAACCTGTCCCTCTCCCCTCGGGCGCGCGTGGTTTTACTCCACTACCACCACACCACTTCTCTTGGCCTTTATTTTCCGTGGGGGCGTTGGAATGGCGAGGGCCGAGGCGAAGGCGAGCCGAGCCGCCGAGGTGAGGAGAAAAAGGCGAGGAGGCGGATTAGCTGTGCCAGAAGGTTGCAATGAGTAAAAAGGAAGCTGCTTTGGATTTAAATATAAAAGAGAACGCCGCGCACAACAACAACGCGGAGCAACTGGGGGTTGAGGTTGAGGCGGTATTTCTTTTTTGTATTGCCCTGCTGGGGCTTTTGGTTGATGAACATGATTAGAGCACGATTAGATAATGACAGTGGTCTCGACTATACAATAGTGGGGTTTTGGTTTTGGAGATGATATGTACAGTAGTCCTGAAACGAGCCAGGTTTTGTGGTTGTTCACTGTAGCACAAAACTTGATAGAAAAAGTACACTTATACACACATTAGTATGGCGCTATGGCTATGAGCCTTTGACCATTGAATCTCACATGCCTTTTTGGACAACACACATCTAACTAATTTTTAGCTAACTAGGTTTTAGCTAAGACACAATCTATCAATTAATTATGAGTGTTTAGATACTTTATAGCTAATCTTTGGCTGCTAATTTTTAGTTAGGTGCATCCAAACACCCCCTAAGTCCATTTTACTCGCCTATAATATTATTGGAATCTATCTAACTATTTAAGCATTAGTTTGGCTTACTTAAACCTAAATTTATAGGATTATGTTCATACATACAATTCCTTGCTAGACTTTCCCAATAAGATTTTTTGCTGACAATGCACAAAATTGATACACCACTTTGTTATTCCAAGAGCTTTATTGATCAGAGAAAACTGTTACATCGTTTGCCAATTGGTTGGTTAAAAAACAATAGGTAAATTAAATCATACGAAGGTTTAGGGGGCTGGGTAGACTCTAAGCATACTTCAACCCTTCGTAACTATTATTCTACATCCAGGCTAAAAGCGAAGTTTTGATTTAAAATTGATATGTAATATTGGGATTAATCTAGACTGGTAGACAATCACAACAAACAACGTAGGTTTTCTTATTTCTGTTAGTTATATCCGATATAAGATTTTTTGTTTAATGTACACTATTAGGTAGATGTTCATAAAAATCAATGGGGCCCCGTTTGCTACAATTGTGGTGAAAATCACTTTTCTCTAAAAAGTTGTACAAATAAACAAAATGCGTGAACAAAATAAAGTAGATTTATCCACCTTCTTCTTCCTAATATAAGCGGAAGCAACGGAGAAAAGCGCGAAAAAGTAAATAAAAAAAACGCACCGTTTGAGTGTCTGTTTCAGTTTATTTTGATGATAAACTGCTTATAAGCTATACAGAGACGATAGGCTTGGTTTTTTCCTCCTTGACGAATGGGCTGGTGCTCTTTCAACACGGAAATTGACACCGACCAGTGGATTGACTCGAGCTTCGTACGTACTCGGATACTTCTTCCTTGCTCATCAGTGAGCCCGTTATTAATGAAACAAAAAAAAACGATAGACAAGTTGGAGTACATACATGCCATGAGCAATTAGCACCGGCGGGTAGGTCGGGTTGTCTCCTAGTTGTTGGACCTAATCGGCGGCACGATGAACCTCTAATAACCCCACACAAAGATAATCCGGCGGCCAGGTCAGCCCGGCGCAGGTCGCCGCGAAACAAGGGGCCCCCGCCCGGCGGGCGGCCGAATCCCAGGTGCTGCCACTGCCATGGGGTGGGGTGGGAGTAGACTAATCAATCAATCAAGTTGGCCATCGGCAAGCCGGCCGGAGGCCACAGGGGCTTGGCACCACCGCTACCGGGTCGTCGTCGGTTGTTTGTTTCTCTATCGACGTGAGCGGTGGTGCGGGGTGGCCGCGGCGGTTCCGCCCCCAACTGGCGCCCGGGAAATCCGAAGCAAATCCAAGACGGCACATGCCGGGGCGACGCCTCCACATGGACATGGCCGCCCGCCCGGTGCCTCCCTCAGTAAGCTCCCTGGGGGTTTTAAATTTTGCTTCGGATTGGATGGAAGCTTCAAGCTTCGGCCTTCCGACGACGACGACGACGACGACTGGGCTGGTCGCGGTGGTAGAGCGGGTGCTGCTGTGGTGCGTGGCGTTGCCGCCGGGTGGATCGGAGCACGGCAAAGATCCTGGCACGCTCGGCAATGGAACACGAGACGCTCTGGCTGAGACCTGAGAGCGTGTTTGCTGACAGTGCATAGCCATCAGCCTTCAGCCCATCACACGGCCGGCGTGTCACCGCTTTTCCTAGCTCCTTCGTTGCGTGTTGATCGCTATTTTGTTTTTTGTTTTTCGTTTTGACTCTGGCTACTGAGTGGTCTGGTCGGCGACGAAGAAACGCAAAAGATTTGCGTGGACGTGAGCGTTCGTGTCGGATCGACTCGGGGTTCCCGACCACGGCTGTGCGGGACGCGGTTTGCCTTGGCTTGTCCCCGCGCTCCCCGCCCGGCCGCATCTCTTCACTTCTCTCGTCCCGGTTGGTGGCTGCCGGTGCCCACTGCCCAGTGGCAGCCAGCCAGCACGCGCTTAATTTGAATAATTATTAGTCTACCATATTTGTTCTGTATACATCCTTTTTCATGAGTATATAATAATAATAATAGACGTGCATGAGAAATAACAGCTATGAAATATGCAAAAAGAAAAGAAGCAGAGCATGACCGGTTATATTAGAGCGAAACTGTCCCGGTCGATCAAAGTCCAACTTAGCTTGTCAAGAGCCGACTGTTGTGTCCTTGTCTGCCTAAATTTTGTTGACTGCAACAAAGCAACAAAGGTAGTAGAATAGGGCTACTAGCAATTAGGTTGGGTGGTGTGGGGGCTCATCAGCATGCACCACAATGTACTGTCGATCAGATATATATACTCATTGCGCTGGTTAGTGGAAATATACATAAGAGCTAATTTTCGTCGGCTAGGCTATTTTAGACGGGGCTTAGTAGGCCGCCTAAACTTAGACTTATTTTCCGCGACCATGTTAGTCGTCGAAAATTAACTCGTAATTGTTGGCGGCGGACGGGCGCAAAATTTATTTAGCCACCGAAAATTTAACCGTTTCCTACGGTGTTTTCTCTTTTTCAGAACATTTTTGTTTTTTCTAGGGTCTTTACCTCTAATAACAAGCTACTTAGTGTAATACTCCGTATTTTAAAACACCTAAGTACATTGCAATTTACCCTATTTATTCTTTCAAAAATTTGATTCAAATTTAAATTTGAGGACTTTTCAAAAATTTGGAGTTTTCCAGAGGCAAAAATATGAAAGGATAGTTTAAATTAAGCCCTTTCACTTTTGTATTTGAACCCCTATCGAAAAAGGTCAAAATCTAAGGTTAAAAATGAAAAGGGTAAAAGTAAAAAAAAAAGGGAGCCTCGCGGGCCAGCTGGCCAGCCCGCGGCCACGCGCCCGCTGGGCGAAGCCCAGCCGGGGGCGGCGGCCCGCGTGGCGGCCAGCCCCCCCGCCCCCCGCGCCCCCTGTCAGGCGGCGCTGACAGGTGGGACCCGCGGGGGGCGGGGTCTACTTCCCCGCCGCGCCGAGCGGGGGAGTCTGCTCCCCACGCCCGCGTCGCGCCCGCACCCCTCCGTGCCGTTGCTGCCGCGCCACCCCGCCGCTTCGCTCCACGCCCCTCGCCGCTACTCCGCCACTCCACCTCGCCGCTCCCCGCCATCCCGCGCCGCGCCTCCCGTGCTCCGCCGGCGTCACCGAGGTGAGCGCCGCGCCATTTTTCCCGTTCCCCATCCCTCCGGTTCCCTCTAGCCCAAGCTAGCAGGCGCATCGGGTGCGCCACACCCGCGCGCACGTCGCGCGGGGGAGGGTTGGCGCTGAGAACCCCTGTCGCCACCGTGGGGCAGCCTCGCTGCCGTGGCGCGGCGAGCGCCGTGGCCGCTCCATCCGCGACGGCCGGCGTAGGGCAGTGAGAGAGGGGGAAGAGGGGGAAAGAGAGAGGGAAGGAAAGAGGGACTCGTGCCGCGCCCGAGGCCACCGCCGGCGAGGCCTTCCGGCCTCCGCCGCGCCGGATGGTCGCCGGCGCGGCCGGCGCCGCGCGCCGAGCGGCCGGGCGAGGCCGGTCCGCTGGGCCGCCAGCCCAGCTGGGCCGCCCGCCAGGCAGGCCGGCCTGCCGGCCTGCGCGGCCGCTGGGCCGAGCCGGGAAGGCGAGAGTTGGGCCGCGCCTAGGGGAAACAGGCCGTCGGCCCACTCTGGGCTGGGCCAGGCCGAAAGGAAGCCCATGCGATTTTTGGAGGGGGAAATTAGCACTTTTTATTTTGTTTTTTTGGGGCTGGGCCGAATTTCAATTTCTAAATTCTGTTTTCTTTTTCTTATTAATTTAAATTGTTATTTGTTTTACTTTAATGTTAATATATTTATATTAATTAGTAAAATTATTTATCAATTCATATAAATATTTTGGTAATTCTAAAAAAGAAATTAAATTAAAGTTTATATAATTCTAAAAAAGTTAGCCTTTATTTAAAAATGCAGAAAAATTCATAAAAATATATTAAAAATAGGAATTTAATTCTAAAATCCATTTTAATTATTCAAAAATTCCCAGAAAATTCATTTAAGCTTTTAAAATTATTTAAAAATACCATGTAATTCATTTAAACCCTAGGACAATCATCTACACCCAAAAATATCTATGTTTAACCCCAACCACCCTT
Organism: Paspalum vaginatum; assembly: GCA_030272315.1. Lineage (NCBI taxonomy): Eukaryota > Viridiplantae > Streptophyta > Magnoliopsida > Poales > Poaceae > Paspalum > Paspalum vaginatum. Next base: position 5,049,239 of record CM059021.1, on the reverse strand, counting down.
TTTCTTTAGAAAATTGTGCATTTTACTTTTTCAACGGGTTGATCATCCTCATATTTTTAAAACTCCTGCATGTCATCAACCTAGGCATGTTGGTCTCACCACTTCCAGTTGAAGAGTCTTCCACCGCAACGGAAACTCCGGAAGCCGGTGCGGCCGAGACATCCTTCACACCAGCAGGAGGAGACTCCGAGTCACCGACAGAGGCAGATCCCGTGACTCAAGGCAAGCCCCGGTGCATTTACCCAGTTTTTCTTTAAGTCCTTAATTTAAATCAGAGTTATGTTTGTGCACTAGAGTTAGGAATTGATTGAAACCCTATAGCATGATTACTCATTATCCAGCATAAAATCATATGCTCAGTAGATGGCTTAGGTGGCATAAGCCTAGAACGGAATTCTTTTACAGCAATTTATTGGTTAAGAATAAGAAGAATGTTAATAATTTGACAGGCATGCGGCGGGATCAGTTTCGCTTTCGTACTTTACATGTTATGATTATTTGCTGTGGACCCTGATCCTGCCTGTGTCGCATAAGGCCGTCCGATGTGTGGCCTGGTTGGGCCGAACGCACCTCATTCACTTACCGTCCTTAACGGGCTCCGGTAAGCCTTTCGTCTTGTTGTACCTAAGCGCGGAACTAGACGAGACCAACTGGAAGGAGGAGGTTGGGCGGGTGTCGAAGGACTGACACCCGGGTTCGGTGAGGATGGTTCTGGCTAGGTGGCATTGGATGTTGGGTTATCGTATGTGGGGTCGGTGTACACACATATGACGGGTGTCTGAGTATCCCTCTCGAGAGGTGGAAAATCGATTCGAATCGTCTGTGGCTTGCCGGTTGTAAGCTGCCTGATCGCGACCAACATCGTAGTAAGAGAACTGATCCTGCTAGTGAAGAATGCTTGACAACATGTTTGTCCTGGTTGGTTAGTAGATTAGGAATAACTTAGCATGGTCAGGTAATAGCTAAAAAGTGAACCAAATTCTAAGAACTAAGGATTCACTATTAGGCCTGCTGCAGTGTGAGTTGACCTAACCACCCCGGCTATGACTTAGGAAGTCGGGTTTCGACCCAGTGGTCGGGTAAGTCTTGCTGAGTAACTAGTACTCAGGCTTCTTACCTATTCTTTTACAGGAGCGGAATACACGTGGTTTGAATGGGATCCTTACCTTACTCCTCCATTCTTCTGAAATAAGCTTTGCTACGCCTGGAGGAGAATAAAGTGTGTGTTGGAGAAAAACTTGTGAACTATGTTACTTTTGTTAAAATGGCTGAAGAACTTATCAGTCGTGATGTAATAATTTACCAAATCGTTTGTGTAATATTTCAACTATATGTAATAAATGTGGCTATGTATGTTGTAACATGTGGACTCCTTCGAGAGTCGTCCCAAAAAACCAAGCTCGATCCGGATGAGAAGGCCAAGTCAGGATACTTACATCTTGAGGGACTACCGAGGTTAGTCCGAATTTGGTGATTAAACACTAAATCCGAGTTAATCTGGGCGCTTCTGCCACAATTAGCACTAAGCATGTTTCTTGCCTGGTGCCATCGCAATAATCTCAATGTGGCGTGCTGCCTGGACGCTCCTAGTCCCATTGCTTATGCACTGTACTTTGGTCTGCCTCTGCTTGTGTGTCCAACGTGATCAGGACAAGTTGTGTCTGGATCGATGGCTAGTGGCAGTAGCACCAGCGGCCGCCGAATGACTTGTTGGTCAGCATGGATGCAGCCTACTGAATTTGACTAGCCAGCATTGCACCACTCAAATCCTTCGTCAGTGCAACATTATCGGGACTTGATTTTATCTTAGGTCATATGCGGTCGCACGGCTATATAGCATGCCCCAAGGCACAAGCTGGCATAAAATCCAACATGCTTGAGCACATTTACCGTCTACTAAATATATAATTTCCAGTGAAGTAAGATTAAAATTATTACAATAGTTACAGTACACAAACTTAGACATTATTCGTTACATAGCCATAGTTACCAAGCACATCTGCATAATACCGATGCGTGTCGAGAAACCCCTGACAAGTGTAAGATTGTGTTGCGTTAAGGCTAACACTAAAACCACAAGGGGATTGGGTTGATCCCATGGCCCCACCCGCCTTGGTGTTTAATTCCCCTTGCTCATTTGGATACACACTTTGGTTTAGTTAGTGAGGTATTCTATGGTGCCTGGAATGAATGATATACATCCATTAGTCATGATCCGATAGCTATAAATAGAAGGAACTAATTGAAAGGAACAAAAATGGTGGACCAAAACCCAAAGTTATGCCTCAAAACCAAAAAAAGTAGTGAGCCGAAACCTAAAAATGATGGACCAAAACTCAAAACAACACGAAGGAACTTAAGTTCCTTGCACCATAAAAATATCTTAGTTTGTTGCCGTGAGTGCAATACTGATACGGCCTAGGAGCGGGTAGTGACTAGTTACATTGCAAATAAACAAAGCACGAAAGAACATTGGCAAAATATTTAGCATAGAGTACCCATTCAGTTACATCTTTCCAACATAATTATTTTACTGGATGGCTTTAAAAAAATATGTAGAAATTCGAAAAACAGAAAGGAAGGAAAATAATACAAAATAGTTCCAACAAACTGAAGTATGTGCTAATTAGAAATAGATTGGACCACATAACTTTTAAAATAATATATTCGAATGTAGAAAAATAAGAGAATGTTGCAAATCTTCCCAATCTTGCTCCTCTTTATGAAGAACACTTGCCTGGAATTTCTTCTAGAAAACAAAGGTTATGAATTTAGCAATGGAAAAAATACAATTTGTAAACCGATAAAATAATTTCATCAATCATGCACTAACATTTAGTAATCTGCTATCACCAAGATGTCATAAAAAACCAGTTTTATCCTAAACGGTAAATACTAAACAGTCGGTCGTCCACCGTTTAGCGTTTAGTCAGACTACACGGCCGTTTAAATGGGCTAAAAACGGATTATACAGGATTAAACGGATCAAAAGGGCTACACGGTCAACACGGTTAACCACCGAGTATCGTTTAATCGGCGTGTAAACGGTCTACACGGCCGTGTAGGCGAACAGTGTAAAAACCCAATCTTTCTTAGTGACTAGTATCTCCAAAACAGATAATAGTAAAGTTAAAAAAAACAGATAATAGTAGGCATGCACACAAGTGGTGGTGGTGGGGGAGGGGGGGGGGGTTACCGAGCCATCCCATTATCTAAACCAGCAATAAGATGTATACAAGTTCCAAAATACAGCAAAGGACACTATCTACTACTATCAACAACCCCACCAGAAAAAAAGATATAGGAAAAAAACATAAATTAAATGGAGAGTTGCATTTGCATGAAGTAACAGTTTGGTCTACACCGTACCTGTAACAGTTGCCAATCCAAATCTGCAAGCAAAACTAATCAATATGGTGCAGCTAATCTCCAGGGGCTTCTTGACATGAATTGAGCCTCCCTGTAAACAGCTCGATCTGCTAGGGGAGTTTTGGCGTTGCAAGAAAGCTAGCTAAGCTAAATGCATTTCAAGGAAACAACCCCTGCCTTACCAGATAAAAGGGCAAAAGATAAGGTGATAGGTTTATGTGAGAAAAAAATGGTAGTTTAGTCTCCTGAGAAGAATACAAATTAGGCGGAGGACACAGCTAAACCATTCACGGTTGCTGTGAAAGAAAGATAAGAATCCAATGTGGCGCTTCCACCCTATATAATATCAGAAGACATAACCATGTTAGCCAACCATTGGATGTTCCATTCCATGGTGCATACTAAAGAGAGCAAACTGTATACAGCATATTGTAATTTATTTTAGCTAACATTGAGGTCTGGACATGAAAAATCATATAGGCATATAATTTCACCAGCACATTGCCATGAGGAATGAATGTTAACCGGAACAACTTATGATTGCAAATTTCACCATACTTGTGTTGTGGCTAAACAGGAAGGGAAAAAGTAGACATATCCAAGTAACTATCAAATTTAAATCTGGGAGACCTTCTAGAACCTAAAAGAAAAGACATTAGTGCCACTTAGGTTTAAATGCTGTACGCCATAAGTTGAAGATTTCTTGCAATGAGCATGCCAATTTGCCCCAAACCAGTAAGCTTACTTTGGTCAAATATGTGCTTTCATCCTTGTCGACATTATACTTGTGTACAATGAAAATTCATGCAATGGTAGCAAAGAAAATAAACGAATACATAAAGATATGTCCATTGTCTAGATAGAACAAAATACAGAAAACTACTAATCTCTCCGTCTAAATTGTAGGTTTTTTAAATTTTTTTTGCACTAAGTTTGACCAACTCGTCTTGTTTTACACCTTTAGGGGCCGGGTACCATGCACCCAAACTCTCAAAGGATATTCGTCATTATATCTACTCTCTCTAATTCAGAATACTTAGCATTCTAGCAAATCTCATAGTAAATAATTAGTGGCAGGTTACATGTCAATGAGCATATCACAAATTCACAATCATCTTTTAAAATAGTTATTAATGGTAAGACAGCACTAGAAGTCTAGAAATAAGGAGTTGTGGCTGCATTGATGAAGGGTAGGGAGTGGAAGATCACTCAAAAAATTTAAATGTGAGAATGACAAGTATGTTGGTAAACGAATTGAATGGTAGAATAATGCAAGTATTTTGAAGCGGTAAAATTTTTGAATACTAGTATGGCAAGTATATATTTTGAAATGGAGTAGTGGGTAACATTTTTTTTCAGGCGTATATGAAAAGACCTGCACTTGAATATGCGTGGACATGCTAATGCGCGAGCCTAATATGTTTCCGAACAGTCACGTATATCCAAACCAAATGTGCTTTCAGGAGGACCCAAAAGAAAACAACGGTAGCAAAGCAGCCGTCTATCCGTTGTTCCTGACTTGCAGCACCCACAACCAAAGAAAGGCACCATGCATGCACCTCTGTCTCTTGCCAGGCATGTTCCACGTCCACTAATTTAGCTGCAACCCAGGCATGCATGCACCTTGTTTTAATTTTTCAAAGCAAAGAAGAATTGAATCAGATGGCCGGCGCCAGACTCTTTTGCAACTTGCGCGTGCGGCGTGCATATATACACACACACGTGCAGCTGTGAGGATGGATCATTCACGAACGTATCGTAGAGGATCCGAATCAACACCACTGCATGCACTGCAGCCATGGCCGCCGCCGCCCTGCTGCTGCTGCTCCTCCTGTCCGCCTCCATCCTCCTCCTCGCCTCCGGTAGCAAGGACTGCCACGCCGACGACAAAGCGGCGCTGCTCGCCATCAAGAAGGCCTTCAGCCCGTCCTACCTGGACGAGGGCTGGGTGTCCGACCAAGCCCCCTGCTGCGACTGGTACGGCGTTGAGTGCGAGCACGACATCGACTTCGACCGCAGCTGGGGCCGCGTCACCAGCCTCGCCTTCCTCCGGGACACCAACCTCACGGGCCCCGTGCCAGGCGACGCCATCGCCAGCCTCACCCACCTCCAGGGCCTCACCTTCTTCAAGGTGCCCGGCGTGTCCGGCCCCATCCCGGACTCCCTCGCCAAGCTCTCCGGCCTCACGTCGCTCACCATCTCCCGGACCGGCGTGTCCGGCGCCATCCCCTCCTTCATCGGCTCCTCGTTCACCAAGCTCCAGGAGCTCGACCTCTCCTTCAACGCGCTCACCGGCGCCATCCCGGCGTCGCTCGCGAAGCCCCCGCGCCTCCTCGTCATCGACCTCAGCCGCAACCGCCTCACCGGGAGCATCCCGCCGCTGCTCTTCAGCCGGTACGTCCCCACCGCCGACGAGGCCGGGGTCTACCTCACGCTGTCGCACAACAACCTCTCCGGCACCATCCCGGCGCAGTTCGCTGCCGTGAGCTTCCTGGGGTTCGACGTGTCGAGGAACCAGCTCACGGGCGACGCGTCCCCGGTGCTGTCCGGCAGGGGCAGGCCGGTGGTCACCGTCAACCTGTCGCGCAACCGGCTCAGCTTCAACATGTCCGGCGTGGAGTTCCCGGACAAGGTTAACGACGTGGACCTCAGCCACAACGCCATCTACGGCGGCATCCCGGCGCGGATGGGCAGCCTCACCGACCTGCAGCAGTTCAACGTCAGCTACAACAGGCTCTGCGGCGAGCTGCCGGCGGGTCTCAGCCGCTTCGACGTCTACAACTTCCAGCACAACAAGTGCCTCTGCGGCGCTCCACTTGCTGCCTGCGCCAGCCGACGACATTGATGATAAGATTAGACCCAAACTTAGGCACTGAAAATTCAGGTCTGTGCCAAGACAAGGGCTGTAACTTAAAAATCAAAATAACTCCATGATAATTTATACTATTAGTATCTAGGTTAGAATGTTATGGACTTAGAATCTACACGGCAATAAACGGTCAAATAGAGTCAAAGTGATCTAATAAATTCCTGAATTTGACCATGTGGTTGAGTAGTGTACTGGCATGTTGAGCCTCCATTGGTGTCAGTCTTTGGGTTGTCGCGTGTCACTCCCTCCTTTTTGTGTGTTTTGTCTTGTTGAGTAGAAGCCTAACAATTAAGTGCTACTTGTCTGATTATTGCTGAACTTTGCTGAATTCATCCCCTTTGTGAGTGACGAGGCTGGATTTTGTCCATTATCTTAAAATAGTAGTGGCATGTCCATTAGCTTATTGGCATTGCTTGTAGTTGCTGTCATTTGGTCCTCCCCAAAAGTGAGTGCATGATGTGGTCTGTCTGACAAGGACGAGTTGTGTTTGGATGGATGGGCTAAGAAAGGTGCCGCTGGGGCGTGGATATGGATATACAAAACACTATTTGTGTACAGCATACAAGTGGAGTTTGAAATATAGACGGTGAGATGCACACTCTGGTGACACTAGTCTAACAGTAGCAAGCACCGAATGAGATTTGGCGTGAAGGAATGAGAGCCCTTCGACCAGATCGGCCTACGAAAGAACACGTCTAGTAACAATTCCGTCGGAAGCGGTGGGATCTGATCGGCAGGCGACGGCTCAACGAAAGGACTGAAACTCTAATTTGTTTTAACAATCTCATAACCTGCTCTATCACCGTTTATTATCAAATAATACGAAAACAAGATCCAAACACTGGATACAATTTTTTACGTGAAAAACCCTCTGTGGAAAAGAAACCACGGTCCTCAGAGTGTTTACAGGGTTTGGATACCCATTTCTTATTGAGCGCGCGCGCCGGCGACGCACGGATTCTGACACGCGCGAACGCGCTTCCTTTTTTGCCTCGCCCGGCTGTGCCCACGTCACGATGTACGCTTTGCCTGCCCACGTGACGAGCTGTCCCCATCTGTCCATTCTTCCGTTGTGCTCCGCTGCGTACACCACCAAGGCACCAACATCAAGCCACGACTCCTGTTGATCCACTTTTTAATTTTTCTTTTCCTTTTTTAACCTTTTTATCGGACAGCTTATGCTCTTCCAATTAGTGCACATGCTTAGCACCATGGAGCTGTGCTGATAGACTCTTAGTGGCCGATTTTCTTTTCTTTTTGTAAACAGGAATGCACTTTGATTTTTTATTACAAAATTTTAGATACATGCTTCATAATTTTTTTTTATTTCTAGATACAAAGGTTTAGATATGCAACTTTAAAAAGAGGCCTATATTTTTTTTCAAAACATAATTTGAAAGTTTGGTTTTGCAGATACATGTTCGAACATGTGTGTTTAGATGCAATAAGACTTTAAAGCACAATTGAAATATTTATGATATTCTTTCATAGCTAGGGATGTACAAAGTTTTTTAATATATAATTTATTTTTTTGAATTTTGGATACACTGAAAAATATTTCTAGTACATATATTGAATGTTTCAATATGTAAATTGAAAGTTTTTTATTTAAAGTATAAAGATTTTTTAACATGTGATTTTGAAAGCTACATATGTGTAAAGTTTTCAATATGTAATTTTAAATATTGTTAATTTTTATACACGATTTTAGTTATAAGACTTCGAAGTTAAATTTTTGTATATATAATTTCATTTTTTTAATTTAGTGTATAAATATTTTTACCATTTGACATGAAAATTAGATATGTACAAAGTTTTTAGTATGCACTATTTTTTTATTTTTAGATACAAATGTTTTGATGAGGAACTTGACATAGAGATGCAGTAAGTTTTAAGTTGTATAAATTGAAAGTTTTTCAATCCGAAGCATAAACTTTTCCTTAAGTAACTATAAAGCTAGATATATATAAAGTTTTGAATATACCAATTTTCTAAATTATTATTTTATGTACAAAGTTGTAGGTGTGTAACTTAAAAGATAAACATGTACAATTATGTTGTCACATATATATGTATGTGAATATATTTCCACCTTTGTGCTAAAAAGGGAAATATAGAAATATTTTCTAGGCACAAAAAAGAAAAGTATTTTTTCTAACGTGGTGAAAAAAGCTACTAGTAGACGTGGGAAACTGGGAACGGGGAACACAGGCAGAGAGCAGGTGGCACAGTTCTACGGATGGTAATGGGTACCGAAACCCGAGTACCCGATGGGTTTTACCCGATATAAAGGTGGATATAAAACGACTTTTCCATCTGTGGGTACGTTAATGGGTACAATCTTATACCCGTTGGGTACATAGGTGCGGGTATTGGTGTATACTACCCATACCCGCGTACCCATGGGTAATTTATACCCACTTTGACCATGCATTTATTCTACGTAATTAAACAAACATAAGTGAATATTAGAAAAAAATATGGTCAACTTGTATTTTTCAATATTATTTATTATTGTCTTCAATTTATTTACTCATATTTAGTGATTTATTATTTTAAATATGACATTATTTATTATATTTGTGCTATTTAAATATGTGTGCGGTGGGTATTTAATCGGGTTTGGATTACCCGACATGTGTTTTTACCCACGCGGGTACGGGTATGGGTAAAATTTCATACCCGCGAGCGGGTATGAGTATCGTAGCAGGTATGATTTTTATTCACGGGTGTGGATATGGAATTGCAGTGCTCGACGGGTATTTACCCGTTGCCATCCCTGTACCACACGCAAGGTACGTTGGTGGCCCGCCGCCCTGCTGGTCTGGCGCGTTCCGTAAGCGCGCTGCGGGCGTTGCTACGCGTCCCACTGCGCGCGCGCGGAGCAAGAGCGCATGTTTCGACAAAAATCATATCTCGTCTACGGTTTACGAGATGTATTTATAGGTTGGAACGTGTGATTTATGGGGTGTTTGGATCCGGTGACTAAATTTTAGCACGTGTCACGTCGGATGTTCGGACACTAATTAGAAATATTAAATATAGTTTAATTAAAAAATTAATTACGACAAGAACTAAACGACGGGATGAATTTATCAAACCGAATTAATCTATGATTAACGAATATTATTGTAGCATCCCATTTGCTAATCATAAATTAATTAGGCTTAATAAATTCGTCTCGCCATTTAGTCTCCATCTGTGTAATTAATTTTATAATTAGACTATATTTAATACTTCTAATTAGCGTCCGAACATCCGATGTGATGATACTAAATTTTAACAAAGGAATCAAGCAGACCCTTACTAGAGTAGCACCATAACTAAATCGTCCCTCAATCCAACTTTAGGGCCCAGCAAAGCGAGCGGAACGTTGATTGCTAGTTTGTTTGTTTTTTCCGTTTTGACTCTGACTGAGTGGGCGGCGACGAAGAAACGCAAGAGATTTGCTTGGACGCGAGCGAAGGGGTGGCCACTGGCCAGCATTCGTGTCGGGTCCCGACCACGGCTGTGCGGGACGCGGTTTGCCTTGGCTTGTCCCCGCGCTCCCTCCCCCGGCCGCATCTCTCTTCTTGGTTGCTGCTCCTCCGCCCTGGGCTGGGCTCCCTCGTCAACGTCCCAGCACAGTATACGTACGGTGCACACAAGACGACGAGATCTGTGCAGTGCAGTGCGGGGCCGCACTACCATGGACGGACGCAGCCGACCGAGCACCCACACCAGCAACGACAGGGCAAGAGGATCATGGATGGATGGTCCGGTGCAGGCCAACCTGTCAGCGTTGCCGATCCATGTCAACGCCATGCATGTGCGTGCTTGTTCTTCAACCGTTCCGCGTCACGTTTGACTCGGTCGTATGTACGTACGCCCTTAATTCTCCTGCCGCTGCGTCTGCCGTGCCGTGCGCCCGTACCGGTGGGAAAGCACACGGGATTCGTCAGCGTCGCAGCGACGTTCACTGATTGCTGGTATCACGTCAGAGAGGTCTGAATACCTGACGATCGTCGGGGTCAGGCGCAGCCGCGTCGCCGGTTCCCACTCCCCTGTCGGAGGCGTCCGGCTCCGACTCCGAACAAGGTCGCCGTGGACTGCCGTGCGCCGACCGGGACGACCGAGTGACCAACGCAACGCAACGAATCCAGCAACCGTCCTAGGCTCGTGGGCTGGACGCTGCTCAGCATCCGACCACTTCGGGACTTGTTCGGATGGAAGAGTACTGAAGGAGCTCTTGCTAGTCAAATTTAAGTAGAGTACTCCCATCCAAACGAGGCCCCACCGGGTGAACTGAGTAACTGACTGGACCGCGTGTATTTCGGCCAGAGGTTTCGGCCCAACCAAGCGGGACCTCCTCCAGGCAAACAAACGCCCTGTCACTCTCTCAGGCCCAGGGTTTGCTCCTCGATGCGTGGACAGCAACAGAAGAACAGATCCAGATTGATCAAACAATGCATATCACAGTCTGTTTGACGAACCACGGTATCCTCCTCACAAATGACAATCCCGTCACACGTCCCAACCATACTAGAGAAATCTGTACAGAAGTTGCTCCATGTTGAAGGGATAAACACAGGCTACACGCTTGTTTCTGAAAATCCAACTGCGGCGTGCGAAATCAGCAGGATCCCAATGTGTCGTTGCTGACGGTGGAGAAAAGGAAGTATCGCTATTGCTTTGTTCTTTGGAGCTTCTGCAGGAACACCTTTGATCTTATATCCGCCTAATCAAGGGTAAAAGGGTAGGGTAACTTGTTAGAAACTCAGGAAACATTGCAAGGCACACTTTTTCTTCAGAAATGCAACCCTACCTGCCTTGTAGGCTCAGGTACACGGTATTTACAGCAGGACCTCACTATCACAGCGGCTGAATCAAGAGAAATGCGATGCCCAACTGAGATGTAGATTGCCTTCGATGAACCAGGGCAGGAACGCATCGCCTGGCACGAACGAACTATTCAGTTCCACACCAGCTAAGCTAGGCAGAGCATGCATGTAGCACTCTGATGCAGAATCTCTTACCACGCCCCATGTTGTCCCAGACTGTCCAGTCAATGAAATCAGTTCCTTATTGCAATTCTCTTGCGATTCAAGGAGTCGTCTGACTTCTGATTGGTTAAGGCCATCGACATGGTGTAGCTACGCAGTTGAAACATTGAGATTAGTGATTAGTCTTCTCTGAAAGAAGGGGAACGCCGAGAAATTGAATTGGTGAACAACAGCAATGCACTGGGAGTTACTTAACAGGTTGTAATTGTCAGTTGCAACTAGGGTAAATTAACCTACATTTTTTCCAACACCAATGGTAGGAATGTTTGCAAGGACGCCAAGATGACAAGCTAAACCAAAACCTGTTGAATAATATAAGTTAGAGGATGGCCCAATGACATAAGTAAAACAACCACTGCCATGAACAATATACATCTTACATTCATGAAGCTTTGTGGGTTATATGCGTAATCAGACAAGATGTACCATATCAACACGTCCTTTTTTTTTTTTGCTGAGGATTCGCATGGCTATGAGGGTCTTCTCTCGAAATAGAACAACAATAGAAACTGCTCCAGATTCGATGGGGGCTAAACTGCTAATAGCCTCATACGAGGGCAATTTCATATAAAAGCCTGAGGATTATAATATTCTTATACGCACAATAAAGCCTTTTTGAAGAGGGTTCACATATTAAGGCAGTTTGTTCTCTCTTTTTTTATCTCTCAAACACAAACCAGTTTGTTCTCAAACACAAGGAATGGAGGATGTGATTAGACAGCGTTCTGTAACATGAAGAATCTTTCTGAAATGAACTAAGGTTCTTATAAAGTCCAATAACATGATGCACACATCATAGATGATTTTACAATCTAATTCTAAATGCAAGAAATGCTAACATGGCATAAAACTTGCTATTCGCAACAAGCTAGCTACTTTACTGTTAGTGTGATGAGACTGTCAATATCAACAAGTAGTTAATGCGTTGTACCTCGGGGATGGAGTAATCCATTTCCATCAACCATGAGCAACTGCCAGGACAGAATGGTCAACCTTAAAGGCACAGGCAAATAGAGATGATTAACGTAACAACATGCTAAATTAAATGATCTTATACTGTAACATCTTAAGGTGATTATACACGACATATTTACATCAGACGCATGTGGCACAATTCTTGGCACCATATGCAAACCTGAACATTTTGGAAAGTGATAACATCACTTCAAATTGAAATATACATGCAATGCAATTTTCTTCCACAAAATTTCTTGTTGCAAGTAACGAAAATAATTTTACCTGAGGGTAGAAATGATGTGCATTGGCCTTCACCTTCTCCAGGAGTCCAAGAAGAATTGGAGCCTGCAATGAATTGACGATATACAGACTTTTCTACTTGTACATATACATGTTGTCATATATTTAACGGTAACAAGAAAGCATCGTTGACAAATCTTATACTACCTCCTCCCATTAGGGAGTAGATTTTATTAGCGAGCACAAAAGTTAGAAGTTTTAAAAGACATTCGGCTATCTCAAATTCTCAAGCCCTACTATAACTGTATTTTGGATTTATCGTACTAACATTCCCTGGCTCTAGAGGCAAGAAGAAGGAACAGTTAGCAACAGGGCATGCCACACTTCTTGAGAACAACTTGTGTATTGGTTGAAACGTGCCCTGCCCCCCAAAAAAAACAGAAGGTGCACAATACCTCTCTGAATGCAAGAAAACCAGGAATATATGGCACTTGCAGGTGAACAACATCAAACTCTTCATGAACAACTTCTAAAGTATCAGCATCGAGGACTACAACTGCGGCACATGCCATGGATGGGTTTTCCTTTAGGAAGCTAATGTCAGTCCCCCCGATATACTTCAGTTTGCCCCTTGCACAATCATCTGAACCTGAGCCCACCGAAGGTACACTCGAGAGGAAGTCATCTTCAAGGATAAGACTACTCTTGAGCGTGTCTTGTGTTCTGCATGACCAAACAACCATCAAAAGATTTGAGTCAACTCCTGCTGGCGATATTGAAGAGAAGATGAAAAAATAGGTGGTGGGAGGGGAATAGGGGGCTCAAAGGCATTACTTGATCCATTCTTGCTTCTGCAGCACCAAATCATGGCCATCTCCTCCTCCTCCTCCTCCTCCTCCTTGGTGCCCGTGACCATCATCCATTCCTATTGTACTCCACACAAGACTGCAAATTCTTGCACGGTGGTTCTGTACTCTCCAGGGAACATGACAAACCCAGACAAATCTAGCCTTGTCAGCCCTGCACGAAATCTAACAAACTGTGGAATCAAGCGATTCAGGAATAAATCTCCATTATGCTTTGCGAAGTGATATGAATAGCATGCTGGAGGATTCTCAGTGCAGCGATTCGGAGCCGCCCCTAGCTTTAGCACCGCGGCACAGAATCAAAAGCACCGGGTTTGACAATTGACACAAGAGGAGCCTCGTTCCCCCAATCCTAGGTGGCGTTTGGATCGGGAAATCACGCGGCAGCAGTGCCGGCGGATGCAGACGACGAACGGCCGTACCTGTCGCACGCGCCGACCGCCAGAGCCCCGTTCGCTACGCACGGGAAGGCTGCCGGAGAGTCGGTATCCGGAGCCGCGCTCGCCGAAGCTGTCTTCGCCTCGCCTGCACCGCACTGGAAGCCGGAGCCGCGCTTGTCCAAGTCGCCCCCACGCACGCGTGGCCAGTTGGCCACTGGCCCGTGGGACCTTTTTTTTTTTACCCAGCCCGCGGGACAACACGGCCTGGTTCAGAAACAATGCAATTTAGGCCCAACAGCGCTCGACGTACGTACACGCCCAGGTTAATATATTGTTGGGCTAAAATTGCACAGCCCAATCCAATGGAACCATCAAGCAACAAGCATGCCGGCAGTGCCGCTACTGATGCTGACCAAATTCGAAAACACTCGGAAATACACATGCGCATTCTAACTTCTCTGAATGAATCGAATCGGCAGATTAATAATGTCAAAATCACATTCACACCACCTGTGTCATTTTGCTTGGTACATTGGCTATCGCTGAACAAATAATTCAGGTCGCCGACCAAATGGATCGTTCTACTCGTGTATACGATGATGTGCTATGATCATGTGCTAATATACTTCACCAAGCATGCCTCGCTCTAGTTAACTGGCAATGCCTCGCTCTAGTACACACAAGAGAGAAAAATACAGACTCGTGTCTGTGGCAACTGGCAATGGCAACCTATAGCTCGCTTTACACGCGGACAGCCATCGCCCGAGAAGGGATCTCCCCCTTGTTGACCTCCGCGGTAGGCCGTGCGTTTCAGAGAGCTCATCAGCCGACGGCTCTGCCGACGTACTCGACGTCGAAGAGGAGCGTGGAGTTGGGCGGGATGACACAGGAGGTGGGCTCCCACCCTCTGCACCCCGCCCCCTTCTCGCCGTAGGCCAGCGCCGGCGGCAGCTTCAGCGTCCGCTTACCGCCTGAAATGAGAAGAAACCAAACACGCACTCATATATCCACGCACCGATGGATCGGCTCGGCAACAAAGAAGGCGCTGGGCTGAGCGCTCAAGTACCTGCAAGCATCGGCGGAATCCCTTCGCCGCCCACTATGCCCTGATCCCAGCCCTTGATTACCTGGAGCAAACGAACACCGTGTGAGCAGAGAACAGAGACACTGACATACTGTCATCGTCTCCGCAATGCAAGCTACGTCTTGCAGAGCTGAGACTTGAGACCAACCATGTAGTGCAAGTGACAACACTCGATCCTGACGAATAACTATGACAGAGCTTGCACTGTACCTCTCCGACGCCGACGCGGAAGGTGAGCGGCTTCCCGCGCTTGTAGCTGCTGTCGAACACCGTGCCGTCCTCCAGCCTGCCCGTGTAATGCGCCTGCACAGCGCGCGCGCGCGCACGCACCAATCAGCATCCCGATCGATCACACCGGCCTCAATCATCAACAAGGACCACTGACGACCGCACGATGCACTGGAGGACAGCTGAAGCGACGAGGGCACACTCACCCTGATGAGCTGTCCCTGCTGCGCGGCGGCGCCGGTGCCGACGACGCGGTCGCAGAAGGCGAGCCCCGAGGGCGCCACCTCGAGCGGGCACTCCTCGGCTCCCGCCGCAAACGGCAGGGCGAGGCGGGAGAGCACGGCGGCGGACAGCACGGCCGCCGCGGCCTCGCGGCGGCGGAGCGCGAGGCCGGCGCCGGGGCTCCTGGCGCCGTCCGGAGGGGGAGAGCGGGGCGCGCTGGGGCTGGGCTGCCTCGCGGCGCCGGGCCTCGGGAGGCTGAGGAGCAGCCGGGACAGCGGCGACGCGGAGGTGGACGCGGCGGGAGCCATGGCTGCCTGGCTCCTCCGAATCGTGGGCGCGTGGCGCTGGCCGCTGCGCTGCTGTTGCCGGTGGATAAGGAAGGCGAGGCGGGTCGCCGCTTCTGAACCGTGGCGTGTGGTTTTTTGTGGTGGGCTGGTGGCGGTGGCTTGGGCTGCTCCTCCGACCGGGCTGGAGCACTGGACGGAAAAGCCCAAGCCCGTCTCTCACTTGAGGGGGGAAAAACAAACCAGGCCCGTAGACCCCCCCCCCCATCGCAAATTCCAGCCCACCAAACAAAGCTGGACGACGAGTCGAGAAGCCTTACGAATATACGTGACGGGCCGCCCACGAACGACGCCGTGACACGCGGTACACGAGGCGGATCCGCCGTGTCCGGCCGCTAGCCGCCGCCGTCCTAAAATCTCGGGCGCTATCGCGACGCCTCGCGTGGCCCGGCCGCCCTGGGCGGGGAGTAAAAGTGGGTAGGTTGCGGTCGGTCTCAGCCGTCACGCGTGCGCCCGCCACTCCGGCACCCCCCGCATGTGCGCTGCCGCCGTCGCACGCCTGCCGGCCGGTGCCGGCCCGATCACTGATCAGCGGGACGGGAGCGAAGCCGAGGGGGCGACGAGGACGGCCACGTTTCCTCGCGCGTCAATCGCTCCTGTGATCGCGGTGGAAACACATGGACGCGTCCCGCGGCGGCAGGCGGCAGGCAGTTGCAGTTATTCGGTTGACGACGCAAAAGAGGCAGGGACGGTTAGGCGCAGCACGAGCAGGTGATTAAGAAAGAAATTCTCATGCGAGGCCGGTTTCTCCCCGTCACCTGTCAGGTTTCGACGAGGGAGAAAAAAAAGGGCCGAGAAAGCGACGCGCTGGAGGCGAAAAGTCTGCTCATGATTTTGTGTGGATGCCTGCGCTCATATTAACGGCACAAGCATGGCAGGTGAAAACGAGCGAAGGTGTCGAGGTTCAAGGCACGTTACTATGCTATGCTTGAAAGCAGCAGTAACAGTAGCAGAGTATGAGCGCACCGCGCGTGGACATTGGAGTCGTTCGCCTGCTCGGCTCTCTCGCCGCTCTAGCCTCTAGGTGTCCCCCGCCACGCCGCTTGCTCAAGCTAGTCGTCAGCCGCTGGTGCTGCCGCTACAGTGCCAGTCACTCGCCGTCCAACTCCACTCCACGGACTCAGACCACTCCAACAAGTCCATCATGCGCGCAGACACACGTACACAGTGTACTCTCCCTGATCGCGTGAGGTCAGAATCCAAGCGTTTTAAATCAACTAAACTGCGCAGTGGAGCGTGACCGGAACCGAACCCCTTTTATTGTTGTCCGGGTGCCGGAAAAGTCCGGCGGCGCGGTTCCGGTGCTCGGCGCTCGGCGGCGTTTCGACCGGCGCCTCTGCCGATCCGGTCCGACGCCGACAGCGACAGCCGCTTTTGTCCTCGCAGCCTCCGCACGTACGGCGCGGGGTTTGCTTTCAGGGGGCGGGCCCGGAAGACAGCGTCCGCTACGTGTTGGTGCCGCCGCGCACGGTATACACTGTGCTGTACAGTACAGGTAGTGACTCGTAGCAGCGGACGTGTGTGTCGAGCTGGCCTGGCGTCGTGTTTATTCGGCGCGGAGTGAATTCGACACGTACGGCGGTTCGCATTGCACGCACCTGACATGTGTTTCGCTTCCCCCGTGGAATTGAATGGCGGACGGACACGCACGGTCGCCGGGGGCAGCGAGACAGAGATCCGCCGCGCCTTCTCCAGCAGATTGCCTGGACGGCTGGACCCCGAGACCTGGTCCCGCAGCCAAGCACGCACGGGCCTCGGCGCCGCGGCAGAGGGCAACAAAGGCAAAAGCAAAACCTCCTGTGCCGCCGATACGAGATGGTGGAGTTGGGAGGTTTTGGATTTGCAACTGGGGTTGGCTGACGAGCGAATGGAGGAGTCGCGGATGTAGTGAGCAACGGAATCACCGGGGGCAGGACTGCGAGGAGAGGAGGGTTCGGTCCACCGGCTCCCGACTTTCCCCCGCCGATAACCACTTTTATTATGGTTTTTTATCCGTAGCGGGAGTACACGACTGTACGAGGGTCGCCGGGCGCCACGCACGCCCCCCACTTGGGGGCACTTGCCGGCCCGGCCGTGCGGTCAGACCAACCGGAACCACACCCGCATGGTTTGCGTCGGCAGCGCAGCGCGGAACTCCATCCGGAATTCCAGATTAGGTGAGCTTTTGCCTGCCCCGGGGGGTGTAAACTAAGTGGACCGCCTCCTAATCCACCGTGCGCCCCCGCCGTCGTCACACGCGCGCGGCGTGCGTCACGGACTCACTACCAAGTATATACCAACGGATCAAGCGCCGGCGGCGGCGGCTGGCGTGTGCGTCTGATGCGGACAGCGGGGTGACGCGCTCGTTGCTCGGCCCGGCGTCGTCTGATAGGATAGGATGGATCCAGCGCAGTTGATCGGATCCTCGCGGGAATCCTCTGCGTTTTCAATTCTACCACGCAGTGCATGCGGCGGCGCCCAAGCGCAGCCAATCGTGTCCAGATCGAGACGCCCGCGCCGGCAACGGCATCATGCGACAAGGCGGGCGGCGTTCGTGGCCACCGGTTCAAACGTCGAGGCCAGGGCTCAGCCTGCCACGGTGCGGACCGTGGATGGATGATGAGGTGCCGTGGGGTGGCGTCGAAATGAATGGATGCACGGGTTTACGGTGGCGCTCTGCCATTGCAGCAACCGTTGGGCCTGGGGGGCCAACCGGGGGCACGTACGCACCGTACTGCTGGCAGGAGATGATGCTTCGTCGGCTGCTCTGGATGCGATCGCGTATCCTGTGCGCCGGATACGCATCGATGCAGTAATGCACGCACGCAGCTGCGGGACAACAGTGGCCCGTACGTACCCCGTCCTCGCGGCGCGCGGCGCGCGCCGCGAGAGCCTGGGCTTTCCTGTCGCGTCTGTCCAGCGTGCTGGTGGCGGTGGGCGGCAGGACGACGAGCGATGAACCGATGATGAATGCGTCCGTCCCATGCACTTTGGCAGCGGCGTGGGATGGGATTTGAACTTCTCTCTCTCCCACACACACACCACAGTCTGGTGTGCGTATGGAAGGATATGGGGAGGAGGACCACGTCTCGCGGGCTTCAACGGCACACATCAAACAGTCGCATGTGGGAGGTCGAGGATGAGAAGACAGTTTTTTTTTTTAGGTTTTTTTCTTTTGCTCATTTCTTTTGCTTTCTTATTTTTCGTCCTGGATTTCAAAATAGCCTATATTTGCCGCCTCAAAACCGATTAATTACGACTCCCTCTCTTCGAGACTGGTTTCAACCTTTTAAAATTTGTTTTTAAAAAAAATAAACAAAAGATTGGGAAAAGCATCTTCCGATGTTAAGATGTTTTGAGGCACAATAAAACAAATGACACGATGAAACAATTTCTAGAAACCTCTCAAAGATATTTTTTAAAAAAAATACTACTTCCATCCACGAAAGAATGAAATCCTGGTTTTGTCATAATAGTTTGACTGAGTTTATATAGAAATATAACAACATTTATGATATTAAATATGTATGATATATTCTAATATAAACTTGGTCAATGTTACGCTGGTTTGATTTAGGACAAAGTCAAGATTTCATTCTTTTGCGGATGGAGAGAGTATTGAAAAAACAATCCTACATAATACAAAATTAATCAACATTTACCCTACATATATGAAGGGAAGTTGATGCTTCACATTTGCAGATTGCCACTGTCAAGTAGTTAAGCTGTAGCCAAAATTTACTTGTGAAGGAATTCTTCTTTTTATTTTCTTGATTTTTTGAATATATTGTTCATAGCTTCCAGGACTTGTTTCATGAGCTCTATTTTTTTTGGATTTCTCATGTCCCGATACATCTTCATGATTTTTCCTTTTTCGAGAAGTTTGGTTTTTTACTTATTAATAGCAGATTTACTATTTATCAGTTTTGGGTACCAAAATCTAAACAGTTCTATAGTAGAGATGCTATATTTTAAGACAAAGGGAGTACAATGCAACTATATTTATGATATTGTAGAAAAAAAGTTTTGGCCATCAACATATTTTCTAAGTTCACATCGAATTCTCCGTAATGGTATATGCAGAGTTGACTAGAGAAAAATGTTTGCACGCATTTAGGATTTTTCTACATGCTTATATAAGAAGCTACAACAACTTCTTCATGTTTTGAGGACAATGTCCATGCAGAATATATTGTTGTGGTAAAAAAGGGACCCTAATGAGTTTTTTTTTTCAAAAAAAAGTTTTAAACGAGGTTGAATTATTTGAGTATTTTTGCCGTAGTTTGTGTTGTAGAAATATGTTTCTTTCATCATATACTGCCCGTCTGTAATTCTCGTATTCTTGGCATGTCCTTGAGCTTTAACAAGTGACAACGTGGCATTGCTACAGTACTTTATCTTTTGGGACAACGGGTGGCTGCCTTCTCTACTCGACCTTAAATGCCACTGCATTTTGAAGCAAAGCATGATCCATAAATTTTGTAGGCCAGACATACCTCTGGTTCCACAACAGGCCACCGCATTTCCCATTGTTCCCAAATTATAGTCCCAGCCGCCTTCTGCTGGGACGTGGTACCACTACCGCTCACAAATTAATGGAGTACCCAATATTCCAAACCCTTTAGTTGTGAAAAAGATGAGAAAACACAGAGAAAGGGTACCCAACTATCTACTGTAGGAGTACCCAACATGGTGTTGGTCTGTTGGATATACTATCCCCATTCCTAAAGCTTTCTCCAACGATACAACGATACTCCTCGTCTTGATTTCTCAAATTTCACTCATCTCTATACATCATATCAGTTACAGTACAAAACAGTATCAAACAGTGTTTTGAAAAACCCTTTTGAGGCTTCCCGTTGGGATAGCCTAATTGCACAAAGACAGACATCAACATCAAATCTGTCATCTCTTGGGAGAAGTTTCTTTCCCGGTCCATGCCATTTACCGCGAGGAGTTGGCAGAGGGCACAAGACAAAACCCATCTCAATTCTCAATCCAAAATCCATGCTTTTTCCACCACCAACTCTTCTTCTCCACAAAAACCTATTCCATCACCAATATTAGCAAATATATTTCTCTCCCCTCGTAGGTCAGGACACTACAAAAAAGGATGTTGCATGGACTACCACCGGACCTCAAGTGCTCCATGGCCGGTCCCTCTCGCTCCTCCCTCCTCTCCCTCTCTCTCTCTAGACCTGCTGCCTATATGTTCTCTCCTTTTGAGAGAAGGGAGGAATAGCCGCAAGCCTGCAGCGCAAAGGAAAGCACAGCAGCGCAGCGCAGCTGCGGACCTGCGGTTTTCAAAAGAACCCGCCAGCCACCTCTCTCTGCCCTGCGCCGTCCCCTCAATCCACCCCTTCTCTCCTGTGTCCTCTCGTACTATTAATTTCCTTGCGGCTCCCCTCCCCTTTCCTCCATTTTTCTTGGGTGCCGTGCGAGCTCCAAGTACCCCTGTCTCCCTCCCATCTCGCTTGCCTGTTCGTTTCCGGCTCAGTTGGTAGTGTTGTTTCAATGCACGACGGCGTCGTCGGGAGGGACTCCTGTCCTCGGCGAGCTTGATTGCCCTTGAAAGTGAAGTTGTTGTTGCCTGCTGACTGTTGAGGATGACGACGGAGGGAGAGGTTTATATGGCTCCCACGGAAGGTATTCTTCGTTTCTCCCCTCTCTGCTCTCCCTCTCCCTGAGAGATTCTCTACTGCGCGGATACAAAGCTTGCTCCATTTTTGTTCTCTCTCTCTCTCTGTACATTCTTCCGTCGATTTGGTTGGGCCGGAGAGGGGGAATCGCGTGGCCTGGTCGCCGGCGATGGTGAAACTGATGGAGTTTTTCCTGCGTGGTCCCGCAGAGGCAGGGGAGGAGGAGCGGCCGCTCAAGGATCTTCTCGCGTCTTCTGACGATATGGAAGGTGAGCTGCGGGATGGCCTTTGTTTCCCAATTTCTGTGGTTTCCAAGCTTTGCTGTATCTTTTCTTTCTGGATTTCGATGCTTCTTTTAGATGGAAATCTTCATTTTTTTTTCTTGCATGCGACTAGAACCGAATCGGTAGATTCTCTTTCGTAATTATGGGGTTCCTCCAGACTTTGAGGTTTGATGACGCAACTCTGAACTTTGAACAGCCATTTCAAGGTTTGGGGTCCTCGGCTGATTCGAAATAGTAAAATATGCATCAGAGCGTGGGCGTTTTTTTTTCTTTCATTTTATATGGAGGACTGGTAGATGGTCAAATTCGCCGAATTTCCAACCCAACCAAAAGCCTCTGAAATTGACATTTTTGCCGTTTTTATTTATGCGCCGCTGGCCCGCTGCCACCTTCAGCGCCTGTGGCTGTGGTAGAGAGGAACAACACATCAGTTTTGGAAGGGGGCAAGGGGTGGTGCAGATGTCAATTTTTTGGCGATATTTCATACCTTTTTTTTGGAAACCCTTTCTCAATAGAATCCTCTTGTACTCTCACAGTCTCATCTGGCAGCACGTGCTTTTCAAGGCAAGCCAGAGTCTCTGTATTATTGTGTTTTGTTTCTTGCAGTGACTTGCTTTGCACTTTGTCCTGTTCTTTGTTGTAGTTAGGTAGCTGATTTTTTTTTCATGAACACCATTCAATCTTAATCAAATAACGAGCTTGTCACGGCCCATGCAATATCTGCAGGAGAGGATCAAGACAATAACAAGAGAGACTCCGACGAAACGGCCAAGGAGGATTGTGACAATGGTGGATCGGTAATGGAAGCCACCGTATCGAGTGAAGATCTCAATGATGGGCACGGCAGTGACAGCAACGGCCAACGTGCTGAATCTGATGGCGCTTGCAATCAAATGCCTGAAATGGGCTCCAGGAGCAGCAGCGGTGAGTGCGCTGATGAAGTGCCTCGAATTGGGTCCAAGAGCAGTAATGATGACGAAAGTGGGAGCGCTGATGAAATGCCTGGAGGCCTCTCCAAGAGCAGCAGCGATGACAACAGTGAGTGTGCTGATCGGAGAGGCTCTCCGCGTGCTGTGCTGGATATCTCAGTATCTGGTAGCGTGGACTCTGATGACAGCGCTTCGGTTGAGCAGTCAGCAGAGTCAAACCAGAATGTGCAGTGGAGAAACCTGATCAGCGGCCTGATACTTAGGAGAAAGAAGTCCATGGGAAGAGCAGTCACATTCCCTCAGAGATCCAAGAGCAGAGGGCTTAGAGGATACCTGGAGAGGATGCGCAGTGGTAAGAACCAAATGGACTGCAGGGCCATTGCTCCTGAGATCCTTCCTGAGATTGGGAAGTGGAGACCATCATGGCGCAGCTTTGACTATGAGGAGCTTTGCGCTGCAACTGACAGATTTAGTTCAGGTAACATGCATTCATGCACACATGCTTCATTGTTGCTGTGAGTGATTTAATTATTAGGCTTTGTTACTATCATTGCAAAACTTGTGGGGTGGAACATAGCTTTAACATTAAGCTTGGATTTACAGTTGCACTGCTATGATTTCACTGGCAAATGATATTACCTAGGGTCTGAGGTCCTAATCATGAACGGTTCTTGAGGTTAGTGATGATGACTGGTTGCTGTCCTTTTAGCATGCACATGTTCTTTAGCTGGAAAAGTAGAAGATCACACACCTGTTAATTATGTGCATTTGTCGATTGCAGTACCGCTGATACCATGAGTCCATGGCAGTACAATAGAAACATTCCTCAGCTCTGTCCTTTAATGTGACTACTACATTTTTTGTGTAATGCAAACACTGTTTGTGGCCTGAATTTATTATATACCTGCCCTGAGTATGCACTGAGTTCGTTTTGTGCCTGACTTTTCTAGAAAAAATGATTGGGAAGGGAGGGCATGCTGAGGTATACAAAGGACAGCTTGCTGATGGACAATTTGTGGCAGTGAAGAGATTAACAAAAGGTGGTAACAAAGAGGACAGAGTTAACGATTTCTTATCTGAGCTTGGAATAATAGCCCATGTTAACCACCCAAACGCGGCACAGCTCTTGGGGTTCAGTGTGGAAGGGGGCCTGCACTTGGTTCTTCAGTTCTCACCTCATGGAAGCCTTGCTTCTGTTCTGCACGGTATATTCCTCTCTTAGAATTACACTTTTATTAGCTAATGAATAAAATGCCCGAACAATTTTCTGTGATGAGGGGGCATACTTTATGCAAGCATTTCTAAACAGCACAGTTTTAACTTTACATTAAGAATCTGATGTGAACAGATCTTCAGCTTTTATGCCAGTACAACATAATTGTTCAAAGAAGTTTTTGAAATACTAATCTCCAAATGTGCAACTAGTTGGGACTTGGGAGGAAAAAGGTTCATGTTTCCATCTCTGCATGCTATTTTATTAATTTAGGCTCAGTTTCCTAAGCCTCCTATAACACATGCATGGTCTGAAACCCAGCATGGCCTTCTTAATATAAAAAGTTCACTAGCTGTTAAAGTGTACTGAGATGCCCTTAGTCTAGTGATAAAATGGAGTTCAGCTGATCAGGTACAAAGGAATCCCTGAAGTGGAAAGTCAGGTTCAACATTGCACTTGGAATTGCTGAAGGGCTGCTTTATCTACATGAAGGCTGCCATCGCCGCATAATTCACAGGGACATAAAGGCATCTAATATCCTTCTAACTGAAGACTACCAACCTCAGGTATGTTTTACTGTTAGATTAAACTAATTGTTTCCACTTTGTGATTACTACATATGTCAAGGGTTACAATTTTACTCACTCTTTGTGCAGATATCAGATTTTGGGCTTGCAAAGTGGCTCCCTGACCAATTGACTCATCATGTTGTGTATCCCATTGAAGGCACATTCGGGTGAGCCTGTTTATCTCTTGGTCATGCTTTCATAGTCAAATATAGTGTTGTGATTCTTGTTTTAACTTGAACTTTACACCCTCTTTTAGGTATATGGCCCCAGAATACTTCATGCATGGGATCATAAACGAGAAGACTGATGTGTTTGCATATGGAGTTTTACTTCTTGAACTAGTTACAGGACGGAAAGCGGTGGACTCCTCCAAACGGAGCCTAGTGATATGGGTACAAATTTATCAAACTAGTACTGTGCGCTTTACTACATATGGACTGAAATAATTCACTAGATTTATCGTGCGATATTGAGAGTAAACTGATAATTTGGTAGTAAGATTTATTGACATGAAAAGAAAATGATGAAGTGGCATAATTACATGCTTCTGGAGCCCTGTGATTCATAAATTGTTGATTACCTGTGAAGGCAAAACCGCTGCTCGATGCGAACAACGTCAAAGAGCTGGTGGATCCTTCCCTTGGTGACGAGTATGACCCTGAAGAGATGGTGTACACCCTAGCAGTGGCATCCTTGTGCATTCACCACAGCTCAACCTCACGGCCTAGTATGAAATCGGTGAGCAAGTGGATCTTATGTTCCAACTTCCAACCAAAGTGCAAATGATTAAACCGACCCCTGATTGGCTGATTTGTTGGTTGCAGGTGGTCTGTTTCTTGAAGGGAGACAGGGAGTCACTTGAGCTGGTGCGAAGGCCTAAAATCGTGAAGCCCCTCATGTTTGACTCATGTGATTCAGAAGATTACACACGCTCAAGTTACCTCAACGATCTCAACCGGCACAAGCAGCTTGCCTTAGAGCAGTGAACTTCAAAAATTAGTTTGAACACATTCACCGTAATTTTGTACATCATTCACTCTCTAGCCACTCTGATCCTCCCGCTTTCCACATAGGTTTTAAAGATTGTATGGATTGATGTGAGGGATCAGATATCATTCGCTCCCTGGTTGCTGATCTATGTTGTAATTTTGTCCAATGTTTTAGTGCATGCTGTGGCCCAGTGATGTGTGATCCATACCACCAAGATCATAATATCTGGAGATGCAGTCATGCAGCCACTAGCGACCAGTCTACTGTTCCTTAAATGGTGATTATTAGTGCGGTTGTGTTCTGCTCATTTGCAGGGTTTCTCAAGCAGTCAAATGTAAAGTTTTCTGGTATTAACCCTCATGAGTCATGATATAATTGGATGGTTCAAGTTTTAGTGCTAATGTACTCATCATGCGCCAAGGAGTCGCATAGATTTGCTAATGCATGTATTTACCAGCCCTTCGGCCATTAATGTTGGATAGTACTCTTTTAAGTCTGCAAGGTCCAGCATTGTGATTTCACTCTGCAACCAATATCCAGCATTTGCGAAACATGAAACTGCTGCTACGAAGCGCTACATTAACTACATGGAAATGTGGTGCTCGTAGATTAAAACCCTCTGAGCACTTTGCTAAGAAACAATGCTAGAAACTATCTATCTATTATTCATAAATAGGGTGTGTATGGTTGTGAAAGCTGCCAATAAAAGACTTACATTCACTGAGAAGTGAGAGGTACAGAAATTTTTGGGCCAAAAAAAGAAAGAAGAAGAAACAACAATAACAACAAAGTCTTTTAATCCCAAGCAAGTTGGGTTGGCTGAAAAGGAGGGGGCAAAGACAAGAAATAATATTGATCTTGCAAAGACAGGATTGTCACACGTGTATGCTACAGAACCTGAAAAAACTGAACTTTGCACATCGTCAAACTTCATATCCAGGATTAACCTTCTGCTGGACATCTCCGTAGCTTTCCAACTCAAGCATGTCCTCCATGCTCCCCAAGAACAATGGAAGTCTCTGGTGCAACTTCACAGGCTGAATGGAGAGGATTCTGTTCTTGCCATCTGACCCTCTACCCCCAGCCTGCTCGGCAAGGAAACTGAGAGGATTCGCCTCATAAACCAACCGCAGATGATCCCTTGGGTTCATAGCAACTCCACCATATATGAGCGTCCGGTGGAAATCAGCAACCAATGAGCAAACGTAGCGAGCTGAGTACTTCTTCGGATGCTGTCCTTTGCCTTGTCTGATTGTGTCAATGTACTTCCTTAAGCCCTCAGGCCAATCAAAATACCTAGCGTCATTCACCGAGTATATCTGCCCTGACATAATATTCAGTAGCTTTTGAGCAATGGTAAAACCGTGAAAGAAATTGCTAGAAGATGCTGGTTTTAAACAGGTTTATGCCATGAAGCAAAGTAGCAGACTCTCTGCAGGGTTCATTTGTCAGTCTTCGAATCCTAAGAAAATTATTGTAACATCTTCAGAGATAACTCACTTTGAGATTCATTAATGTTTTAATAAAACTTGCAGGGTTAGTGCAATTGAATCTAAGTAATCAGTAATGACTAACAGCCAACCTCTAAATGTTCAGTGAAGACTGTGGAAAGCAGCAAATTACTGAATACTGGTATACTTAGTTACCTCTAGGGGGTATTTGAATGGAGGGATGTGTAAGCATGAATTCTCCAGTCGACCAATCCAACGTGAAGGCATGGGTACCTGCACCGAAGCTGATACACAAGATGGTGGCAGATGAGTACAGAACATACCCAGAAGCGACAAGGCGAGTTCCACTTTGCAGTGAATTGAGCTGAGCTCTCTCCTCCAAAGGGAGATGGTCGAGCTCCACCAGCCTATTGTAGATCCCAAAGATTGTTCCAGTAGGTATTGAGACCTCAATGTTGCGAGAACCATCAAGAGGATCAGTAACAACAACATATGGACCGTCATCAGATATCCAAATGGGTAGATCATTTTCTTCGGATGCTAGCACTGCAACCTTTCCAGACCTTTGGAGTGATGACAAGATGATATCATTCTGAATACAAGCAAACAGAGAGGATGCTTAACACAGTTTTACCACCCGTGCATGAGATAAGTATAATATTTGAAGCTAGCTCTTAGAGCAATAAGTTTAAGCAAGATAACCTAGTAACGGAAACACCTAACACTGAATAAGTGGTTCCCCAATCCAAACTCTATACAGGTGAATTTAGTCATGGTTTAGGTCTCCAACCTTTGCCCTTTCATATCCTAAAATGTTATGATGTCAAAGTTAACAATTTTTTTTTGAACCAACCGGTTAGTTGATCAAGGAAATAAATAAATACTTTTTCTAGAAAAAAACTTAGATACTCAACATCAAGCAACTTGAGATGGATAAGTTGCTGTGTACTATTGCTTGCCATATCAAACCCCTATGATCGATCCCAAAGCAAAGTTGCATCTTTTTGTACATGTCACATACGCGGTTCAAAACACGCGAAGGCAGCACGCACCGACAATTCGTCGAGTGGCTTCGGCGCGTCACGCCCGGCCGCCACGGCCCCACCCCCCGCCTTGGCCCGCGACAGGTCGGCGTTGCCGGGGGAAGCCACGAGGGCCGCGATGCGCTTGCACGCGCCCTGGATGTGGGCCACAAGGACGGCGAGGTCCGCGGCCGTGCCCGCCTGGCCCATGTGCTCGAGCAGCGTGGGAGGGGACGCCGCCGCAGCCATGCCGTCCGTGGCCGCGGCGAGCGGCTGGCAGGCGAGGGATCGGCGCCGTGTGAAGGGAGGGAGGAGGAGGCGGGGCTGTGGCGGCGGGCGATTTGAAGTTGGCGGGAGCGGGGGCGCCGGGGGTTGTGGGTGGAGGTGGAGGGAGGGAGAGGAAGACGATAACGGCATAGTTCCACAGTCCACGGTTGGATGGCTCCTGTTTGTCGGCCAACGCATAGCTGTCAGGATATGAAGACATTGGGCTACGTCAGCTAAATCAACTGAAGACGTCAGATGGGGAGTTTTTTTTTCCTTTTCTTTATTTTTTTTGTAAAAATTGCGGGTCTATCTATAGAGATGAAGGCCACTAAAAATCATTGATGACTATAAATAGGGGTGGGCGTTCGGGTTACCCGATTAAATCGGATCGGGTAATTCGGGTTTTGCAAATTTCGGGTTTCTAGAAACGTTATCCGAAATGTATCCGAACTTACCTTCTACCCGAAATTTCGGGTACCCGATATTTCAGGTTCGGGTTCGGATAATCCCGAATTACCCAATCTTCCTCATATCAATGAAATGTATTAGTAGATTCAATAAAAAATAATGTCAAATATGAAATTTGGAATTATGAAAATAGAAGTAACTACTATGGACATCCACATAGACATATAAGACACATCAAACACACAAGATAATGCATATATAAATTCACTTCTATAGATAAATCACAAAATACATAAACGACAAATGATAAGATTAGGTAATTCGGGTAAATCGGGTACCGGCACTTGTTACCCGAATTACCCAAACTAAATTCGGGTTTCTAGAGTTGCTATCTGAAATAGTGATTGGGTAATTCGGGTTCGGGTAGATCAGGTGTGGGTTTAGGTAATTCGGGTTTGGGTAATGGGTATCGGGTTTTTGCCCACCCCTAACTATAAATCTGAATCCACAGTGAGCCACGTCATCTGCATTTTGTAGCCATTAGATTACTTCATATTTGCTTCATCCCACCGTCCATTGCCTGCTGTCTTGCCTTCCTATCAGACCCTCGCACAGGACATGAACGTCTGGAAGCGCAAAAGCTGTGAAGCAATCATCTCTCTGTCGGTTTCTTCCACCGTTCCACTTCCATTCCATCCCATCCACTAACTTTCTTCTATTAATGAGAGACGATAGCCTGGTGCTAGCTGTGGAGCTTCTATCAACCCTGCGGCACGGCGCTGCAGGAGAGCATGGAGCCCATGCGGCATGGAGAGAGCGGAGAGTCCCTGGAAGAGAGTTGAGAGTGCATAGCGTGCCGCCCGTGCGGTTGTGCCGCTCAAGGCGTGGAGCTCCTAGCACTCTTCAAGCGGAACCGCGGCGTAGCGAAGGGCCACAAGGGAGGATTTCAGGCGGGACCGACGAAAACGCGGGCGCATGGCCTACCTTCGTGGCGGCGATATCAAGGTGCGTGCCAATGGCAGCGATGAGGCATGGAA
This sequence comes from Paspalum vaginatum, assembly GCA_030272315.1. Classification (NCBI taxonomy): domain Eukaryota; kingdom Viridiplantae; phylum Streptophyta; class Magnoliopsida; order Poales; family Poaceae; genus Paspalum; species Paspalum vaginatum. The sequence goes on along the minus strand of CM059021.1, from coordinate 5,019,850 downwards.
TGACGTGCGACTGTGCGAGGTATTGCTGTGCTCATTGGCCATGCAGATCTTCTCTTCGTGAAACACATTGATGAGCAGGCCATCACGTTCGAGTTTGATAGCAGCGACATCATCGTCGAAAATGTGAAGATGAAGATCTACAATGAGGAACGTAATCGATCTATCCGTAGCTTTATCTTACCGTTGTTCCACTGGAATTAATCTGTACAGCTCCTGTGTATGCATGCGATGTCGCATGAGTTTAGAGAAATCCTGCTTGATGTTTTTGGAGTGGCAATAAACTAATCGTCCATGGAATCTGTGGTGCTCCGACTGTGTCCATGCTGCACCTGATGATGCTCCGACTGTGTGGCGGCGGCCGGATAGCTGCACTACCATGCGTATCCTGTGGGAATTGATCAACCATTCAACCTTGCCTACAACCACAAATGCACAATGGAACAAAGATCATCTACCGTGAGTGCCTGTACTCGCTATCTAATCATAATCCACTCATTGATCTATTTTATGGCCATGCATGTGGTAACATAATCTGCATGCCCCCTTGATTTAGCTAGCCCCTACCTAATCATGATTTACTGATGGATCTGTATTCTGACTATACATGTGGCAACATAATATACCCATGGACGATTTCATTTGTTCTTTGTAGCCAATGGTAAAGTCTAACCTTTATATATAGAATCTTACCCATTGATGTATTGTTCTATTTATCTCCAGCAATTGGATGAATTGATTTAAAGCCTTTCCATCAAACTTCAATCTGAAATCACTCTTTAAATTCTGCAGCAACGCGCGGAGTAATCACCTAGTATCTATGAAGACCATGCCGGCCCCTAAGCTTATCGATGAACCTCATCCAGAATGCTGGGGTAGGTTTAAGCTGGGTTTTCTCCTCACGTAGTTCGTCCTTCCAACATAATTCAGTGCCCAATTTTCCGAGATAATTGGTTTTTTTCCTCCCTTGGATTGCTTGATTTTCGTCTTCTGAACTTTTCCCATAACTAAAGCTCCACAAATAGCTGCTAGGAGGCTAGGATGAGAATAGGCTGTGAGTTCGGTTGCATTTCAGGGTTTGTGTAGCATTCTATTTTCAAAGCACTATCTGTGTGCATGTAGACCATACCTTTATAAAAAAAGATTCCGAGAAATGCACACTATAAGTCTATCTATTTTATCATTTATATTTTAAACTCTTACAATGTTTTGCGTACAAATACATGATCCAGTGACCTTAGCCTCATGTATGGCTCTGTGTGGAGGGCCCAAATTGCACAAACTAGACTGCAAAAGTCAAGTGGAGCTCCAAACGTCACCCATTTTTTATGCTTTGAAGAATTTGGAGCATTTCAATTGTATAAAATGGTTCGTTCCTCATGAGAACTTCATTCGTTACCTAGCAGGTTGCAAAATCCTGATCTCGTAGGCCCGAGTTACGGTTCGCAAGGCTGATAATAGATTAATAGAATCCATTATATGCTTTATAATATTGTCATGTCGTATAAAACTATTACAATGAGTACTCATATAATAGGATGGCTTTTAAGGTTGGCTCTTAGATTACTATTTATCTTTTTCTTTTTTTCTCTCTTTGTCTTGGAGCTCGTATAGAGGGTTGGCTGACCCTTGCATGAGAGCCCACTCCCTTGGCTCTTGTATGCCTCTTACCTTTATTAAACAAAAGTGTCGTGTAATTAGACTTAGGGCCCACTACTATATTTGCTCTTATGCCATTTCCAATGGGAGTTTTATTCTCACTAAATGCATTGACACATCAGCACCCTTGATTACATGGCAGTGTATTTATTAGGAGAGAAATAGAGAGATTTTTATGGAAGGGTAGACCGTTTCATCTACGTATACCTAGATAAAATCTGATGTGTCACTATTAGGAATTGTGCAATGAAACTTTCCACTGGGAATTGCCTTAGACACGGTGGTGATTGCAAAAATGCAGCCACATAGTGGTGAATCATCGCCTCGGGCTTGGTGAGCGCCTAGCGTCTTTAAAACAAGTTTAATAATAGAGCCCACTACGGTTTATATAATGTTGCAATGTCACACATCGCCAACTAAAAGCCTACTCATACAATAGCTCTCTCTTAGCATAATATGTGCATTTAATATCTGGCCTACATCTTTCTCCCACAAAGTATCTTAAGTTTGTAAGTGTCGGAGCGGACGTGCTCCTGGTCAGGTGGCGGAGTGCACCCGGCCGAGATCCTAAGTACTGAGAGTAGTTAGGGGGAGCAATCGTTGTTAGCTAAGTTGGTGGTGGCACGATGGTGGCGAGAGGATTTAGAGTGGTTCGGGCCGCCGGAGCGTAATACCCTACGTCCACTGTGGGTGTGTTCTTGTATTTCGTGGGCCTTCAGAGGAGTCTCTGAGCCTGTCTGGGTCTTTTTCGGGTTTTTCCGGGTTCGTCCCGGTTTCTCCCTGTGTTGCGTATGCCTCCCCTTTTATAGCCCAAGGGGGGCATGTACATGGTGGCCGGGCCCGGACAGGTGGTCCCGGGCATTTCCTCTATGCTACAGTTCTATCCTGTGCCTGATGTCCAACGCTCCCATGCTTCGCGCCTGTACCACCGTCGTGACCTGGTATGGCCTGGAGATCCGCCATACCGTCTTGTCGTCTGGATACGGCGCCGCGCCGTCCTGCCTTACGCCGTCCTGTCCCATCGGCTGCTAAACCCGCTGAGAGGCTTCAGAGGCCGAGGGGCAGGCGATGCGCACGCGTGACAGGACAGGGCGCTCGTAGTAGCGTTGTAGCGCCGCTGCCTAGTATTAGGCTGAGCGCGGCCGCCGCGCGTGGCGCGGCTCATGATGAGTACAGCGTACTTGTTTACTCAATATAGACCCCAGCGTAGCTGGGGAAATCAACTGTAGTGCCCTGTTATCGCCGCCGCGCCTTGGTAAGGCGCGCCCCTTTGCTTCGCCGCCGCCGCCTGCCAGCGGCGGTGCCAGCGGCGATGGGGGCACGCCCGTCTGACAGCGGCGGCGTCGGCGGGCGACGGGGGCACGCCTGTCTGACACTCGTGGTGTCAGCAGCATCGGGGCGTGCCAGCCTGACAGCGGCGGTGTCAGCGGCATCGGGCACGCCCACCTGCCCGCAATAAATGCGGCAGGTGGGCGAGGCGCCCGCCGGAAGGCCCCGCCACGCGCCCTGTGGGCACGTGGCAACGCGAGACCTTCCCGTGCCCTGTGGGCACGTGGCGGCCCCGGACCACCGAGGGTGCTGGCTCCGGACCTCCACGTGCTCTGCGGCACGTGGCGCCCCCGGACCTTCGAGGGCGCTGGCTCCGGACCTCCTCGTGCTCTGAGGGCACGTGGCGGCCCCGGACCACCGAGAGCGCCGGCTTCGGACCTCCCCGTGCTCTGTGGGCACGAGGCGGCCCCGGGCCACCGAAGGTACGGGCTCCGGACCGAGAGGTCCGGACCTCTCCTCGCGTGGCTGGGGGAGGCTCGGTCCTCGAAGGAGGTCCGGGGCCTCCCCTGTGGGCCGGGTGCGTGGCCCAGCTTTTCCAAGGAGTAGGCCGGGCCCATCTGTACGCGGCCTTGGGCCCTCCTTGTACTGCAGTAGTTACCTCCCTTAGTGATCTTCGTCTAGTGTAAGCGGGTACCCGGTTAGCTGGGTACCGACAGTGGCCCCTGGGCTCACCTTTGGTGAGTTTTTCGAACCTGAGGTGAGCCCACCGTCGCTTACTACTCAAGCCGCCGGGAGCCGTGGGCGGTTACCGGCGTTTAGCTGTCAAGCTCATACTTGGGCAGGGCCCACCACTTGATTTCTTGGTCGAGGCCTCGACTCGCCTATCTCTGGAGGGGGCTTAGTCCACCCGACCCCGCGGGGTGGCCCCGTGGGCTCCCACGATCTGGGGGCGCGCGATCGTGGGAATCTCTCGGGGAACGTGGGGGCAGCCCCGCGTCGGAAACCGCGCAGCGGTTCACCTACTTCTTCTCCTGCCATTAAGGCAGGGCAGACGGCTACGTGGGCAGCCGTGCGTAAAGCGGAAAAGGCAGGGGCTCCGCGCGTCGCGCCGAGACGCGCGTCCGCGAGCGGCCGCCGGTTCGCCTTCCTGCCTTGCTTGCTCTTCTACCCGCCTGTCATGACTGCCTCCTCGGGCCCCTGCTGTCATAGACCTGGTGGCCCGTGGGAGCGCCCGCGCGCGCGTACACTTGACGTCCGCGGCTTGCGGAGGATTGGGGGCAACCGTCATATAGGGTTCTCGGCCATCGGCCGAGCACGTCCTTCTGCCATTTGCCTCTGCACCCCTCGCATCCGCCGCGGCGCTTCATCTTCCTCGCAGCAGAGCTCTCGCTTCTTGTCTGCTGCGTGCTCCTTGTCTTCTCCACCGCCAGATTCCTCAGCGATGGGTCCGAGCCACCAATCCCCCCGGGAGACTGAGGAGAACCTCACCCGCGTCCGCCGCCTTCTCGGCTGGACGGACGCGGAGCGTCGCGATAATGTTCGCACGGGCTCCCTCCCCCACCGCAACTTGCAGCTGGGGGAGTTCGTCCTCTTCGTCCCCTACCTCTACTGTGGTCTGGGGATTCCGATCTCTTCTTTCTTCATGCTGGTGCTGGAGGCGTTTGGGCTGCAGCTCCAGCATCTCACCCCCCACTCCATCCTTCATGCGGCAATCTTTGCCCACTTCTGCGAGATGTTCGTGGAGGTTCCTCCCTGCGTGACGCTCTTCCACCACTTCTTCTCGGTGAGGTGTTTCGGGAGGAGCTCGACGGAGATCGGCCGCTACTACTTCCTGCTGAAGGGGTCCGGGGGAAGATCAACCTATCTCCCCTCCTTCGCCAGCGCCAAGTGGGAGCACTGGCGCAACGACTGGGTGATCGTCAGGGCGGAGCCGAACGACCGGTTGGCTCTCCCGGATAGCAATCCCGACGCACCCCTCTCGGAGGATGCCTCGACGGATCTGCCACCCGAGTTCTTCCCCGTGCTGGCCAGGATCGCTGAGCTCGTCAGCGGCGGGCTGACCTCACTGCACGTCCTCGCTGGACTTCCTCAGGCGGAGGCTCGCCCCCCTGCAGATGTGGCAGCGTCCCCCGTCGTTCCGCCGGCGGGTGGTGAGGAGACGCGGCGAAGGCTGGTCCGCGGCGACGGGACCTTTGTCTTGGAGCCCGACCCGAAGCGTCAGCGAACCTCGGGGGAAGGAAGCTCCTCTGCGCAAGGGGAGCGAGTGCCACCGCCGCCTCCGGGCCAGCGGCACCCTCAGCGCCGGGCACCTCCTCCGACGCCGGACCAGCGGCGGCGGCCCTCTCCGGCACCGCCGGCCTCAGGCCCGCGGCAACAGCAGCCACCGGCAGTGCCGACCGCAGATCAGCAGCCGCGGCGAGGCTCTGGCCTTCGTGGCCGCTGGTCGGCGCCTACTTTAAGGTAAGCCCTTTAGATTAGCTTTGCATACTTCGCGGTACCACGGCTAGCTTTTTTCAGGTTTCTCAGCCTTTCGCCGTGCGTTTTTGTTTAGGCCGACACGCCCGGGCGGCGTTCCTCCTCCCAGCGGCTCTGGTGGCCGGGCGACCACGGCGGAGAAGTGCGCTCCTGGTGGTCCAACGGCGGAAGACTGCCACGCGGGCCCGGGCTACGACCGAGGGGCCTGCACCGGAGGCCACCCCGTCTGTCCGGCCCCAGGCCCCAGGTGGACCGACGCCGAGGGGCGCCTCGGGGGTCGAGACCGCACCCAGAGTGCCTGCTGAGGGGGCAGCTCCGGGCGCGCAGCCCTAGGCACCAGGCAGCCCGGTGCCGGAGGGCGTCGCGACCCAAGGGCCTGCGCCGGGGGCGGCTCCTGACTCCCGGACCTCGGAGCCTTCGTCGCCCGCCGCCCAGACGACCAGCCCCGGATCTCCGCCTCCTGCCGAGGGGGAACTGGAGGAGGTTCTGGGTAGGGCGCTCCTGCCCCTGCCCCAGCCGGGTGGAGCCCCTCTCCCTCGCATGCTACGTCGGGCGCGCCAGGCCCTGTACGACGCCCAGGGGGCGCTCCAGCTAGAGTGGGCCCGACTGCAACAGGAGCGCGAGGGCCTAGACGGCTGGCGGGCTCGTCTGGGGGAGCAGATCGAAGCCGCCACCGCCCAGCACACACGGACCCGTGCGGAGCTTTCCACTGCCCGCACCGAGGTCGATGCCGACCGCGCGGCCTTCCATGAGGACCTGCAGAGGCTCATTGGCCGAGAGCGCGTGATTGGGATCCGCGAGAAGCAGGCCGAGGTGGGCGAGGCGCGGCTGAAGCTCGAGCAGGCGTGGAAAGGCGTGGAGCAGCGTCGGCAAGAGCTGGTGGAGGTGTCCGAGCGGCAGGCTGCTGTCAACGCTGAGCTTGACAAGATGAAGCTGAGGCTTGTCGAGCGCGAGGCAGCAGTCGCGGCCCGTGAGGACTCCGTTGCTCAGCGGGAGGCGTCGGCCAAGGCTCTCAGGGACTCCGCCGTTCGCCAGGCTGCCACGCTCAAGGTCTGAGAGGACTGGGTGAAGTCCCGAGAGGCAGAGCTGGCAAGCCAGGAGAAGCAGCTGCTGGCTGAGCGGGCCGCCCTGGAGCAGCTGAAGCAGGGTGCTGCCCAATAGGCGGCGGCGGAGGACCGGGAGCAGATGCGCTTCGGCCTTCAACGCATCGCCGACTGGGCCGGGGAGGCGAGTTCGGCTCTGGTACCGCTCGGACTGAGTCCGATCCGGGTGACAGAGCCGCCGTCCACTATTGCGGATGCCTTCCCTGTCCTTGACTCGGCGGTGGAGCGACTTCGGCGCCTGGACTCCACTCTCGGGGAGCGCCTTGAAGCCGAGGGCCGCGAGCTGTGCCGCCTTGTGGTGGAACACCTCCTGGTCTGCTTCTGGAGCCACGACCCCGCCATTTCCTTGGACCCGGTTATCGCAGGTCCGGTGGAGGAAGCGGAGGCCGCCGCCCGAGACAGCGTGCAGGAGGCAGTGGAGGTCGTTGCCGCCCAGTTCCAGCGGACCCCTGCAGACGAGGACCCGGGTGTACCGGGGACAGGAGCCTCCCCAGCGCCGTAGGGCAACAGCTTTTGCTGTTTTGTTTTGTTTGTTTTTATGTATGTAAAACATTAGTATGCCAAGTAATATAAGAATGGTAGATGCGACTTATCTCCATTTACTCCCTGCTGCATGCTGGTGTGTTGTTACCTGACCCCCTGGCCCCCTGGTAGGTAGGCTCTAAGTTTTGAGGCTGGCTACCACCAAGTCAGAGGCCAGACCTGCATGCAACTCACGGCAAACGTCAGTGTCGCACCTACGGGACCCACTCTGAGTTGACCTATTCCGCTACTCGAGGTCCGGAGCGTTTGCTGTCCGGGCCAGGGGCTAGGATGTTTGTTCGTGGGATAGCAGGGTGTGTGAGTTAAGGGTACGGAACCAGGCAAAACTGCGACACAGCCCTGGACTATCCTTAGTCCAAAACACCTTAGCTCTGGTCCGGTCCTGCAGTCGTTCGGACCTCTCCTAGCGAAACAAAAGGTAACCGCGCTGCCTCGAAGTCCTCGGAGTCGCAATCGGACCTCGCTGCTGAGGTTAGGGGGTGTGCCATTAGCTTAGGGGGTGGTCCGGAGCACTAAACGCACTGTTCCTGATACTGGGGGAACTCACGGCGTGGTAGGGAGTGTTCAGTGCTTAGGGTATGAGACCAGGCTAAGCAGCTGACAGCTCCGTGCTACCAAGACGAGCCCCTTTTTTCTGGACCTGGCACCCAGTATTCCGGACCTCCTTCCCAGCCTCTGTGCTAACCACTTCACACTCAAGCTGCTAAGTCCTGCTGGTTCCAAGGAGATTTTTGGCAAGAGTAGGATTCCACGCAGGGGTTAGGAAAAATTGAAGCAAGCAGTAGGGTAATAGCGGAGACAAGAATTTCAGGGCTAAACTCTTTCTTTAATCAAGCGGTACAGGGCGTCATGTGATGTCAGCCAGAGGTCGGGATTACAAGGGCGGACCTTCACCGCTCTGGTCCACATGGTGGTCCTATTTAGCTTACAAAAAGAAAAAGGAGTTGCCCTGAATTTCTTGCCTACGGATAAAACTTACGGAGGTGCTCTATATTCCAAGGGTTCGGCAGCGGAACTCCTTCCTCCGTGGCGAGGCGAACGCAACCGGGGCGACTAACTTCTGTCACCTTGAAGGGGCCTTCCCAGCTGGGGGAGAGCTTGTTGCGCCCTTCTCGGCTCAAGACGTGCCTCAGGACCAGGTCTCCAGGTTGGAGCACCCTGCCCCGCACGGTTCGCTCATGATAGCGTTTGAGCGATTGGTTGTACCGTGCATTCCGGATTGCAGCCTGCCATCTTTGCTCCTCGACAAGGTCGACGTCGTCGCACCTTGCTTGTTCCTGCAAAGATTCATCAAAAGCTTGGACCCGTGGGGAGCCCAAGAGTATTTCTGGTGGGGGGCATGCCTCGGCCCCGTATACCAGGAAGAATGGGGTTTCCCCGGTTGCTCGGCTGGGTGTGGTCCGGATCCCCCATAGCACGCAGGGGAGCTCATCAACCCACTTCGCACCGTGCTTTTCCAAGCAGTTGAAGGTGCGGGTTCTGAGCCCCTTGAGGATTTCTGCGTTAGCTCTCTCGACCTGTCCATTGCTCCTAGGATGTGCTACAGAGGCGAAGCATAACTGGACGCCAACGCCGTCGCAGTAGTCCTGGAAGACCCGGCTCGTGAACTGGGTCCCGTTGTCCGTTATAATACGGCTAGGGACGCCGAACCGGCACACAATGGACTTAAGGAAAGCTGTTGCAGTTCCTTGGGTGATGCTCACTACTGGGGTCACCTCAGGCCATTTTGTGAATTTGTCAATGGCGACGTAGAGGTACCGGTACCCACCGACAGCTCTAGGGAAAGGTCCCAGGATGTCCACCCCCCATACCGCGAAGGGCCAAGAGGGTGGAATCATCTGCAGAGACTGAGCCGGTGTGTGTATCTGCTTTGCGTGGAACTGACACGCCTTGCAGGACCTTACTAGCTCAGCTGCATCCTGGAGCGCTGTCGGCTAGTAAAAGCCATGCCGAAAGGCTTTACCGACCAGCGTACGGGACCCTGAATGATTCCCGCACTCGCCTCCATGGATCTCCGCGAGTAAATCGCGGCCCTCCTCCCGGGTTATGCATCGCATGAGGATGCCATTGGCGCCACGCCTGTAGAGATCCCCTTCTACTAGCGTGTAGCGTTTAGCCAACCGCACTATGCGCTCAGCAGACACACGTTCTTCGGGAAGGATTTTGTCCTTCAGGTAGTCCCGGATCTCTGAGATCCGTGCATCGGGACTGCCCTGAGCTATTGGATGTGTCCCTGATGACATGCCGGGGTCATCAGTCCACACGATCCTTGGTGGGCTCCAGAGATGGAGGACCACCGGGACGCAGTCTACTGCGGCGACGGCTGCGTGGCGGTCTCCCGGCACGGTGAGAACACCCGCCGGGGACGGCATCTTCACTGACCAAGTACCCGTAATGAGCAACGGCCATGAAGCGGTACAGTGCCGGTCTGCCAATGATGGCGTTGAACGGCAGGTTGACTTCCGCGACATCGAACTGGACGTTCTCTGTGCGGAACTTCTCCGGGGTCCCGAAGGTGACCGGCAGGTCGATCTTCCCTTTCGGGTAGATCGGCACTGGACCCACGCCGGAGAATGGGCGCGTCGGAGCCAGGTGCGACTCCGGAATCTGCAGCTGTTTGAAGGCTGCGTGGCTGATGATGTTGAGGGCGGCCGCGCCGTCGATCAACACGTGGTGGAGCCATATGTTGGCGACCACTGGAGATGTGATGATCGGCAGTACGCCAGCCCCAGCCATGTTTTCTGGGCAGTCGGTCGGCCCGAAGGAAATGGTGGTGTCTTTCCACTTGTGGTGTGGAGCCACCCCAGGGACGCTCGGCCTGACCGAGAGGACTTCTCGGCGCAGGGCCTTCACGTCCCACCGGGAAGAGACCGCCCAGCTTCCGCCGTACATTACGTACAGCCTCTTGCGACGTTCGTTGTCGCTGGATTCGGAGCTGGAGTGGCCTAGAGCGTAGACGCTCTTGAGCTCCCACTCCGGGGGCTGGTAGCCCATCTCCTTGCCCCCAGCGTCGGGCCCACCGTCGCTGGTAGCCTTCCCCTTGCCAGGGCGCTGGCGTGGGGGTGAGTCGTCCTTGGCCGGACGCTCTCGGCGCTCACTGAGACGCCGCTGCACGAGCTTTTGTATCTCGCGGCAGTCGGCGGCGCTGTGACCGCTGTTGGGATGAACAGGACAATGAGCCGCCACTGTTCCGCGTCTGTTGCCTCCGGCGCTTGCCGCCGGTGTCGCGGCCTCCAGGTGCTGCCGCAGCGACAGGAGCCCCTTCCAGGAACCTCTCAGGGCGTCGGCCCTTCTTCTTTTTCTTGCCGCCTCTCTCGGGCGGCACCGGCAGAGGCGCCTGGCTGGGCAGTCCTGTCCTGTTGTGGGGAGTGCCACTGCACGCCCCTCTGCGGCCCTAGCGCACTTGTCCGCCAGCGCGTACAAGGGTGGCGACGTCCTGTACTTGGCGGGTCGCCAGTTTCTCCAGCATCTTCTCATCACGGACGCCTTGCCGGAAGGCTGTGATGATGGACGCGTCGGAGATGCGAGGGATTGTCCCCCGCACCTTGGCGAAACGAGCGATGAACGCTCGGAGGGATTCGCCAGGCTCCTGGCGTAATGCATGGAGGTGGGCCTACACGCCGTACTGCTGGCACGCACTCGCGAAAGTTCGCCTGGAACAGAGTGCAGAGCTCCTCCCAGGACCGGATTGACCCAGGGAGAGAGGTTCATGAGCCAAGTCCGGGCCGGCCCAGACAAGGCGACATGGAAGTATGACGCCATAACGGCGTCGTCTCCGCCAGCCGCTGTGATAGCGGTGACGTACACCTGCAGGAATTCCGACGGGTTGGTATTCCCGTCGTACTTTTCCGGCAGGTGCGGCCGGAACTTCTGCTGGCCAGCGCGCGGAGCGGAAGACTGTCCGCGAGTGCGGCGCAGCCTAACTCCTAGCCGATACAACCCCTGGTGGCAGTTTGCACGCCAACCGGGGGTGGCGCGTAAGCCGGGGGCTTAGGTGCTGCAGCGGCGAACGCCGCGTCAAGGTTCTTGCCCTTGGCGGCGCTTGGCTGCATCCGTGGTTGCTCCACGGTGGTGGGGGTGCCTGCTCGCCGGCGGTTGAGCTCGGCTCGCAGGTCTTCCGTCTGCGCGCTCCTTACTGAGGGGGAGCGCGCGGATGTTGCCGCATCGTGCTGCCTGCGGCGGTTCGACCTCCCCCCGCTGCTGGGAGGGAGTCGTGACCCAGTCCTAGCCGGGCCAGGGGTGACCTCGGCTAGGTGGACCAGGCAATCTACATCGCTTCGCCACTAGCGCCAGGGCGCTAGGTGAGGCTGTCGGCCCCGGGGGGTTACGAAGCAACTCCCTGGCTGCGGCGAGCGGGCCGCTAGCAGCGGTGGGGTTCGCTGTGGCGGCGTTTGCCGCTATAGCACTTGTTACTGCAGTGTTTGCAGCAGCGGCGCCCCCCGCGGGGCGTCGAGGGAGCCGCGGCGTCCGCGCCGCGCCCTCAGAACGGTGGGGGGAGGCATGCGACCCAGTCGAGGCCACCTCCTCTGATGCGGCTGCATCCTCATGGAAATCGCGGATGCGCACCATCATGCGGTGAGGGATGAAGCTAACTGTTGCTGCCCCCTACCTGGCGCGCCAAATGTCGGAGCGGACGTGCTCCTGGTCAGGTGGCGGAGTGCACCCGGCCGAGATCCTAAGTACTGAGAGTAGTTAGGGGGAGCAATCGTTGTTAGCTAAGTTGGTGGTGGCACGATGGTGGCGAGAGGATTTAGAGTGGTTCGGGCCGCCGGAGCGTAATACCCTACGTCCACTGTGGGTGTGTTCTTGTATTTCGTGGGCCTTCAGAGGAGTCTCTGAGCCTGTCTGGGTCTTTTTCGGGTTTTTCCGGGTTCGTCCCGGTTTCTCCCTGTGTTGCGTATGCCTCCCCTTTTATAGCCCAAGGGGGGCATGTACATGGTGGCCGGGCCCCGACAGGTGGTCCCGGCCATTTCCTCTATGCTACAGTTCTATACTGTGCCTGATGTCTAACGCTCCCATGCTTCGCGCCTGTACCACCGTCGTGACCTGGTATGGCCTGGAGATCCGCCATACCGTCTTGTCGTCTGGATACGGCGCCGCGCCGTCCTGCCTTACGCCGTCCTGTCCCATCGGCTGCTAAACCCGCTGAGAGGCTTCAGAGGCCGAGGGGCAGGCGATGCGCACGCGTGACAGGACAGGGCGCTCGTAGTAGCGTTGTAGCGCCGCTGCCTAGTATTAGGCTGAGCGCGGCCGCCGCGCGTGGCGCGGCTCATGATGAGTACAGCGTACTTGTTTACTCAATATAGACCCCAGCGTAGCTGGGGAAATCAACTGTAGTGCCCTGTTATCGCCGCCGCGCCTTGGTAAGGCGCGCCCCTTTGCTTCGCCGCCGTCGCCTGCCAGCGGCGATGGGGGCACGCCCGTCTGACAGCGGCGGCGTCGGCGGGCGACGGGGGCACGCCTGTCTGACACTCGTGGTGTCAGCAGCATCGGGGCGTGCCAGCCTGACAGCGGCGGTGTCAGGCGGCAGGTGGGCGAGGCGCCCGCCTGAAGGCCCCGCCACGCGCCCTGTGGGCACGTGGCAACGCGAGACCTTCCCGTGCCCTGTGGGCACGTGGCGGCCCCGGACCACCGAGGGTGCTGGCTCCGGACCTCCACGTGCTCTGCGGGCACGTGGTGCTCCCGGACCTTCGAGGGCGCTGGCTCCGGACCTCCTCGTGCTCTGAGGACACGTGGCGGCCCCGGACCACCGAGGGCGCCGGCTCCGGACCTCCACGTGCTCTGCGGGCACGTGGTGCTCCCGGACCTTCGAGGGCGCTGGCTCCGGACCTCCTCGTGCTCTGAGGACACGTGGCGGCCCCGGACCACCGAGGGCGCCGGCTCCGGACCTCCCCGTGCTCTGTGGGCACGAGGCGGCCCCGGGCCACCGAAGGTACGGGCTCCGGACCGAGAGGTCCGGACCTCTCCTCGCGTGGCTGGGGGAGGCTCGGTCCTCGAAGGAGGTCCGGGGCCTCCCCTGTGGGCCGGGTGCGTGGCCCAGCTTTTCCAAGGAGTAGGCCGGGCCCATCTGTACGCGGCCTTGGGCCCTCCTTGTACTGCAGTAGTTACCTCCCTTAGTGATCTTCGTCTAGTGTAAGCGGGTACCCGGTTAGTTGGGTACCGACAGTAAGCAATCCACTTTGAGCTGGCTACAAGTAAGCAGTCCGTTTTATTTTTATTTTCATTCCTCTTTCTTCTATATCATCATAAATCGAATGTGGCATCTCTTTCAGCCCGCCTATTTCACCTTATTAAGTTATTATACAAGCTCTTAGGCTGTCTTTAATGGGGTTCCTCGAAACACTGTAGTAGCAATGTTTAACACTGTTTGGCACTGTTTTGCACTGCAGTTGATGTATCGTACAGAATGGGATGAGATTTGAGGAATTGAGAATGAGTAATGTCGTTCGAGATAGCGTTAGCGGTGACTCGGCAGCCGACAACGGGACAACAGCGGGTGGCATATTAGTTTACTATAAATTCCAACATTACAGGTTGCTGCTATTCCTATGTAATAAATAATCTAATGACCAATTGTTTTATTTTTTTCAACTAGGAAACCATATTTTATTTAAATAAAATTAGAGCTAGGCCCTGGTAAAGCACCGATTTTCACATACACCCCCTTCAATTAGCAAACCATTTTGTTGAGCTCAGACATCCTGCACGTTCAATCCCACTAATTGACGCGTCGTTGCCTCATCCGCACGTCGCCCCCTTTCTCCGCTTCTCGGTCTCGTTCGTTGTCTGGTGACCTGCGATGGGAAGCTTCTCCAGTCTCCCTCCCTCCAGGCACGATAATCCAATCCCTGATTTTATCTTAGGCTGAAGCTAGGGGTTCCCCTAAATCCCTCCTCCAAACACTGTGCTAGAACTGTAGCGCTACTGTTTTGCACTGTGGACAGAGAAGAAAGTGGTTGGAACAGTGATAGAGGATGAGAAATGGAAAAACGGTTGGTTTCAGACTTACCATGTGAGGCCTCCAATAGTGATTTTATAATCCAATTTCGAAAGCTGAACATCATTTCTAAGGCTCAGGGTGGATTAAAGAAAGAATGCTGTATTGTACCTCAGGGTCTGAAAATTCTACACAGGTGATAGGGCCAAATGTTCTAGTCCATAGAAAAAACTGTTTCGGTATCCCGTCGGCCATAACTGCAGATTTCAAGATGAAATAATTTCACCAGCGGTCTTCGAACTTGTCCCGAGGTTTCATCTGGGTCCCGGTACTTGCAAAATGCACGTTTAAGTCCTTAAACTTGTCCCAAGATTTCATCTAGGTCCCGGTACTTCATCTAGGTCCCGGTACTTATAAAATGCACGTTTAAGTCCTTAAACTTGTCCTGAGGTTTCATCTAGGTCCCTCAGTTGGTTTTTCAAGAGCGGTTTTCCATTTTTAAAAATAATAAAAACTTTTTAATATTTAAAAATCATAACTAATTCATTTTAAATTTGAAAAATATGAAACTAGTACCAAACTTTTTCTAAAAATGTAATCTATCAACTGATGCTCTATTTAGAATTATATGGATCTCATTTATTATTCCTCCTACAGTTATATCATAGCGTTTTACGAGAAGCCGGTGGAGAAACCCTGCCAAAAAAGGCCTTAATGCTGCTATGCAGATTCTATCCAACAATACATGCATGGACAAGTAGATATGCACTGTGGACCGACATATCCCAAAATAAACACACGGATGATTAGGAAAGTGCGCGCATAGGATGGCATGTTTTTTGGGACAAATCTTCAACGCAGAACGACTAGTATAAATATTCATTTTTTATTTTTTTCTTACAAATTTGAGTGCACTTGAATAGTTAAACCCTACTTTGAAGGGATGTGGTAATATGACCATCAACCCTAAATCCTGGTGTATATGAACAATAAAACACTAGGAGGGATAATAAATGAGATTCATATAACTCTCAGTAGAGCACTAGTGGATAGATTACATTTTTCGAAAAATTTTGGTACTAGTTTCATATTTTTTGGATTTAAAATAAATTAGTTATGATTTTTAGATATTAAATAGTTTTTATTATTTAAAAAATGGAAACTGCTTTTGAAAAACCAGCTGAGGGACATAAATGAAACTTCGGAATAATTTTAAGGACTTAAACATGTATTTTGCAAGTACCGGGACCTAGATGAAACTTCGGGACAAGTTTAAGGATTTAAACGTGCATTTTGCAAGTACCGGGACCTAGATGAAACATCAGGACAGGTTCGAGGACCGCTGGTGAAATTATCTCTTTCAAGATTTGAGCCATTAGGCTGACTCCACGGAGTGGCTCAAATGGTTTCTCAAAAAATATTACACTGTAAACAGAGAGAAGAATAGTTATGAGGCGTTTGGATCCGGAGGCTAAACTTAGTCCATATCACATCGGATGTTTGGATGCTAGTTAGAAATATTAAATATAGTTTAATTAAAAAACTAATTATATAGACGAGGACTAAACGACGAGACGAATTTATTATGCCTAATCAATCCATAATTAACAAATGATTATTGTAGCATCACATTTGCTAATTATAGATTAATTAGGCTTAATAACCTCGTCTCGCCATTTAGTCCTTCGTCTGTGTAATTAGTTTTATAATTAGACTATATTTAATACTTCTAACTAGCGTCTAAACATCTGATGTGACGGGACTAAAATTTAGTCTAAGAAACCAAACACCCGTAGTCATAGAAAATGAGATTTGAGAAGTCTTCTTCGTATCTGCACCGGCACTGTGGTGGTACAACGGTCCGTCCCCGCGACCCCGCGGGCATATTTGTGCCTAGGCCGACGAAATAGCACAGGAGTACGGCGATGAACAACGCCGCGCCGTCGAAAAAAAGAACACTGCCTGGATCTGGTCCAGACCAACTGCCAACTGGGCAAGAGGTCCTCGTGTGCAACGCCGACAGATTATTTAGTTCTTGGGACAGGAAAAAGATTACAGTCCCGTTGAAGGAAAGGATGTTCTAGGTGTCTAAATTTTTAAAGGGGTTTCAATCTTGAATAACTGGGAGTAAAAACATTAGATCCTCATGGAAGCGAGATATTCCTCTGGTGTTATTTTCAATCCTCCTTGTAAATTTACCTTAGCATACGTCAGAGATATCTACGACGTCATATAAGAAGGAGATATCAACGACGTCATGATCACATTGGTGGAACTTGGAAGTTCCTGTGTGCCGTGATTCCTTTGCCCAAAACCGTGGCTAAGATTTAAGAATGAGCCGTGATTCCTTTTCTCTTTTTTTATTCAGGAATGGATACTAGAGCTTGCACGTGACGACAACAAGTTTATCACCTTTTTCGTTTTGAAAAGATTGTGAGTATACTGCACTAGTGCACTGCATAGTTGCACTGACGTGGACTGCTGGAACTCCAGCTTTTGCTGATGTGTTAGCATGTCTCGTGCGTCTTGTCCATGGGGCAGCGTTACCATAAAACAGTAATAGAAAATCTATTTGAACGACCCGCTCGAAACGGTCTTAACGATAAATATAAAAAGCAGTACTGCACCGAAACTCGCTGCCATTGTCACGTGGGCCCCACGTGGGGTGGGCCCACTTGGCATGGAGCCGAGTCTAGCTGCGGTGCTGCCGCTGAGACTCATCCACTAATATGAGGTACCCATTCGTGAAGGCTTCGGTGCAAAATGTACTATCTAAAATTGACTGAAGTTATGTGATTTCTCGGACAGCCGAGTCAAGGTGAAAAATGACACAAGTGCTCATAGTTGAATTGGCCTATCTTTCCATTTCAAAATAAAATTTAAACTTTTCCACGCATGTATATGTATAACTATGCAATTATTTTCTAAGGAAATTGAAATCCTAAATGCGCGTTTGTTTTGAGACGGAGGGATCGGAGTAATAACAGAGCACACGGTTCGACTCTGTTTTATTCTTATATAAGATCCTACTTTGACTACTATTATTTTAAAATTATATCGTTCGTGACAATCAAATTTTATTGTTATTTTATATTTTACTAACTTATTTGATTACTCTGTCCATTTTAAATTATAGATCGTTTGACTTTTTGACATTAAATTTAATTTAACTCATAGTTAAAGTATATCATATGTTAACTAAATCACTATACAAATAAATGATAATTATGAAAAAATTAATAGAGGTAAATAGGAAGCAAAGCCGTGCAATCTCGAATCAAACGGACCCTAGGCAATCTACCGTATTTAAATCATATAGATATTTTTTAACAGATCTTTATAGTCTCTAGATAATAAAAAAACGCACTACCTCTATTCACAAATCTATTATGCGGTTGGGTTTTTTCACAACTGTAATTTTTTTGTCTTATTCAAAAAATTTGTTGAAACATGTCAAAACACAAATCATGTCCAAACTGCATTTAATGATAAATCAAATGACAACAAGATAAACGATAACTCATGACTTTTTTTTTAAATAAAATGAACCACCAATTTAAAAAAAAAATATCAAAACTTTTGCGAACGGTGGGAGTACAGTCTAACCGGCTGGGAGAGCATCAAAGACGCCACGAGCTTCATCTCGGATTCTCGGCCACATAACCTGACCCCGGGCAGGACGGCTAAACCGTGGACTCCTAGCTCGGTCCATAGAGACCGATTCAAACGCAACACGCGGTGGGGCCAAGACTTGCCGCGCGGGGCGCGTCCTGCCGTGCTCTGTAGCTTGTAGTTCCATGAGACGACCGACGACCGACTGACCGAAGACGACCGATCGACCGCTCATCAATTTACCAAAACGACCACGACTCAGCACCTTCTTGCTACAGATTCCCCTCCAGTTATCGTATAGCTTTTTTTCTGAATATATTCAGCAGTTCAGAAACCAATTCAATTAGTTTTGGGGGGCTTTTCCCTTCCATGGCACGCATATAGCAGTGCTACCAGCAGCTTCCCGGCCCGATCTGCATGGAGAGATCTTTCTTGCAAGCAACGTGACACTTGCAACAACAAGAGGTCAAGAACACAGCGACCACCCAACTGTTTGTTGCGTGATGATGTACTCACCGTGCTGTTAATCTGGTTAGAATAATATAACCTCTATAGTGTCACGTCTAAAATATCGTCGCAGATATTCCACATATCTAGGAGATGATGAAACGTTTTACGTCATAGCGTTGCAACTTGCAGTGCGAGAAAGTCTTGAGCACGGATGTCATGGCCGGTTATTTATAGCCACCGCTCGTATATGGAGATGCAGGTAAATCTTTGGAGACAAGCAAGGACTTTAGAAGGAAATTGAAGCTTGGTATTTTAGTTTTCTTTCTCTAGCCTTGCTCTTTTTTATTTTGTATTTCTCATTCTTGAGGTTTAGAGGTTGAGAGTAACGGTTTTGGCTATATATATCCGCATGTCGATATAGAGGCCAGATATCCATTTCCCAAAAAATACAAGATGTTTCATGTCGAAACATCAAATTTTGTTGATTAGAAATTACAATTCGTAAACCTAAGTAGTGCCGGCAAATTAGCACAAATTGAGCAAAACTAATTTGGTTAGGCTTTCCAATAGTAAAAAAACATCTGCCCACCGGAATTTTGACATTTGACTTTGTTAGTCTCAAGATCTATGATCAGGAGTTCAGGAGAGGGTTTACAATTTTGGACCGAAATTCCGGGTTTCCGGTGGGTACCAAAAAATTGTTTCCAAAATTACAAAGATTTACTTTGGCAAAAATAAATATTCAATTCGGTCGAAAATTCCCGAAATTTTGGGTTTTTGGTGGGGGCGAAATTGATTTAGTTCTGAAATTGTAAACCCTGTCAAGGCTCTATAATTTCATAAATATATATATATTTATTAGTGTTTGCATGCTATATATTCATATTTGTATTCAAAAGTACTTTACGGCAACGATAATTTCGTATCTATTAATGTCATGTTCTAAGAGAAAATGGATGGTCGAAGTTCCGGCACTGCCAAAAGATTATATGCCAGTGTTAGTCTCATGTCAATAATGAAAGAGAAAAGAAAAAAATAAAATCAGGGCCAAAAGTGTCCAAGGGGCTCCGAGCCACAGCCGCCTCCGTCATCTCCCTCCCTCTCCTTTTGAGATCCTTCTCCAACACCTGATCCGATTTGATGTCTTCTCCACCGCCTCTTGAATTCCAGGAAAAATGGTCGCTGTCGCGCTCCTGCTCTCTGAACCCGTCTCTGTATAGCCTCACACCTGCTAGCAGTTGGCTGCTCCCTCTCCACAGCCACCTTCCTCTTCCCATCTCGTCCCTTTTCCCCCTCCCTCCCTTTCGCGGTGTCAACTTCTCTTGTACGTCACATTTGGACAGCAACGCCCCGGACCAAACGCCATTCCTGTACGATTCAAGCAACCCCCTCCCCCTAGCTCGTCATCTCCCCTCCCCAACTCCAAGTCGTCTTCTTTTCGTCTCCCTCTCTCTCAGTTGCAATATATTTCTCCCCGCTCTCGCAGCCACCTACTACCCTTGGCTCTGTTGGCTAGTTGCCACCAAAGTCTGCTCATTGCCCTCCGGTCCTCCTTGCTTCAAGCCTCCCTTTCTTTCTCCTCCTCCCCTCCCCGGGATCGTAGGCCGCGAGAGCGGTGGCTGATCGGTGGCGCGGGCAATGGCGAGGCGCGCGCCGTGGCTCGCCGGGCTCGTGGCGGCGGTGCAGCTGCTGTCGCTGACGGTGGCCGTGCGCGGGCGGTTCGTGGTGGAGAAGAGCAGCGTGCGGGTGCTGGCGCCGGAGCACATCCGCGGGCACCACGACGCGGCCATCGGCAACTTCGGCGTGCCCGACTACGGCGGCACGCTCACCGGCGCCGTCATCTACCCGGACACGAAGGCCACGGGGTGCGCCGAGTTCGACGCCAAGTTCAAGTCCAAGTCCCGCCGCCCCGTCATCCTCCTGCTTGACCGTGGAGGTAACTGCGCTCTCCCTGGCCCTGCTCCTCCTCTCCTCATCGATCAAAATTTCTTACAATTCCAATTTCTCGGCGCGACGACGTCCTATGTTCAGTTCTGAAATTTCATATTGATGTCGACTGTGATCAGCAAAGTGTCGTTTCTGTCGGAAATCATTGTTTAGAGTTTAGACAGAGATTATAAGGGAGTAGGATGGTTGGTCCGTAAATGTCAGGAGTGGACATGCCATCTAAAATGGCATAGTGTATTAATCATTTGACGCCGATTGGTCTCCAACTAAGGTGTCACTTGGAGGTTTTGCCGCGCTTTTCTAATTCAGGTCAGCAAGCAGGGATGGACTCTGCCAATGGCACAATCAAATACACCACTCCCGTTCCATTGATTTGTTTTGGAATAGATGGAAGCCCACTCACCAGTCGCCATGCACTGGACAGTACTAGTTCAGTTCTCGTGTGCCGGTTTGCGCTTTGTTTTTGGAATCTGCACATGCGCGACCACCTACATACCATGACCTTCGACTCTTCGAGCAACAACAATGGCCAGAAAAGAAGCCTAGTTTATTACAAATCATACTTCCCGTTGGTTATTAGTAATAACCCACACGAACCAGCAGTTGGTGTCGGCGCGTCGGGTCTCCAACTCTCCATCCCTTGAAGCCAAAGGCAGAGGACCTTCAGACAGAGACCAATAATCTGCACCACCCTTTCGCTTTCAAAGCAACCAATCCTCTTGTTGTGTCGTGTCCATGAATGATGAACCCCCCGCCGCCGGCGGTTTCTGACGTCTCCCTGCCCGCTTGCCGTCAACGTGCAGAATGCTACTTCGCGCTCAAGGCGTGGAACGCGCAGCGCGCGGGCGCGGCGGCGGTGCTGATCGCGGACAACGTGGACGAGCAGCTGCTGACGATGGACAGCCCCGAGGCGTCCCCGGGCACGGAGTACACGGAGAAGATCAACATCCCGTCGGCGCTGGTGAACCGCGCGTTCGGCGAGTCGCTGAAGAAGATGGCGCAGAAGCTGGCCGGCGGCGAGGAGGTGATCGTGAAGCTGGACTGGCGCGAGTCGATGCCGCACCCGGACGAGCGCGTGGAGTACGAGCTGTGGACCAACAGCAACGACGAGTGCGGGGCGCGGTGCGACGAGCAGGCGGAGTTCGTGCGCGGGTTCCGGGGCCACGCGCAGCTGCTGGAGCGCGGCGGCTACGCGCGCTTCACGCCGCACTACATCACCTGGTACTGCCCCGAGGCGTTCCGGGCGACGCAGCAGTGCCGGTCGCAGTGCATCAACCGCGGCAGGTACTGCGCGCCCGACCCGGAGCAGGACTTCGGCGCCGGGTACGACGGCAAGGACGTGGTGGTGGAGAACCTCAGGCAGCTCTGCGTGCACCGCGTCGCCAACGAGAGCGGGCACCCCTGGACGTGGTGGGACTACGTCATGGACTACAAGATCCGCTGCTCCATGAAGGAGAAGAAGTACACCAAGACGTGCGCCGAGGACGTCGTCACCGCGCTCGGTCAGTTACATTACATACCGCCAACAAACACCTCATGCCCTCATCGAGCATCCATGGCATGAGCTTGACGGTCTCGGCGTGCGTGCTGTTTCGTCCTGATCGGAACAGGGTTGGATCTGAAGAAGGTGCTGGAGTGCATGGGCGACCCCGAGGCCGACGCCGACAACGCCGTCCTGTCCAAGGAGCAGGAAGACCAGGTTCGTCGCCGAACATCTCCCCAATTAATTCTAGCAGCACATCACTACTGAATCTTCATCAGGTAGGTAGCCTTGATCCGAGTGATCATCTGCAATATATGTTCCAGATCGGTAGCGGGTCGCGAGGCGACGTCACCATCCTGCCGACCTTGGTCATCAACAACGTCCAGTACAGAGGTCGGTGCTGCTCTACCATCGATCTGCTTCGTTCGTCGTAACCGACTCGCAGTGAGATGACGCACGCGAGTTTCATGCATGCGCAGGGAAACTGGAGCGGACGGCGGTGCTCAAGGCCGTGTGCGCCGGCTACAAGGAGGGGACGGAGCCCCGCGTCTGCCTGAGCCCTGGTAAGCCTCTTCATTCTGATTCTCCGGCGCCAAAGTGCTCATGGCGTTCCTTCGTCGAGATCTCAAGAGCTCTTCTCCCTTCAGACATCGAGACGAACCAGTGCATGCACAGGAACGGCGGGTGCTGGCGCGACGAGGTCACCAACGTGACCGCCTGCAAGGTACGCCGTCTATCCCACACCGTATACACATCTTCGCCGAGCTTGTTGTGTCGCCGGCCGGCGACAGGCTGACGACGTCGTCGTGTTTCACCGGCGGCTGCGCGCGCAGGACACGTACCGGGGCCGCGTGTGCGAGTGCCCCGTGGTGAACGGCGTCCGCTACGAGGGCGACGGCTACACCGACTGCAAAGGTAAGAGACGCCTCCCCTTCGTCTGATCAATAAACCTCATCTGAAAATCTGGTTGCCTTCTCTGCTTCAGCTGTTGGCCCGGGGAGGTGCGCTCTGAACAACGGCGGGTGCTGGTCGGACACGAGAGGCCAGCAGACCTTCTCCGCCTGCTCGGTATGTAACAACAGCCCAGCCTCCTCCTCCGCCTCAGCTCCATTTTCGCCGTCGATCGCCGTCGCTAACCGCGTGCTCGCCGGTGGTCGCAGGAGACCGCGCTGACGGGGTGCCGGTGCCCGCCGGGGTTCCAAGGCGACGGCCACAAATGCGAAGGTAAAGTGCCTGGCGGCTTATTAACAGCAGGCTAGCAGGCAGAATCACTGGACTAACCGAGAGAAGTGATCCATGTCTTCCCCTCCAGACCTGGACGAGTGCAGGGAGAAGCTGGCGTGCACCTGCCCGGACTGCCACTGCAAGAACACCTGGGGCAACTACGAGTGCAAGTGCAAGGGCAACCAGATCTACATCCGGGGCGAGGACGTCTGCATTGGTAACGCACGCACTCGACCGATATGCATGCAGACCACACACCGGCTTTCCATCCGCCACCTGAGTACCTCACCTGACGACGAGCGTTTCTGGACCTGTCTGTCACGCAGCTAACAGCATGTCGAAGCTCGGCTGGTTCATCACCATCGCCGCCGTGGCGTGCGTCGCAGGCATCGGGATCGCCGGCTACGTCTTCTACAAGTACAGGCTCAGGGTAAGTTGTGATCTAGAAATTAAAGGATGCATGGTTCAGGAGGAGTAGAGAACTGAAGGCGTACGTAGGATGCAGAAGGGTTTGCAGAGCAGAGATGGGAACTTGCTCACCTGAAAACGCTCTGCCCTTTGTTGTTTGCAGTCGTACATGGACTCGGAGATCATGTCCATCATGTCGCAGTACATGCCGCTGGACAACCAGAGCAACGAGAACCAGCCTCTGCGGCAGCACGATTCAGAAGCTCTGAGGTAATTAGCCTCCACTCTGCAGCGAGGAACGCTACTCTGACGGCACACAAACGGCCCTGAATTCTGACACTGAGGTGTGTTTCAGGCACTAAAAAGGCTCCCTTGAAATGCCTGAACTGTCGTGTGGCGTTTGCACGAAGAACTTGGACTGTGGCAAGGAGCAGCTGCCAGGATTCAACAGATTTCAGTGCTTCACACCTGATTTGAACCATATTCGACAGATAATTTGACGGGATTTTCGACGATATTTGCTTCACTTTTGTATAGTGTAGGGAAAAAAAAAGATGACGGTTTGTACCGACTACCGAGCAGAGATGAGCTCTAGAGATTTAGATAGGTAGGCATTTCAGCTCTCTCGTGGGTCAGGAGGTGTTTAAAGTACACGGAGGGTTTAGAGAGGGAATATACAAGCTGATATACATGTACATTGTAAAATAGAAGAACCGTACGGTGGATTCGACAGTGGTATGTGTGAGGGTTTCACCGTAATATTCTTGCTTGCAATGCCAAAACAGGGCAATCCATGGCCCATGCAGAATCTCATTGTTATGGTCCAGAAATGGAATGTGGCGCATACCACGAGAAATCATATTAGATATTAGACGTGATCATTTCGAATTGTGAACATTTATAAATTGACTAGCATCTACAAATTCTATTGGGTTTATTTCCCAAAACAACGTTACTTGATTAGCTTCATATGGCGGAACATAATGGTAGCGATATATACACTTCAAACAACCAAATTCACGGGGAGAAAATAGAACTCACAAATGAATAGCCACGTCTATCAGCAATTTTATTTAGCAAACGAGCATCCCAGCAAAAGAGAAAAACATTGCATGTGGATTAAAGATGGGCACATCTCAAAAAAAAAAAAAAAAGGCACCATTCAAACCTCGTTGGTGCTTAGACAAGATAGTCATTGCAACAGAGTATGAGAGACTTTTCTACTTGTACTGCTCTGAAACTATGCGAGTAAACTTGTCCATGAATTGGCATTTCTTGTCAAAACCCCAGCCAGGATTGTTCTGCATCGAACAGAAGGAACATAATTCAAAATCAATCATGATGTTATGATACCAGTAATATTATTGTGGAAGAAAGGAGAGTAGCAATCAGTAGGAAGCAAACACGAGGCATCAGCACTTGAAGATGCAACATAACATCACATGCGACACCAAAATGCCATGATATATGTACACAAGATATGTCCCAGAACGGGTACAAGATCACCACACCAAACTAACGAATATTGATGATAGAACTAGGGTACAAGACCACTACACCAAACTAACAAATATTGATGATACTCTAGACGGGGAAAATATTTGAGATGCTATATTAAAACAAACACATAGCAAAGGTAATTGTTTACTGTAGTTGAACTTTTAAGTTTGCTACGCGCCTATGCCAACAGGAGTCGCTAACTTATTAAAGAAACCTGGCTACAGATTGCCATATCATAATTTCATATGAATCACAAGTTAAACACAAATCATGTTACTCTCATCACCGCAGGAGATTCAAAAGTTTGACGGCTAAAAATGAAAATGTATCAAATCAACCACAGGTACCATGAATAATGATCACAACATAAGTTGTCACGAGAAGACAAACCTTAAGAGACAGAAGAGTTTTGTCAGTAAACCGCTTTACTGAAGAAGGGATGTTTTCTGGAAGAGTGTTTGCAACTCTTTGCAGTTCTTCTTCTTGTTGTTTTGCAGTCACAACATCAGGTCCACTGTACATATCTATGAGCTCTTTCATATGGGGTGCTCTAGCCATTACATCTTTCACAGCTTCCTGATAGTGATACAGCAGATTATTTAGTTTCAGTTAAAAGACCCAAAAAGTCATATTAGCCGCGAGCTGAATACAACCATTAATGTGTTCATGCATTAGTTGGTATATTAACTTAAAGATCTGACACAAAATGTAACATGACGTTGTAAGTACTTCCATCATTGGAGTAAAAGTTGATCAAGGAAACGTCCTACATCTAATAAGAATACTGAAGATATCAAGTTGGCTCCATGCCTCTCACTTAGAACTGCCTTTGGGCACAACCAGACCCTGAGTGGATGAGTTCATGCCACTGCTAAACAGGATAGAGCGAAGAATGATGGGTATTAGCAGAATTTTTTTTACATACTCAGGAAGGTGTATAGCGGTTAACTCTATCATCATTACATCAACTATTCAACTCACACATTCTATCTCTGTACCTTCAAGTTCCCAGCTCCCATTCTTAAAGAAATTGGCATTTTTTGAACAAGGGTGGTTAAACAGCAAGGTGGATGCCCAGCTTGCAAACTAAAAGATCAAGGAGGGCTTAGCATTATTGTCTGGACAAATTTAATAACAAGGCCAATTTACCACGGGTGCAGTTAAGTTTGCAATGTTTCTAAGACCCATTCCACCATATGCACACAATCCAATATGTTCATTTTGGTGGAGGGATATCATGTCACTATATTATAATTTAAGAACAGTTGTGGCATGTCAAGTACTCAAGTCCAAGACGGGTCAACTGTTCTTTTGTCGAAAAGATGTGTGGCGGTTGCTCCATTTCAGATTCCCTCTATCGTTTCCTCAAATGATGTGAGCGATAATTATTTCCTGCCCTTATCAACCATGGGCCCATGGCTTCAGCACAGGTACACACACTCAATGTTCTAGTGTATGATCTGGAAATGGAACCGATTTCTGATTGTCTGGATTCTTGGAGTTACATCTGGGATAATACAAAGGATGGATTGAAGAAAGCATATTTTGTGCTGCTAAAATTCTCTGCCAACCTCGCCAATTTAAAGGTGGATGTGGAAATCATGTTCACAACACAAACACATGCTTCTGGTTGTTGCTTAAGGATAGGTTGAACACGAGAAACCTTTTAAGGAGGAAGAATATGCATCTGCGTGATTACACCTGTGTGCTCTGCAATAAGTTACAGAACAGCTGAGGAAACATTACTGCATTTATTCTCTCAATGCCCTTTCAGCTTTTTGAGATGATTTTGTCAGCAAGAAGGCAGTTTGGGTCCACAATTATTAGAGAGGTTATGATTGTGGTTTGCTGGACAGTTTGGAAGCAAAGAAACGCAGCTATCTTTACCATTTAATGCACAGGGTTAAGCCTACTGAAAAGAGTTTTCTAAAGAGTTGATTATGTAAATTCTGTTGATTTCTTTCTCAGGTGGGATTTCTATTTGGGCGTTTGGCCTTGTGTTCGTATGTATGTTCCTTTGGACAAAATGACTTTGTTTACGTATAAAGGCTTAAAATTTTCTAAAGCATCCCTAATTCAAGTATCAAAAAAAGAGTATATACTAGCACAAATATTTTCGAGGGTGAAAATGATACTGTGCAAGGTCAGCTGAAGAATTTACCTCCCATTCTTCCTGGTTCTGGATGCCCTCATATGCAACTACGAAGGGCTTGATCTTCTGAAGCATCTCCTCCAATGACATTGGTGGTTTCTCATCGATATCAGGATTACCAAAATTCACGTGGTACTCCGGCTCAAACTCGATCTGCATGAACAAACCCACAGCAAGAAAACTATCAGGAACCTCAAAAGAATATCCACTCATCCAAATAGGAAAACTCTACAAAATCTACTGCGGTTCCACACCATGTTGTTTGTGTGACAAGCATCTAGGTACGCCTCCTCCTTTGGGTTTGGCAACGCGTTATCTGCTGCCTCCATGAACGCTTGCTCGAGAATCTTCATCTTGTCCTCGCCAAGCCGCTGCTCCAGCCTCTCGCCATCGGCCGTGTTCCCCAAGAAGATCTCATCATCCACATCAATAGACTGGCTATCGTCGCGCGAGCGCCCCCTGCCACGGCCCCGGCCCCGGCCCCGGCCCCGGGGCCCACGACCCCCGCCGCCGCGGCCACCGCCGTCGCCTCCCAGGATCTCAAGTGCGCGTTTCACGGCGTCCTGCGGCGACAACTTCGGTTGCTGCACGCTGGGAGCCGTGGGCGGGCCCGCGGCCGCCTGCTTCGCCGCCTCGCGGCGCCGGACGAAGCGGTTCTCCTCCGGAGGCTTATCCGCCGGCGGCATCTGCGTCGGGGGCACGCCACGGCCGGCGCCGGAGAACGGGAGCACGCGCGGCTGCGGCGGCGCGGAGGAAGAGGAGGAGGCATCGGGCCTCGGCGGCTCCGGATCGGGGCGCTGAAGAGCGTCGTCTTCGAAGCGTTTGGTGAAGGTCGGCTGCTTGGGGGCGTCATCGGGGGGCGGCGGTGGGGGCAGTGGCGATCCGCGGCCGCGACCGACGCCAGAGAACGCGGCGAAGGACGGGGTGGTGGGGGATGACGGAACCACAGTCTCCCCGCGGCCGCGGCCGACGGATGCTGCAGCGGAAAAGGGATCCGAGCCGTCGTCGTCGGAAATGGGCCTCCCGGGAGCGCGCGGCTGCTCGGAGGGCGGCAGGCCGCGCCCACGCCCGCGTCCGAAACCGCCGCCGCCGCCGATTCCGGAGAAGGAGGAGAAGGCAGTGGCGCAGGAGGAAGGGAGAGGAGTATGCCTCCTGGCGGCGGCGGCGGCGGCGCCGATACCTCGCATGGCGGCGGCGATGGGTTTAGCGCGGGCGTGCTGCTAGGGCTGGGCTAAACTTGTTCGGCGAGAGGAACGGTGAGCCGAGTAGGGACGCGGCGCGTGGGTGTCCGGCCGTTGGATCGGCTTGGCTCATGATCTACGGCTGACGCTTTTTTTTTTCGTAAGGACCCTCCAATAAAGCGTGTAAATGCGCTGCCTGTACTGTAGCGTTATTGTAGGCAGAAAATGAGTTAGTTGAAATAGTAGATAGACAATCATTTTACTCCATCCGTTGAAGACAGTCTAACTCGAGACCGAGAAAGTGTCGTAGAGAACAATGAATTTTCGTTTTTCTACCTCTGTCCTAAAAAAATCAATTCTAACTAGGCATGTGCACAAGTATAAAGACGTAGTCAGAATTATAATATTTTATCTGAAAAAAGGTAATAGTACTGTAGTCTTATAGTATATACTGCAACAAAAATATAAAACCATATGTTTTCTTTTTCTAATGTTCTGAAACTTAGATCAGTAAACATTCCAAAAATGTTGTTTTCTTTCTTTCTATGCGTCCATATTTCTTTAATAAATTGTGTATTGCTGGCAACGGCAAAATAGTTAAACCATGGAATGTCGACTTAGGTCATGTTTAGATTAATAGGATAAATGGTACTATAGACAACTCATATTCCAACAACAACTAGCAGAAATGTCGATATATGTATTGATTTTCTGCATCTACATAAGCATAGGCATAGTAGTTGAGTGTAGATATGGATATGCACAGGAGTGTATGAATATGTGTGGATGTAGATATGGATTTCATGCGCTCTACTACGGACGGTCTAACACAAGGATCCAAAACTTCCTATATTTTGTATTATCTAGAATTATATTCCATAATATATATCTATAATCTAGATTATTATAATCAGATCACAAGTAAGTAGACATACATTCAAATAGGTCCTTACTATCCATATGCTAACACACTTGTAGTGTGGTGGTATCTCCCTAGGTGTGGGAACTATCGCTCAAGGTTTAAATCCTGGCGGTTCCCACAAATCCCCCCGTATCTCTTTTATAATGGTGTTGAATGTAGACTGAGACACTAGGTGGTGAATTATGGGTTCTTAAAAACCAAGACTCACAAATACAACTTATCTAAACCCATACAAGATATCATCTACTAAGGTTTGCTAAATGTTGATGTTTCTTTAAGAAAAAAAGATATGCAATGTAAGTTTCAATCATATTATCTTAATAATGACAAGTGTTCAATTGTTTTCAATGAAGCTCGGGATAATGAGACCACAAATTCAGTAAGAAGGAAATCAAATATCCATAAGGTGACTTTTGAGCCTAAATATTTGGGTCTCCCAACTCCGGAAGGACATATGAAATGCGACAAATTTCAGTCGTTGACTGACCGTATGATAAAAAGATGTAGTGCTTGGGATGAACAATGGCTGTCTTCAGGAGCTAAAGAAGTGCTAATAAAATCGATGGCTCAGGCGATACCGGTTTACATCATGAGTGTGTTTCAATTGCCTCCTTTCGTATGTGAATATTTAACTTGTTGTATCCGAAAGTACTGGTGGGGAAAGATGGATGGAACTCGGAAAACCCACTGGATTGCTTGGGACAAGTTTACTAAATCAAAGAGTGAAGGAGAGTTAGGTTTCACGGACTTAAAATTGTTCAATCAGACTTTGCTCGGTCGTCAAGCCTGGAGACTAATTGAGAGACCTAACACCTTATGGGCTCGTGTGCTAAAGGCGAAATACTATCCAAATGGTAATCTTCTGGATACTGCTTTTCCAAATATCCAATCGCCTACTTCGAAATCTATTGTGCACTGTTTAGAGCCTGTGAAGAAAGGTGTGGTTTGGCGCATCGGATTAGGTAACAAGATTAGGATTTGGTGAGATCCTTAGATTTCCAGATGATTTTCGTTCAAACCAATGGGTAAGATCAGACCTTGTCGCCTCGAATGGGTTGATCAGTTCATTGATAAGTCCTACATAACTTGGAAAGAGAATATTGTCTCGCGATTTTTTAACTCCAACGATTGTGAAGAGATTCTAAATTTAAGACTTCCACTGCATCCAAGGGAAGATATTCTTGCATGGCACAAGGAGAATAATGACGTTTATTCAGTCCGTAGTGCTTATCGCCTAGCATTGCTGTTATAGGAAAATATAAATGGTGGCCACCAATCCACTCCAACTTCTACAAATGGCAGACCTTGTTGGAAAGCTTACTCGAAGCTCCTCCTACCTCATAAGGTTCTGATTTTTGGTTGGAAACTTAATAAGGATGGACTCGCTACTCGATAGAATAATAGAAGAAGGGCAATTGAATCAATTGACACATGTCAAATTTGTGGGCTTGAACCTGAGTCAACTATGCACACGATGATCAGATGCCCACATTCAAGGGCTCTTAGGGACGCTTTGAGGGAAGAATGGAAACTACCAGATGAATATCTTTTACTGCATCTTAAACCAGAGGGGCCTATCATGTTTTTATTTTCAATTGACAAGGATGAAGCTGCCAGGTTGTTCCTGATTCTTTGGCAAATATGGCAAGTTAGGAATGATATCACGCATGATATAAAGTTTCCTTCCCTTGCAAGCTCAGATATATTTATCAGAAAGTATTGGACTGAGCTGTGTTTCATCCGACATTCCTCAAACCATTTTGATGAAAAAGGAAAGCATCCGGTCTTTGATTCCCTCAAAGTAAATCGAGTTGATGACAAGCCAAAGAAGAAAGGACAGTGGACTTTGCCTGAATGAGGATGGGTCAAAATAAATGTCGATGGTGCTTTTGATGATAAATCCAAAGATGCTGGTATTGCCGTGATTATTAGAGATAATTCAGGCCAGGTTCTCCTCTCTGCATGGAAATACATTTACGTAGGTTCTGATGCTGAAGGAATAGAAGCCCTTGTCTGTAAGGAAGGTCTGTCTTTGGCAGTGGAATGGATTAATAAAAAAGCTATCATAGAGACAGACTATGTATCTGTTAAGGAAGTCTTGGAAAGACCAAGATGTTTAAGATCAAAACCAACATTCACAATCACTGAAGTCATGGAGATAGGTGAATTTTCGCCTGAATGGATGGTTGTCCATGTGAAAAGTGAGCATAATGGAGCTGCACATCAGCTCGCACAGCTGGTGAAATGTTCCAAACATTTGGCAGTGTGGCGTTTTTCTTATCCGGTGTGTGCTGAGCAAATTATTGCTCAGAATTGTAATACTTTTCTAAGTAATTAAGGGGCTCTCTTTTCTTCGAAAAAAACTAGCCTATCAAACTAAACTAGGAAAAATACACAGACAATTGCAAAAATGTAAGTGTGCAACGTAAAAAGAGCAGTAGAAATGGTAAGGTTGCCTATGCAAAGAGTCAAGGACCAAGCTCCTATTTGGGTAACTCTGCCGGTAGTCTTGGCTTTGCCCTATGTGTGGAAGTTCGAGTGGGTCAAAGACAACAAGCTATAGTGAATGCCCTCCTTATCGCCTTTTCCGTTATGGTGAGTTTTGGTGAAAATACGGAGGCCCCCCTCCCTCTCACGAGTATGGTGAAGGCCACTCCTTACTCCGGTGGGTTTCGTAAGACTTACAAAGCCCACACTTACAACAAATAGTACACACAAGCACTAGAAACAAGAGGTATGTAAACCTTACTACAAACCTTAGCCACAACCAAGAGCAACGTGCTAAGCGGGTTAGGTAAGCTCTCACAAGTATTACACTATTCCAAGATATGCATCTAAGCACTTTGTGAAGACAGAGCTTCCAAGAATGTGTTTAAACACTAGGGTGTTTTTCCATAGCTCCAACACACCCAAATACTGGGTGAGATGGCTCATATAGCCCCAAGAGCCAACTAGCCATTTGAATCGATTTTGAAAGAATCATCGAGGACTGGAACATGACCTTGCACTGGTTTTTGCCTTATAGTGATTTCTAGTTGACTCAATGGGGTTTCAAAGGCACCATAAGATATGATGTATATTATATTCTTTACCTCTACCGTAATATTCAATGCTCATAATTAATCCACCACCTGGCTCACAATGGATGTTTTTTAGAGTAGGGCTATAACTAATCCCTTTATCTCATTCAATTGAGCTCTCTTGCCACTAGCAATTGGATCACCATGTGGGATAAAATACAAAGTGAGAAGTTAAAGAGTAGCAAGTGTGCATCCACATTTCCTATGTTCTTGTGTTGTTCAAGTAAAGATTTTGGCTTTGATGTTCTTGGTGACATGAGGCATCACCTAGACAGATTAGTGGTGTTCATTATTGAGCATGTGGAAGGCCCGATACTTGACCCTTGAGCGGATCAAGTGGGAGTAATACCTTGGTTTAGGTGCTCAAACGAGGCCTAGTGAAGAGTGCTGACTATCACGCTAGTCCTTCTCCTTGCACTTCACAATTTACTTTCTTAAGTTTGACATGCTAGTATATAGGGTTGAAATTTGGGGTACAAACCTTCTTCGTGCTAACACACCCCAATAGACACATGGCTGAGTTTGGGTAAATGATATGTCGTGCAACTCTCTAAGACGTCTCAATCATTTCACATAGTGTACTTATGTTGTATATAATCAATTACATGAGCGAAAATTTCCAAAAGTTTTTTTTGGAAATAGGTCAGCTGCAGTACTGTTGGTTGTCGGTTTGTGCTTGGAATGCGGGGCCCATGGAGCATGGGGCACACATGTCAGCCACCTAACGGTAGCCCAGCGATAGTATGCCTATTTTTTAAATACTATAATTATTACATTTGTCCATGTCATTGGTGCCAGTGGCCAAAATCACTCAAATCTCAAGGTAGGATTAAGATACAAGCACTTTTAACAGTTGAATCATGGGGGTAGAGATTTGTGCAGTTCACCCTTTGATCCAGAGCTCCAACGCATCTAATGTGGTGTTTATCATTTCCCGCGCGCTATCATAATATACGCATGCACAACCATTTTGCACAGCCTTAGAATAAGAATCTTTTACCATTGCATGCTCTCATGTACAGTACCATCGTAGTATTATTACGTTAAAATTATATTAAAGAACTCTGGGCCGTAGAGGGATCTGTGATGTTTAAAAAATAGTACTGTATGGTATTAGAATCAGAATCTTTACCATTGTATTGTATGTGCTCCCATATAGGATAGGAGTACCATCATAGTATTACGTTAAAATTATAAAAAAAAACGCCTTTGCTCCACACATGTCTTTGACTATGTGTATGATAGCCGCGCGTGTCGTAGACTGGACATATGGGTATAGATGCTAGCTACGATGTCGTCGATGTGTCCGGTGGCTATGCGTGTTTGTAGTCTGGATATATGGGTATAGATCTTCTGAGATCTTTTCACGCTTGCTTTCGTCCTAGAGAGACGCGAAGAAACAAAAGTTTAAAGGAGCGTAGGCATGATGGATCTTGGATTGTTCTCCGTTCTGTCCTGGGTCTCCTCGCTCGAGACTGGACCGGAGGGAGGAGGGGGCGATCGAGTGCGGGTGGCAGGCCGAGGCCGAGGCCGGGATGGAAGCGAGCGTTGGTCCGTCCGGCGCGCGCCCCGGCCGATCGATCGAGTGCGGCAGCTGGCCGGCCGGGCGGCCGGCCGTCTGGCTGGCTGCGCGCACCCCGGCGTCCGAGGCGGATGGCATGCATGATACGGAGCAACGCCTCGCTTTGAACGTGGTGAGTCTCGTGCCAAATGATTAGGCGTGTCTCATGAATGGCTGGGCGCCATCATGCCGACCTCGCGCCGAGGCAATCCCGCCAGGCCGCCGCGCACGTCCATCGCATTACAAAACCGGACCCCTGCGCCCTGCCCTCCTCGTCTCCTCCTCCTCTCCAGTCCAGACTCCAGACAGCCAACTCCACAACAGATAGCAGAGGAAGCAAAGAGTGCAGTCGTCTGCACAGCCCAGCACAGGGTGGTGCCGTCGTCGGAGTTCCTTCCTCTTCGACGACAGGGCGCGAGCGTGATGCAGGGAGGCTACGGCTACGGCTACGGCGGCGGCTACGGCTACGACGCCGCGGGCGGGTACGGCTCCGCGGGCGGCTACGACGCCGCGGGCGGCTACGACGCGGCAGGAGGGTACGTCCCCGCGGGCGGCTACGGGTACGGGTACGCCGGCGCCGGCGGCTACGGCTACCCGTCGGCTGCTCCGGCCTACGAGGACGCCGCCGCGCGGAGGGCGCACGAGTTCCCGGCGCCGCTGAACGGGCTGGAGTTCCAGCCGTCGGAGACGTGCCCCAAGAACTACGTCATCTTCGACCAGACGTGCACCAAGAGCCGGGTGGTGTTCCACCCGTCGCTGGCGAGCAAGCTGGGGCCGGCGGGCTCCTCCGCCTCGTCCGGGTGCGCCGGGAAGGGCGGCGCGTACAACGACGCCGACGGCAGCTGCTCGGTGCAGCAGCAGCACCACCACCAGGAGCAGCAGGTGCAGGAGGAGGAGGAGGAGGACGCGGAGGGGATCGACGCGCTGCTGAGCTCGGAGGACGGCGGCGACGACGACGTGGTGAGCACGGGGCGGTGCGGCAGCTCCCCGGATTCCACGTGCTCGTCCGCGTCCGCCGCCTGCGGCAGGCCGCGCAAGAAGAAGGAGCGGGTGAAGAGGATGATGCGGACGCTCAAGGGCATCCTCCCCGGCGGCAGCCAGCAGATGGGCGCGCCGGCCGTGCTGGACGAGGCCGTCCGGTACCTCAAGTCGCTCAAGGTGGAGGCCAAGAAGCTGGGCGTGCGCGAGCGCGACCGCGGCTCGGACAGCAGCTAGCCAACGAGCTGATCGATTCGAGTGCCGCGCGCGCGCGCGCGCACTGCTGGCATCATGTCGATCGGCGGCCGCTAGTAGCTCCCAATCGATGGCGTCGGCAGGCACGAGGCGGCGGCGGCGGCAGGGCAGCGGCAGCGGCGGCAGCAGTCAGCAGCGCCCATGATCTGGCCCAACTCTTTTTGTGCACTCTACTTTTGGGCCACGGGCTTATGATGAGAGCATGGGGGCGGAGAGAGACTGATATGGTGGTACTCGTAGCAGCTACTCTAGCGAGTGGAGTGAGAGAGAGGGAGATGATGAATGGAGTGGCCGGAACAGAACCAGAATCAAATCGAGTGGGGGTGCTCTGCTCTGCTCTGTTCTGCTAGGAGATGAGGAGATGAATCGAATCCAATCCATGGCATGCTCGCGCCTGCTGGCCTTGCTGCCATGCTTCCATTCTTTCTGCTGCCCAGCAGCTAGTGTGCCTGGACGTGGGGCTTTTTAGTGCTAGTTGGGTCCCCTCTTCCCCTACTGTTCTGTTCTGCTGCTGCCTGTAATGTAAGCCCCAGGACGGGACAGGAGGGGGGGCGGGGTGCCTTTGCCTGGACCTGGACTGGATGGCTGCATCGGTGGGTGATGCCCTGCCCCGCCCCTGTTTCCTCGCTTTGCTTTTCAGTTGCTGCTGCTTTTGTCTTGTTTCATTTCATCCAGTAATACTGTAGCAGTGCGTCTCTCTCTCGCCATGCATGCTCGCTGTCTGCTGTCCAGCGTCCATCCTCCATTGCCATGGATGGACCATTTGGTGCGTGCGTGCGTGCGTGCATGCATGGCTAGGGCGCTCATGATGGCGATGCGTGCTGCTCATGATGGCGACGATGATGGTGGCACGGCGGCACGTTGCTGCCGAGCGCCGAGAGCTCGCGCCCCCGCTCCGCTCGGTTCGATCGTGTGATCCACCTGTCCAGCGTCCACCCATCCAGCCCTGTGGTCACCGTGCACGTCCGCCGCTCCGTGTTGGCCACGGCGGCGCTGCCGCCGAGAGGCCTCCATTATTTTTAAGGCTCCGCCCGTGCCGAGTATCCCGTGCATGCCCCGCCCCCTTTTCGCGCTCGGCTAGCTAGTGCTCGCATCCCACACGGGAAAAGGGGGCATGGCATAGCGGGCGAGATGCGAGTGAAAGCTAGAGGCCCTCCCCGGCTCCATCGATCGCTTCCCTTTAGCAATGTCAACTTGATGCATGCTTCAGCTAAAGGTGGCGTTTCGAATGATACCCGGATCCAGCCGGAGGGAGCTACTAAACATACCTGCATGCATGCATGGAAATTGGAAGAGAT
The DNA here is from genome assembly GCA_030272315.1 of Paspalum vaginatum. Lineage (NCBI taxonomy): Eukaryota > Viridiplantae > Streptophyta > Magnoliopsida > Poales > Poaceae > Paspalum > Paspalum vaginatum. Next base: position 4,983,816 of record CM059021.1, on the reverse strand, counting down.
CCCTCTTTAATCTTGAGCCTCCCTTAATTAGGGCATCGATGGTTTAGGGCCGGGGGTGTTAACCGATCGATGAGCTTTCAGCGGAATTACTGACCAATGATTAGCTTCAGAATCTACATGTCAGCAATAATATACTACTAGTATGCTTCGCCCGTGGTGGATATAGCTATAGCCTTTCCTGCACGCTTTCAGTACTGTCACAATCTTTGATCCACCCCGGCCCCCAAGCCTTTTTCGCTTGCGCTTGACAGTTGACTCCAAGTGTCACCATCGGGGCCATACACGCCGCCCCTGTTTGGATAAATGAAAACCCTTGATCTAAACGTAGGAATCTAGATACAAATTGAACACATATCTTCTACAATTTGAAACGGAGGGAGTACTTACTCTGACAATCCTCCTCCACCGTCAACGCTACTTACCCCGACAATCCTCCACCACGGTCCACACTACGTACGTATGGATTGGTTTTGTTTCAACAAGACTGTATTGGTTTGGACCTACCAAACATATACTATTAGTGGTTTGGATTGGATCGTCAGTGCAGGCGTGCAGCTTCCATGATATCAAGTGAACTTCGGCATGCATGCCGTGCAGTGCAGATGCCGTATTCGATCGGCAGCCACTGCCACCTCGTGAATTATGGCTCCATCCCTGGTGCACGAATTAGGGAGCTGGATCCGTACAAAGTTACGGTTTAGGAGCAGCTCCGCTTTCTGAATGGAAACGGACTGCAGTATAACTGTTGCCATCTCCTGACGCGGAGCCACTTTAATTTATTCGGCACCGGGGATTTGCATTGGCATGCCTTCAGGTGAAGCCGGAGGAGTATAGGCCGTTGACACACTTTTATTTGGACCAAGGACAAATGGACTCTGCTATAGAGAGTGCAAGCATTTTTTTTATAAAAAAATTATCCAAATCTGAATAATTTATTTTTGGGACTCCGGCCATGTTAATTCGCCTGAAGAGAGCATCCGTAGAGGACGCCTCGAGCAAGTGGTCACACTCACAAAGCTTTTGAGTTCCGTCCACCTTTTTTTGCCGCCTTTTTCCTCTCATGCACACAGCAGTGGATTTGCTCCTGTGCTATAAAGATTGATAAGCTATGACAAAATGGCATCAACTTATCCTAAGAAATTTACCCAAGTACCAAACAGAAAGCACTTGCCCTTGCTACGAGACTGTTGAAGTGAAAATCTCCCATCCACCTCTTCCCTTCTCCTTAATTTATACTAACTAATTGTTATTGATTAATTAATTATTCAACGTGATTAGAACATTTCTGAAAAAACTATCCAGTTTCCGAATTAACACGTATTTAGATCGACGATGGGTTGAAATTTGACATTTAACTAAAAACAAAATATGCCATTTCTTAGTGTATGCTAACCGAGCAAATCCTTTGGAGCGGAGTCTACCATTTCTTGCATGTATTCCAGCATTGAACATTGACGTTCTTTCAACAACGGTACTCAATGTACCTGCCAGCTTTGTCTCACAGAGTTTTTTTTAATAGGAATAGGGTATTTTTTTAGCTGCGCATTGTTTGAAAAAAAGCTAAATATATTTTAGAGTACCTCCGAAGCAGACTTGATCATAATTGTTACCCGATTAGCCCGAGTCAATTTATATATCGGTGAAAAGACATTGTTGTTCTCCATTAATACTATGGTCCTTTTTTAATGACATGTTTATTTGTCTAAGCCCATTAAGGACAAGGTGGTTGGCCATTGGCTAGTAAAAACGTCGTTTGTTAGGAGGACCACTTGAAGCACCATGACTGATTTCTCAAACTCAATAGTGTTTGGCCATAATATATATTTATTTATTCTAGGGTAAAAACTTTTAGCCACAGTATATATTTACTAGTATTGTGGAATGGAGGGACTACTAACCACCCATCCAAGCCATATTGCGCGCTCCATTGCATCGTTTTTGTGTGGTACACATCTCCGCGACGCTGATCTTCAAAAAAACAAAATGAAAAAAAAAAATACACTACTGCGTACTGCCCAATGCCCATGCATGCCCTCCGCTCCACGGAATGCTGCGGGCTCGCCAGCTCCCGGGCGGAAGCTATAGCGCTGGCCACGACAGGCGCCGGAGGCACAAAGTGCGCGCGAGTTGGGATCGTGCAGGTGCAGCATTACGTGCGTTGGCAACCTGCACGCGCGCCCACGACGTGCCAAAAGGCTCCGTCGATCGACCGATCACTAGCCAGCTACAACTACGATCGTGAGCACAGAGCAGGACGCGTGATCCTGACTGATCGATGCAGGGAAAAGTGGGTTGGGTCGAGTTGAGTTGAGCTGCGAGTGACCAATGGTCAATGGGTGCTCCCGCCACTCTGTTTCGCCGGTGCACGGGCACGAGGAGGAGGCGTCCGCACGCACGCAGGCACGCACGGGTGCCAAACTGCCAACTGAGATCTCGACGTTGCGGTGCGCGATCGTGGCGTGTCAACTCGCCTTACAAAATGCTTACATCTGTCGGATGGGCACGCATATTGGTCAATTCCATGACGACACCCGCCGCGCGATGTATCACGTATCTTAGTCTTGCCGTTCCTCCACAACTTTCTATTGGTCCAATAAGAGATTGTTTGGAATGCAAGAATTTAATAGAAAATTATTCAATGTCATAGAAAAAAAACAAGATGAGAATTTTTTACCGCATTCCAAACAGGCAGGCCAATATATAAGCAGCATTATCCATACGAATAATACTGTAGTTTCCAAAGTAATAACAGAGATAACCCATACCATTTTGTGTTTCCAAGGTCGTATTCATTGAGAATGCATGATTTCATTTTGTGCGGTTTCATAAACAACATGCGAGACACAGCATGTCTAGATAACAATGTAGACATGGTTTTCATCCAGATAAAACTCATTCCATCTCTCGTTTCATTAACTTACTGTCACATCATCAGAATTGCTGACATACCAACTTATTTAATGAGAACGGAACTCCCACTGAGAATGATACGATAAAATACCAACTATCATTACCTGCATTCGATTAGCTAATGAGTGCTAACATATTGCACACATATTAGTCGATTTATTAGCTATACAAACGTGTTTGATCCGATCCAACTAATTTTCTGTAATTCTATGCAGTTAATTGCGTGCGTCTAGACGGGATAAGTATTGAAATGGTAGGTTCACGCCAGATAATCCCTTTTCTTGTGCGCTATATATAGGTTGGTACTACCCCTCCTAGCTTGGAAGATCTCAATTCATCCCTCCATCTATCAGTCTATCTATGCGGTCTAGAACTGGATCGCGTAGGTCTTCTGGATTTAGTATGTAGGGCGGTCCAGCAGCTGGCTGCGCTGCCCGGTTGGTTGAGATGAACATGTTGCAATCGCAACACGACAAGCAGAACACACATACTACTCGCCTATATATCGTCCGTGCTCGTGCTCGTGCTCAATCGAGAATATCCGCGCGCACGACGACCGCACTCCACACAGCACGCGTCCGTCCGTCCGTCCGGCCAGACAAATGTGCTGTGCCTGCACTGCTGCGCCGAGGAATGATTCCGCCCGTGCAGCGCAGGCGCACGCCGCCGCGATCGCGAGCGCCGCCGCCGCCGCGGCGGCGGCGTAGAATCGTAGCCGGGTGGGTCGGTCGGTCGGCAGCCAAGGCAGCAGCGTGGGCGGGACACCGGACACCCACCAGTCCACCACAAGGGCAGGCAGGCAGGCAGGCAGGCACGCGTGCGCGGGTGGGCAGGCGCGCGTGGGCGTGGGCGTGGGGTTCTGCTGCCTCGCCGCGCGTGGCGCGGGCATCCCGCTGTGCCAGCTGAGACAGAGGGCGAGGGCCTAGTCGCTGCAGGGGAAGGAGAGCGCTAGTGCGTTGCGTGCGCGCGAGGCATCATCCGATCCATCACGGGCCGTCCTCCACCGATTCTCCGATATATATAGGCCGTAGCCAAGCCGCCGGCAACCACGCCATGGCAATGGCACGGCTTTTTTTTTTTTTTACAAACCGGTAGGAAAGTTGTGTATTGTATTAAAAAGAATGAGTCCGAGAAAGACAAGAAATTATTTTCAGTCAGGAAAACAAAGGCCCACACGTGAGGTAATGCAGGGAGAAGGCAAAACTCAAAAATTACAGACTCCGAAACCTTTTTCTCCCGCTAAACTCCAGAGTTGAGCCTCATCTTTGATTTTACCCGGTACTCTAGCCACGGGGGCTTCAACACGATTGAAAACCGATTATTTCTTTTTTTTAAATCTCCCAACAAACTAGGATGATGAGCGAACGTAGCCCCTTTTTGGATTCTGATGAGGAAGCCGCTGTGTTTGTCCACCACTGGTGCAAGTTTTCACTGTGATCCCAGGTAGCCGGATCTAGACCTGGGGTTGCCGTCCAGCAAGATAGCTCTTTCCAAATATGCTTGGCAAATCTACGTTCTGTGAAGAGGTGAATGGTCAACTCAAATGAATGTCGACAAAGGGTACAAACTCCTAGGTTGGTCCAGCCTCGTGCTTGTAGTCTATCGGAAGTCCATATGCGGCTCTGGATTGCTAGCCAGCTGAAAAATTTACATTTTGGTGGAGCCCACGTTACCCAGATCAAATCCTTAAAGTTGATCTTTATTGAGCCAATAAATTGCTCTTTGTAGGCAGAACTACCTGAGTATTCGCCCGTCGATGTGAACTTCCAGGTGAATGTATCCTCGTTGTTCGGACGTAGCAATAGATGTTGCGTCGCTCTCCAAAGCTGCACATATTCAATTAGGTGCCATATTGTGAGACTAACATGCCGAGGGTCAATGTCCCGTATCCAGTTTCTGTTCTGAAAGGCTCCGTGCAGTGTCCGTTGCTTTCTTTTGGAGATTACATACAAGCTAGGGGCCAGATCACAGGGCCGCTGAACCTGTAGCCGGCCGTCATGCCAAAAGGATACTTTCTTGCCGTCCCCTATTGAGGTGGATGTTGCCGCTGCAAAGAGCAGTCTGTCGTTTTTGGTGCAAGGGGTTTCTGACCCGCCCGCTCCATTTTCGCCAAAGCCACCTTAGAAGAAGTGCCCTCGTAAACTTCTCGAGGTGGAGGACGCCTAGCCTACCTAGGTCCACTGGTCTTGTTGATCTTGGCCAATTAACCTTGCACTTTGCTCCTGTCAACGCTTCAGCGCCTGCTCAGAGGAACTGTTTTCTTTTCGCATCAATTTCTTTTAGCGTTGATTTGGGAGGCCTCAGGGAGGTGATAGAATAAACCGCTTGTGAGGTAAGAACTGACTTAACCAAGGTCAATCGACCAGCATGATTTAAATGTCTTGCGTTCTAGGTAGTCAGCTTCTTTGTCATCTTGTCCACTAGAGGTTGGAAGTCTAAACGCTTTAAGCGCTTATGCGACAGCGGGAGACCTAAGTATTTGATTGGAAAAATCGTCTTTTGCGCCTCAAAGGTGGCCAAGATATGTGTTAAATCCAGCCCCTCGCACCAGATCGGAACTACCGTTGATTTACGAGCATTAGCCAGCAGTCCTGAGGCGTCTCCGAAATTTTCCAATAACCTCGCTAGAGAAGACACATCCTTGCGGGTTGGCTTTATAAAAATCGCAGCGTCATCATAATACATAGATGCTCGTAGGGTGGCAGTTTCCAAGGCAGCCCATGTTTGTCGCCAGTTCCAGGAGCTTTTGAAGGGGATCAATAGCGATAACGAAGGGAAGCGGCGTGAGCGGGTCGCCCTGGTGAAGCCCTCTTCTATGCTTAATTGGGGCACTCGAAACACCATTCAAAAGGACGCGGGACGAAGATGTGGACAGCAAGACTGCGATCCAGTCGCATTACCGGGTTGGGAAGCCCAACTCCTTCAGTAGGGTGAGGAGGTATTCCCATCGAACGAAGTCGAACGCCTTTGTTATGTCAAGCTTTATGAAAAGGGCAGGCGTTTTGTTCCTGTGCAAACGTCTGACGGTATTACGCACTGACAGGAAGTTGTCGTGGATGCTACGCCCTTTAATGAAGGCACTTTGATTTGGAGAGACGAGGCTGCTCATGAGAGGTGCCAGACGGAGAGCCAGAACCTTGGAAATGATTTTTGCGAAGGAGTGAATTAGGCTAATCGACGGTAGTCCGCAACTGACACTGCACCCTCCTTCTTGGCACTAAGACAATATTTGTTGAGTTTAGGATGGCTAAGTTTGACGTTCCTAGGAGGTGGAAGGCGTTAGCCGCGTTCAGAATGTCGGCTTTGATGGTGTCCCAACATTTTAAAAAGAAAGCGTATGTGAAACCATCTGGTCCAGACGCTTTATCACATGGCATCTGGAGGATCGCAGATTTGATTTTGTCTTCCGAGAAAGGGGCATCAAGTGCACTGAGTGTGCAGGTAAATTTAAGCCCTCCCAGTTAGGTCACGGTGCCGTGGCAGGGGAGGGCCCAATACTTTGCCAAAGTGCTCCAATATTGTTTCGGCTTTTTCCTCATGCGAGACTACCCAACCATGATTTTTTCCCAGCTGGTGTATGAAGTTTTTTCTTCTTCTAGCATTGATTCTTCTATGAAAATATTTTGTATTTGCATCACTCATTTTTAGGTTGGTAATTCTTGAAGATTGCTTGGAACGGGCTCTCTCAATCACAGCGAGACCAGGGATGCGCTTTTTAAGCTTTTCTCTAAGGCTTGTCTCAGCTGGGCTTAAGGTTCTGTTTTCTTGGGTGACGTCTAAACAGAGGATGACTTGCTGTGCCATCAGGAAAAGATTTTTCGTATCAGAGGTAAATTTCTTACTCCAGGTACGCAACCTCTTGGCCGTTGTATCTAACTTGTGGAAGAGCACGTGGAACAGCTCGTGCTTGTGGAAGAGCATGTGGAACGGCTCGTGATGGTCAGTGTGTTCTTGCCAGGCTTCCGCAACAGTTTTTTTGAACCTCGGCAGATGGGCTCAGAAGTTCTCGAATTTGAACGACTTGGGGCGTCTAGGGCCACATTGGTTGGAGAGAAGCAGCGGGCAGTGATCTGAGAGTGAAGTGGCTAGGGCGTGCAACGCATGGGAGCTGAAACTCGCGTCCCACTCAGCATTGCAAAAGACTCGGTCAAGTTTAACCAAAGTTGGGTTGTTTCTCTCGTTGCTCCAAGTGAATTTGCGATTTTGTAATGGGATTTCCGTGAGCGACGTGTGTAAGAAAGTAAAAGCTGACCACCTAAAGCCCGCTGGAATGCTTCAACCGCTTGATGTTCCAGCGTGGAAATGGGAGGATATACACATGGATTTTGTTGTGGGTTTGCCTCGTACCCAAAAAGGATATGACTCCATATGGGTAATTATCGACAGACTCACAAAATCTGCTCATTTCATTTCAGTCAAGACCACCTATCGAGCAAAGCAGTACGCTGAATTGTACCTTTCCAAGATCATGTCCTTGCACGGGGTCCCGCGAACTATCACTTCAGATAGGGGTTCTCTGTTCGTTTCCCGTTTCTGGGAGTAACTGCAGACTGCCTTGGAAACTACTCTAGTACACAGTTCTGCTTACCATCCCCAAACCAGTGGTCAAGTAGAAAGAGTAAATCAAATCCTAGAAGACATGTTAAGGGCCTGTGCACTAACTTACTCCACCAAGTGGGATGAGTGTCTACCCTTGGCAGAGTTTGCTTATAACAACAGCTACCAGAAGAGCTTAGAAATGGCTCCTTTCGAAGCTCTCTATGGTAGAAGATGCAGAACACCACTAAATTGGTCCGAACCTGGAGAGCGTGTTACGTTTGGCCCTGATTTAGTGACCAAAGCTGAAGAACAAGTGAAACTCATATACCACCATCTCAAAAGAGCCCAATCCCGACAGAAAAGCTACTCAGATAAGAGGAAGAGACCACTAGTCTTTGGTGTAGGAGATCATGTGTATCTTAAAGTATCTCCGACAAAAGGGGTCCAACGGTTCGAGGTGAAAGGGAAGTTAGCACCAAGGTACGTCGGTCCGTTCAAAATCATCGGAAAATACGGAGCCGTCGCTTACAGGTTAGAGCTACCCCCATATCTGGCTGCAGTTCACAACGTGTTTACGTCTCACAACTAAAGAAGTGCTTAAGAGTGCCGGAGAACGTGGTAGATACCTCGCAAATTCAGATTGAACCAGATCTCACATACGAAGAACATCCCTTAAAAATCCTTGACCAAAAGCAGAGATCAACCCGCCGAAAAACAATCAACTTTTACAAAGTTCAATGGAGTAATCACTCCGAAGAAGAAGCCACTTAGGAACAAGAGGAATACCTACGCACTAAGTATCCTGGTTTCCTACCGCCCCCTTCAACTCGGTACGTTGCAACAGTTTAATTTCAGAATCTAACCTCAATACGTGCTCACAACACTATTTACAATCGACTTAACCACCCACATCACATCAAAAATCTCGGGATGAGATTTCTTTAAGGGGGGTGGGCTGTGATGCCCCTGGCATCTCAAGTGCATTACACTAATATCATTAGCTTAATGACATCATTTCAAGGGCATTTTATCTTGAGAGCATGCATAGCTTAGGTCATTTAAAGCAATTAAACTCGGTTTGCGGAAAAACTGTGTTTGCATTGCTGTTGTAACTTTAAAACTGTTGTGAATTTTACAAAACTTTACATACCAAACATGTAGACAATTTCATGGAGAATAACTTTGGTAATTTGTGTCATGACATGCATGAAGGTTTGAACATAGTTTTGGGTCATTTTAAGTGAAACTGTGAATTTTGCCAAACTCAGACCTGATTAGTAAATTCAAAATTTTGTGAAACAAAATTCAAAATCCTACCATAACTTGAATACCAAAGTTGTAGTTCATGAGATTCTATGCAACATTGGTATAACTCACTCTTCATGAAAATGCACCTAAAATAGACTTTAATAATTTCCAAGCTGAGGGTTTCAAATGGTCAAACTGGAGTCAGCAGGTTAAATTCAATTTAAATCATATTTATATTTGGAATCTGGTATAAGTCCTTTTCACAAAGTTGTAGATCTCAAAAGTTACAACATTTCATTCAATTGGGTCCTTTTCAAATTCGGCTCCTAAGTTGGTCAAATTGGCAAAATTCAGAAACCTGGTTAGTTGGTCAAACCCCATTTTTCATTTTTCGATATTTTCTTTTTCTCATGAGTCTATGACAAGTGGGTCCCACCTGGTAGGGCTGCGGATTCCCGCCCGACACCAGCGGCTGCGGGCCCCACCGGCTCTCTCGCTCCACGCACCCGGTCCACGCACCTTTCTCTTCCTTCTCAGCCTTGGCCCCACCTGTCAGCCTCACCCGGTCCATGGACTCAGCCCACCCGCGCGCCTCTCACTTCCTTCCCCGCTCGACCGCGCCCACGCGGCGTCGGTCTCCTGGGCGCCGTGGCCACGCGCCGGCCCCCCGACCGCCATGGCCACGCGCCGCTTCCGGTCGCCGCCAGCGCGCCCGGCTCGGCTTCAAGGCGGGGGCGAAGCCCCGGCCTCCTTCCCCGAGCCTCCATTCGCGCGCCCGCCCCTTCGCTCCCTTTGCTCGGCCCTCTCTGTTTCCCCTCCGCTCTCGCCAGTTCACGCCGCCATTGACGGCCGAGCTCCGAGCTCGAGCTCGCGCCCCTCCCTCTGCCGCTCCCCGAGCCTCCACACCTCCACCGCTACGTCCGCCTCGACCCCGCGCACCTCACGCTCGAGTCCCCGTCGCCATTCCCCGCCCGGACGCCGAGATCCGACCTCGCCTCGACGTCGCGCCGCGCCGGTTCACCCTCGGTTCACCTCCGCCGTCCGCTTCGTCCACGCCGTCTCCGTCGTCACCATCACCTCAAGGTAGAAGCCCCGCACGGGGAACACTATCCCCGACCCGCGTCGCGAGGAAGAAGAAGGGAGCCGGGGAAACTTTAGATTCGGCCCCTGCTTTTTCCATATTTACTAATCCGTCCACCGCGCTGTGACCTGAGTCTTGTAACACTTACACGCTAGCCCCTGGAATATACGTTTAATTAGTTATAGGTCCTTAGATCTGTGGTTTTTAAATAAAATGAGTATTAATTCGGCTGAAACTTTGGAAATTCGTAGTAAATCCAATAAAAATCAGAAAAATACAAACTTTGTTGCAAAGTACTCCTATTAAGTAGATCTACAGAATAGATATGATGGTTGTATATGAAAAGACCATTTTGCCCCTGTTATTATGCATGCTTGATAGATCAATGAAATTAGGAAATGTGGACTAAATGGTCTCCAAAAATTGCCAAATTTGGACAGCAGTGTTGTTAGGGTATATAGGATCACTATGATTTTTAGTAGCTCAAATGTTCACTGTTTAATTACCATTTTGCCCCTGTATGTGTTTTTAGCATAAAAATAAAGGAGGGAATGATAACCATATAAAGATTATGCTCTAAATGGTTTTACCCATTTTATTTGTGCTCCCTGTGGTATAAGTAGCTCACTGTTGAAATGGGGTGCTGTGCATGTCAAGTATAGTTAGTGTTTTGAAATTAATAAGTTCATGCATGTTTAAATTAATAAATAGGAAATGTGGTTTAAATTAGGGTCAAAAATTCTGAAATTTGGGCAGCAACTTTGCTAGCATACCTAAGCTTAGTATAAGAATTTGATAGACTAAATACTTACTGTTTGTTTACTATTTCATCCTTGCCTACTAATTAAGCATATAATTAACAAAGAAAAAGAATTCTAGATAAAAGTAAGCATCGGCCATTTTTGCCTGAATCGATGCTACTCAGTCACACACCCCCACGTTGTTTTATGTGACAAGCTAAGTTATCATAGGTGATGGCTTGTACGATTTCTTAACGTTAAACAAGTTTCATCACGAAAAATGCATAATGTTATTCCATAAACCCTGATTTTTTGCATTGCACTCGCATCATGAAGCAAGCATTGCACTAATACATGCTCCAATTGCACTATGTCATGCATATAGATTCCGCGAGCGAAGGACAACCGCCGGACCAACCAGTCGTAGAGGAGCCAGAGGAGTAGCTACACCAGGAGCTGAAGGACTAGCAACAGGGTCACGACTACGCTCCGGACGAAGATACTGACCCTAACGAGGAAAGTAGGCAGGACCATATTTAACCCAGCAAACAAATTATACTTGATGATTACGCATATGCATTAGGAGTTGCTTGGAACCAGTTGCATTAGACTCCCTGGCCGCCCTGGCCCTAGCACCTATACATAGAGTTCGTAGGACGAGTATGCCTAGAAATTGCTAGGTACGAGTAGACACGAGTGTGTGGACTCGTCGCGTAGGTGCTTCCAAACTTACAAAAGCTTACTATTACATCAATTATTACTGTTGCTCATGAATTAAATGGAGACCGGGCGGAGATTTATTTCAGTATTTACTTTTCATAAGGTTGCACTTTGGACTCCGCCCGAGTCGCATAAGGCCCGTCCGCTGTTCGCCTGCTGTTCGACATAACATTGCTAGAGTGCTTATCCGGGATATGGGACCAGAAAAGTCTTTCTTGGGCTCGCCCGAAGCACAGAGACACGTTCCTACCCGCTGGTTGAGAGGAAGGTGGCCCGGGAGAGCTTGGTACTCATGGCGGGGAGACCGAGATGTCGGTAGGCTCGTCATGGGGGCACAACCCGGGGGCTAGCCGGGAGTGAATCGAACTTGGGACGAGACAGGTTAAGATTAGGGCTATATGTGGGAACGCGATGGCTAGTAAGCATATACCCCTGGCATGATAGTTATTCCCGAGAATTAAAATCGATTCGAATCGCTGATGCCCACCAGGTGTGGGAATGCTGATAATGCACACGGACAACGTAGTAACTACTCAAACTCTCGGTATTTAATACTCATGATTTTTGGAATACCACATGTTTGATTTGAACTGTTTACCTTACTGCAAGTTACTTTTATGTTGGAGGATTACAAATGATGAAAACTTGCTGCTTATGTTACACATGTTACTGTTTAAAACCAAAAGCTAAGGATCCACTTGCTAGTAAGCCGCTTCGCGTCAGCCGTAAGCCAAATCCATTAAGACCTACTGAGTAATTAGTACTCAGAGTTTGCCCCCATATTTTGAGCGCAGGTATGGAATTCATGGTCTGCACTTGTGTTGGAGGCGGCGCATGCCCTCACTTAGGATGAGACGACATGAGTAGCACAAGGGCAACATCGGTGGGCTCGATGTTGTTACCTCTAATGCAAGTCTTTTGATGATATCATGGTGACCTCTGAACTTATTTTCCGCTGCGAGAAACCTTTTGAACTTGCTATTTTATAATTCTATGTTGGACTTGTACTTTATTCAAAACCAGTTTGTAACTAAGTCTAATATTATGCTATTCAACTGCCTGTGATGATGTATCTGTTGTGGCTCCATCGCGGGCCAGATGTGTATGATGTCGATTCCTCTGGGAAATGGTAATATCAGGGGTCAAATGACTCTCGACGGACGACCGGGTTTAGTTTGGCCTAATCACATTGCAAGCCAGATGTGGCAGATATGTTTAGTCCGGATTAAATCGGCGGTTCCGCCACATGTGCGTCCTTGCCCAGAGAAGAACGAGATCGCCAGGATATGTTAATCGGAGTCGGAGAGAGCAATGGTAGGTTTATATAAAACCAGATGCAATCCGTAGCAAATGTAGTCTAAACGGACGTGGAGTATGAGATTTCTAAAACAAAAGTAATACTAATACTTTCTTAATAAATTAACTACTCCTGTCGAAGGTATTTTAGTCAAAAAAAATTTCTATGTCTTCAAATAAATTCGTGGATCTTTCTGGCATCTGTAGTGCGCAGATTTAGTTAATTTATACAAACACAGTTTCAGCATTTATTTAAATGAAAAATAAAAATAAATTCAGGCTATCAGCCTAGGGCTGATTTCGGCCCATTTGAAGACTGGTTTTAGCTATTTCGGCCCAAGGTATAAGGCGCTGATTTGGAGGTTAATCTCAACCCAAGGCCCAAGGCTGACGCAGGTCACAGGAGGGCCCGCTGAAATCAGCCCAGGCTGATTGACCGGTTTTTACTTCCATTCTCATTTAAAATAGTTATCATAGAAATGATCCTTGTGTTACTTGTATTAAAATTACCTTTTGATCCCTAAAGTTCCAAAAAATAAGGATATATTTGAATCATGGTTATTAAGAGAAACTTATTTCCTTTACTTACTCCATTTGTCCAAGTGATAAATTGTAGAGCTAATACTTAAATAATTGTAAGGGCCTATTTGGAACACAACCTGGGAATTTTACATGAATCACATAAATATGTAACAGAAAACAGTTCAATTTCGCAGGAAAAAAGCATGATCGTGGAAATTTTCTCGTGTTGCAAACAACCCCTAAATACCTAAAGAATTAGGGTGGGTCATTTTGTGACCTAACCAAATAATGGGGTGGTTTGCATAGTTTTATGTGTGTGAAACTGTGATTTCTACTTGGCTTTTTCAATTGTGTTTGTTGTTTCTTATAAGGCAATTCGAGCACCAAATTCTAGTTGCTTTTTGCAAGCAAACCTTTTCGAAGATACAATCAAAGACCCCAAAATTTCTTGGCAGACTAAAACTTAGCTTGGCTGAGAATAGCCTGGAAGCAGACACGCCTATAGTCGCGGGCTGAAACGTGAAACCCTTGGTACGCCAAGAGCCACATCCTGTTTCAAGAACTCGTGGCGACTTTATTTAAAAAAAAAACTCTTGGCGACGACGAGGCTGCGGCCCAGTTTGGGGCGGCTATGTTAACTCTAGCCCAGCAGCAAGCTGCTGCAGAGTGCAGACCCGTCGCGCTGGCACGCTGCGCCGACGGCCGACGGTCGCCCACTCTCCACCATGCCTGGCGTCTGGCGACGACGACTGTGAAGCTATACACCCCATCATTATTCCAACCGTGGGCTGCACGCCGGCCGCCGTCGTGCAAAGCGCGGCAGCGGATCATCAGCTCCCCGTATGGGCGTACGTCGTCGGTGTCGAGAGCTGGAAGAGAGAGCTTGTTGGCCTCCACGCTGAAAGCGCACCGCCAGGTGACGTGCTCCGATCAGGGCAGCACTGCTGCTAGCTGCTTCGTTACTCTAATGGCGGGCCGGCCTGCCGGCCGGCTTTAGGCCTTTCCCGATGGATCTCTTCCTTGCGTCTCGGGTGGAAAAGGTAGCCGGGAGAGAGAGAGGGAAAAAAAAACAGTGGACTGTATGTGTGCCAAACCATATATATGTTCAGCTTTGCATGCAGCTGCTAAGCATTGTGTGAACTGCAGCTTTGTCTGTTGCCCGGCCCTGCTTAGTAAACATGTACGGAGTACTAAGCTAGGAGGCCCCAACATGAATGGGGAGAATTGGCTGGCCTAATAATTTGGCACAAAGCAGTAGGTCTAGTATATAAACTGAATGCTTTAGAAAAGAGCCAAATTAAGAGATACATTGACAAACTACTCGAGTGTGTTCACACATACTGACATATCAAATCTCTAGGATTTGGCTGCATCATCATTACATGCGCATATATATAAGCATAACATAGGGGCCAAATAAATGGGCCATGCATGCTCGCGGCTCTCGCCTAGCTACTAAGGACTAATTAATGGATGGCCGGGGATGACATGAACTTTGTGACCTGAATCATTTCTTGTAAAAGGAGAAACTATCATGGATGATTTAAACCGATCAAGGGGGTTTACACTGAAACAACCAATGAAAGCTCAGCATGCCAATTAGTTATTAGGTCCTTTGTTGTGGAACAGGTCCCACCTTAGGCTTTGTTTCGCATTTGCCAAATTGAAGTGGACTGAGGGGTTGAGGTGACTTAAAATCCACAACAAGTTAAATTTACTCTTAATTTTTATCAATCCAGTTTAACCCACACCAATCTAGCATTTCCCAAACAAGACCGTAATTCGGTCTCCAACTTAGCACGTGTATTTGTATTTTGGGCTAATTATTATTTAAGTGGTATGCGGTGTCGGTAAGGGGAGTGCATATATGGTGATTTAGTCGGTCTCAAGATCGACAACCATATATGGTACGAGAGTGCATTCATAGGGGTAGGGATGTGCATTCGTTGGACTGAGTGTGCATGCGTATATAAATAAGGAAGACAAGAAGAAAACCTTACCGACGTGGTAAGATATTTCTTGAGGAAGAATAAATAAAATTAGGGTTTAACAGAAACATATAATATGTGTGCATCAGAAGATTTCTAATCCAATAAGAAAGATTAGAAACCTGTGAAAACAGACTAGCAAAGTGACTTTGCATGATAGAGGTCAACATACAGAGGAAAATTCCCATTCATTTTTAACATACTGCATTTCATAAAATCAATTATTAACTGATGTTATATATGCTCGCTCGTTAGGGCCGGGTTGCAAACGCATTTCACATGTCTTATCTCAAAGAGCATCTCCAATTCTCCATCCAGAGCTGTGCTTGAAACGCAAGCTACCATCCGTAGTGGACAGTATGATTTGTGAGCGAACTTGATCGATATCTCGATGAGAGCTAAAAGCAAAACACAACTTTGCTCGCGATGCATTTAGTCATGTATACGCCGTCTCTCCCTGCGCTTTGCACGTGGGTGTACTTTCGTAGCGAATCTAGTAGCTCTCCAGTCCCATGGATCATGGATGCATGTACTTCGTGTGTGTGTATTTGGCTTGAAATATCCGACTTTAATTTGTTTATTAGCAACTGAAATATTTGATTTAATCTCTCCATTTTAAATTACAGGTTCGACATTTTGACGCAAAGCTTGGCTCACTTGTTTTGTTAAAATAAAATTATCATTTATTTTTATTGTGATTTAACTTAGGGTATAATATACTTTATTTAACTATGACTTGGAATTTTTTTCATATTTTCGTAATTTTTTGAATAAGTCAAGTTGGTTGAATTTGGTGTTAAAAAAGTCGAATGACCTACAATTCAAAACTGTCTATCCGATGACGACTTACATGTTTGGCTTAAAATATCTGGCCTCTTTTGATCACATATACGTATGACCACCACCGTGTGTAGTCTGAAATAATAACAATTATTATTATTAGGACCTTATATGTATAGGCGATGCAGTGGTTGCCATGGTTGAATAAAAAGTATGCAAAAAGAATAGATAGGGTATTCTTCAGAAGAATCTTTGCTTAATTGACAAAGAACGAAGCATATATTCCCTAGGTGTGGTGAAGAAAATGCCGTGCATCTCCTCTCCGCCGCCTCGTGGAGCAAGCTGGCTAGCTTTAACGTGTTCTACTTCTACCTATGTCTTCTCTTATACAAATGTTTCTCTTTTTTATTCTCTTATAAATAAGCTCAATAATTCTTTGAGCCGGCATTCTACCTCCGGTCATTCATATATGATGTTTTAAGTGCAAATTACACTAAAAGCGTCGTATATTAATGACCAGAGGGAGTATTTTGATATAATGATCACCGTAGGTTTCGCTATTGATGGACACATCACATACCACCAAGGTTGATCAATATCGTGATCTCTATATTAGTAACTTACGATACTAGGATCCTACAAGACCTAAATGATACCAATCCTATCCAGTATCTTAAATTTGATAGTATCATGTTCCTACGTGCTGATTCTACCATCCTACATAATAATTGATATAAAAAACATAGATACAAAAGTTTTGGTTATGATAAAATGTTATTTAATATTAAGTTGCTTTAGAGATACTTTCAACAAGTCCACTTAAATTTATAAAAGTCAATTGCATTAATCAACATATCACAGGCTTTGATTTTTACCACATATTACAAATCCTATATAAAAATATATAAATAGTTTATAGAATTCTATTGGATCCCAGTTCTATGATATTCAACCCTGTGATACGATATTGTTGGGAAAAATAATCCTACCTATTCCGATCCTAATAATCTTGCTTACCACTTATGGAACAATGCCGTGAAATCCTAAAAATATTTATACTCATGTTAACTTGTTTTTAACAAAGTGTGCGTGCATGAACAGACAATTATAAGCTACTATGACAAGCCGCGGTCTTTAGCCTTTAGCTCAAAATGATTAATGAATACGGAGTATCAAAATATTCCGTTTCATCCAAACAGGGGGTAAGTACTATGGGGGAGTGTGAGACTATAGATTGAATTTGTTCATCACACTTTTCATTCTTTGTAGCACGCATCAAATCTGTTACAAGGCGTGTGGATCAATCATGTGCATCATCCTACGACACTATATCTGCATGACTGCATCTGAAGATGATAACAGGGTCTGGGGCACCAACAAAAGGGAAATATGACGGCTCGCTATTAGGTCTCTCCAACACGGGCACTATATGTATACACCATCAATGGCTCCACTGTATATATGATGGATATGTATGTGGACGTGACTTTAGGTTCCTTTTGCTTTTGTTGGATACGTTGTGACGCCTGTCATTGGTTAATAAGTCCCGGGAGCTCAATGCAAATGTGCATGCTTTAAATTCCATCATATGCTGGCCATGCCATCATTTGGACATGATGGTGTTAGAGTTTACTCCTTTTCCATGCGCTGCGATGATGATTCCTTGCACCGATGATTTGATCGAGAGAGCTTCGAAAGTAATCCTGGATTTTTGTACCCTTTTTCTAATTAACAAAAGTACAAGAAATAATCCCGAATTGCACCTTCTCATGATAAATGCTGTCGCACTTGCTCTAAGGCTTCTTGCAAGCAGATGCTATATAGTGGATCACATTTAGCAGTAAAAGACAATGTTAATTTTGTGCTAATTGAACTGCTGGGAGTGTTTGGATCGGAGGTATACTTTTCTCAATACAATGATACTAGAATACTATAGTTTTCAATTGTCTTGAAAGTTGATAATGGTAATATTGTAGTTTTATCTATTGAAAGTATGGTACTATATATTTTGTAAACTCATACTGTTTCAATGCAACACACAAGCTATAGTATTTGACTGAAAGTAGGTAAGAAGCCGGTGAAAACCATAAGAACTTTAGATTTGAAGTGAAGTTTTAAATACTCGCAAAGTATCATGGTACTCCCTTCGCGGTTTTTTTACTCTTTTTAGTTAAAAGCGAACGAACTAGCGACAAAGATTTGAAAATGGAGATAACATCTCACAAAGCTAGGTCTCTAATAGAAGTTTTCTAAAAACTAGCCAACATGCACGTGTGGCACGCACTTCTCTACATAAAGGATATATACTGAAAGTATTATGCATGGAGAAAAAAATTGTATAATTATCTTAAAATAAATCTCCTATTAATTTAAAATATTGTAGAATTACATTAGGCTGTCCACACTCGTCGCGCTCTATCCACCCACTCTAAAAGGAAATATTCCGTCCGGTCACCACGTTTTTAAAATACAGTCAACAATCCTCCACGACAACTCTATATCTCCCACCCTATACCAACTACCGTATTTTTTTATTATTTCTATCAATCCTCTCCCCACTCTCTCTCCTTATCCACCCGCGGAGCACCTCCCCTCCCTCTCCTCCCGCGTGCAGGCGCCCATCCGCCGGTGCCGGCCTGTCGCCCTCTCCTCCACCGCGCCGGGCCCTCCGCCTCCCCCCTTTGGCCGGCGACGGCTCCCTCCGCCGCCACGCCGTGCACGCTAGGAGAGGAGTTGGAGGTGGGGAGAGAGGATCCAACGGCCAACGCGGGGCCGACGGCCCTCCGAATCCGCCGCCGCAGAGGGGAAGCCGGCTGTCGAGCTCCTCGGCCGCGGGAGGCTGCAGCCTCGAGCTCTTGCTCCTCTTCCTTAGGCTGCCGGTCTCTCCTCCTACGGCGGCGCCCGCCTGCTCGGGAAGACAGTGGTCGCGCGGATCAGGCGACGGCGCGGGCGCCGGCGGTGGCCATGGCTGCGCTGGCCCGCGACAAAGAAGAAGGAGCGGGCAGTGGCTGCAGCGGCGGCTGGGCAGGAGGGCTCCGCCTCCCCAGCGCGGGCCCGGACGCTCGGCCCCAGCACGTCGCCGGCGACCCTCCGCTTCCACCCCGCCATGGGAAATGGATCCGGGCTAGTGTCTCTCGTCCGCTGCCGCCTCGCCCCGGTCTGTGCGCGGGCACCGACCTGCGGCCGTTGGTCCCCGCTCCTGTGTGTCCGACGTGGAGGAAAGAGGGGAGGGTACCGCGCTGCCGTACCGACGTCGGATATGGAGTCGGGTTGGGGGCGCGGGACGGTAGCGCGCGTGGTTGCGTCGACCGCTGCAGCTGCATTTGACGCTAAAAGGCCACTGCATCCCGGGTGCCGCTCGAGAGAGTGTGGACAGCCTTAAAACTGCAAAAAATTACTAAAACAGCGGCTATGCGGGGAGACGACTGGCGAGGCTTCGGGTAGTTGGTGGTGGCTTTTCTCCGGGTAGAATAATGCCCTACTGGGGAGCTTTCTGCTATGAGACTGCAGTGCACACTACACGGAGAGGGAAAGGGAAAGGGGAAGACAAAGAACAAAGCAACGAACTAAAGTCTAAAGGAGAGAGCGAGCGAGCGCATATCAAGCTAGGAAGAAGAGACGAACAAACGGTGCTTCTAGCACTTGTACTGTACCCTCCTCGTTCTGCGTGCGAAGAACCCTATTCCATGTTCTTGAATCTCTGCACCCACTCGCAGTCCTCGTAGCTGATCAGATCGATCAGCAGGAAAAGAGAGGATTGCCCCAGGATCGAGATCTAGAGAGAGAAAGGTTTAAGAGGAGAAGAGCAGCGAGGAGCTGAGAGGACAGAATGTTCCCCTCCTCCAAGAAGCAGCCCAGCACTGGTGCTACGACCTCAAATGATCGGCCTATGTGTGTGCAAGGCGACTCTGGTGGCCTCGTCCTCACCACCGACCCCAAGCCCCGCCTCCGGTGGACAGCCGAGCTCCATGACCGCTTCGTCGACGCCGTCGCCCAGCTCGGAGGCCCAGACAGTACGTATATATAGTAGATGCTTCTGCTTATTGTGTCCTGAATTTTTGATTGGTGGACTGATTTTTTTCTTGTGGGTTTTGATTGCTTTGCTTCTTCCTTTCTTTCCCGTAGAGGCAACTCCAAAGACTATCATGAGGGTTATGGGAGTCAAAGGCCTCACCCTCTATCATCTCAAGAGTCACCTACAGGTACGTTACGTACCTTCTATACATCCCATGCAGGGTTAGGTTCAGGTTGTTCTTTCTCTGATGTTTGTTGCTTTCTCTGTCAGAAATTCAGGCTAGGGAAGCAGCACAAGGAGTTCGGTGATCATACAGGTTAGTATTGTAAGGAACTAAGGATAAGATGTACTCTACTATGGAGTATATATAGATACTACAATATAGGCTCCTACTATATATCCTTGTTGCCCCGAAAAAACCTGTAGTATAAAATTTGTGTCCTTGCCTCCTTGTGTCCACCTATGTGTGTGTGCCTTCTTTTCCTCATCCTTTTCCTAAAGCCGCATCATACTGCTATGATGTTCTGAAAACTGTTATGTTTCCGGCCGGATCTTGTATATCTCATTACATCATTTGCTCAAACCTAGCTAATAGTGAAGATTATTCTGTAATTAGCATGCACACCGATGCAGGTATTTCCAATGCTTTCAGTTCATATATATATATATATATATATATATATATATATATATATATATATATATATATATATATATATATATATATATATATATATATATATATATATATATATAAGGTAGTAGAGATAATTCCAGAATAAACAATGTTTTTCATACATGAGTAGTAACATCGTCCAATGAACTGCATTCAGCAATGGAGATGCAACGTAACGTGGCGTCTTCTTCAGGCATGATGGGAAGAAGCATGAACGAGTGAGCTGATTTGTTCACAATAATATACCCTTATAAGCTAATTCTCCTCAGTGCAAAAAACTTCAGATCATAAGCTTCTCATACCACTTTTTGTTGTCTGTTCATCATTCAGCCGCAGCGTGAACGTGAACGAGGCCCTAAGGATCCAGATGGAAGTCCAGAGAAGGCTCCATGGGGAACTAGAGGTAAACATGCAAATTACACATCAGCAGGCAGTAGACTATGCTTTAGGAAGTTTACTTCTGCCCTTAAGCTGCTTGTATGTTACTCATGAACTTTGCATGCATGCATGCACGAATACGAACGTTCATGGGAAGTTTACATACACATGCATTGTCACCTGGACCCTGGCCTGGTATATATGCCAATGTCTGTGGTTCTGCGTGTTCCGAAATTCTCGACGCTTTTGCAACAACAATCTTGGGAAGTTTACTTGACGCGACTTTTCTATCCTTCTCATATGTGTGTGTGGTACCTATGAACTTGGCATATATGCATGCATTTTCCTTCATCTATTGCAACAAAAGTAAAAGGGCGGTGAGCTTTACATGCATGACATGCAGGTGCAGAAGCACCTGCAGATGAGGGTTGAAGCCCAGGGCAAGTACATGCAGTCCATCCTGGACAAAGCATACCAATTCCTTGGGTCCAGCGACTGTGCCACGTGGCCAGCGGGGTACAGATCTCTAGGCAGCCAGGGTGGTGTCCTTGACATCGGCAGTTCCACGAGCTGCTTCTCTTCCGTCCAGGATCTCCAGTGCTTCTATGGAGGCGGAGGCAGCAGCAGCCACATGGACCAGCTGATCCATCAGATGGAGAGGCCAATGGACAGCTTCTTGACGTTGGGCGAGAGCTTTATAGGGTCAGCAGACAAGAAGGGCCCTAGCCATTGCAGCTCCAGTGGCAAGAGTTCCATGATGTGGGCCGGCAGCGAAGAGCAGCAGCAGCAGGCAAAGGGCGGCAGCGATCAGCTCCAGATAGGATCGTCGACGAGGATGGAGGGTGGCATCGATGTCGTCATGGACCCGATCACCGGCATGTACGAGGGTGCCATGTCAGGAGACTCCATGGGCAGTAAGGGCTTTGAGGGCTCGAGCTCCAAGCTCGAGACGAAGCCGCCGCCGGCACAACAAGCACCGCCTGTAGGAAGTCACAGGATTCGTATATAGCCCAATGGTTTATTATTTGGACCTCCACGCAAAGAACCTGTCCTATATATACATGGATAAGAAAGATCAAAGTATTTAAATGGTGTGCCAGTTTTGTTGTTAACCATATCAAAGATCGAAGTGTGTAGTGCATCATCCGGCCCGTTATTTGTTGTTGTTTAGATACAAGATCTTATGAGGGTCAATGCCTCATAAATGTGTATGTTTGTTTGAGCACCAGGATTATTATTGCCTGCTATTGAGGATGGCTTAGGTAATAATTGAGTTAACATCTTACCAATGGTTTGAGTTCAGGTGATACTCTGATAGTTGTGCATTTTAATTGCATTATTATGCTAACGTAGATTTCAAGATGTGTATTTTATTGGACTTGTGTAACTGTTGTTTAACATCGGTGATTATTTTGTGGGTGTTATGCATGTGATAATGTGTCAGCAGTGCTGTTTCTACATTATGGAATGGACCATCTTATGTAGTGATGTGTCATTTGTTTTAGTCTATATATGTCTATAGTATTTAGACTGCAGTGCGAGTGTACCAAATTAGTACACTGCATGCTGCGAAATCATCTATATCTAAATAGCTAGCCCCCACTACTATATTTTCTTAGCTTCTCATGAAGCCACATCATCACAAGGGCCCATTGTCCACTAATTAAAGAGAAGACATGTCATCATCCACTATCATTACATATTGATTTCTTTCAGAGATTTTACGTGGCTAATAACAATCATGCATGCAATCATTTGTGAGCGTAACATAGACAATCTCATGCAAGAGCCCATGACACTGCAAATTCCCGCAGCAACGCGCGGGCATCATCTAGTTACATGGGTATCAGCTTACCTAATGCAGTTCAGTGGAGCAGTTCTTTCTTCCAATGCTGATTTCATTTGGCGAGCGCATGCTGAGGGAAAGCACAAATTTTTTGGCTGGCTGTTGGCTCACGCCAAGATTCTTACTGCAGACAAACTGATGAAGCGTCATTGGCCATGTAGTCCAATCTGTGTATTGCGTGATCAGCATCCTGAAATGACTATTCATTTGTGCTTGCAATGTCCTTTTGCGCTTGAAGTTTGGGAGCTTCTTCGGCCTTTCCCCCTTCACAGCATCTACAGAACATTGTCGATTGGTGGCGATTGTGCTTGCAAGGCAAATCCAAGGAGCCTTTCCCCCTTCACAGCATCTGCAGAACGTTGTCGACTGGTGGCAATTGTGCTTGCAAGGCAAATAAAGGAGCCGAGGCGTTCCATGGCTGCTTTCCTACTATACACTACTACACTACGTAGAACATTTGGAAGGAGCGAAATAGACGTATTTTTTAAAGGAAATCTTCCACGCCAGTCACAGTTTTCACTCTTACAAAGGAGGAGATGGCACTCAGGAAGGCTGCTTGCGGGCATCCATGGAGAGAGTGATCTGAGGCTTGTGTGTTCTTGTTTGCTCGTCTTTTCGGCTTGTGTGTTTTTCTGTTGCCTATGTAACTCAAAGTTTATTGTACTCTGCTTCCCCCTCTTAATTGAATAGGCAGTGCTCCTTGCCAATTTTCAAAAGAAAAATATATTTGTCTTTTGATTGTCCGATCCACTGGTAAGTGGCAACAAAACTCCTTAAAATTAGCGAAGAACCGGTTTAACAACCGTACGTGAGGGCAAGTCTATCTAAATAAATAAACCTCAAGCACTCATTTGGATTTTTGGATTGATTGCCAGTTCTGCTACTCCTAGCTCTCCTACTGCATGCAGTGTCTAGGGTTACTTCTTCGCATAGGCAGGGGGCGAAGCCAGCTAATTAAACCAAAAGCACCATTAGAGGCCAAGGTCGTCACACTCTTAAACAGGTTATGGCATTGATTGATTACTGGGAAAAAATCATGGGGCTGTCAGCTAGAGCTGACGCCGACAAAAGAGGCCTAGTCGGCGCGCCAGGTGTAACATATTGCTCTAAAAGCATCTCTCAAGAAAGAAAAAAAAAGCCCAGGCTGTATCATCTGTCTTTATCTCTAAGTGCAAGAAAAGGATCTGACAAGAATATTAAGAATGTAAGCTGTGAGTTCGTACGGTTGCACTCCAGACTCCGCTAGCCGGTCAAAGGCGTCCACCGCCGACAAAGGGCGCTTGCATTGCATGCCCGGCCTGAGATGAGAACCGGGGAGCATGCACTGATGCACCACCGCGCGCAGCCACAATGCCACATACTCTCATAGTCTCGATCGGCGCCGCCGTGGAGGTGGAGCGATTCTCCGTGGCGGCGTGTCGTGCAGGCAAGGCTGGCATGCGCCGGCGGGTGCGGCGCCACCGTGGCCATTGGAAACACGCAAACCGCGCGCTGCATGGACCGCAATGGTGATACGCATACGCTCGATCTAACGGTGTGGACGAGGGAGGCAGACGTATTTAATTGCATGCAAATACCCATCCCTGCTTTGGGCCTGGTCGTCCTTTTACTTTTGGACAGAAAAGGCCCCTGCTCCGGGCCATCATTTTCATTGGGTTCACACCGGACATAAACCCACAGCCTGATTGCCGCGGCGATACTTGGACTAGGATAGGCACCACTCCGGCCCATACGAGAGCCCAATCCAGTTTTGGATAAAAAAACATGGCCCATAAGAGGATATGCGACTGGAACTCGTGTTGTCATACTCTGAATACTTTTATTCGTTTGGCACATTTATTTCATTTTGATGGAATTGCCTAGACTATCACCTGGAAAATGTGACACAATTAGCATCACCTCCACTCACAAGAGATGTTATGCTCCACTCCACCTGTGCTGAGGTTAGCCAATCTCCACCAACCCGGCACTATGAAAAAAAAAACTTCTCCAAATTATGAGTAAGAAAAACACAAATATTAATTTTATAGAAACTATCCAATTTAAAATTTGAAGTTTGTGGTAAGAGAATCTCAAAGCATATAGAAGGAGCAATTGAAAGAAAACACGCTGTCGGAGCGGGCGTGCTCCTGGTCAGGTGGCGAAATGCACCCGGCCGAGATCTTAAGTACTAAGAGTAGTTAGGGGGAGCAATCGTAGTTAGCTAAGTTGGAGGTGGCACGATGGTGGCGAGAGGATTTAGAGTGGTTCGGGCTGCCGGAGCGTAATACCCTACGTCCACTGTGGGTGTGTTCTTGTATTTTGTGGGCTTTTCAGAGGGGTCTCTGAGCCTGTCTGGGCCTTAGAGCCTGTTGAGAGTGTGTGTCCACTCTGAGGAGACCGTGGAGCATCCGTCCTCCTGTGTTGCGTATGCCTCCCCTTTTATAGCCCAAGGGGGGCATGTACATGGTGGCCGGGCCCCGACAGGTGGTCCCGGCCCATTTCCTCTATGCTACAGTTCTATCCTGTGGCTGATGTCCAACGCTCCCATGCTTTGCGCCTGTACCGCCGTCGTGGCCTGGTATGGCCTGGAGATCCGCCATATCGTCCTGTCGTCTGGATATGGCGCCGTGCCGTCCTTCCTTACGCCGCCCTGTCCCATCGGCTGCTAAACCTGCTGAGAGGCTTCAGAGGCCGAGGGCAGGCGATGCGCACGCGTGACAGGACAGGGCGCTCGAAGTAGCGTTGCAGCGCCGCTACCTAGTATTAGGCTGAGCGCGGCCGTCGCGCGTGGCGCGGCTCATGATGAGTACAGCGTACTTGTTTACTCAATATAGACCCCAGTGTAGCTGGGGAAATCAACTGTAGTGCCCTGTTATCGCCGCCGCGCCTTGGTAAGGCGCGCCCCCTTGCTTTGCCGCCGCCGCCTGCCAGCGGCGATGGGGGCACGCCCGTCTGACAGCGGCGGCGTCGGCGGGCAACGGGGGCACGCCCGTCTGACACTCGTGGTGTCAGCAGCATCGGGGCGTGCCAGCCTGACAGCGGCGTTGTCAGCGGCATCGGGCACGCCCGCCTGCCCGCAATAAATGCGGTAGGTGGGCGAGGCGCCCGCCTGAAAGCCCCGCCACGCGCCCTGTGGGCACGTGGCAACGCGAGACCTTCCCGTGCCCTGTGGGCACGTGGCGGCCCCGGACCACCGAGGGTGCTGGCTCCGGACCTCCACCTGCTCTGCGGGCACGTGGCGGCCCCGGACCACCGAGGGCGCCGGCTCCGGACCTCCCCGTGCTCTGTGGGCACGAGGCGGCCCTGGACCACCGAAGGTACGGGCTCCGGACCGAGAGGTCCGGACCTCTCCTCGCGTGGCTGGGGGAGGCTCGGTCCTCGAAGGAGGTCCGGGGCCTCCCCTGTGGGCCGGGTGCGTGGCCCAGCTTTCCCAAGGAGTGGGCCGGGCCCATCCGTATGCGGCCTTAGGCCCTCCTTGTACTGCAGTAGTTACCTCCCTTAGTGATCTTCGTCTAGTGTAAGCGGGTACCCGGTTAGCTGGGTACCGACAGTGGCCCCTGGGCTCGCCTTTGGTGAGTTTTTCGAACCTGAGGTGAGCCCACCATCGCTTACTACACAAGCCACCGGGAGCCGTGGCGGTTACCGGCGTTTAGCCGTTAAGCTCATAGTTGGGCAGGGCCCACCACTTGATTTCTTGGTCGAGGCCTTGACTCGCCTGTCTCTGGAGGGGGCCTAGTCCACCTGACCCCGCGGGGTGGCCCCGTGGGCTCCCACGATCTGGGGGCGCGCGATCGTGGGAACCTCTCGGGGAACGTGGGGGCAGGCCCGCGTCGGGAACCGCGCGGCGGTTCACCTACTCCTTCTCCTGCCATTAAGGCGGGGCAGATAGCTACGTGGGCAGCCGTGCATAAAGCGGAAAAGGCAGGGGCCCCGCGCGTCGCGCCGAGACGTGCGTCCGCGAGCGGCCGCCGGTTCGCCTTCCTGCCTTGCTTGCTCTTCTACCCGCCTGTCATGACTGCCTCCTCGGGCCCCTGCTGTCATAGACCTGGAGGCCCGTGGGTGCGTCCGCGCGCGCGTACACTTGACGTCCGCGGCTTGCGGAGGATTGGGGGCAACCGTCAAATAGGGCTCTCAGCCATCGGCCGAGCACGTCCTTCTGCCATTTGCCTCTGCACCCCTCGCATCCGTCGCGGCGCTTCATCTTCCTCGCAGCAGAGCTCTCGCTTCTTGTCTGCTGCGTGCTCCTTGTCTTCCCCACCGCCAGATTCCTCAGCGATGGGTCCGAGCCACCAATCCCCCCGGGAGACTGAGGAGAACCTCACCCGGGTCCGCCGCCTGCTCGGCTGGACGGACGCGGAGCGTCGCGATAATGTTCGCACGGGCTCCCTCCCCCACCGCAACTTGCAGCTGGGGGAGTTCGTCCTCTTCGTCCCCTACCTCTACTGCGGTCTGGGGATTCCGATCTCTTCTTTCTTCATGCTGCTGCTGGAGGCGTTTGGGCTGCAGCTCCAGCATCTCACCCCCCACTCCATCCTTCATGCGACAATCTTTGCCCACTTCTACGAGATGTTTGTGGGGGTTCCTCCCTGCGTGACGCTCTTCCGCCACTTCTTCTCGGTGAGGTGTTCCGGGAGGAGCTCGACGGAGATCGGCCGCTACTACTTCCTGCTGAAGAGGTCCGGGAGAAGATCGACCTATCTCCCCACCTTCGCCAGCGCCAAGTGGGAGCACTGGCGCAACGACTGGGTGATCGTCAGGGCGGAGCAGAACGACCGGTTGGCTCTCCCGGATAGCAGTCCCGACGCACCCCTCCCGGACGGTGCCTCGACGGATCTGCCACCCGAGTTCTCCCCCGTGCTAGCCAGGATCGCCGAGCTCGTCAGCGGCGGGCTGACCTCACTGCACGTCCTTGCGGACTTCCTCAGGCGGAGGCTCGCCCCCTGCAGATGCGGCCAAGGCTGGCGTGGAACTACACCGGCTCCAACGACTGCAGCCGGGTGGTACGTGGCGAAGACCATGACCTGACGCCGCTCCTGCTGGAGGAATGGGTGCGGTGCGTCACTGACGTGAGTTTTCCTTCGGAGCAGCTGCGCCTGCCGTCCGCTATCGTGCCGCTCTGCCGCGACCAGGCCTTGCGGACGGCGGTGCTCCGAGAGATGCCCACGCTCGACGACGGCGGCCTCGCGGCGCGGCAGCTTGGAGGCGACCCCAACCGGGGGGTCCACATTGCCGACGCCCCGGTTGGGGGTTCTGGTGCCAGAGGCACCGCTCCTGCTGACAAGGGCAAGGGGCCGGTGGCAGCGTCCCCCGTCGTTCCGCCGGCGGGTGGTGAGGAGACGCGGCGAAGGCTGGTCCGCGGCGACGGGACCTTTGTCTCGGAGCCCGACCCGAAGCGTCAGCGGACCTCGGGGGAAGGAAGCTCCTCTGGGCAAGGGGAGCGAGTGCCACCGCCGCCTCCGGGCCAGCGGCACCCTCAGCACCGGGCACCTCCTCCGACGTTGGACCAGCAGCGGCGGCCCTCTCCGGCACCGCCGGCCTCGGGCCCTTGGCAACAGCAACCACCGGCAGTGCCGACCGCAGATCGGCAGCCGCGGCGAGGCTCTGGCCTTCGTGGCCGCTGGTCGGCGCCTACTCTGAGGTAAGCCTTTTAGATTAGTTTCGAATACTTTACGGTACCACGGCTAGCTTTTTTCAGGTTTCTCAGCCTTTCGCCGTATGTTTTGTTTAGGCCGACACGCCCGGCCGGCGTTCCTCCCCCGAGCGGCTCTGCTGGCCGGGCGACGGAAGCTCCGAGGTCCGGGCGTCAGGAGCCGCCCCCGGCGCAGGCCTTTGGGCCGCAACGCCTTCCGACATCGGGCTGCCTGGTGCCTGGGGCTGCGCGTCCGGAGCTGCCCCCTTAGCAGGCACTCCGGGTGCGGTCTCGACCCCCGAGGCGCCCCCCGGCGTCGGTCCACCTGGGGCCTGGGGCCGGACAGACGGGGTGGCCTCCGGTGCAGGCCCCTCGGTGGTAGCCCGGGCCCGCGAGGCGTCTCCCGCCGTCGGACCACCAGGGGCGCCAGATGTCAGAGCGGGCGTGCTCCTGGTCAGGTGGCGGAATGCACCCGGCCGAGATCTTAAGTACTAAGAGTAGTTAGGGGGAGCAATCGTAGTTAGCTAAGTTGGAGGTGGCACGATGGTGGCGAGAGGATTTAGAGTGGTTCGGGCCGCCGGAGCGTAATACCCTACGTCCACTGTGGGTGTGTTCTTGTATTTTGTGGGCTTTTCAGAGGGGTCTCTGAGCCTGTCTGGGCCTTAGAGCCTGTCGAGAGTGTGTGTCCAGTCTGAGGAGACCGTGGAGCGTCCGTCCTCCTGTGTTGCGTATGCCTCCCCTTTTATAGCCCAAGGGGGGCATGTACATGGTGGCCGGGCCCCGACAGGTGGTCTCGGCCCATTTCCTCTATGCTACAGTTCTATCCTGTGGCTGATGTCCAACGCTCCCATGCTTTGCGCCTGTACCGCCGTCGTGGCCTGGTATGGCCTGGAGATCCGCCATATCGTCCTGTCGCCTGGATATGGCGCCGTGCCGTCCTTCCTTACGCCGCCCTTTCCCATCGGCTGCTAAACCTGCTGAGAGGCTTCAGAGGCCGAGGGCAGGCGATGCGCACGCGTGACAGGACAGGGCGCTCGAAGTAGCGTTGCAGCGCCGCTACCTAGTATTAGGCTGAGCGCGGCCGTCGCACGTGGCGCGGCTCATGATGAGTACAGCGTACTTGTTTACTCAATATAGACCCCAGTGTAGCTGGGGAAATCAACTGTAGTGCCCTGTTATCGCCGCCGCGCCTTGGTAAGGCGCGCCCCCTTGCTTTGCCGCCGCCGCCTACCAACGGCGGTGCCAGCGGCGATGGGGGCACGCCCGTCTGACAGCGGCGGCGTCGGCGGGCAACGGGGGCACGCCCGTCTGACACTCGTGGTGTCAGCAGCATCGGGGCGTGCCAGCCTGACAGCGGCGGTGTCAGCGGCATCGGGCACGCCCGCCTGCCCGCAATAAATGCGGCAGGTGGGCGAGGCGCCCGCCTGAAAGCCCCGCCACGCGCCCTGTGGGCACGTGGCAACGCGAGACCTTCCCGTGCCCTGTGGGCACGTGGCGGCCCCGGACCACCGAGGGTGCTGGCTCCGGACCTCCACCTGCTCTGCGGGCACGTGGCGCCCCTGGACCACCGAGGGCGCCGGCTCCGGACCTCCACGTGCTCTGCGGGCACGTGGCGGCCCCGGACCACCGAGGGTGCGGGCTCCGGACCTCCACCTGCTCTGCGGGCACGTGGCGCCCCCGGACCACCGAGGGCGCCGGCTCCGGACCTCCACGTGCTCTGTGGGCACGTGGCGGCCCCGGACCACCGAGGGCGCCGGCTCCGGACCTCCCCGTGCTCTGTGGGCACGAGGCGGCCCTGGACCACCGAAGGTACGGGCTGCGGACCGAGAGGTCCGGACCTCTCCTCGCGTGGCTGGGGGAGGCTCGGTCCTCGAAGGAGGTCCGGGGCCTCCCCTGTGGGCCGGGTGCGTGGCCCAGCTTTCCCAAGGAGTGGGCCGGGCCCATCCGTATGCGGCCTTAGGCCCTCCTTGTACTGCAGTAGTTACCTCCCTTAGTGATCTTCGTCTAGTGTAAGCGGGTACCCGGTTAGCTGGGTACCGACACACGCATAGTAGATGACAATTTTTAAAGCAATATAAAAGAACAAACAAATTGCACTGTTGGAAAAAAAATAAGATACACCACCAGAACATTTTTAGCATTCAATTAAACACTAAAAACATGTTTTATATTTTAAGCAAATTCCAAAAAAGAGCAGACTAGCTAAACAAACAATTTTAGCACTTCGGCTATGCATAGAAATCACATCGTTTGTGCACCTTGTCTATAAGTGCTACCTAACCCTTTCTACTAGAATCATTATTTTCCGTCATGTTCAAATTTGAACTCTTAAAATCTGCAAAATCAAATTTTAGCTCAAATATGATTTTTAGAGCAAATCTAGCTACCCCCACGAGCTCCTTTTACATTTCCTCCGCTTTCTCTTCTTTTACCATACATTTTCTACTGGTCCCATCTAGTTATTCCCCCTTTGCTACACGTCCCACCTCACCATTCATTTTTTCCTTTCCACATCTAAGTCCAACAATTGTGACCCATCTTTCCTAATATCCTCTTCCACCACGTATATTCCTTGTCACTAGCATCGTCGCCAAAGTGCACCACCACCACCACCACCTTTGTCTAGTAATTTTGCTGACTATAAGCGTCAACGACATGGATGCCTTGTGCACACCACCACTCCATGTGTACTCTCTAATTGCCATCGGTCGTCTGCTACTCCGATGCTGCTGCTTTGACTACATACCATCATCGCTAAGCTCATCCACTTCCCACAAACCATTTTGTGTGGGTAAAATTAAGGGCGACTCCTCTTCTTCACTTATTTTTTTTATCTCCTTGCAGTCTAGCTCTCGCTCATTATTCTCTTACCCTCTATGTTCACCCGCACTCCTTTGCTAGGGATGTGAACATGCACATATTATCCATGTACCCATGGGTTCAAAACCCGCATGGTGTGGGTCTGTAGTTGCACCTAATGGACTTTGATTCATGAGTTAAAAAATCTTAACTTATTGCTTTAAACTCACTATCGTGTCGCAAATGCATATGAGGTCGATTTGCAATGTTATTCCGAAACATACATACGTGCTGACTACATGACTCACCGTTTCCGTTTAATTGGCCATTTAAACCCGTTTAGATGGCTGTTTAGCACTGAATAATGGCTAAACAGTAGGTGACCGACTGTTTACCGTTTAGCGTTTAGGTTAGCACTTATTTGAAGTTTATCAATTGATAAAATATTGTTAGAAGAACTCTCAAATGAACGTGATTTTCACCTAATCCTTGCACCAGTACCTAGCACGATCTTTGTTTCTCGGATCGACGTTGTTAAGTTCTCATTGGCATTAGGTTGTATATCCACAACTAGGTTTTCTCTAAAATGATAAAAATAGTATGTTTTCTGTTGAGTAAGCTAACACCTTTTACAAAGAACAATGATATTTCTGCCATGTGAAAAATGGTACGAGAATGCAAAGCAAAGGGAAACCATGATGTTCTAGAAGGAGAGTAGAGCACACCACTTGGGCGGTTCAGATTTGGGCCCCACTGCCCCCCTTGAGTTGTCGGCGCCGGCTCGACACGAACCCAACCCAGCCCAACCACCTCGGCAGCGCCTCTCCGCCCCCAAGAGAGGTCCCCTTGCTGGCCACTACTCCGAATCAAATCACTGCTCCCCCAGCTACCTTTACCTTCGCAGCAAGCAAGCCGGCGGCAGCACCAAGCTAGATCGCGGTGACGCTCACCGGCCCCGCTCCGGCGGGGGAGAAGCGCGTCCTCCCGCGGCGGCCGGTGCCTCCAGTTCGCGCCGCCAGACCGGCGAGAGGCGGGGCGCCCCCTTGGCTTGCGGGAGCGGCGGCGGGGCCGTGGCCGCCGGCGAGATGAGCAGCCACGCGGCCGGCACCAGCAACGGCGGATCCGCGGATGCGGCCGCCGCGGGCGCGGCCAGGAGGAACACCCGGATGCCCAAGTGTGAGATCTCGCGCCGAATCTAGCGAGTGTACCTTGCAGCTCCCTCACTTCGTTCAGCCTAAGGGAAGGGGCGGCGAGGATATAGGCTGGGGTTAGTGGCTCGGTGTTAATTTGGCCGCCTTTGGGTTTGCAGAGGCTGCTAGCTCGTGCTCGCTTCCGCCGTCAATATTGTTTATCGTTTTAGTGGCCGTATTGTTAGAGCGTGGGAGCTTGCCTATTGGTGGCTGTGGTTAGTTCAATCCAGAAGATAAACCATCAGACTAGTTGGCACATGATGGCGTTGTTTGCGTAGCTACGATGGCTACTTTTGTTCAGTAAAACAAATAGTCAATCCAGTTACTTCAGGGCATGCCAGTTTTATGACCAGTTCAATCCAGAAGAGGAACCGTCAACCTAGGTGGTTCGTATTATTTAGTGATGTGCTGTCATATTCAGTCCAGAAGAAAACCTGTGAATCTAATCGCTACATGACGGTGTTAGCTTCTTAATCATATAGCTAGTTCAATAGAGAAGAAAAAAATGTCAAACTAGTTCGTAATGATTATATTGTTTACATGTGTTTGGACACTGGATGTCAAAACAAGTTTGTGAGATCAGAATTGACCATGGCCTGTTAAACAAATGCTAACCCTGCAATCCGACTTGCATTTTCGGTTCGCAAACCCACTCTTACTCCAAATTCTCGTGTACAGATTCCAAGTTCACACAGCAGGAGCTGCCAGCTTGTAAGCCGATTCTTACTCCAAAATGGGTAAGCTTACTTGTTCTGGATATTATGAAGCTATTGGTCTGGAGGTTTAGAGAAAATTTACTGTTGGAGAAGCTCACATCTGTTTCGATGTTTCGCTTGTCTTTTGTAGGTTGTCTCGG
Source organism: Paspalum vaginatum (assembly GCA_030272315.1). NCBI lineage: Eukaryota > Viridiplantae > Streptophyta > Magnoliopsida > Poales > Poaceae > Paspalum > Paspalum vaginatum. Next base: position 4,950,621 of record CM059021.1, on the reverse strand, counting down.
TTTTCTTTATCGTCGGGGTCATATTTGTCCCCATCGGTGTTGTTTCGCTGCTCGCTGCAAGAGATGTATGCTGCCTTTTGTCTTGTGGCCTGTATCTTAATACAGATGTTGTGATAGTTTCTGTCGTTTTTATATTTATATATGTTGACTGATTGCAGGTTGTTGAAATCATTGACCGGTACGATGAGGCATGTGTGCCAGGCAACATGACTCAGAACAAGCTTGCTTACATCCAGAATGAGACCATATCCAAAGTGTGCAAAAGGAATCTTACGGTATGCAAGACATATTCACACTTGTCATTTGAAATACTAGGGATAAGATAGCAAAAAGTTCAGTTAAATAGATTTTTTTAATATTTATAAAGTTGGAAAAAAAACATGCAGCTGTAAGAATATGTCTTCTGTCATAATTTTGCTCCGCCAAAAAGTTGAATTAGTTTCTGTCCAGGTCACGAAGCATATGAAGCAGCCAATTTTTGTGTATTACGAACTCGATAACTTCTACCAGAACCATAGGAGGTATGATGTTTTTTTTTTGAATTTTGAGATTTGCAGGCAGTCATTTGAATCTTTGTCCATTGCATAAAACAGCTATCACTTTCCTGATGTTGATGTATTATTATCCTTTGCAATCATAAATGATGTTACTTTAATTAGAAAAAACATGATACATAACATAGTAACTGATAACATGGATATCTTACTGCCAAAGTATGGAAGAGAACATCATGCATTGGAGATTTATCATGCATGCCATTTTCCTGATTCAGGTATGTAAAGAGCCGAAATGATGCCCAACTAAGAGATGCTAGTAAAGCAAACCAGACATCTGCTTGTGAACCTGAGAAGACCACGGCTAATGGGCAACCAATTGTTCCTTGTGGTCTCATTGCTTGGAGCTTGTTTAACGATACATATAATTTCACTCGCGGTAATGAGAACTTGCCAGTGGATAAGAAAGACATCTCCTGGAAGAGTGATAGGGAGCACAAATTTGGTAAAGATGTCTATCCGAGCAACTTCCAGAATGGTGCACTTAAAGGTGGAGCAACACTTGACTCAAAGATCCCGGTATGTGAACTTTTAGTTGGCACCATCACATTGTGTCAGTATGCTTGTCATAGGGAGACTATTGTTCATTCAATATACATCTGCAACATCATAATTTCTGACAATGTCCCATTGATTTCTTGTTCATGCGGATAAAGAAAAGTTTTCTGGTTATGGAATATTCCTGGTAGTTATTCATGTCAGTTCATTTTTTTTTAAAAAATTATGTGGCAGTTGAGTGAGCAAGAGGACCTCATCGTTTGGATGCGGACTGCAGCACTTCCTACATTCAGAAAGTTGTATGGGAGGATAAACTTTGACCTCAAGGAGAATGACACAATAACAGTGAGCTTGTATAACAACTACAATACATATAGCTTTGGCGGCAAGAAAAAGCTGGTCCTCTCTACCGCAACCTGGCTTGGAGGGAAAAATGATTTTCTTGGATTTGCATACCTTGTAGTTGGTGGACTCTGCATTTTCCTGGCATTCGTATTCACCTTGCTGTACTTCATAAAACCAAGGTTAGTAACTTCTGACTCACTTCTGCTGCATTCGCTTGGATATTGATAACCTGTGTGCTCCTTGATATACTTGCAAGCTTCTAGATTTGGCTGCCCATTATACATATGTATATGCTACGCACTCTGATAGCCATATTGTGAATGTGATGCGTGCTTTGAAATAATCTGGGTTGAACCTATCAAGTTTGTAGAAAACCTGTAGGTAGGCATAGGCATACTGATTATATTTGGTGCAGCCCATTTTGCCTTAGCATCTCCAAGAGGTTGAGGTGACCCTGAGACTTTGGGTTTTAAAGCACAGTTCACGTCATACCATTTTGGTTCTGTTGAAACTTGAAAGTACTCCGGTAGGAGGACCCCCTGTAAATTTTATGGACTAAAAATACTGGTAACGAGCTGTCCTGGTCCACTTTGGTCTTTCACACTCTTTTTTCCCCTTATCCTGCTATTGTGTTTTTTGTATGCACCATGGCATGGTATGATCAAGGCTTACGATCATTATTGGACTTCTTTGTGCTTGTTATAGCATCCATCATTGTTTTTCATTGTTATGGTACCTTTTTAAGTTGCTAATTAAATTTGTGGCCTTCTGCAGGAAACTGGGAGACCACAACTACTTGTCCTGGAATAGACACCCTGCAGGCCGCTAAGATGTTTTGTTACCCCACAACGTGTGAAATGGCATGACTACTTGAAACGCAATGTGTAGTAAATGAAATACCCGAACCAGAAATCCTTGGTGGGCATAATGAAGACTATGGTTCAGGCTAGAACTTCATGTACATTTTTTTACAAAGGGATCTACCTTGTTTTTTTTTTCTTTGGTTCTTCTGTTCTAGAGCTGCTTATGATGAGATTACCAATTGATCCCTTGGTACGAGTACTCAAAACGGTTCCCTCTGTAATACTACTATTTCAATTGCCGTGTGTTAATCAGATAGTGCGTGCTTCGACTACTGAAGATCTGACTTCTGGTAACCTTGTGGTATCAGATTTACGTTCTAGGTTGGCTGTAATATCCTCAAGGGGATACTAAGTTCTGTACAAATTGATAACCGTGTGACGGTCAAAATGGTGCATGGTTCTGTTGATTTGTTTGTAAACTGTGATTGTGCACAGATACCTTTTCGTTGTCATATTTCCTAACTATTGGAAGTACAAGGTGCACGGCCAAAATGCCCTATTACAAAAGTACAAATGTTAAGGAAAACATGAACTATAAACTTGACAAATTCATTTCCTCTTATTTATTTGATGCACTCTGGTGGAGACTGGAGAATGGAAAACCTGCGGTGCATATGCCAAATTCATTTCCGCTTTGTTATTTATTTGACCCACACATGGGGACAATAGAAAACATTTCTAGAAAACTTGTTATGCATATCCAGAGTCCATCTCTCCCACCTTTATTGGCCCACTCAGGTGAAGAATGGAAAATACAACTCAGAAATCTTCTTCGCAACATAACTCATGACACTGATATGCTAGTCATCCAGCATTCCTTTTCAGCCCCAAATGCTGCAACCAGAGGAGCAGCTCAAGCTAATTACAACAGCCAGTAGTCAAGAACCATCGCCAACCTCTTCCCATCACCATCAGCACAAGTTTCTTTTGATCTTGAGTTCATAGCTAGATAATAAAAGGAACATTATTATAAACTTATTGTGTGGTTAAGCCCCCACTTTTAGCTTTTGAGACGTTCTGTTCAGCACTTGTGCTGCTACTGTTTCCTCCTGTTCCTCATTCTGATTCTTGGTGAGCCACTCTTGAGTGGCAACAAGGTCAGGGAGCACTGTCGCACCTGAATGCCTCCAACTCTCAGCATCAGCGGTCTTGAACCGGTCCAGGAGCAGTGCTTGCATCCCGATGCTCCTAGCTGGGGTGTAGTCCTTCCTCATGCTGTCACCTATGTGTAGAGCTTCTTCTGGAGCGACATTTCCTGCCATCTCCAGCGCTATCTTGTAAATTCTTGGGTCTGGCTTCTCAATGCCGACAATACCCGAGAACACCCCAAAATCCCATTCTGAGCCCTAGTTGCACACCAAAACATGCATTAGTAGACTACAGAAGTCATAATACTGTAAACATATTATTACAAAGCATGCAGACGTGATGCGTAATCCAGTGGATTCACACCTGATTCAACCCTAAAGCTGGCAAGATTGCATCTTTGTAGCGGTACTCTGCATTGCTGACAATACCAACAGTGAGTCCCTTTTCACGCGCCCACCTCAGGAAGGGTTGTGCATCAGGAAACGCTGAGTATGGTGCAGAGGAGCCAAAAGCAGCATAAATGCGCCTGAAGATTTTCTCAAATGTCTCATCATCATAATCATAGCCAGCCTGCAGTACAAGAAAGATTTCGAGCAACTTTCACTAAGCTCTCTCAACATTAAGAAGAACCATATTTCTAAAATGGTCTGACCTTAACGAATGAATTCTTAACACATGTCCTCCACCATTCAATGTTCGGCATTTTTGCTGCAAATCCAAAGCATGGATATTGTCTTGCCATCTCAGTGTATGCAAGCTTGAAACCCTCATGCATGCGGTTGTAGTCAGGACATGGCATCCCAGCAGACTTAGCTGCCATACAGTAGTAATCCCCAAGGTGTCCTTTGTAAGCGATCAGTGTACCAGTAACATCCACAGTGATCAAGCGAAGCTTTGAAAGGAGAGACATGCTTGATAGTGATTTGAACTGTGGCGTTTATATACAAAATCTATCTGCAAAGTCACATAGTGAAAATTAAGACAGAACCAAATATTTCTGCAGAGCCAGCAAAATGGACATTATAAAACAGGGCATGCTCTCAATATGTACAAAATTACTTTTACATATAGCTGAGTGCATGAGCACATACATCATAGGCATGAAAGGTGACAAAATCATAAGATAAATCTTTTGCACTCAGAAATTAACTTTGCAATGGGATGCTTTTCCATATAATACAAAAATGAGTGTTGCTGAAGATTGAAGTAAATCAATGACACAGATGACAGATATACCAGCTGAAATGGCAAGACCTATATCATATTGGAAAGAAAACATCAAGAAAACATGCCAAATGGATATGGAATGGGAAGTAGCCACGCTGGCCATTATAGTCACAACAGAAGTGAAGGGGCATCTGGTGTTCTAGGATGAATGTACCTACTTGCACCGAGAATTCAACCTACACGGAACGATTCCTCCCTCCGTTGGCAATGATCTAGTGAAACAAATTCAGTAGTGAACGCACAGCATAAACCCCATGATCTCAGCAACCAGGCAGGAAGAGAGTAGTAGTATGAATATGACGTCTCTTCCAAGAAACCCCCAAACCCCCTGTTGCCCCTAATTCCAGCAAGATTTCTCTCTCATTAAACTTACACCTCCAGGCCATCAAAGCTACCCTGGTTTAGATCCACATTCATTTTATTCCCAGCGAAACTAATCAAGTAAGGCCATCAACGTCCTCACTTAGTGTCCCACACTGCCACACATCTAAGCTAATCTCAACCAAAAATTGGCAGAAAAAAAAATTCCAAAATATTCCATTACCTCAAGCAAAGGATCGACAGTGGCTCCTCCGGTCGCCAACAATGCCTGCATGGAACAGAAGCAAAACAAGATCCGGTCAGGCTACCGGCAGCAATTCAACTCGCAAGATCCTATCTTTCTGTGCAGGAACACGGCAACAACCAACAAACGGATACGCCAGAGATCGACTACCTCCCAGCCACGGCAGCTGTCCAATCGGATAAGGGGGGGAATAAAAATTGCTCCCTTGGCGGCTGAGATTTCAAGAAACCGGCACAACTAGAGGGCTCCAAAGAATCTCGGAAATCGAATCTTCGCGTTCGTTGCCTATGAGCTCCAGCTTTTGAGGTTTGGGAGGTGGGATTTGGCTTGTTTTTTCGGGTGGTATAAGTACTGAGAGTGTGGAGTGGAAATCTGTGGAATTGGGAAGGAATACCAGCGGTGATGGTCCACGGTTTTGGTCCTTCGGATTTCAAGCATACTTTAATAGGAATTTGGGCAGAAAGCAGAGAGGTACGTGTCCTGTTGTACTAGGCGCACGGAGAAGTTTGCAAGGGATAGGTTTGCCATGTCAGCAATAGACCTAACACTGTTCGCCTGGCCACGCAAGCGCCGAAACTGTTCGCCCGCCGGATCCCCGCGTGGGCATCGGTGCCGCTGGAGCGCGAGCAGGGAGGGAGGAGCGGAGCAGAGGGAAGGGGACCGCCTGCCGACGAGCAGGATGCAGGAGAGGAGTAGGTAGTGCGGCGAGCGGAAAGGATGAAGAGGGAGGGAAGTGTGGAGCAGAGGAGGGAAGAGGCGCCTCTGCCGAGAGAAAAACGCGAAATCGCCATCGTCGGAATCGGATTTCGCTGAAATGCCATCGCATAAATGGGTTCGCCATTTTACCATTATCAAACCGTGTCTAACAGCTAAAACATCTTTTGAGAATAAAATAAGAGATTGAAAATATTTCGATGGATGGACTACATATGTTGCCCCTACCTTATCCTCTTCTCCCATCCACTCATCCGCTCGGTCTGGGTGACGGACCGAGATGGGGAGCTCGGCGCTCTCTCCGGCCGCCGGCCACCCGCCCCGCCGCCGCTCCACCTCGCCACCGCCGGAGTCCAACCCTGCAGTCGCCAACTGCTCCGCCACCACCCGTGCCGCCCGCAACGCTGCTCCAGTCGCGCCTGGTGAGAATAGCCCTAGATGGATGGATTCGTAGTTTTGTATATCAGTCCATCTCACGCAGCGACGATGCCCCATAGTGAAGATCTGCCCACCGCCGTTGTCGCGCAGCGACTTCTTGGGCACCTCTGTGGAGGAGATGGCAGCCGCACTATGCTTTAACGGAGTGGCACATAGAGGATCTAAATTATAAACGGATAATATTGAAGAGAATGTATAATTTTGGTGGCACACAATGAATTGGTATAGATTTTAATGGCACACAGGAAATTTACTTATAATGCAGCTCTCGGCCCTAAACTGTGGCACTACAACAGGGTGCAGAAAGCGGAAGACAAGGCCCTTCTCTCTTGGTCAATTTGATTTTCAATACAATTGACAATGACGTAATCTCTTTCCCGTTACCACCACCTTGTATACCAACTTACAAGCCATGGTATCAATGCATCATGTTTAGGCAGGTTACACCTGTCGTACTACATTATTTATACCCCCCAAAAGTTCAGCCTTTCTTCTTACAGAACAGCATGAATCCAGAAAACAACGTTTATGCCCATCACATTTCAAGCATACCAATTAATAAAAGGGGTATTGATATGTACTTCCATTGAGGATAATGCAGCAAAAATCTCTGTGATGAAATTCGTAGATTCATGTAGTGTACACGTACCGACAGCCATCGTAACCTGCTTAGACATGACAAAATCCACAATAAGATGAGCAAACTTATCCAACAATAATTAGAATTCCTCAAATTTGGTCTCTCCAAAATTAAGACAAATTTCTTAACGAGAAAAGGCTATACTTTTAATTGTTCAAATCAGACTAAGAGACCCTCCTAGGCCAAAATAGTTGGTAGTACTACTAGAAACAAGAAATCCTTTTGACTACCCTCAAGTATGCACGGAGTTTCATTTTCCACCCTCATCTGTAAAATCAGACGATTGACTTTTATTTTATTTTTTACTTTTGGCAATTTAGACAGTGGGTTTGCCTATGTGGTTCCATGTTAGCCACTCGTGGCGCCACACCAGCCGAAAAAGAGGCAAATGACTTGGGTTTGATAGCTAGACCATCTTCAACCGATTACCTAAATGCATTGCCTATCCACTATTCCGGTTACTCCTCTCTCTCTCTACAGTTGCGCTACAGTGTTAATTTGTACTATATGCAGCGTATCTACACGCTCCATTGGAGGCAGCCTTAGAGGGCCAAATGGACTTTATAAAAAAAATTATTAAAATTTTTTACTAGATGACCCAACTGCCACGGGACGAACGCTGGGGATCTGCTGTGGTGCCACCATCCATCGTGCCACGGGACGAACGATAGGTAACAACAAACCGTTTTACAAGTTGGACTCCGGACTATGCAGATTTTGTCCAGCGGGTTCTTCGCCAAGCTAGCACCTCAATGCCCTTCGGTTTTCATGGGCCCAAACAGTCTGCAGGCCTCGGCCCACAGGAGAAAACAATCTTGAAGTGGTACGTAACAGTGGAACGAGCAAGCAGTACAAGCGTGCCTTACTCGGGTCTTTGGTGACGAGCATGGCGGCGCCAGCGAAGTCGCACGTCCCGCCGGCGACCTTGGTGCGCTGCCAGTAGCTGTTGAACGCGTAGGAGGCGTGCGCCATCAGCGTGTCCGGCAGGTAGCACGGCCCGCCGGGAGCCGCCATACCGCAGTCGGCGCCGGACCCGCACGCGTAGTCCATCGCCGTCTGCACGATCGCGCTCGCGACCGTCGGGTTCGCCACGCACCACATCCCCAGCCGCGTCCGCCCCGGCGGGGGCGTCGGGAACGTCCGCGGTGGCTGCGGGCTGCTGCCTCCCGGCGCGATGGACGGAGGGGCGGCAGGCGCGGGGGACGCGCCGGGCGGGCTCGCTGCCACCGGCGGCACCGGGGCCGGCAAGGTAGGTTTTGCAGGGGGAGGGTACACGCAGTAGGGCGGCGACGGAGTCGGAGCGTTGGCTGCAGGAGCCGATGGGCCGCCGATCACGTCCTTGTATGGTGGCAGCGACGGCGAGTTCACAATGTTGGGGTGCGAGCTTGACGGCGCACCATCTGCCCAATCTGTTGACCATGCATGCACGAGGGGTGAGAAAGGACACCTACCTAGAAATTAGCTACAAGCTACTAACTAATTGGTATATTGGGTCTTAGTTTAAAATTAGCTACAATCTACTAGCTAAAAATTAGTTGGGTGTATCCAAACACTGCATTAATTATAATCAGCTACTCTAACAAGCATTCACTCACGAAGCCAGTATGGCAGCATATACATATGATCAGTAACAATGTAGAGCAATATCTCGGCTCTGACTAAAATGCAGAAATTTCGCTGATGGAACAACTAACCATATATGCAAACCCAATGTGATGCACTTGATGTGGTGCACTTGTAGAATGGAGCAGATTGCTATTACCATATTGCATAATAAAGATGAACATCAGTGCTAGAATGGAGATGAAGCGGTTCTTGATCGTCATGGCTAGCCCCATGAGTTTCCTGAAAAACGTGGGCTCCTGATCACATGGGAGGGTCCATGGCAGTGAGTGTTATAGTGCTGGAAAGTGATGGGGGAACAAGCGAACAGTATGCATTGGGCAGGCAAAGGGGAGGCAACAAGAATTCACCAGCTGCAAAGTTGCATTGGACTCATTTGTTAAGTGGTATTTGGATGCGCATCAGCTGCAAATGTGTAGTTCTTTCTTCTGACTTGGCCGCCTGCAGGGCTTCGATTCGCCGGTCTTTTCTCCTGGTGTAGTTTTGGCACCTGTGCTTGCGTGGCCGAAGAGAAATTCAGGAAACAGCAAAAAGCAGAAAAAAGGAAAGCAGAGAGGCAAAAAGAGTTGATCTTGCACGAGCTTTATTAGTCTTTTCCGTTGCTTTGGTTCCACTCCAGCAGAGACAATTGTCCGATCAGTCCACTGAATTATTATTATTTAAATGAAGTGCATTGAATTATTTAGAGGAAGGTAGGCTGCGTTATAATCTAGAGAGAATTACTTCTTTGGCCCTAAAAAATTGGTGCTTCTTTTCTTGATCCAAAAATTATAAACCACACAAACATATTTGGTGCCTTCCATGCCACATTCATCGGTTTGGAAGCCCAACAATGTTAAGTGAGAGTGTAAGAAGACAACTCTACCCTTATCTTTAGCACTCTCTAGTTTCTTCTTCATCCTTTCTCTTATCCTCATCCAGTCACGAGGGCTCTCGGCAGCAAGGTGGGCGTGGGCGGCCAGCCTGGCACGTGTCGTCCGTGCGGCAGAGCCAGTGGCAGGACGGTAGAGCGCATCGCCGAGCAACCAGTTGGAGTAGGTTGCTGGCGTGGCAAGGGAAGCCGGTGGGGCCGTGGGAGGGCAGCGGCGCGGGTTACGGGCGGGTGACCGACTCGGGTCACAGGCGCAGTGGGGGTGGCTGGTGCGGCTGTGCGTGGATAACTAGCATGAGTCGCTGCTGCCGCGGGGCTAGGGATAGTGTGGGTCATTGGCGCGATGGAGCGAGGGTGGCCACGGGCGGCCAGTCAGGGGGTGTGGGCAGCCAATGGATCCGTGGGGCTAGGGTTGGGGAGGGCGACGCACTCTAGCGGCGGAGGCAACTTGGTCTGTCCTCCCCTCCCGGCACTGTGGACGCACATGAAAGAAACAAGCAACCGGCCACCTCACGTGAGAGAAAAGGCAAAAACGTCATTTTATCCCAAGGTTAACACCGCTAGACCTGTAATCTAATAGAACTACCGTGTAAGGAAAAAATTGTGGTCAAACAAGAAAGATTTCTAATTTATGGGTCAAGAAAAAAACACCAATTTTTTAGAGCCAAAAAACATTTCTCTCTCGACTCTACACCGTGGTTATCTTGTAAAAAAACAACCCTAGAAGTACTCATTTAAGGTGGGCCCGTTGTATACATGTACAAATGGGCTTGACCTGCTGGGTGCCCCGTGCATGCCCCAGATTTGGCCCATCTCATGAGCACGGTACAGCTTAGTAGTCAGTGAGCCTGGGCTGCCCCCGATCTGCTCTCCATGTGGTTGGGCTGTAGATAGAAGCCGTAAAGAAGCCTCAAATTTTGCTTAATGATCAGGCTCAAAACGAATTGAATCATATTTCTATTCATTTTTAATTAAAAATCATCAAGAATTCATTTAGATTGTGAAGAAACATTCGACTCATGACCTACTAGCACCGCTAGCTGTAGATGAGCATGGTGGCGCAAATAAACCCTAAAAAGCGAAGCTCCATGTGTTAGCTTAATGTTACATGCATGAAGCTATCTTAGACCCATTTTATAATGCAGGATTTTCGCAGAAATCTTATTAGATTTTTCACAAAAAATAGTTCAAATTCACATAATTAAATGCAGGAAATGAAAAAGATCACCCCATTCCAAAGGCACCCTTAATGTTTCACGAAACTATCTTGATGTTACTAATTTGGTGCTCCAAATGAAGCTCCATGTGTTAATCCTTACAAGATGCACTAGAAACAAAGACAAGTTCTCATAACAATGAGAAACAAGCACGCATTGGTATGGTAGCCGCTGACATTTATAGCCTTATAATCTTTTTCCAAAAAAGAATACCCTAGCATTATTATACAAGATTTTAAAATAACACCTAATTTTCATTTATCATACACACTATCAGTGTTAATGGTGGTTTAAAGTAACCTTGTAAAGCTACATTTAAATGATAACTCTATCATTATTTAATATTATTTAAAGTAAACTCTAGAAAATGAATTTAAATTACTCCCAATGTCACTGTGAAAGATGATTTAAAATATCCTCCTCAATTTGGATATAAACCACAAAATTATGGAAATATGAAATATGATTAATTTAATCCACTAGATTTAAATCTATTATCCACATTAATGTGTCATGTAGTAGTTAATCTATAGCCTATTGAGTTCACGCTGCATCACTGCAACAAATAAACAAAAAATATTCCTATGTTGACCAACTTGATATGCATGTATGAACAAAATCTATATTTTTTATAGTTTGCGATTATGAAAAATAATATAAACTGAGTTAAAACACATAGAGAATAAAAAAATAAATATGGATGATTTGGATTAGTGGTAGAAACTTAATTTATTGGTAAACTTCTAAACAAAACTCTAATCAAGCATCTTCATTCGGAACACATGCCTTTTATACAACGGATCGAAATTTGTCACGTATGACAAGCTAATCTCCCTTGCAACGATCACCATCGTCCATCTGAAGCGTCTCAGTTTTCATAATGGAGCTAAAATATGCTTTATTACCATTCTAGAGTTTGGTAATCGTATTCTTACGTCAGAGTGATACAGATCCACTCTAAACGAGTCAGACAACAAAAGGCGCAGTCCTGAAAATCTAAACAGCAGAATATAAAATGTGGGCCTAATCTCGCAGTTGGGAAGCAGGTCGTAGCACTTATTCGTACTCGCTCCAATATATGTCCATAGCACTGAGAAAACCAACAACAAAGCAAAGGTAAGTACATAAGTACCCAGCAGCCCACCTTTCTCCAAAGGAATTTGGGGAAGGCTAACGCTATATGCAAGGATATATCTGGAGTTCAGAGCAGGTTTTATATAAAAGCAGTTTGTATATAGAGTTTGTGATAGTTGTCGAGTTTTAATCTTTCTGAAAACTGAGTTTTTTCCAAAAAGACTTGTCACTGGACTTTTCGGTCCAACATGGCTCACGGCTTTCCAGCCAACACATTTTTCATACATCCAGCATCTACTGCTGAACCAAAAACATTTTATCCCACACCGAACCAATTCTATTTTATTTTATGAAAACTGCTAATTGAAGAACCATGCCGTAACCCATCCATACCAGTGGACACGGACTATTCGAATAGGTTTTACTCTGATCAGATGTTGTACTAATCCCCATAAGTTGGACTCAACGGCATGTTACCGTCATAAACTGCTCGAATTACAAATCAACCCGTTGTCTTTGTTTTATCACCTAGCAGAACTTTAGGGATCCGGTCCACTGAATCATTCCAGTACCCCGCAGTATTCCCGTTGACACCCAACCATTCCCTAGTCCCTTTTGCGCCAGCATAGAAATTATTAGGCTATTCGCTTCGGCTCGGGCCTGGCCCATACAGAGCGAGTGGTTGTACTAAAAAAGTTAGACAAGATGAAAATCATAACGGTCCTTACAGAACTCACGTAGAACCATTCCCGTTTCCCAATGCTCGACAGCGCGAATAACCACCTACCCAGCCCTCTCCATAGGTACCGGGACACGGGGTGGGTATCAGGACATGGGGTAACCGCAGATAGCTAAGTCACCCATTCATACCCTGCCCTTATGGCTGTTTCGGCGCGTAGCCGTATTCTGCCAAGGTCGGTTGCTGGGTTCTTCCCCATTTTATCTCAAAACCACACACATCCACTCTCCCATATCTATCATATTCCACATCCATAATCCAACGTAACTCCAAGATTATGATAGATAAATGAGCGATCACACCTATTGCGCGCTACATCTAAAATAGACTTAGGTGGTTATATATTTTGCTGGGTTATCTTAGCAAGGAAAACATGCAAGTTTTTATGTGATTATCAGGCCAAAGGTCGTGTCTGTAAAACATAGGAAATTTATACATCAAATGGGGATTTCAGTGGGCTTGCCTTACAACTCGAAGGGTAAGGGGCTGATGTATGATCATCACGTTTTCTCCGGTTTCTTGGTTGAATGTCCCAGTGATTGGACTGCTCGGCCTCTCTGGGGCCTCCTATGTGCATAAAAAGGAACACACAAATCGAGGCATAATATGAGCTCAACGGGTTTGGTGGTGTGGAGCTTAGATTGAGGAGATGAGGTTTAACTGGGTTCTTATTGGTGGTATGACTGCAAGTGGTTGGGGTGTTGCGAGTTTTCGGGCGAGTTGACGGGCTCGACAACGACAGTTACTGAGGCACCACAGTAGGAGTGGTGGACGTGAGTTGCGGGGTTGACGACGTCGAAGGGTTGGCGGTCGCATGATGATGTTCTGAGGAAAAGATCTTTTTTGTGGAGCGTCGGAAAGAGCAATGATGTTCAGATGATTTTCAGTATCGTCATCATCTAAATTCAAGGCTCGGAAAGACCAAGGCGGGAGCCTTTAGGATTTATGTGGAATAGGTGGACAACGACATCGATCACCAGGCTCACAATATATATGGGATCGGTGCGAAGCACCGACTGGACGTAGGACGGCGTCATGGGGGCATGACGGCGGCTTCCGGCCATGAGAAGAGATTATGTGGAGTGGGTGGATAGATGGAGCTTGATTTTAGATGAATTTAGGCGCAAGAATTGCCTAAATTGGAGTCAGAACGGAGGAACTATGGAGTATTTAGTGTGGAAGGGGGTAGCAATGGACTTTTAGGAAAGTTGGAGAGGTAGAAATGGACCTCTGGTTCTGTGAACTATGGAATTCAGCCCGCGAGCGAGAGGACCTGGGCCAAGGGGATGACTCGGCCCGAACGGCCCACGAGCGAGGCGCGCGCGTGGCGTGGCCTGCTGGGCTGGCCCACGGGGCGAGGGACGGCGTGGGGTCCACCCGACAGTGAGAGGAGGCGGGGTAACGGCGCGCGAACCAACTTGGATCGGTGTGGTTCGGTTGGACTGGTTGGCGGGGTTGGAGCACGGTTCGCCATCGGCTCTCGCCATTGGCTCTTGCCGTTGGTGACGGTTTCGGTGGTGAGGACGGCCGGGCGACATGGAGGGCGTCGGGGTGATTATGGCGATAGGATCAAAGGTGTGGGTATGTGGGTGGAGCAGGGTTGTCCATGGTGGTGGTGCGGGTGTGTGCGTCGGCGGCAAGGGGCTCTCGCACGGCGGCAGGGTTGGTAGAGGTGAAGAGGGGCGGCGAGGTGCGTGGCTAGTGGCGCAGCTAGAGGTGGAGGTGTCCCTAGCTGGAATTGGCCGGGGTGGCAGTGGTGACGGTGGAATTTGGCGGCGGGGAGGGCGCATGTGATGCCCTAGGCATCTCCCGAGCATTATCAAGTGCATACTTTGTTTAATTATTTCTCATAAGCATCATTTCATCTCATACTAATGCGCATTTGAGTAAACATGGTGAAAATAGCTAAGTGGTGCATTCAGTTTCGCAAAAATGATGCTATAAATGTAAGCATAACTTAAATCCTAGGGAGATTTAGGTAGAACTTCTTATACCAAACTTGTAGGTCTTAAGGTGGTAAACAACTTTGTCAATTAGAGCTTGGATGGAAAATGGGCTTAACTTAGTGCAAAGGGACTTTTGGTGTTACCCAAAAAACACACTCCAAATCTGGCTTATTTAGAATTCTTCATTTTTCTATAACCTAGATTCCTTTTAATGCAAAGGTCCAATTGGGAAAGTTTTAGGTTATGAAATCTTGAACAACTTTGTCAAAAAGACTTTTGGGAGAAAATGGCTAGAAATAGGACTTTTGAATTATCTAAGGAAAATAGTTCTCAGTCCAAACTGAGGGCTGACAGTTAAACTCGAATTTAAATCAAACTTAGAGCCAGAATTTGAATTTGGTGCTTTTTACAAAGTTGTATATCTCAAAGGGTACAACATTTCATTAAATTGGGTACTTTTAAAATTCGGCTCGTAAATTGGTCAAATTTGCGAAAATCAGAAACCTGGTCAGTGGTCAAATCTGTTTTTTTCATTTTTCGGATTTTTCTTTTCCTCGCGAGCCTATGACAGCCGGGTCCCACTTGTCAGAACGGCGGGTCTCCGCCCGACACCCGTCGCGGTGGGCCCCACCGGCTCCCTCGCTCCATGCACCCGGTCCATGCACCCTGATCTTCATCCCCGTCCTTGGCCCCACCTATCAGCCTCACCGGTCCACGGACCCAGCTCACCCGCGCGCGCCCTCTTCCCTCTCCGCCCGGGCGCGCCCACGCGGCGCCGGCCGCTGAGCGCCGTGGCCACGCGCCGGCCTCCCCGGCCGCCGCGGCCACGCGCCGGCCTCCCCGGCCGCCGCGGCCACGCGCCGCTGCCGCGCGCGGACAGCGCGCACGGCGCGCCCCCAAGGCGAGGGCGAGGCCCCGGCCTCTTTCCCCGACCTCCACTCGCACGCCCGGCTCAGGACTCCCTCCGCTCGGCCCTCTCTGCTTTTCCCCGCGCCACGCCAGTTCACGCCGCCATTGACAGCGAGCTCCGAGCTCGAGCTCGCGCCGCTCCCTCCGTCGCTCCCCGTGCCTCCCCACCTACCCCGCGACCTTCGCCTCGCTCCCGCGCACCTCGCGCCCTAGACCTCGTCGCCGTTCCCCGCCCGGACGCCGAGGTTCGACCTCGCCTCGACGTCGCGCCGCGCCGGTTCACCCTCGGTTCATCTCCGCCGCCCGCCTCGTCCACGCCGTCTCCGCCGTCACCGCCACCCCAAGGTAGAAGCCCCGCACGGGGAACACCTTCCCCAACCCGTGTCGCGGCCGCGGCGAGCCCCGGCTCGCCGGCGCGCGCGCGCCCTCCCGCGCGGCCGCGGCCGTCGCGAGGAAGAAGAAGGGGGCCGGGCAAATTTCAGATCCGGCCCCTGCTTTTCCCCTTATTTGCGAATCAGTCCACCGCGCTGTACGCTGAGTCTTGTAAATCTTGCGTACTAGCCCCTGGGGTTCCGAAATAATCACAATCTAGCCCCTGGTTCTGTTGTTTTTCATTTTAAATTGATTATTTCGACAAAAACCTTTGAAAAATCCTAGAAAATTCAATAAAAATCAGAAAAATACCAAACCAGTTGCATTGAAATCCTTTTGAATAGATCTGTCTAGGAAATATGATGGTTGAATAGGAAAAGACAGTTTTGCCCCTGTTTTTGTGCAAGCATGAAAAACCTTGATAAATAGGAAATATGGGTAAAATGAACTCAAAAAATTGTGAAATTTGGGCAGAGGCCTTATTATTCTGTGTAGGCTCTGTATAAATTTTGGTAGCTCAAATGTTCACTGTTAATTACCATTTTGCCCCTACATATGACTTTAGCATGGAGATAAATGAGGAAATGTTGTTTATATAGAAATTAGGCTCTAAATAGTTGTATGTATTTTATTTGTGCTCCTTATAGCAGAAAGAGCTCACTGTTGAAATGGGATACCATGCATGTCAAAATTAGTTAGTGTTTTGAAATTGATAAGTTCATGCATGTTTAAATTAATAAATAGAAAATATAGGTTAAATGGAGGTCGAAACTTCTGAATTTAGGGCAGCAACATTGCTAGTATGACCTAGGCTTAGTATAAGAATTTGGTAGCTTAAATGCTTGCTGTATATTTACTATATTACCCTTACCTAGTAATTAAGCATATAGTAACAATGAAAAAGAGTTCTAAATAATAGTAAACACCGGGCTCTTCGCATAAATCGATGCTTTTCAGTCACACACCCCCACGTAGACATATGTGACAAGCTAAGCTATCTTAGGTGATGGCTTGTACGATTTCTTAAAGTTAAACAAGCTTTATCACGAAAATACATAATACTATTCCATAACCCTTGATTTCTTGCATTGCACTAATACATGCTCCAATTGCATCATGTCATGCATATAGAGTCCGCGAACGAAGAACCACCGCCGAACCAACCCATCGCGGAGGAGCCCGAGGAGGAGCTGCACCCAGAGCCAGAGGACCAACAACAAGAGCCCGACTTCGCTCAGGAGGCAGCTACTGATTCTAACGAGGAAGGTAGGCAGGACCATACTCAACCCAGCAAACAAATTATACTTGATGATTACGCATATGCATTAGGAGTTGCTTGGAACCAATTGCATTAGACTCCCTGGCCGCCCTGGCCCTAGCACCTATACATAGAGTTCGCAGGACGAGTATGCCTAGAAATTGCTAGGTACGAGTAGACATGAGTGTGTGGACTCGTCTCGTAGGTGTTTTCAAAGTTACAAAAACTTACAGTTATATCATTTGTTATTGTTACTCATGAATTAAATGGAGACCGGGCGGAGATTTATTTCAGTATATGCTTATCATGAGGTTGCACTTTGGACTCCGCCCGAGTCGCATAAGGCCCGTTCGCTGTTCGCCTATTGGTCGGCATAACATTGCTAGAGTGCTTAACCGGGAAATGGGACAGGTAAAGTCTTTCCTGGGCTCGTCCGAAGCACAGAGACACGTTCCTACCCGCTGGTTGAGAGGAAGGTGGCCCGGGGGAGCTTGGTACTCATGACGGGGAGACCGAGATGTCGGCAGGCTCGTCATGGGGGCACAACCCGGGGGCTAGGCGGGAGTGAATCGAACTTGGGACGAGGCAGGTTAAGATTGGGGCTATATGTGGGAACGCGATGGCTAGTAAGCATATACCCCTGGCATGATAGTTATTCCCGGGAATTAAAATCGATTCGAATCGCTGATGCCCACCAGGTGTGGGAATGCCAATGCCTTTGACGCTCAACGTAGTAATTACTTAAACTCTCGGTGTTTAATACTCATGGTTTTTGGAATACCACATGAACGAATTGAACCGTTTACTTTTCTGCAAGTTACAGTTGTGTTGAAGGTTCTATAAATGATGAAAACTTACTATTTATGTTACACATGTTACTGTTTAAAACTAAAGGCTAAGGATCCACTTGCCAGTAAGCCGCTTCGCGTCAGCCGTAAGCCAAATTCCATTAAGACCTACTGAGTAATTAGTACTCAGGGTTTGCCCCCACATTTTGAGCGCAGGTATGGAGTTCATGGTGTGCACATGTGTTGGAGGCGGGGCATGCCCTCATTTAGGATGAGGTGACTGAGTGGCACAAGGGCAACATCGGTGGGCTCGATGTTGTTACCTCTAGTGCAAATCTTTTGGTGATAACAGGGTGACCCCTAAACTTATATTTCCGCTGCGAGAAACTTTCAAACTTGCTACCTTATAACTTTATGTTGGACTTGTATTTTATGTAAAAACTGGTTTGTAACTAAGTCTAACTTTATGCTAATCAACTGCCTGTGATGATGTATCTGTTGTGGCTCCATCGTGGGTCAGATGTGTATGATGTCGGTTCCTCTGGGAAAAGGTAATATCGGGGGTCGAATGACTCTCGACGGACGACCGGGTTTAGTTCGGTCTAATCGCACTGCAAGCCAGAGGTGGCAGGTGTGCTTAGCCCGGATTAAATCGGCGGTTTCGCCACAGCGCACCGGAGCAGAGGGAGGTGGTGTTCGCGCCTAGCAGCGTCAGGATGTCGAGGGCTGGTCGCGGTGGGGAGAGAGGAGGCGGGTGCGGAGAGCGACGGCGGTGTGTAGGCTATTTATAGCTGGCGGGGGTGGTGTCGAGCTCGGGGCGGTGATATGGGGGCGCGATGCGCGCCGTGCATGGCGAGGCGGGGCGGTGCAGCGGGGTCCGGTCTCGGCGCTGCGATGCGCATCGGGGCAGGGCCGGGCGCAGCGGCGTCTAGGGCTGTCGGGCACGGTGCGGCGGGCACGCGCGGCGCACGCAGCGCGTTGGAGGAGGAAGAAAGGGCGAGGAGCAGCTGACACGCAAGAGCCCACCGGGCGGCGAGAGGGAGAGAAAGGAGGGGGCTGGGGTGACCCGATGGCCCAGATGAGAGAGGAAGGCGGGCTAGCGATGAGCCAGGCCGACAGGGGGTGGAGGAGGAAGAGCTGGGTGGCGACCCGAAAAAAGGGAGGATTTTTCCTTTTCTTTTGGATTTTGGAATTCAATTTTTGGAAAAGAAATTGAGAGATTTTGTGGAGGGATTTTGGAAAATATTCTGTGGGGACTTTTTGGTGAAGGATAGTTTAGAATATTTAGAATTTTGTTGAGTTCATATTAGCACACTCAAGCAAATAACTATGATTTTTTTTGAAAATCGATTTTGAATTAGAGATTGATTTAAAATAAATTCTTAGGTGCTAAATTGCGAGAAGTTACACCATCCACGGGATAAATCATCGAAAAGAAGTCTACTGAGATTCGTACATCTATTGATATACTAGTAGTACTGGTATAGTAAATACGAAAGGTACAGTCTACTGATAAGTGAAAGAAAAGAAAACTCTAGCTAGAAGGCAGTGCTAGGGCTAGGGTCCTCTGTTTTGTCTTTGCTCACACAGCTGCTCAGGCCAGCAGTGCGAGTAGCAGGCGACCCTGCTCTGCTCGGCTGCTCCGCTGCGCACCCACTCGTACGGCTCCATCCATCTCTCTCTCTCTCTCTCTCTGGCGCGGCGCCCCCTGCCGCGGCCGGCGGCCGAAGCCAAAAGGAATCGCAACTGCGCAAGGCATCCGCACGGCAGCAAACCGATCGATACCCACAGGGATTTCCGTGGGCATTGGCAGGCACCGATCCCAGCCACCCAGCACAGTACAGCTCCTGCTCTCCTCCACCTGCAATCCTGAATGCATATGCTACAGCCAGCCAACAGTACTAAACTTTTTTTTTGGAACTGTATCAACAGTACTAAACTCATGTGGACTCCCCATAAGAGATTCCTCCGTTCCACTGTACATTGCCAAAAATAGTGCACTGTACATATATATAGTTCCATTCCATGATGTCCTCAGATCATTTGTTTGCATATATACGTACTGCTTTATTTTTCAGAAACCTTGAAGGCAACACATACGGTGTGCGTACTGATTCGGACACATGAAATACAGTGATTTTGTTGTGATTGAGAGTATTTTACATACTACTAATTCCTTCACGCACGATTTCATCGAGTTTTAAATCTTTTTTAGGAAAATTAATAAATTCCTATCTCTCTGCTAGGGCACGCAAGATTTTTTTTTTACAAAAATCTCAACGTTAAGTCTGAATTTAAATAAAAAGGGAACACACAAATAGTCAAGATAAAAGTTTAGGTTGTGCACCCATTCTTCGCAAAAATATCCAATGCAACAATTAACATGCCAATGCCTTGCTCGCCAGCGGACAGTCTTCCTTTTGTCCTCATATTGCAATGCCCCAAGACCGCATTTATTGTATGCCTGCATGAACAAATTAAATTGTTTTTCTCAAAAAAAAAAGATTTCACGTTCACCAAATTGCCCACAGAAGGGATGTTGCACCCATAAACATTAAGTTTCTATTATTCTTCCCAATGCCTATTAACCAATTACCAAGCAAAAGAGATTGATTCATGTGCAGTTAACCTAGTAGTTATATAAACAATTCTCCAAATAGTTTTAGCATGTTGACTATAAAGAAACAAGTGCTTAATTGTTTCGTTGTAATCACAGAAACAACATATTTGACTCCCGGTCAAGTTCTAAATCTGCTTCTTGCACACTGACAAGGAGCTATAAATAGCATGATTTATGAAACTAAATGGCAACTTGGAATTTCTAAGGACTTAAAAATGTTTTTAAGCAAACAAAATTCAAGTGCTTTTTATTTAGGACCAGAGGCCTTCATGGCAAAACTAGCAAGAGAGACAATAAAAACTTGTGGCCTAAAAAGGAAATGTGCGATATATATGATAATAATTGATTTGGTTCTTGTTTCCAAATCTAACAGCATGTATATTCGGTTCTATGGGTCAAATCAAGCTAAATTTGAGCGAGTTGACCTACCTCCACCTCGTTCCTCATCGCGTACATATATCAGTCATAAGTGCGTATCACCCCATCTAGTATAATGAACTAGGAAAAAAACCATGTTAATTCCCGGGATCTACCAAATATGCATCCATGGACCCCCAATAAAAAGAGTCAATTCCCTCTGAACCATTATAAAAATTCGCAATCCTCTATCTGCCATCGAAAAAATTTTGTTCCCTTCTCAGCCATCGATCCAAACTTTTTGCACTTGTGTGCCACTGCCGTTTCGTTTGAGCTTAACAGAAGCTAACAGAGAGACAAAAAACCCATTTTGCCCTTCACAGAGACCAGAGGCGGAGGCAGCGACCTACACAAGCCGAAGCGCACTGGCTCCTCGCCGAGTTCGTCCGCAACAGCGCCAAGGTCATCCTGGCTGTGGACTCGGCCCCCACGAGCACGTCGGGCGCCTCCGCCCCCGCGCCGCTGGCAGCGGAGCTCGGCCCGGTCGCCGCGAGCGCGTCGGGCCCCTCCGCCCCCGCGCCGCTGGCAGCGGAGCTCGGCCCGGTCGCCGCGAGCGCGTCGGGCCCCTCCACCCCCGCACCGCTGGCCGTGCAGGTCGACCCAGCCGCCGCAGGCGCATTGGGTGCCTCCGCCCCTGCGCCGCTGGCCGAGGAGCTCGGTTTGGCAGCTACGGGCTTGTCGGGCGCCTCGACACCCGCACGGAGGCCGTGCCCGTGCAGCTGCAGGCGGCGGCGCGCGGGTTCTTAGTGAGGAGGGCGGTACAGGTCCTCGTCATCGTCCTGTAGGCTGGAGATGCGGTGAGCCAAGCGACGTCCTCGCGAGCGTTGTCGAGCATGGCGAGGACCAGCGAGAGCCGCGACACGGGGTTGAGCGTGAAGAAGCGGCGGAGGCGGGAGTGGCCCTGGAAGCCGCTCACGGCCATGCCCGCGGCCTTGTTGAGCGCCCGCACGGTGTTGTCCATGACCCGCTCGGCGGGGTGCTTGTACAGCTGGTTGGCCCGCGCCGCCTGCCGCAGCAGCTCTGCCAGCTTCTTGGCGTGGGACCGCAGCTCCGTGCAGTCCATCCGGAGGCACCGCCACCCGGCCTGCTACGCCACCTGGTCCGTGAGCTGGATCGGCTTCGCTAGCATGGCCTTCGCCCCCTCCCCATCATCCTTGTCGCTCTACGGAATCACAGGAAGCGCGACGGCGCCCGGGGGTGTCAAGCGCCGCGGAGGCGGAGACCAAGAGGAAGAAGAAAATATCAGGGAGGGAGGTAACCAGGATTGGAGGGTAAAATGGGCATTTTCTACCGTTTTCATCTGACTCATGGGCCCAATCTGTCAGAAAGGGGGACGGCGTTGACGGCAGTGGCATCCGAATCCAGAAAGTTTGGGTCGATGGCTGAGAAGGGAACGCAACTTTTTCGATGGCAGATAAGGAATTGCGAACTTTATAATGGCTCGTAAGGAATTGACTCCAATAAAAAACCCCGTGTTTATATCATCTGAATCCATCAAATTAATCCACCCAGCTCAATTTCCACCATCACTCAACATGTATTTATTTCTTCAAGTTCACAGCCACTCTCACAAGATTTGTTATCTACTGGAAGCAAATATTTTTTAAGGTAAAACATAATTGTGTTTTACTGGTAAAATTCTAGAGCAACTGATTTCAGAGATGTGTTTAAACTGATTTCAGCATATGCTCATATATAAAATACGAACGGTTCGTCGACGATAAATCGATAATATATATATCTCATGGGTCATGGCTCATATCATACATGAACGGTTGGGAAATGCATTAAAGAAAAGCTTCGTAGTAGGCATACCTTATGAAAGATCAAAATTATGATCCTTCAGTCCCTTTTTTCGATAAAGATCCTTCAGTTCTTTCAGAGCAACATTATCAGCAAGCGTGTATGAACTTCGTCAGATGATCTCATGACAAGACAAGAGAGAAGATAGGCACATGATCGAAGGGGCCGGGAGTGGTACCAGCAAATTAAATTTCGCCTGCAAGTGCAAGCTAAGCTAGTATCATCGGCTACATAAACCACTCCATGCACAAGCCGGATTCTGAATGCAATAAATCACACTTGCATGGTCCATTTTAGATTGCAAATACTTATGCAGAAACTAAGTTGAAAATATCCCCATACATAAATCATGAAATACCACGCATACTTACGTACTGAGGAACACACATATGAAAAAGTCTTTATGAAACACACAACTCACTAGTAGACTTACCAGCCGCTAGCAATTACTAATACGCTCTAGGAAACACCAAATTTCATGCTGGTCACCTCAATGATTTCCATTATCTAGAAAATGCACAATGTGACGACAGCAATTGAGCCACATACACGCAGGAGCCCCTGGCTAGGCTAGCCCTGCATTCCATGCAAGGCCGCCGGTGTCCAGGAGGCCGATGGCCGGCGTCGCCAGCCGGGGTTCGTAGGCGAACACCCTGAACCCCGCGCCGCCAACGCCGATCCCGCCGACGTACGGGTACGGGCACGGCGGCGCCCAGCGCCACTCGTCGTGGCGCGAGTCGAACACGAGCACGGGGCTCGCGGGCCCGCGGGGCGCCAGCACCACGAAGTCGCCGTGCGCGGCGCACTCGAACCCGCGCCCTCCCTCGGCCACCGCGAACTGCGCGTGCACATCGGCCGGCATCCGCGCCACCTCGTTCCACGCCCCGCCGCCGCCGCTTCCGCCTGCAGCTCCGTGGCCGCCGCGGAGCGTCCACACGCGCACGCTGCGTGGCACGCTGAGGCGGCTCTTCTCGACGGCCGCGACCAGCGCCACCCTCGCCTCGCGCTCCCTCCCGCCGCCGAGCTCCACGAGCGCCGGCGACCGCAGGAACCTCCGCATCGGCGGCTGCACCTTGCTCCAGACGTTGGCCGCCACGTCGAACACAAGCACCGCGAACGGCGACGAGCTCATGCAGTAGAACCTGTGGCCGTAATCAGTAGAGAACTTGCATGTAATCAATTCGATCCCATGTCGATCGTGTACTCGTGTGTATAAATGGATAGATTACGCACAGGCACAGCCACATGCGCTGCGCTTCACGCTTATTTACCTTCCGGAGGCGAAGGCCATGCCGGCGCGGGGGTCGAGGGAGGAGAGGCGTGGAAGGAGGGAGCTTGGGGCCCAGAAGCCGGAAGGCGGGACCGAGGCGGCATCGGCGACGAAGGTGTCGGCGGAGATGTTCTTGACCGCGAAAGGGGACACGAGGTCGTCGCCGGCCACGACGGCTATGAAGGAGGTGGGCCCCGCGGCGAGTCCGACGGTGGGAGAGAGGCGCGCGCTGGGGCAGAGCGGCAGCGGTGCGAGGAGGCGCGTGATGGGGTTGGCGAGGAGCAGCGTCTTGTGACCGGACGCGTCCGACAGGAACGCGATCAGGCCTGCCGAAGCGGCCGCCGGGGAGAACGATGCCTGCCCGGCGCCGGGGACGGGTGCGGGCAGCGGCAGCGGGAGGCGGGACCAGGAGGGCGCCTGCCTGGTGGGGTCGAGCAGGAGGAGGTGCCCGGCGGAGGGGACGGCGAAGGCGAAGAAGGGGAGGTGTGGGGAGAGGAGGAGGTGGGAGTGGAGGAACGGCGACGAGTAGAGGAGGCTGTATAAGCGGCGGCAGGCGGCGCGGAGGCGGAGGAAGGACGGCGTCGGGAGGCACGCCAGCACGCGGTCCACCAGCGGCTGCGGCAGCCGGCGCCACACGCGGGGGTCCATGTCCACCGCCTCAGACGAGGACGACGACGACGAGTAGAGGCGCGGCAACTGGTGAGGGTGGTGCATCATGCTGCCCGTGGCGCCGGAGTTCTGCAGCTTGGGAGCCGGATCGGATCGGAGTACGTGTGGGACGGAGCTGTGGACTCTCTGATGAGAACTAGGCTGCGACTCTGCAGGTGGTGAAGTAGCAGGAGGGGGAGGGGAGGTAGCAAGGTGGCAAATGATATGCAGCAGGATGCTGAGGGATTTCATGTGAACCCTGCAAGGTTGCAGTTGCAGGCTGCAGCTGGACGACGACGACGGGCGTTTGATAAATGTTCAAATCGCAATATGATGATTGAGGTTCAAATCTAGTTAAGCAAACAACGTTTAGTGAAAAATATTGGAGCCTTTTGCGTGAACTTCTGTTATACTGGCTGGGTAGGGATGCAGTAGTAGGCTTGGCTAGCTTTGTCCTGTCATTCTATGCATACACGCAAGCAGTATTGTGAAGATGTTGTCTCAGGGGCAGGGAGGGATGGACAAACATTAATTTAGCACGGGGAGGTTTGGTTTGAAACGTTTATTGCTGAAATCGAAGACAATATTATCACAAGAGCTGGTTCATTACTAGGCGTCATTTTAGGAGTATTCGTTACTTTCATCGCATGTTGCTGTTCTGAACAAAATCTTATCGTAGGGACACGGGGGGTAGGCTTATCCTAGCATGGAACTTTTTCTACTACTATGTAACAGCTCGCAGGAACTCGCGTAAACAAAAATCATAAATCGTCGCCACCAAACGTGCTGCGTAACGAAAGACGAGTTGGTGCAGCTGAGTGCCAACATCATGCGCACCGAGTCGATGCGGTGAGAATAGTCGATGCCGATTCGTTCAGTCGATCGTGATCTAGAATCATTCGACCGCTCTTGAAACTAGTCGAATGATGAGCGTAGCAATCGCAGCAACGTCTCTACGGTATTCACATGTACGGAAAGGCGACGTCGAATTCTGCTGTGCTAGCACCATGAATTTGACCGAGGATTCCGAGAGATTGGATTAAGGCACAACTAGGATTTCATATAAACTTTTTCTGCGATGGTTCTTCACGCACACTAAAGCCGCACCCCCTCGTACATATTTAGTCTCGTTAACGGCTCTTAACCTAATAAAAGTCCATCAGAATTCTAATCGTGTTTAAGGTCCAACTTGGGAAGACCATCTACAAACTGCAGTGGCGAAGACAAGGGGCGAATCCTATTGATTAGGCCCTTAATCCTATTAGACAATATAATATTGGCCAATACATCATCATCGGCCATCAGACAACCAGGTCAAACATCTTCGTAGCCTAAATCATACCTGATCGTGGGCCGTCCGTCCCGAACGACCTGACCCAGCCCACTCGAAAATTACTCGACCCCATCAGCTCAGTGGGCGGGCGCGGGCCGAAAATCTCAACCTGGTGGAAAATTCGGGTCAGGCTCGGGCCAGAATGTTAACTCGCGGGCCAATCCGATGACCCAACAAAACCACCTCCAAGCCTAGCCCAGCGCCTCTCCTCTCCCGGTCCCGGCCTGACCCAAATCCTCCCCACCTGGCTCGGCCCAGCGCCCCCCTCTTTCCCTCCCGGCCTGGCCCAGGCACCCAGCACCTCTCCTCTCCCGGCCTATCCCAGTGCCCCCTCTTACCCTAAGTCCCACGCCCGCTCCCCACTTCGGCTCCCCGCTCCCACACTGCTTCTCTAGGCCGCCGCCGCTCCACGCTCCCTGGCATGGCGGCGACACGGCGTCCACCGCCGCTCCTCGCTCCCCAGCCTTGCCCCGCTGGCTCCCCGGCATGGCGGCGACGCGGCGTCCCCCGCCTCCACCGGATCCACGCCCGCCCGAGCTCCGCCTCCGCCCTCCACCTCCCCGACGGCCCGAGCTCCGCCTCCGCGCTGCCTTGTTCAGCTTCCGCCCTCCACCTCCCTGACGGCCCGAGCTCCGCCTCCGCCCTCGCTCGATCGCTCCACCGCCTCTGCGCCTCCTTCCTCGGCACTCTCCAGCACCGGCCGCGCCATGTGCTCGGGCTGACGGGCCGGCCCGCGGGCCATCGGGCCAGGCGGCGGGTGGGCTCGGGCCGCAAAACGCAGCCCGACGCTCGGGTCGGGTCGGGCGCGGGCCAGCAGGCACAGACATCGGGCTGCCTTTGACCCGACCCGAACCCGGCCCGGCCCGGTGAATGATTAGGTATAGCCTAAATCAAGAATGCTCATCAACCTCCCTGAACATAATCAAAGATTATGATCTATACAATTCAAATTAGTAGAGATATGATCACGTAAGTCTCTCTACTTCCCTAAAAATATCATGTATGCTACATTATTTTCATACCTGTTAGATTTAATTAGGAGATGATTTTATTCTGCAACTTGTATTGATTTGCTTATTATCTATGCTATATAAAAGTTAGTATATGTATATGTGTATATCAATGCCATATGGTTGCTGTTTATATAATTAGTGGATTGGCCCCTCCTATATCGAAATCCTGGCTTTGCCACTGACGAACTGCCGAGCCACACCCAATCGGTCGAATCCCAATCAGTCTCCACATTGGCTCATGCCAGAGTTGACCAGACTTGGAGTCGGATCTAGAAATTGCCACTCGGGCACATCTCCATCACTTATCACCTGCACGAACGAATTTCAAATTTTTAATTTGTAAGATTTTTTGTCTATAAAACGAATGTCACCAGAGCATGCAAATAGCCGTACAAAACATTGTACACACGTTGCAGACAGAGTGGAATTCAAAATACCTTTTAGTGTAAATAGAGATTTATTCATTACTTATTTGAAAATACAATCTTGAGCAATGAATTGCTCGACACATACCGGGGCACACTCTCACCATACTGCACTAGAGGCGAAGCGCTAGTTGTGCCAGATCATGCGCTACAACATTTTGCTCTCTCTTTACATGCGAACAACTAATCTCCTCAACTAGACGACCTACCTCCAGAACCTTCTGGATAATGAAAGTGCTTGCTGATCTTTTGGACTCCTTAGCGGGACATGCTGCCTGATGACATTAGCCTAAAACCCTTTAAAGAAAACAAAGGATAGGGCTACATGACACAATATATACTATATGAGAGACACAAAGAAACATCAAACCCTATTTGAGATAACACTTGGCAAAGATGGAACATTTGATAAAGGGCCTAAACATCTCATCATGTGGCATAGTTTAGGTAAATGGGATCACATTGATTTTAAAGCTACAATGCCAATTACAAATCAACCGTCTATTCTAAGCTAGAGTTAACATAATAAGAACACAACACTTTATTAAGTACTTCCTCCGTCCTAAAGAACAAGACATTATAGTTTTATCCTAAGTAAAATTTTCAAAGTTTGTCTAAATTTATAAAGAAAAATATCAGAATTCACAACCAAATAGATATATTACGATTATGATATTGATACTTTTCATATAAATTTGGTAAAATTTTATAAATTTTGAGTCAGGAGAAACTAGAATGTCTTATTTTTGAGACAGAGGGAGTAGGATCTTGTACACTACTAATTATTTCCCTAAACTAATTGTGCTTTTCAATGCATTGCTTCCTTTGCTTTGAGAGCGTTTTGATCTCTCTCTTCTCTCAAATCATTAGATGTGCCCCATTGTGCTCCTCAACCATGGTCATCGCAAGTTTGTCTTGGTTCCCTCAACTCTACATATTCTGCTTCTTCAGTGGCTATGGCTCCACACAAATCAACAAGCAGCCCCTGGATGAACATAGAAAGGAGATATCATCACACGCCAAACTAATAGCTACATCTTCTGACATATTCGCGTGAGTCAAACAAAATCGAGCAATGTCTCAAAATTCAAGCCAATTTTGACCAACAACATCTAAAAACTGATACTAATTGACAAAAACCGCAAGTCCGCACCCTCCTACAAAAAAAAAGTGTAGTGATGTTGTTGTTGGTTGCATCACTTAAAAGATACCCCCTCCCCCCCACCTCATCTCCTTCACCCCCTCCTTGGATGTCATTGAATGGCTACTTATGAGTAATCAAGGGGTCCATTCCTGCACATAATGGGAGAAAAAAGATCCATGACAAAAAATTTCCTGCCCAAATCCACAGGTTGCTCAAGCCATCTCCAGTAGCATACTCATCCTATTCTTCAAATTTCAAACTCCACTCTGTGTGCTAGAAGAGTATTTTGAGCATCCATTTAAGCGCTCCATAGGAGATGGCCTCAAGCTCCCGAGCTTGCCATGCAAGTTTCTCGTTCCTCTCTCGCTCAAATTAAAAGCCTAGCGCTGCTACCCTATCATACCACAAGATTGGCTTCTCAACTATATTAAGGCCAAATCTAGCGGTTGCCTTAATTTGAGGAATCTGACACTGTTCTAACACTATAGAAAGAGTGGAGATTGAATTTGAGGAATGAGATGAATACGTTGCTTGAGACGGCCTAGATAGACAAATGTGGTTCCAATGTGCAATGTAAAACTAGGATGACAGGTGTGGCAGAACCGCCCAGATTAACCTGGATTTAGTGCTTAATCACCAGATCCAGACTAATCTCGGTAGTCCTTCAGGATATAGGTATCCTGACTTGGCCTTCCCATCTAGATCGAGCTCATGTGTTGACTCTCGACGGAGTCTACAGATTACAACATCTTACATCTCATACATAGCTTAAAAGAAATAAATTATTACAACCAAAAGGTTGATTTGTACAATCTTTTATTCAAAATGACTGCAGGGAGGGAAACTTGCATCCTGCCCAAGGATGCAGCTCACCTCAAAAGGAAGACCTGGGGAGTGATAGAAGAAAGCTCTCACTTGCGGCGAGTGTTCAGCACCTGAGAAAAACATAAGCAAAGAAGCCTGAGTACTAATTACTCAGCAAGACTTACCCGACCACTGGGTCTAAACCCGACTTTCTAGCCTATAGCCGGAGTGGTTAGGTCAACTCACACTGCGGCAGGCCTAATAGTAAATCCTTAGCTTTTAGAATTTAGTTCACCCTTTTAGTTATTACTTGATCATATAAGTTATTCCTATTCTACTAACCCACCAGGATCCACCAAGACAAAAATGTTGTCAAACATTCATCATTAACAAGATCAATTCTCTTACTACGATGTTGGTCGCGATCAGGCAGCTTACAACCGGCAAGCCACAGACGATTCGAATCGATTTTTCCACCTCTCGAGAGGGATACTCAGACACCCGTCATATGTGTGTACACTGACCCCACATATGACAACCCAACATCCAGTGCCACCTAGCCGGAACCATCCTCACCGAACCCGGGTGTCAGTCCTTCGACACCCGCCCAACCTCCTCCATCCAGTTGGTCTCGTCTATTTCTGCACTTAGGTACAACAGGACGAAAGGCTTACCGAAGCCCGTTAAGGACGGCAAGTGAATGAGGCGCGTTCGGCCCAACCAGGCCACACATCGGACGGCCTTATGCGACACAGGCAGGATCAGGGTCCATGGCAATAATCACAATATGCAATATACGAAAGCGAAACTGATCCCGCCGCATGTCTGTCAAATTATTAACATCCTTCTCATTCTTAACCAATTAACCTTAATCAAAGAATTTCCGTTCTAGGCCTATGCCACCTAAGCCATTTATTGCGTATAGGATCTTCATGCAGGAGATTGGGGTAATTATGCTCTAGAGTTTCAATCAACTCCTGACTCTAATGCACAAGCATAACCCATTCTTATTTAAAGGACTTAAAGAAAATAGGTAATGCACCGGGGCTTGCCTTAGAAAAGTTCTCAGAGTCTTGAAATCGCTTCGGGGATTAGGGTAGTGGACACCTGACGGTCCGGAGGCTCGGCTTCGGGATGTCACATCGGGATACCTTCGGAAGACTCTTCAACTGGGAAGATAAGAACCAACGTGCCTAACATGAATGACATGCAGGAGTTTTGAAAGCATGAGGATGATCAACCTGTTGAAAAAGTAAAGTGTACAATTTTCTAAAGAAAAAGGGTGGTTGGGGTTAAACATCTGGGTTTTCGGGGCGTAACTGACTGTCCTAGGGCTCAAATGAATTTTATATTATTTTTAAATATTTTGAAAATTTTTAAGAGCTTAAATAAATTTTCTAGAAATTTTTGAATAAATCAAATGTATTTTAGAATTAATTCTATATTTTAATACATTTTTATGAATTTTTCTGCATTTTTAAACAACATCTAACTTTTAAAATTATATAAACTTTAATTTAATTTCTTTTTTTAGAAAATATAAAATATTTATATGAATTAATAAATAATTTTATTAATCAATATAAACAGATTAAAAATAACTAAAATTAATTAACTAATTTGAATTAAAAAGAAAAAGAAAACAGAAATAGAAATTGGAATTCGGCCCAGCCCATGAAAAAAAACAAAACAAAAAGTTCTTATTTCCCCCTCCAAAAATTCAGCCCGGCTTCTTCCTCTCCGGCCCAGCCCATTAAGTGGGCCGGCGGCCTTTTCCCCGGCGCGGCCCAATTCCCTCCCGTTTTCAGCTCGGCCCATCGGCCGAGCGGGCCAGGCTGGCCGGCCTGCCGGGCGGGCAGCCCAGCTGGGCTGGTGGCCCAACTGACCGGCCTCGCCCGGCTGGCTCGGCGCGGGGCAGCGCACGCGCGCGGCTCGCGCGACGCGGCGGCGTGCGCGCTCACCGGCGCGGCCTCGCCGGCGGGGTCCCGGCCGAGGGCGACCCACCGCGGTGGTGTCTTCCTCCCTTTTCTCCTCCCCTTTCCCCTTCTCCTCTCCTCCCTCTCACCTCTCTGCCCGCGGCGACCGCGGCGCCCACATCGCTGCGCACGCGCTAGAGCGCGGCGGCGAACGGCGCGCGCGGCCGCATTAGGCCGGAACGGGGCCAGGGGACCCCCGCGCGAGGTGCGCAGGGCCGTTCCACACCCCGTGCGCGCGAGGGAGAGGCCACTAGGGCTTGCGCGCGGGGAACCCAGGGGCAGCTCGGCCCTCGCGGCCGTGGCCACCATGGATGGGCGCCGAGCTCGAACCGAGCTCGGGCCGGCCTAATCCTCGGCGAGGATAGGTGGAGGAGGAAGCCGGAAGAGGGGAACACAGGTTCTCACCCTTGGACGGCACGACGAGGTGGCGAAAGCGGCTTGCGACGGCGAGGCGCGTCGGCGAAAGGGGGCGCACGGCGCGGGAGCTGCTGAACGGGGACGGCAAGGCGAGGTCCGGGTCGAGGGTGGTGGAGTCGAGCTCCGACAGCGGCGGCTAGGCGGCGAGGAGGTGGCGGTGGCGTGGAGTGGCGACGGGGTCGGGCGGGACGGCGCGGGCGAGCGAGGGCGTCGTCCCCGCGCTCCCTGGCCGGAGGAGGAAGACATCCCGAGGCGGGCCCACCTGTCAGCCCGCGTGGCAGCGGGCCGCCCCCGTGGCGCGCGCGGGCGCGGCCAGCGCAGCCCGACCGCCCTGCTGGGCCGGCATGTGGCACGCGGCCCGCCGCCCCCCCCCTCTCTTTTTTTTTACAAACACTTTTGCAATTTTGACCCCATATTACAGCAGAATTTCACTTAGGTCCAAATACAAAAGTGAAAGGGCATATTTTTAACTACCACTTTGCACTTTTGCCCTTGGACAAAACCAAATTTTGAAAGAATTTGAACTAAAATTTTGATTGGAGAATTTTAAATGTTGAACTCCCAAAAATTTTTTTTTAAAAAAATGCACATGATGACATGACTAAATGCTCTCAAAGCATAGTTAAGATACGGAGTATCACAACAGGGTGGTGCCCACATCTACCTACATCTAGTTTTAAGAGTTAGCGCTCAAATAATCCTTGCATTTTATTAGTTGGGACTTGGGATCTTCCACGATTGCAACGCGGAAACCGAGCATAACAATATAAATTTCCCTCGCACACTATTAATTAATTAGGTGGAAAGAAGGAAGGGAAGACAACGTGGGTCTGTGCAACTAAATGCTGGCAATAGGATGGCTAAAGTCAAAATCTAGACATAATTTGAGAGCCAAAATGAACTTCTCCAAAAAAACACCAAAACCTCTTGCGGATAGTTAAACAAAAGGAAACAAATGTAAGTCAACAGACTACAAGATACACACCTTCATGCCTCCTCATCTTTACCAACTATAATCAACAATAAAATCCATGCCAAACAAACTATTTTTAAACACTCCACGTACTAATGACAACGTCACGAGCTAGCCAACATATGCCCAAAGAATATGCGGTTCATCTATAAAAGTTGTGTGGCTCAAGCAGTCCCATGAGTCCATGCCAAGGTGACTCTAGTTTCAAAAATAATTATAAATGACTCTAAGGTAGTGTTCGATTTGGTGACAAATGTAGGCATGTGTAAGTGTGTCCGGTGTCCATCCTAACTCTTCACAATTTTTCCAATCTAATTGATGGATGGGTGAGATGACCCCGTCTCCTAAAACTACATCTAGATGGATGGAAAATTAGGATTGGCGTGGGTGCGGCTGAGTCACTGCAGGGTGTAGGTCCCACACCTGGTGTGGCCCACTCGTAGTGACTCAATTGCACCTAACGTCACGTCAGGGGATGAGCGCCCGCAGCTGCCACCGTCAAGATCACCCAAATCGTTACAGTACCAGCTTTTTTCCATATTTATATAGATGCATGGTTGATGAATTTAAACACTAATAAAAATATCTACATAAAAATCGTTTATTAAAATCTCTAGAATCTTTTATACTCCTAGTTTAGGACGGGAAGCCTAACGCTTGAATTACTCAGGGAGTCCGGCAAAGCAAGCCAAAAATCAAGTGGAAAAACATTTCCAATTAATAAATAATGTACGTAGAAAGATGGGAGTGTCTGGTGGCCCGCTACGGTGGGCAGCGAGACGCGCGATGCTACCAGTACTTGCTTGCCGTCATGCCGTGCAGCGCATGCAGCCGTGTACGGAGTTGTGCCTATCTCATGCATGCAGGAGCTAGGGCTAGCTACTCAGATTGACGTGTGAAGGAGCCAACACAGCACAGCAGCATCAACCTTTCTGCTGTGCTGTGTGGAGATGGAGAACGTGTGTGTGTGTCTGCAAAGAAAGGGGCAGGATGGAGTTGACGCCCCCAGCGTGAGCAGTGGCCAAAGCACCATGCGATTTGTCTGTTACCATTCCCACTCTCGCGTCGCTGTCGCGGCGTTGCGTCCCTGTGCTTCCCCTTCCCCGTTTCCATTTTTGTACAGTGATGCGCCCTTTCTGAAATGCCGCTTGCACACGTCCTTCAAGACTTGGAACAGTACAAACTGTACTGCTGCTCCTGCATGCGACGACGGTTCATTCAGTTCAGTCCGTTCCAGCTCTTGCGGTTCGGTTTGAGTTGCATCACACGCTACCAGGTAAATCGATGGATGGGCACAGTTTCGTGCTTGTCAGGCCTGAGCTAGGAGAGTACCAGACTACCAGGAATACAATGTCAGTCTCCGTAGCTATTTAGTCGATTCAGTAAAATCCATATTCGTTTTCTGAACTTGTCTCAATCTGATCATTGAAGTTTCAAAGTGACCATTTCAATCTTTAAACTTATTTCGATATATCAACCTAGTTCCTAAAGTCTCAGAGTGATCATCATTGTTCCTTAAATTTGTCTGGGTGTGTCAACCTCGATCCTTAAACTTATCTCGATGTCTTAACCCGGTCTCTAAACTTATCTTGAGGACCGGGTTGACAAACCGAGACAAGTTTAGAATCAGGATGGTCACTTTGAGATTTTAGACACCTGGTTGATACACCAAGACAACTTTAAGAATCGGAGATAGATTTTACTCATCGAGTTAAAGCTTTCACTAAGTTGATGTGAGCGGAATGGACATGCTAAACACATTAGAATGGTGTTTAAAATACATACGGCTACACGGTAGGTCAAGAAAAGAGCGTGATTGATAGTATAAGGTCAAGCCACGGCAGGACACGTTGGTTCCAACGGATTCCCATTATCAAGCCTACGATTATGGAATTCTCGTAAATAGAGGACATAAACATGTGAGTTGCTTGGTGTGAAAATGGATTTTGCGAATGAGATCGATTCTATTGTCCAGTACATACCAAACGCTACCTTGACTAATAATAGTGCCTAATTTGAAACATAGGTTTAATTAGGGTTTATTAAGATATAGACTAGTAGGATTCCACTTGTTCCATTTCTTTATTATTTAATAAGGGCATGCATCCTAATATTTTTTTTTAAAATCCATTCATTCTTAACCCATGAACAACAAAACCAGTAATTCTTAGATTATAGCATCCAAAATATTCAGTGTTAGTGTATTCGTAACATATGTGAAAATGCTTTGAAATAACAATTTTGATTTTATATTGATGAGAAATATAATATTTAGTATTATGTATCAATAGTGTGCCGTTACATGTACATAAGCACAAATTATAATTGAGTAGGAATATGACTTCAACTTAGTTTAATTTGTCAAAATGTGTTGACCTCATCAAGACAAAGCTAAGACATTGGTGTAATTTTTGACATTTGCATTATTTGATATGTAATTTTGTCAATATTAAGTGCAGTATATGGACCCATGCACGTGATACACTTTAAAAGTATACTTTCAAAGATGATTGTTCTAGGTGACACTTTAAGACAAGTTAAAGAGCCTTGCGTGCATTGTACTCCTTTTATTAGAATTTAACAACAAACTTTGTTTCGAGAAAGAACTCAATTTAATTTGCCAAAGCTTATTTGCCTTTTTGCTTCTGGGTTGTTCTCTAGCCGGCTAGTTTAAGGATAGCTTAGGGCATATAGACCCTATACCAATCGATATACCATCAGATATGTGCAGCATGGCCACCACCGCATTCATCACTAGTTTAGACGTACAAGCATCGTCCGCCAGTGCGGATGTCGTCGTAGCTGCAATTCATTCTATCTACTACGTGTACACTACCTTGTCTACGACGTGCAGAATATATAGGTAGCTGCGACAGTACTAGCACCGCAACATACTGCACGTCAAGAAGATGGTCTTGCTGTACGTAGTATTGCGCCCTAGGTACAGCCTACTCTCTGCTTGGGCTCGTGTGCGAGAGATATACAGATCGATGCTGACAGTGACAGACCCACGTACTATATATATACGTACCTGTGCTTTCTCGAGCGACGTCGTACGCAGTGATTGTACTATTTAATCCCCGTTGCTCCCTGCAATGCAAGCCCGCACAAAGCTGGGGACAAGAAGGAACGAACCCTTTATCTTTGCCACAAAAGAGGGAGAATCTTGTCAGGGCTTTTTTGGTCACACAGTCCTGCAGGCAATCCTTTCAAACCGCGACTATACTGCCTTCTCCCTGATTCCCACCTGGACTTGGAGATGCTGACAGCAGCTTGTGCGCGCATTCCCTTCCATGATAGTGAAACCGCAGTTTAATTTCTTGATATAATTTATTGGCTACGTTTGAACTAGCTAGTCGCAATACTAATTTCCAATAAACACTTCATAATTATCACAATCTTAGATTTGAGGAGGGTAATATGATTACCTCACAAATTCCTCTAGTCATGTAAGCCTAAAGGATCCTCTATTATTACATATCAGTCCATCAACTTGTGCGAGTTTTGGGATATAAATTTAATCCGTAAGAATATTAGAGCTGATTGTTTTAATTCATCTTTTGTAATGTCATTGTGGGTAATGCATATGCAAATCTAGAAATTATTTTCAATTTATATTTTATGATGGCATATTGGGTAATTTATGTAGATTTAGGGTTTATTTTAATTCATATTTTATAATGGCATGTTGAGTAATGGCATGGTGGGTAATTTTATGCAAATTTAAGGGGCTATTTAATTCATATTTTATAATGGCATGATGGACAATTTTTATATAGATTTAGGACATTATTTTATTTTATCTTTCATAATATCATGGTGGGTAATTTTTTAGAAACTATAATAGATCTAATGACTGCTATTATTAGAGCTAAATGATGTATGACGGGATGTTTCTGATATTTGTGAGAATTCTTAGGATTTATCTTTTTTCTAAAAAACATATCTATTATTAGAGCTACATGATAGATGACGGGATGTTAATTACATAGAAAACATTAATGGCTATTAAGATTTTAATCTGCAATTGATGATAGGATGTTTCTGATTATTGTGAGTGTCGGAGCGGACGTGCTCCTGGTCGGGTGGCGGAATGCACCCGGCCGTGATCCTAAGTACTGAGAGTAGTTAGGGGGAGCAATCGTTGTTAGCTAAGTTGGTGGTGGCACGATGGTGGCGAGAGGATTTAGAGTGGTTCGGGCCGCCGGAGCGTAATACCCTACATCCACTGTGTGTGTGTTCTTGTATTTCGTTGGCCTTCAGAGGAGTCTCTGAGCCTGTCTGGATCTGTCTGCGTTTTTCCGGGGGTTTTTCGAGATCTCCTTCTGTGTTGCGTATGCCTCCCCTTTTATAGCCCAAGGGGGGCATGTACATGGTGGCCGGGCCCTGCTCAGCAGGCAGCTGCCTCTCCTGCTCCGCCAGCTCCGCTTCCCGGGACTTCACCCAGTCCTCGCGGACCTTGAGCGTGGCAGCCTGGCGAGCAGCAGAGTCCCTCAGAGCCTTGGCTGACGCCTCCCGCTGAGCGACGGAGTCCTCGCGGGCCGCAACCGCTGCCTCGCGCTCGACAGGCCTCGACCAAGAAATCAAGTGGTGGGCCCTGCCCAACTGTGAGCTTAACGGCTAAACGCCGGTAACCGCCCGCGGCTCCCGGCGGCTTGTGTAGTAAGCGACGGTGGGCTCACCTCAGGTTCAAAAAACTCACCAAAGGCGAGCCCAGGGGCCACTGTCGGTACCCAGCTAACCGGGTACCCGCTTACACTGGACGAAGATCACTAAGGGAGGTAACTACTGCAGTACAAGGAGGGCCTAAGGCCGCAAACAGATGGGCCCGGCCCACTCCTTGGAAAAGCTGGGCCACGCGCCCGGCCCATAGGGGAGGCCCCGGACCTCCTTGGAGGACCGAGCCTCCCCCAGCCACGCGAGGAGAGGTCCGGACCTCTCAGGCCGGGGCCCGTACTTTCGGTGGTCCGGGGCCGCCTCGTGCCCACAAAGCACGGGGAGGTCCGGAGCCGGCGCCCTCGGTGGTCCGAGGCCGCCACGTGCCCGCAGAAGTGCGTGGAGGTCCGGAGCCTGCGCCCTCGGTGGTCCGAGGGCGCCACGTGCCCACAGGGCACGGGAAGGTCTCGCGATGCCACGTGCCCTCAGGGCGCGTGGCGGGGCCTTCAACCGGGCGCCTCGCCCACCTGCCGCATTTATTGCGGGCAGGCGGACGTGCCCGATGCTGCTGACACCGCCGCTGTCAGGCTGTCACGCCCCGATGCTGCTGACACCACGAGTGTCAGACGGGCGTGCCCCCGTCGCCCGCCGACGCCGCCGCTGTCAGACAGGCGTGCCCCCGCCGCCCGCCGACGCCGCCGCTGTCAGGCGGCGGCGGCGAGGCAAAGGGGCGCGCCTTACCAAGGCGGAGCGGTGATAACAGAGCACTACAGTTGATTTCCCCAGCTACACTGGGGGCTATATTGAGTAAACAAGTACGCTGTACTCATCATGAGCCGCGCCACGCGCGGCGGCCTCGCTCAGCCTAATACTAGGTAGCGGCGCCGCAACGCTACTACGAGCGCCCCGTCCTGTCACGCGTGCGCACCGCCTGCCCCTCGGCCTCTGAAGCCCCTCAGCGGGCTTAGCAGCCGATGGGACAGGGCGGTGTAAGGAAGGACGATATGGCGGATCTCCAGGCCACTACGGCGGTACAAGCGCAAGGCATGGGAGCATCGGACATCAGGCACAAGATAGAACTGTAGCATAGAGGAAATGGCCGGGACCACCTGTTTGCGGCCTTAGGCCCTCCTTGTACTGCAGTAGTTACCTCCCTTAGTGATCTTCGTCCAGTGTAAGCGGGTACCCGGTTAGCTGGGTACCGACAGTGAGAATTTCTATGGTTTTATTTTTTATTTAGTGCATTT
Organism: Paspalum vaginatum; assembly: GCA_030272315.1. Lineage (NCBI taxonomy): Eukaryota > Viridiplantae > Streptophyta > Magnoliopsida > Poales > Poaceae > Paspalum > Paspalum vaginatum. The sequence goes on along the minus strand of CM059021.1, from coordinate 4,912,145 downwards.
TGTGAGGATTAATAAGGAGGCTCTAAAAGGAGTCTCCAATTAGTAATAGCAAGATTAGGCACAAAATATGTGTTTCATAGAAAGGTTTCTAAGATTTTTATGAAAAAAAGTTACGGGATCATTTAGTAGTGTAAATTTGTAAATGGGAAAAAAATTTAAAAAAATTGAGAGTAAATTTGAAAATAGAAAAAATCTGCCAGAAAAGAAGAAATTTGTTTCCGTTAAGCTAAAACCTTTTATAATGGCAGAGATGGGTAATTATTTATAAAACAGATCTAAAATATAGGAAAATCTACCAAAAAAAGAAGAAATTTGTTTTCGTTGAGAGTTGAACTCAAAACCTTTCATAATAACAGATGTGGATAATTATTTAGAAAACAGATCTAATGACTATTAATATTTCAATCTGTCAAAAATTATAAAAAAACATCTAATTAGTAATAGCAAGATAAACGGATATCTTGAGCTCCGTCCTCTGTTTGTTTCCAGCGACAGGTCAAAAGTGCAGCTACCCTTGTTGATGTATTGGCGCGGGCACAATTTTCGGAGGTGGGTGAAGGGGTGACATTGCCCTTTTAGCCACAATTCTCCATAGGGGAGCATATATATGTCAACCATTCATTCCAGCAGCATTTAGTTTATTCTAGCAAAAAAAATATTCACGCATCTTCATTTCTGCAACAAACATTTCAGCAAAATATACTATATATTTGTGTACTCCAAAACACTGATCATACCAGGTCCTTAAAACATCGATCGGAACCATGTTTGTAGCTAGAATACCTACCGGTACCAGTGCTCTTTATGGAACTAGAATTAAAAAAATGTATCAGTCCCACCATTTGTAGCATGAAATCCTGCTATTTGGTACCATCTGATACCGGTACCATGGTATCCAATATATTTAAACTGGTTAGATTTACTCTGATGGACAGGTTCTTTTTTTCCAACCACCGTAAAACTTGTATTGATTCCATTGGTATTTTTATTTATTTTGTACTATATTGTGATTGTTTTTTGAGAAAATATGTCATGTCATTCAGTTTTTTATTTTTATTTTTTGAAGTGCCATTTTTACGAATTGGTATGGATGAAAGCTCAACGAAAAATCATTCTGATGCCGGTTCGTCCATCTCCCTCGAAAATGCATCACCCTCACCAAATCTCTGTTTTATACTGTTATTCCATCTGTGGGCTGTGGCATAGCTGGTCACGAAGCCCCAGTGGACTCCGTGAACGCGAGCCGCAGCCCAATTCCTCACAGTCCTGGTCGCACTCCTCCCGCGGCCCTCGGGGGCACTGCCAACCGGGCCGTATTCTGCGCAGCCTCTCCCAGCCCAGACTCCGGGGTGGCCACGTTCAACGCGCAACGAGCCGCACGGCCCGCTCCCTCTTTCGTCTGTGGCCCGGCCCAATGACGCCCGAGCGGCCGAGTGCAGACGCCGTTCACACGACACCGTGCACGTCTCAACGAGGAGAAGCGGTTTATTCCAGTTCAATTGCAATGTGACAACTGTCTATGTACAGTTGCAGGCTACACGCCTACCACACCACCGAAAGAATCGTCGCCGTCGCCGTCGCCGTCACGACTCCGCCACCGCGTTCCTCTGCCGCTCGACCTCCGGCTCTGACACTGCGCTGCCGTCGTCGATGAAGTTGAGCAGCGCGAGCCCCGCGGCCCACACGTCGTCGTCCATCACCGACTCCTCCGGCGAGTGGCTGATGCCGCCGCGGCACCGCACGAACAGCATCCCGATCTGCGCCCGCGTACGGGACCCCGGCCCGGAGCGTCAGCGCCACCGTACAAACAATACATGTTGACACAAGTCGCACCCCACGCGCGCATCGTCTTCTTACCTTGGTGAGCCTGGCCATGGCCATCGCGTCGTGCCCCGCGCCGCTCATCAGCACGGGCGTCTCGCCGGCCGCCGCGCGCCGCCCCGGCATCGCCGACACGGTCGACCGCGCCGCGCGCTTCAGCTGCGAGGTCAGTTCCGCGTCACAGTGCGTCGCCGCCGCCGAGTGCTGCCAAAGTCAGTGTCAGGCTCAGTTCGGCGACATCATGCATGACACAGCAGACTAGTTCCTCCCTCCCCTCACCTTATGCTCGACTCTGCAGTCGACCAGCCTGTCGTCGCACCTCTGGAGAACCAGCCTCGAGAAGCTCGTGACGATCGTCTCCCTCACCTGGTCGTCCATGGCGCGGATGTCCACCGTGAAGTTCACCTGTCTCAGGCAGCACGACTCCAAGGTTCAGCTGACGACTCATCTGAACCAGAACCACCGGTTGATCAACCTGGCGGCCTTACCTGGCCCGGTATCACGTTGCTGGCGCTAGGCCACGTCAGCAGCTCCCCGACGGTGCACACCAGCCCGGCGAGGGACTCCTCCGTGAAGCACCCGCACTCCTCGTCGTAGGTCAGGAACTTGTTGGGCTCTTTGCAGAGGTGCTCCAGAGTCACAACGAGCTCTGCAGCTGCAACCATCGGATCACGGCGCAATTTCATTGGAACTGTGCCAGCGTGCCCTTGTGAACCATCTACTATTACCTAGAGAAAAACACGAAAAAAAAAAAGGAAAGAATTCTAAGCATTATCGTATCTACTTTCCTTTTCAACTGAAAGCTCTGTATTATATTGGGACTTGGAAGCCAGACAGATTTATCAATCAAAGTTGTTGCAGCTGACGACTTGAATGATTATTTGAATGTCAATGTTAAAGACTGTTACAACCTAGGTGATAGCAATATCTGTCTCATGGGCGTTTAACTAGGAGTCTAGGACTAGTTTTTGCATCAATGATGACGGATGGCATAGCATTTATTAACTGAGAATCTGAGCTGGAGCTTGACTACTAATACCCCAGTCCCCAGGTCACCAGGTGTTTTTCTAATTGATTGTTTATCCATTATATGTACTGGGTTGACTCACATTGACAACTCAAATTCTTTGATAAGAAAGGACTCCTGAATTGTTGGACTGTTTACCTGTTGACTGTTGTACTGTGTGTTTCTACCTTATGGTTTTGCAATATACTAGTTCTAGTCTTTTTTTTTATTGAAAACAACATTGTTGGCGCTGATACTGATTGTTTTAAAAAAATGACCATAAGAATGGGTACCATACAGCTAGGTCGTCATATTTTAGTTTCGGCTGACATAGTTCCTGAATAGCGTTTACTTTCACAAGAATATCAGAGAACCCTGACTCACCTTTAATCGTGTTTGTCCTGCAATTCCTTTCACAACACCGAGCGGATAATGAAGGGCCTCCAGGACAGGGCCTTGCTCAATGTGTACCTACAATATGTTAAAAATAATTGTAAGTAAAAAAATTCTGTATTACTACAACCAAGCAACTTCATGGAAAAGACATACAATTACTACATACCTCAACATAACTCCCCACTGACTCCAGGTCGTACCTTGCTTGACTAATAGCAGTAGTGGTAGCCTCAAAAGAATTCATTTTCAGAACATCTTGTACTGTAGTACCACTGATGAGATCGGATACAACATTATAGACTGTATCAGTAGTCCATTTCATAAAACAGTTTGGTTGATTTACGCAAAAAAGACAACCTCTTGTCTGATACTTGTAAAATTGATTCAGGTAGTGTACCAGCTACGGCAGCGCTTCCCAGAAAAGTTGTCTGGAATCTAACACCCTCCTCATCGCTGAACGCAATAACCTGAGCTTTAACAAGGAAAAATGAGTGCTAGGCTCTTTCATGATGATATTTCCACATGATGGTAATGCAAATGAAAACCATGCTATTTTACTAAAGCATTGAAGCCAGGGCAGTCGAGAATGATTGACATTGTGGTTCACACCAAAACACGCCAGCATGATATATGGATGATGCCAAAACATTTGATTTGCATAACTCACGTACATGACACCTGACACCTTGTGTGTTTTGGTTATCAGGATTGCTAGAATAACAAAAGATGAGCCGCACATAGGATATTTTCAAAATCAATGGAGGTACGACCAACTGATTAAAGGGACACTATCTTGCCTGATTACTTAATAATAATATCAAAGAACCTACTAGGCACCTTGCATCTATCCAACAGGCATCTCAAAATATAACATATAATTATATTGAGTAAAATATGATGTCTGGTGGTGAAATAAAACAATGTAAAAAAATATTCCTATCAAACATTTAAAAGAATAAAGAAACACAAGATAAAAACAAGACCAGTGCAGATAAGTGTCGTATCTACAGGACGCATGTGGCTCAGAGCGATACTTGCAGGGGGTAAGACCAGAATAAAAGCCCACACATAAGTTGTAGTGGGCCAAGCAAACACATTACGGTATGATACAATAGTAACAACACAATTGTACCGGAAACGCTAGAGAATTCTCGAACCTCCACTGGTCTAGTTAGCCTCTCGAGTTTGCCAGTAACTTTCAAAACCTTCAGTGCTGAGATTGCACAAATGATGCCCAAAGATCCATCATACATGCCAGCATCAATGACAGTGTCCTGTTTTAGCAAAGAAAAAAAAAAGCTACCAGTTACTGCAACATTTGATTACCAATAAAACACTGGACACACGGAATAAAAGAAAATAGCCTCACCATATGAGATCCAATCAATAACGCCTCTTTGCTGGTAGAATTTGCCGGCTCAAATCGACCGTGAATATTCCCCATTTGATCAACCCACCTTCTCGTCGAACAGAGATGGGCAAGTCGTCAAATAAAGGTCAAACTGTGAGAAAACGACTGCAAGCAAAGAAAAACCACACTTACGTAGTAAGTCCAGCATCTTCCATCCAGCCGATAATGACAGCAGTGGCTCTGATAGAAGCAGGACTCAGAAACGTCCTTTCAAGGTAGCCTTCCCCATCAGATATCTGATTCATACAAATCAACGACGTGTCAAGAAATTGAGATGCGCAGATGAAATGTTAGGCTTGATAACCAAAGGAGAATCTTGGACGAAGACGGCCCAGGTTTTTTGAGAGCAGGAATCGCTCGCATCGGTTGAAATTCAGGTCAAGAACGTGAAAACAGAGCAACCACTCTGGCGTAAGTTATCTCCCCCAGAAAACAAGGCATGGATGATACCAAATGGAATGACTAAGAGATGAACACTTGGAGTAGGGAAACGTATTCTTTACACCACATCTAGTGTTCTAGTTTTCCTAAAAAGAAAAAGAAAAGAAAACCAAAATAGTATCTGAACGATGTGGCCGGCCTGGAACAACAAAAGGTAGAATATTCATCTGCTTCTGTTCTTATAAAAAGTGGCTACTGTTGTTCGTCTGCTCCCATGGTGCAGACTCTTTAGGATTCAGCAACCAAAAAAAGGCTGAACCACAAAAATCATCAGTATTTTGTTCATCCACATGACCCCACAAATCTTGTTGTTTGCAGGACATGCAGGTAAGTATACTAGAGAACTGCATCCTATCCGATCGACATAAGTAGTACGGAGTACTAGGTAACAAACGGCCCAAACAGTCTACTAACAAGATCCCCGCATCTCGAGCTGGAAAAGCGGATCGAGAGAAGCAATAAGGTGAATGAATATTCGAGCAGGACCCAGGAATTAATCGGTCGACGGCCTGACCTTGCCGAGTTCCCTGAGCCTCAGCACGGTCTCGTCCCTCAGAATCTGCCTGTACATGCCGTCCCTTCCCAGCTCCGGCGGCAGCCCATCTAATCAAAAAAATTCCGGCAAAAGCAAGCACCGGTCAGGGACTCTCGCAGAACAGCAGCTCCAGAGAAATCGCGAAAGGAAACGGACGAAGCGTGCGGCCGGCGGAACGGAGACGGACCACCCACCGGCCGAGATTGGAAGCGAGGCGAGGAGGCCGGAGACGACAAAGAGGAGGATTTGGTGGAGGGGAGACGACGGGTGGTGGTGGTGGCGCAGCCGCAGCAGCAGGGGGCGGGAGGAGGAAGGAGCCATCGAGCCGCCGAGCGAGCGAGGATGAGTGGCCGCTGTGGGTGGTGGCTCAGCAGCTCTCTGGCTCGTCCCTTCCCACAGCGGGTGTGGACGAGGACGAGGCGCCCGCAAGCTGGCGGCTTTTATAGGGAAAGCGCGCTGCTTCGGCTTGGCCGCCTCGTCCTCGTGCGACCACTGTCATGTTATCGTGCGCCTGGCCGTGGTCCGTGGGACTCACCTAGCTGAAATGCCCTCGTGAAAATGTCGCGCACAGAAAAAGGAGTACTGTACGAATTGCATCACAATTTTTTTTACGGTGCCAAGTTGGTTTCCCAAGTAAAATGGGAAAGCAGTTGATACCACCCTTAAAATGAATTATAGTGATAGGATTATAGCTTATTTATGTATCACTTTTGTCCACGTGGAAAAGAAATGTTTTATCAATTATTGTTTTCTGCGCAAAGGAAAGGAGCAAGAAAAGGCTATGGTTGAAGATTCTGCACTTTAATTATTTGGCGAAGAAATTCTCTTGAATCGCTGGTATTAGAAAAATGCCTTTTCTAAACCATGTATGCCGAATCCAGCCGTCGACCCACTGTATGTTAGGGCTCAAATGAATACTGAGCTACCTCCTAGATCTTATGTGCCATAATAGTGTGTGTTTGTGTGGGAGGGGGGGCAGCAAGCGAATTGCACTCTCGTCATCTTGTTCATTAAAATTTTAAATGGTTAATTTTTAGTGTCCACTTATATATCGATCTGGATTTACACTAAAAAGAAACCATTTGAAAGATTGAGGTAAATATGGATGATCACTTAAAGAGAGTTTAGAGATACTAATGGAAATGCCGGAATAGCTTAAGGAGCTGCAGTGCAATTCATTTAAAAATAAATAAGGGAAAACAATTAATACTTTGAGGTTCCAGTGTTGTTGTTTTTTCTTTTTTCTTTTTTTGCAATTGACTATTGAGGGTGTCGGGTTGTGTTTGGCGACGGAACTCGCTTGGATTGGATCACGGGTCCCAGAACGGACCGGAGCCGTCGATCCACCATACTAGAGTAGTACTAGACACGTGAACGGCCGGATGGACCAGGTCGCTGCGGTGAGCAGCGGGAGGCGTGCGTTGCACTGCCCTGGGTCGCGCGAGACAGTCACAACAAGGACGGAAAGCGGAGAGGCAAGTGGCGCGCGCACAGAAGAATCTCGTGGGTGTGGGTGGCGCCTGCGGAATCCGGAATCCACCAACTAAACTGGTCCGCGCAACACCGGTGTGTGTGGTGTTGGCGTGTGGTGCGCATCGCATGTGACATCAGGCGACGATGGGCGTGTTGGAGTTGGATACCGCTGCTGATGACGCCCGCCGGCACCAGCGTCCGTCCAGCGGCAAGGAGCGCAGCGCAGCGCAGAACAGAGCGCACGGTCCTCGGCTCTGTGTCCGTCCTGGTGCATCGATCTTTTTTTTTTCTGGCGGCGGCGCCATGCAGCGAGCGAGTGGACACTGGACAAGCCTCCTCTTCGATCCTGCCCGGCCGGATACCGCCTGGCGCCTGCCTGGCTCACCTGCGGCTGCTAGCAGCTGGCTCCAAAGCGTCGGCCATCAAAGACGCCTGCTGGCCTCGCGCGCGGACCGGGCCGGGCGGACCACAACAGGTACACCAAACACGCACGCACAACGACCCACGCGCTCTCGTGTCCTGATCCGACCCGTTGCTCGCGCGCGTCGTCTGCATAACACTAGCTAGCGTCTGCATGAATTAGTCAGTGCTTGATCAGTCCACTGATCGACGGATATATGTATGTATGTGCATGCATGTATATATGCATGCTGAGAGCCTGAGCACCCGCCCGGCAAGGTCGCCATCTGGGAATGTTCTGTGGTCACGGACTCACGGCACCGAAGCTAGCTAGACACCATCTTCCGTTAAAGAATGTGACGACTGGTGTGATGCAGTAGGAGTACATATATTTATAACTTTGCGTAAGAATCTGGACTCCGGGCCAGTGGTTCCACGTAAGAATGGCACTGCCGTGCTCATGCATGCAGGGCAATGGGTGCGGCCCACAGTGAAGGCAGCGCCAGTCAGTCATTCTCGCCTAGTCATGCGCCACCGTCACCGTGCATTTGCATGGCCATTGGCCACACGGCTTGCACCTCTCGGAATCCTACAGTATCCTATTCTTGTGTCCTCGTTCGTGCATGTCTGCGTCAGATGGATTAGTATCAATCGTCAGGGAGTTTGTTGTTGGTGCACAGGGCAATTGCCGTTTTTCTTTTCCGGTCAAGAATGGGCTGCTTTTGCGCTCTGTGTTTCTTTTTCTTGTGGGCTGGTGGGCCAGGAGGGGTTGGTAAAACCGGCCCACACTAATGTTTCAGGAGTTTTCTTTTTCTTTCTGAAGGCTCACGCCAATATAAGCGTAACCACCCTCCGAATACACACACCGGAGCCGGCGTGGACCGTGGAGAGAACCACGCGGCTGGAGGTGCAACGCTGTAGCGCCGGAACGCGCGATGGCAGGACGCTGGGCCGCCTCTTTGGCACAGACCTTTGCCCGAACGGCAAACACCAAACTCACCGGTACCCACAAGTGCATAATCGTTCGATAAAAATCTAAAACAAACATTTCAGCAAAAGGAGAGTCTGATTTGCAATTACGAACGAGAATTTCCGTCACAACAAGCCGGCATCAATCATTTCTCTTCTCTTTTGCCGAAATTCCATACCAAAAGGACACAGACTGATTTACAATTACGAATGAGACTCTACCATGGTACGATCGTACCTCCTAACTCTAATAATAGCCCAAGACTACCACAAAGGTGGTGAAAAGCTTAAAAAGGCTATGGAAAAAAATCAACAGAACCCCCAAAATATATCTACAATTTACAAAAGGCACCATTTCCGAGGCACGTCCATTTCATTTCTGTAAAATGGTCAAGGGAGCTATAGTATTAATTCACAGTCACTCTACAGTTATCTGCAGCACAGTCGTCAGCCTGGGTTTTCTGTACCTCCTCAGCAGCAGCGAGGAGCACACCACACTTACAGACGAGAAGGCCATGCAGGCGCCGGCCAGCCACGGCGGCATCTGGAGCCCCGTGAACGGGAACAGCGCGCCCGCGGCGACGGGGATAGCCACGACGTTGTAGGCCATCGCGAAGAAGTAGTTCCACCGGATCCGGCTGAACGTCTTCCTGGAGAGGTCGATCGCGGTGATCACGTCTTCCAGGTTGTTCCGCACCAGCACGTAGTCCGCGGCCTCGATGGCGATGTCTGTTCCGCCGCCGATGGCCATCCCGACGTCGGCTGCTGCCAGGGCTGGGGAGTCATTGATGCCGTCCCCAACCATGGCGACGATGCTCCCGTCCTTCTGCAGGGAGCGAACAACATCGGCTTTTCCGGCTGGCATGACCTCTGCTCTCACGTCCTCAATACCAACCTGACATAGCACAAGAACGCGAGCAGATCAAAAGATAAGTCAACAAGTGAAGCTTATGAACGAATCGAAGCCGGCACGAAGATGAGTCTAACCTCTTTTGCAACGGCTTGCGCAGTCCTCCAATTGTCCCCTGTGAGCATTACTGGATGAACACCCAACTTTCTTAGTCCTTCCACTACAACAGCAGCCTCCCTTTTCAGGGGATCGGTTATACCCATCAACCCCACAAAATCGCCGTCATATGCCACAAGGATGCCTGTTTTAGCATTGGACTCCAGATCTATCAAGAAAGTTTCAGCTTCTGGGGGAATGGTTACACCTTTTTCAGTAATCAAAGCACGGTTTCCAACCTGCCAAAACATTTCTTTTAAAGATAAGCAAAGATCTATTCAGCGACACATAACCATATAGTAGTATAATACTTGCCCTCAGGTACTCCTCTCGAGCATTTTGTAAGGCACATTTTGTTTTTTACTGGGATCTGAAGTCTTTTTTTTTCATACAAGTGCTTTAGAGATATAAGGAATGATAATTTGAGTGGGTGGTCAGGAATGAATGCGAGATGTTAGCATTAAGTCTGCATGCATGGCATATATGCTGGAGGAAAATTGGAGGTGATGTCTTCTACAATAGACCACAGGATGTATGTTAAAAAAAAGTGACATTGAAGCATGATGCTCAATTTTGACTCACCAAGACATGCTTCCCGTTGATTAAGCATTGAACTCCTTTGCCAGGTACTGCAGAGAAGTCTTCTGCTTCAAGCAGCCACTGGGACAACACCTCGTCTTTTCGTTGCTCAATGCCATCTTTCGATGAAGGAAGCTTGCCAAAGAAATGGAAGTGGAATGCATAGTCCAAAACAGCTTTGGCAAGAGGATGTTCACTGCTTGCCTGAGGACAGAGCAAAATGCAAAATATTGCACACATTAACACAAAGTAGCCAAACACATGAGAAATGAAAAACATGTTCTCACAACACACTGGTTCCCCGAAGGAGTACAAAATAACGAAAAAGCAGGTGATTTTTTAAACTTCTTTTTCCTAATCAAAATAATAGTTTAAGATCAAGTCTGACTCACCTCTGCAGATGCAACCAGTGTGAGGAAATCTCCAAGATCCATTCCTGAGAAAACCTTTGCAGTTGTTACAACAGCCTTTCCTTGTGTCAGTGTCCCTGTTTTATCAAAAACTACGTAATTTACATTCTGGGCCCTCTCCAAGGCATCTCCACCTTTTACAAGCACTCCGTGGTTAGCCCCAATTCCAGTCGCCACCATCACAGCAGTTGGTGTTGCCAAACCAAGGGCGCAAGGGCAAGCAATCACCACAACAGATATGGCAAACATGAGAGAGAAAACAAAGCAATTGCTATTTTCAGCAACCCATGAATTTGGATAGGCACCCAACCATCCACACAAGAACCTGAAAACATAGCCAATGCACAGGTGAGAAACATGAAGATACCATGGCTCCAAGTTTCGTGGTACTTATTTAACTTACCACACAGAAAACGTTACTATAGACAATGAGATGACAATGGGAACAAAAATGCTAGCCACCTGAAAAAATGGAGATGATATCAGTTTTAAATTTTTAATCATAGCAGACGTCTTAATATGATGTGATACTTTAAGTATAGATAAGTTAAGCCATTGAGGCTGGATTTACGGTAATACAACAAGTAGCAATATAAGAAATGAACTTGTACTACATGAGTTGTGATAGAGTAAATTATCCTCCTCTAAAAGGCAATTAGAGGTCCTATAAAAGGAAAATAAATACACAAAATGGCCATACAAAATAGTGCCGCATGCAGATCTTTTCAATGGCAGAGAACAATAAACAGAACATAAAAGTGCTTTGGGATATCAAGTCCCATTAGTAAAACCACATGTTCAGTAGGTACATGTGACTGTGATATCTTCTGACAAAGTAAATCGAAGGTATCAGAAAGAAAAAAAAAGCGTGTACTCACATAATCAGCAAATTTCTGAATAGGTGCTTTGGACATCTGAGCAGTTTCAACCAGAGAGATTATCTGACTCAAAACTGTCCCGGATCCCACTTTTGTAGCTTGTATATGAAGGATACCGTGTAAGTTTATTGTCCCACCAATTACCACACTAGATACTTCTTTAGGGACAGGTGCGGATTCACCGGTTATCATACTTTCATTCACATGGCTTGTTCCCCAAACAACAACACCATCAGCCGGAACCTTTGAACCAGGAAGCACTTTTAAGACATCACCAGGTTGGACCAGCAGTGCATCAATCTCCCTCTCCCCCACATGTTTACCTTCTGCATTTGAAACGAAAGCTGTGAGCTTGTATACAAATATAATATAAGATGCATTTCTGTATAACTGTCAGATGGTGCTCTGTAATTATATGCCAAGGGTAGGATTTTAGTAGAGACCTTTGTCTTTCAGAACCAAAAGGGCAGTTGAAGGGACCAGTTCTACAAGCTTCTTAATAGCATCCGATGTCTTCCCTTTTGCAAGCACCTCAAGATACTTTCCAAACAATACGAATGTAATTATCATTGCACTTGTCTCAAAATATATGGGAGGCCGATATCCAGTAAACGCTCCATATAACAGTGCACAAACAGAGTACACATATGATGCAGTGGTGCCAAGAACCACTAGCACATCCATGTTTGTAGAGCCATGCCTCAGGGCCCTATAAGCCGCAACATAGAACCGTTTGCCGACAACAAATTGTACAATGCTTACCAATATCCACTTGAGCAAATCTCCCATAAGAAATGGTCCACAGTGCATGCTTAGTAATGTACTAAGGAAAGGTATACTGGGGCAAACCATACGTATGAAAAATACAGGAATCTGGTGCATGAAAAACAATTAGACAAGAGTCAGGGCCTCAGAGGGCAAGCAGCATCATACCTTAAGTTAAAACTATTTTGTGCGAAGCAATTTAAAAATAATTAGTGAGATATCACACCCATATCCCTAATACCTAATATATATATTACTATCAGACCCTGCAGCCTGCAGTTGCCTCCTTTTGGCATTGCCCCTTGGTTCCTAGTTAAGTGTCAAATTTGATATGAGTACCAAGTGAGATGCGAATGCCCTCCTTTAGTACTTGCCCGCACACTATGTTAGAGTAGGAGTAGCATTTTATTTCCCTAAAGCATCTTGTCTTGCTGTGCCTCACATGCAAGCAAACAGAAGCAGCAGGACATTATTTAAAATGCCGATGGCCAGACAGGACCCATTGAGTTGGATGCCACAGGATAGCCATTGATTCATGGTTAAAATATGAAGTAAGAATATTAAGGGTCTAATCTTGTTCTTCCTGTAATCCTGTTGCAAACACATTAGATTATGGCATGCACCCTGTCTTCCCTAGTGACAGTAATAGCAAGGGCATCATTGCAAAACATGCATTTTGCCTAATCCACTGGCCTAAACTGCATGCGGTGACAAACAATTAAGTGAGGGAAGATAAAAACTTACACTAAGGAATAAGCTAGAGCAGAGAAGGTTAAGCATTTTGGAGGCCTCCTGTGCATCATTTGAAGCCCCTCGAGTGTATGGATTCTGAACATGCGCTTTCAATCTCGCGTTGCTTCCCCTCTCAATTGTATCAACAATTGATCTCAGACCAACAGCTTCTGGATCGAATACGATCTCAACTTCTGAGAGGACAGTATTTACACCAAACTGTCGCAGACCATCCATTTTCTTAAGAATATCATTTAATACTTCTACATCCCTCTCTGTGTGCAAGCCAATGAGTGCCAGCAAAACCTTATCTTGCTCGCTACTCTGCAAGAATGCTGCTTCAAAACCGGCATCCTCGATGGCCTGAACAATTTCATCCTTGCTAATTGCAGAGGGATCATACTCAACTTCCCCTAATGAGGTTGCCAAGGCAACAACTGCTCCTTTAACACCAGGTAGCTTTTTTAAGATACCCTCGACCGAGTTCACACAATTAGCACATGTCATTCCTCCTATCCTGAACTGTGCTGATAAAGTCTTATGTGATTTAGGCTGAGAGATAGCAGAATCAGGGATAATTTCTGCTTCAAATCCAGCGTCTTCTATCGCTTCAATTATATCCTCTACCTGAAAAAAAAAAACTAGAATAAAGATCCAGCTATTGAAGTGACCCAGACAAGCCAATTGGATGGGTAGGAAATCAAAAACCTCTCAAGAATCAGTCATCTACAAACTGGAGTAGGCTTTAGTATAAGCGGATGGACAGAATCAAGCCGAAACATGGGTGCAGATCATAGCACATGCATTGTTAGGTGCCTTGGCATTTTAGCTTAAATGTGATGAGTTAGGAATCAAAAAAGTCAAAAGCTCTGAGCCTAGCAGACATATTGGCTATCATGATTAGAAGAAAAGTAGAATCGAAGCATAGACTAGCAGATAATGTACATCCTGTACAAATTTCCACATGAACAGTGAAACTTGGCTAAAATGGCTTCACAGTTAACAAAGACATAAAAAATTTCGAAGTGTAGGTCTCGTGCAATGCAAGTAACAATGTGCACTGTAGTCTGTACGTAATTGGTCTGCATAAAAGATCACAAGCAAATATACCAGTTTCCAGTTCCTAAGTGATATGATGGTGTATTTTGGAGTTTAATAACTATGGCAGGAGTAGTGCCTCGAGAAGATACATAATTTCTAGGTCCATAATGGATCAGTAGCTACTCTCCTTAAACAGTCCATAACTAAATCTGAGTGCCTCTAAATAAAGAAGTAAAGAGGTTCGTCAAAAAAATAAAGTAAAGAGCGATGACCGAACCACGGTCAGTCAGCTTCACCAAAGTAACGTCGGTCAGCAGCTCGCTAGCTCAACTACCAAACCAAAGCGATTCTATAGTACAGCAGAAGCCCCATTTCTGCGGGTACCGTGCGTCAACTGATTGCAGCCGCGTGCCAGCCTTGAGCTCGCGAAGCCCACAACGCACGGGCGATCCACACTCACGAGCTTCCGACGAAGTTACAGCTCACCCAATCACGAAAGCCTAAAAAGAGCAGCGACCTTGGGGCAACCGTAATAGCCAGTCTTACAGCTCCTGATTTCGCAGGGTATATACAGCACTTACTCCACCAAACCAAATCAGAAGGCGTTGAAACAGTACCGCCCAAGGTGTCAAAGCTCAAAATTACGCCCGCCCGCTCGACCCAAGGCAAAAATCCTAGGCCCATATGAGATCCACTCGACAGCACGAAGCAGGTAGTAGTGCTCGGTAGAAGGCGCGACCCGGTTTCCTACTATGACACGCACAGCCCGCGAGCGTCTGCGAGCTCCCAAGTCCCAACCCAAGTTCCACCGGAGCCGCACTCGCCTCGCCTCGAGAGGCGAGAGAGCACGCAAGGATCGCACGTCACACCGCACCACGCGACGCCATCCACACCAAAGCGCGAGGAGCACGGGGCGCCGTCCTCACCTTGGCGAGCGCGGGGTCGAACACGACGCGGGCGCGGTTCTGGAGCAGCGAGACGGCGACGCGGAACACGCCGCGGCGCGCGGAGACGGCGGCCTCGACGGCGCTGGTGCAGGCGGAGCAGGTCATGCCGGTGACGCGCACGTGCGCCTCCGCGGCCCCCTCCTCCTCCTCCTCCACGGGCGGCGCGCCGCCCGCCTCCTCGTCGTACGATCCGAGCAGCGCGACGTCCTCCATCTCGTCTCCGCGCCCGCCCGCCGCGGCCGGCCGGCCGCCGGCGACGGCCGAGAGCTGCAGGTGGGCCATGGCCGCCAGGCGCGCGTCGTTCGTCGGGCACTCGAGCGGTGTCAGCCCAGGCCCCAGGGGGTGGGGGTGGGAATATTTGATTTGTTTGGTTCGGTTGGAGACGGCGAGCGCGGAGGAGGCTGGGGTAGAGTGAGTTTATTTATATGTGAGCGGGGAAATCGCAAATCAGGCGGCGGCCGTGGGGCGGGTCGGGGTGGTTTGAGCTGTACGGGGGTGTCTGTGCAAAATGCTCGTCCCTGTTCTTGTTTTGATTACTGGTGGCGTTTAGGACATGTTTGGCTGCTAAATCTTTGCCTGATCAAAATGTTGCTAAATTTGACTTGTGTTTGAATTTAGATAAAAAATTAGCTTAAACAATATGTTTTTAATTATCATAGGTTGTTTAGACCCTAAATAACCTATCCGAAATGAAGAATTCTGTTCTTTAAATGAATTTTAGTTTAGATTCTAGCACGGTCGACCTGCTAAAGATTTGATAACCTACCAACCAAGACAGACCCTTGCGCCGGAGTGGCAAATTTGCCGTTCGATCTCAATTCGCACCTTCATTTGACGATTCAGGTGTCTAGACGGGCACCATTCGGTCTCTCGTTTGACCCGGTTTCATGCATGACCGGGGCTCCGACGTCAGCATCGGCGACCTCTTCTCGCTTCTCGCCAAGGTCCGCTGTAAATAAAGATTAAAGAATTGCAGTAGTACCGTACTACTAGATATAGTATAGAGTTGCATATAATACAGCGATTGCGTATGTAATGGTGGAGAGTAGAGGCTGCAGCACGTTCTTCTTGTGCATTCCCTGATTTTCCTTTTTTCTTTGGAAAAAGTAAATGAAATCGGGCTGCCATTTCGCTATCGAGCTGTAGGTGGACCGATTCATGTGATTTGGGAAGCTAGGAGGGCCGATCTGTAAACGGAGCGGAGTTAGTGAGTGCCTGGGTGGGTTGGGGTGGTTAAGAAAGCTGCAGATGTGTTTAGATTTTAGGTTGGGAAGGGTGGTTATGCATGTGGAGGGAGGGAGTTGAGCTGAACCGGCATCGTGCCTTGCACCTGTAGCTGTAGCCTGTAGGTCAGCGGAACAGACACATTTGTGCTGCCTCTATTTTTTTTGTTCAAAAAGAAAATGAATAACCGGTGATAAATATTCGAAATTGTGTACCTATGCCGAGCTACAATAACTAAGTAATAATTGGCTGTAATAACTTCGAACCATTATACTAAGCATCTTTATATCAAACACTACATATTGTGCATAATTCGCACGCACCCCTCTGAATGAAACACCGTTTAATTTCGTAGCTTCAAAAGTAATAAGGCCATGCAAATCATATGGAACTACACGTCGTCCGTCGTTCGTTCCCTATCCATAACGACATTCAGGCAACACTGTAACAGTACTTGCGATGCAGTAGCGTGTGGGACTGCTGCTGGCTGCCCCTGGGCGTTTCCCCAACGGAACGCGTGCGTGTGCGCTGATGTCTGATGATCGGTGACGATCGGCCCCGGCCCAATGTGGAGGCGAGACAGAGACGGCACGTGTTCCTCGCCTCCGCTCCGGCCGGACGTCGTACGCAGGCGCCGCCACGCGGTCCACGCGCGCGGGCCCCGGCCGGCGGCCGGTAGCCCAGGACGGACTTCCGGGGCTGCTTTGCTACACGGCAGACGCGCATCCGTACGTGCGGGCGTGCAGGCGACCCGACGGGAACGAACGAACCGTCGGCTCGCCGATCTCGCCTCCGCCTCCGCCTCCGCTCCGTGCGCGCGTCATCGCCGGGCTGGGCTGGGCCTCTGGGCCTGGGCAGGTAGGTACTGGTAGGTAGGTTGGGGTGCGTGGGGCCCGGGGCGCCGGGGTGGTGTGGTTTGCAAGGCAAGGGACAAGGACAAAGCGTGCGCGTGCGCGCGCGCGCGGGGCCGTCGTCGTCGGCGACACACGGCACCCCCGGCCCCGGCTAGCTCCCCAATCCTTTCGCCGCTGCCGCTCTAGCTCCATGACCTCCATCATCAGACAGAAGAGTAGTGCACTAGGTGCCGTCCGCGTCGCGCCGCACGTCGCCGCGCGCGGATCGCCTCGGCGCGCACCAGCGACAGAAAAGCGGGCCGGGGGTTGGATTCGCGGCGCTATGCCGCTCGATCGGCGGGTGGCTGCTGACTTGGATGCGACAAGTAGACAACCATCCATGCATTCCACCTTGCTCCGACGACTAGTACCTGTGTGCGCGGCTCAGCGGCGCCGTGCATGCCCCGTGCCGGCCGGAAAACGCATGGTGTCGCAGTGCGCGCGATGCATGGTGGCTGACGTGACCGAATCTGCACGCGCACGGCGCACCAGCAGCTAGCGCTCCTTGTCAGTTGTCGTCGACGGTGTGGCGCGCGTTGGTGGGGTGCGTGCAACTGCCCCCCACCACAAACGTAGCGGCGACGCAGCGACGGCCGGTGCGCTGGGTTACCTGTCTCCCTCGGAGCCTTTTCCTAAACCTGCAGCTGCAGGGGCGCGTATAGCTCGATTTGTTGGATTTTGGAGTGCGTGTGTGTTCAGAACAGGCAAAGAGACGACGGGGACAGACAGACTCACAACAGCCGAGCATCAGGAGGAGCAGCACACCAAAAGGCCGCTGCCGGTCAGCGATGCTCCGAATGGACGCCGTTGCCAGTTGCTTTGCTTCGACTGCTTCCCGACGCGGCTGCGGTAGCGCAGCAGTAAGTACGAGTACAATGCAATGGCGCAGCCGCTGTCTGTAATTTTGTACTGCATTGTCTTGACTGACCAAGGGACATGGTTCATCTTTTCGTTCAATTTCATTCTTTTACCAAAGTTTGACTTGTATTCTTGAATTTGGAATTGAAATCCATCAAATTTTAGACCGAAAAATGCTTTCCGCATACCACCGAAAATGGAAAAAAATCCCAAAA
This sequence comes from Paspalum vaginatum, assembly GCA_030272315.1. Classification (NCBI taxonomy): domain Eukaryota; kingdom Viridiplantae; phylum Streptophyta; class Magnoliopsida; order Poales; family Poaceae; genus Paspalum; species Paspalum vaginatum. The sequence continues at coordinate 4,894,146 of CM059021.1, read as the reverse complement.
TTTCGCATTTTCCGACCGAAAAGTTACACCAGAGGACTGGACTGACCCGCCGATGGCGAGGGCGGGTTGCCTTCTTGAAGCGCTCATGGTCCCGCTCCCGCGTACAAGTCAGGCCGGTAATCCTGCTTTACGGACGGTAATCCGGCGACTATCCAATAATCTCTCCAAACTTAGTATGTTTTCTCGGTTCATGCAAATTGCTCGGTTGTTTATATTCGAGAATGGAGATGCAACCAGTATTAAAAAATGAACAATTTTATTATCTGGAGTTGAGATACTCACTACTAGGTTTAGAAATTTATACAGTTGGAGTTATTGGGCATACGAGCCTTTTAGGAGTTGTTCTGTTCCTAGTTTAAATTATATATTTTTAAAATAAAATCACTTCAATCAGATTAAAAATGGTGGTGATGTTATTAATCATCAAAAAACAAATTAGGAGCATGTTTCAAGATCTAGTAGTTCAGTTATGAACCGGCATTCTGCTTTTCTTCTGCATGACTATATGCTGGAGACATGCTTGTTCACATAACCCAGTCATTCTAATTCAAATTATCTGTTGCTAGATATGCTTTTTCTTTAGGGCGGAAGTCCTTGTATCGTACCTTGCTTTACGAACTGTAGCACTCCACTTTCGGATCCTTGCTGCATAAGCTACATTGATGCTTAAACACCAATGACACATCGAAAGAATGTGAGGACATGACTCAATAGCAATAAGCACTGTCGGATAGTTGTGGATACATACGGCGCTAGTTGTTACGATGTCTCGTCGGTAGAGGAGTGTAGGCTGTGACTAGAGGGAGTTGAACAGTAGCACTTGAGAAACTCAAACTCAAAACTCTTAAATTTAAAACACTCAGAAAACTGGTTAGACATCGTCCACTGAATAGATACGTGTCTAGCAATCATTTGATGTCATCCACTAAAAGGATACACACCAAGTGAGCGGAAGCACTCAGCAACCACAAAAACCGAAAGTCAAGAATAGGCTACAACACTGCCAAAAACCAAAAAGAAACCCGGCTGCCCTGACCTTGCTGGACTGTCCGTTGGACATTGCAGGACTGTGTGGTAGGAAAGTCCAATGACACAGGACCATCCGGTGGAAGCTGAGACAGAGGCCGACGTAGGACTGTCCGGTGCACTTCACCGGAATGTCCGATGGAATACCGGATAGTCCGGTGGAACCCCATAACTTGAGTTTCCAAACCCAAAACTTGACCAAATCCTCTCCGAACTTCACAAAATTTGACACTGGCTATCCTAGCACTATTCCAAAGCTATTTCTAAAAGATCTATTGAAAAAATCACGGGATCAGTGGGAATTTCAAATCTCGTGAAGAGGGGTTTGGGCGAGAAAGGAAAAACTCAAGAATGTCTTTCTCATGGCAATCCTGCGGGATTGAGATGTTCTATGACATAATCTCCACGTCCTTGCAGGTCCAAAACACCAAAAGAACATGGTAACTCATATGCAAACCGAAATCACCAAAAGTCTTTGAGTTTACTCAAAATCCAATATAGAAAGGGGGAATGACAGGGTTGCACACATGCCCTCAATTTGAGGACGATTCATACTTGGATTGAAGTGGGAAATTAGTTCATACAAGATCATGCAGCCTACCTCCCTTCATCCTATCTATTGATACAAAGGATTAGCACTAAACTCTTCAAAGTCTAGCTCTAATCCCCGCTCTCTCTAAGCTCTGCATGGAAGTGCTAAGCCTAGAGTTTTAAACCATCCAAGTAATCTATCTAAGACAGTCCACTAGTCTATTTATAACCCCGGTCTAACGATGCAAATTAACACTAAGACCCTTATGCTAAAAATACCCGAAAAGCTGAAATGGAAAAGATTCATTTGGCCAACTACAATGACGCTTTGATCTTAGTTCTTCTCCACTCCTCGCTTGGATGTAGTCCGAAAGCTTCCCAGTATTGAAGTTAGAAATCGGAAAACTTTATTCTGCAGGCTTTCTAGGCTCTTAGCCCAATCTTCTATCTTCACAAGTTTCGACCCACTCGACAAGTCTTGGTAGCTTGGGTGGCGGTTTTGAGCAGAAGCCGCCAAAGCTCCTCTCGAAACGTCTTTGCGCTATGCACTCGGGTTGGAGCACCACGGCGGCACCGAGCTTCTCCAGTCCATCGGGGCCGCCTCACCACCCATCGGAGGTCTTACACAGCCGCTGCCATACCGTCCCTCCGTGTACCGAGCTCCCATGATCGACCAACGCCAGGATCTTGTGCCTTCAATCCATTGGAGGATTTGTACCTCAGTCCATTGAGGTCTTTCTCCTTCTTCTACCTCTAGTCCATATGAGGGCTTAAGCTCGTTGACAATCACTCATCGTACCAGGAGAGCAATGAGGCCGGTCTATTGGCTCTCACCGTCCTCAGCCTATGCTAGGTTATTGGATTTTAAATTTTGTTTATCCGTCCAGGTGGGGATCGGATCATCTAACATGAGTCATGCCATGATGTTTTGTCACTGCCATATAGGGTCAGGGTCCACGCATCAGTATGTGGCATACGCAGGAGGAGGATCCTCTCTGGTAAGGCCTAGTTTTCTTGTGACGAATTCACAGTTTCGCTCTAGCACAATGATTAATCGAATATAGTACAAGCAAATGTCGAGCACCATTGTGCTACATCACTTTACTCCTCCTGTCTGCTCTTTTCATCCGCAAATGCAAGTACGAGTGGTAATCCGCACTAGCAAGACAAATGATGCCACGTGTTGGGTTCATCAAGGACGAAGCCTAATAAATTTTGTGAATGATAAAGCCTTCGCTAGCAAAGAAAATATGGACAAAGGTTAGAAAGCATAGTCGAAGGTTGGAAACGTAACTTACTTACCGAGTCATAACATCTTACCTCAAAACCCTAGCCATCACGGTCATATTTATTGAGGGCGGTCATTTACACATCTTCCTTTGAAGAATTCTAGAATTGCAAATAGATCCCTATGCAACATGGCCCGGGCATTTTATGGGCCGGGCCTTCGAGGGGCTAGGAGGCCTGTTTTTCCCAACACCACGTGTCATGTTTAAGACAGGAAGTGTGCCAGATCATTCGACCCTCCTAGACATATGAAGCAAACTATTTCTAAGGTCTTAGATTCGTATAAAAATATATATCCTGGAATGTACGCCTCTTTTCTACTAGCCAATCATGCTAATTCCAGGTTAGTGATCGTTCATTTGTTTCTATGTAATCAACAATATCTCCCACTCCATATTCCTTTATTTCTAATAGAAAAATTACATTGACAAGTCGCCATAATAATTTTTATTCGCAAAAAAAAACAACTAGAGGGTATACAGCCTTATATAAACTAGGTTATCAATGAGGGAAAAAAAACTACAAACTACATAGCTCTGCAGGCTGCAGCCTTCAGGTTCAGTACAGCATTGGCATGGTGCTACCAGTACGCAGTTCCCAAATGTCTGGAACTCTGAATCATGTCTCATTCGGCAAGATATCATCAACCAACAGCTGGGATGTTTCTATTCCATTACCTAAAAAACGATATCAACCAACAACCGATGAAAAAAAGATCTGGTGATTGTCGCAATAATAATGTCCACAGCTCCAAACTAGCAGGTGGCAAAAAGAAACCACACGCTCTGCAACATGCCAACCTTCATGAGCCAGCCTTGAGCCTCCGCACAAGTTCTCATCAGGCCAACCAAGAAAGAGTGAACAACCAACACTTGTCCCGATCGCAGCACACGGGTGGCTTGCCAATTTCAGGTCCTTTTGCCAACTTCCTCTCCATGTGATCTCATGCAGTAGTCCAGCTAGCACAAGGTCAAAGGCCACCTTGCTATCACGGCATCACCATATGCTAGTGTCAGAAAAAAGTTGAAAACGTGTGGTCTTTCGAGTTCCGAGCTGCTCAACACAATGAGAAACTCACATAGTCACATGCAAAGGAGCAGCTATCAGTTCAAAAGACACACACGATTGCAACGTTCCAGAAAGCACACGAGCCGTCTCTTGCAACACCATTCAATCAACAAAGCATGGTACTGCTACTTGCAGTATTTGCAGGCTTGATTTCATATAAAAGAAGTACCTTGTGTACAGGCCTACAGGGCGCTGAGACATCACTTGTTCCACAGATTTAGGTGCCATATCTTTTTGCATTGGCATCTTCATCATCTTCGTTGAACTTCATCATCAGGCCATGGCAATGGCCTGTGCTCTGAGTTCCATCGACAAGAAGAGCAGTTTGCTGACACTTACGGCGGCACCGGTGAAGAAAATAGGCAGGATTGCAGCTTCGTGGGGGAGACACGCATGGAGTATTGGAAGCGAAGATCCAAGGAGAGCTGTTCATGCTCTCAAGGCCGGGACAGCTCTCACACTCGTCTCCCTCTTGTACATACTCGAACCTTTCTTCAAAGGAATTGGGAAGAACGCCATGTGGGCCGTCATGACGGTAGTTGTCGTTCTTGAATTCAACGCAGGTAATATAATCCACATCGATTGACCGTATACTATATATATCAAGCTGGTGATAATTCTTCTTGAACATGATAGTAATAAGCTATGGTATTGCTACTGGTCAACAGGAGCAACCATATGCAAAGGGCTGAATAGAGGGCTGGGAACAGTGTTGGCAGGCTCTCTAGCACTTCTCATTGAGCTTGTAGCAGCAAGCACAGGCAAGGTTTTCCGCGCTTTCATCGTGGGAGCTTCGGTGTTTATAATAGGTGCGCTGCACATCGAATTAATCCATTGCTTGGTCATGCGGTCATGCCACATGCAGCTCGATCAGTGATACTTGGTGTGTTAACTAATTATTGCTTTTTATTTCCTTTGCGTAGGATTTGCTGCCACATACACTAGGTTCTTCCCATCAATCAAGAAGAGCTACGATTATGGTGTGCTAATTTTTCTCCTGACCTTCAACCTGATAACGGTGTCGAGCTACCGTGAACACAGCGTGCTGCCGTTAACGAGAGATCGCCTAATCACCATTGCCATTGGTTGCACGATCTGTCTGTTCATGAGCCTCTTGGTACTGCCAAACTGGTCTGGTGAAGACCTCCACAACAGCACAGTTGGGAAATTTGAAGGGTTGGCAACGTCAATTGAAGGTGGGCACCCACTGCTGTCTTGTAGGTTATTGCAGTCTGTAAAAATTATGACACTCACCAAAAATTCTTACCAAAGGAAGGTTGCACAGCTTGTGTGAACAAGTATTTCCGAGACCAGGATAAAGACGGTAACGCTCCTGATAAGCAGGAAGTGAGAGCTTCCATTCAACTCGGCTATAGAGTGGTCTTGGATTCAAAATCCAGTGATGAGACCCTAGTGAGCAACTTCTTCCTTCTAATTTTCCTCTCAATATACGGAGTACTATGTTACAATGACGGCTTGACATTGCTAACAAAATGTGCAGGCACACTATGCAAGCTGGGAGCCAAGACACTCGATGCACTGTTACAGTTACCCATGGCAAAAGTATGTGAAGCTCGGGTCCGTGCTCAGGCACTTTGCATACACGGTTGCAGCACTTCATGGGTGTCTGGAATCTGAGATTCAGGTACGGCAAAAGCCCCAACTTTTATACATTTTTCTGCATCCCTCAACGAACTGAATTCTCCCTGGATAAACCCTGCTCACGTCGGTTACTCCCGTTGGCATCTGTTAAAGACTCCGCCGTCCGTGAGATCATTGTTCCGGGATCCATGCACAAGAGTTGCACGCGAAGTCGTCAAGGTCCTCCAGGAGCTCGCAGTGAGCATGAGGCATCACCGGCGCTGCGCCCCCGACGTGCTCTCCGACCATCTCCACGAAGCGCTGCAGGACCTGAACTCGGCCATCCGGTCACAGCCGCGGCTCTTCCTGGGCTCCAAGCACGCGCACGCCGCCAACAGGCGTGTGCTAATGGAGCTCAACTCCGGGAAGCTCTCGTCGGCGTCGAGAGCTGCTACCCTCCAGCCGTGCAAGACTGACGTAACAGCAGCGGCGTTGTCGGAGCCGAAGCCGAAGCCCGCCGGGGCGGCGGATCAGCCGCCGGAGCGCAGCGAGAGGAGCACTAGCATGCTGCGGCCGACGCTCAGCAAGATCGCCATCACGAGCCTCGAGTTCTCCGAGGCGCTCCCGTTCGCCGCGTTCGCGTCGTTGCTGGTGGAGATGGTGCTGCGGCTGGAGCTAGTGATCGAGGAAGTGAAGAGCCTGGAGCGGGCTGCCAATTTCAGAGAGTTCACTGGGCATGACCATCTGGTCATCGATCTCAGTGGCAGGGAGAATAATACCAGGAACAGTAACGCTGCAGCACTAAACCCTGTTTCTGCTGCAGCTGAGTGAGCACTTACTAATTATGGAACCGGGCATGCACCAGTGTATCAGCCATTCCGAGAGAGAGAGAGAAAGAGAGAGAGAGAGAGAGATTTTTCAGAAAACATGGACTGCCAGTAATAAAAGTTGTTAGAAGAAAGCATTGGTGCAATTTAGTACATCTCCCACTGAATAATTTGTCGACATCCGAATAATTGGAGTTGTTGTCAAGTTTGTCGCATGAATAGTGCGCAAATCTTTTCGTTCTAGATCCAGTAAGCCTTTTCAAACAACATACGAATCTTGGTGGTTGTGCTAGAGCATGGTAGGTTGATGCTGATGCTGAATCAACTAATCATCTACCAGTGGTCCAGTGCTATTACGCCTTTTAGATTTGAAGTCAGAGTCAATCGTCGAATGCTTGCAATAATGACGTGCACACAGAGACACACTCATCACTGATCATCAGCGGGAGATTCAGTGGATCGCTGCATGTTGCCGTGGGTAGTCGGTTCTGGCAGGTAGACGCCCTGAGGCCCTGAACCTGAATTATAATTTTTTTAGAACTGTTTATTTTTATAATTTGTGTGCACTGCTTTAGCAGACGAGCGAGAGTAAGCCAAATGGAGTAGCATGGAAAGTTCAGGTGGATCCACCAATATCACTTCCAGTGTTGCCATGTTTTGGTAGTACGTCTGTTCACCAAAGGTTGGCGGAGTCTTCTCTTTAGACTTTTGCAGCAACGAGACTACCAGTTCACCAGTCAGCTGCAAGCCTGCAAATAGATGCATATCTGCACCCAGCATTGCCGCAGAAGTGCAGTACATTGGCAAGCTTCGCAGAGTAGTACGAGCTCGATCTGGTCAGCAATGGCCAACAGCTACCATCTGTACTACAATTCATGATAGCTTGAGGTGGCCGGCAGGCAAGGGTGTTGTACTGTTGTCTGTGGCGGTCTGTGATGATGGAGAAAAGGTAATGCATGGACGCGTTCTCGATATCGACAACTATCATGCCTGCGATGAAAAAAAAGGGGGTGGGGATCAACAGCTAAGTTCAACCCTCCAAAGGTCAAGAGACGACTTATTTCAGTCAGTCTTTTGCTGGTCAGCTAGGAGCAGAATTCCTCCCAGAAATTCAAAAATTGAGGAGATGGCTTCCTTCTAGAGTTTTGAAAATTGGGGAAATACTTTTGGTGATTCCGTGTTACACTGCATTTATATATATGTTCATGTTGTTGCGAGTTGGCATTCTGCTCTTATGTTGCTAATAATCTGCAGACATTCTGGTACCCCAAAACCTTGGTTACCTGGTCCACTTAGGATATGTTTTTTTCCCCCTATTAACAGATACATGGCAAATGGCTGCATGCCAATGGAACTCTTTGGGATTCTTGGTGCTAAATTGTTGATCACCGAACGAAGCCTAATTGTTAAGCAAAGTGAATACACGACTGGGACAACAAGAAGCACTGTCCCACAGAAAGGGAACCTTTTGTTCCCCTCTGTATGATGTGCAATAGCTACTTCTATGCATCAACTGAAGGTGCTGATGCATCAAACTGTCCACATATAACGATCACTCCGATTTTCAAATTTTTGCAAAATTAACTTTTGGGCACAACGTTAGAATATTTATCTTATTAAAAAAATACACAATATAACAAGCTACAATTAAAAGAGTCACAGAAAAACAAATGATAGCCATACACTTATCGTTTGAATATGACAAATAGTCAGACTTCGTATCTAAAAAAGTGCCACACATCAGAAAACTATGATAGTGCTTGCTTGCTGGATTTCCCAATCAATTACTGTAGGACCTACTTTCCTATCTCTCTTTTTGCCGCAAAAGCCAAAAGAATTTTGATTTATGAAACAAAGTCGGATAGCTTGGTAGGAATTTTCTACTGTCAGAGTGTTAGGTCGGGTGTGCAACGACTCAGTGCTGAGAGCTACTTTAATTTCCAAAAGCAACATACTGAGCTCTGATGGAATGGCACGCGCCAACCACAATAAACAAGAAATGTAAATGTTTTTTTTTGAAACAGAAATGCAAATGTTGGGATTCTGTAGTGCCTGGAGATGCCATAATATTGTATATAAACTGGGCCCAAATTCTTTAGACCCAGAAGCCCATAGTCCATAGAACATAGGAAAAAGTCCATCTAACCACCCTTAACTTTGGCTACAGTTTGATTTTGCACCTCAAACTACAAAACTAGGAATATTTGCTCCCGCAACTATTGAAACCAGGTATTTTTACACCCTGGGTGGTATACAAAGTCGGTTTTGTGTGACAGTGGCAATGGGTCCCACTTGTCAGATGACACATGGTAGCGGGCCCCACGTGGCAGTGGGGCAACCATCTTTTTCCTCCCTCTCCCTCTCCTGTACCTCACCGTCACCGCCGTCTCATCCTCCTTCTCCACCTCTCCGCCTCTGCCCCTCCCTCGCCACCACCGAGCTCTCCCGCCGCCGCTCGCTGGGCACCCGCTCTTCGGCTTGCCCTCGCTGCCACCTCGGCCCGCTGCGCTCCTCCGGCACTCGTGGTCCCACGTCCTCCTCCACCCGCAGCACAGGCCTCCCACGGCCATCGTTGTGGCGCTTCCGACGGCCGCCGACCTCCCACCGCTTTCCCCCCTGCAGCGGCGGCCGCACTGGCGGCGGCGGTGTCGATCTCGGACCCAGAGCGCAAGCGGCGTCGGAGGGCGGCGAGGACAAGGAGGTGGTGCGCGCTTACTTCAACTCGACGGGGTTCGAGTGGTGGCGCAAGATCTGCGGGTCGGCGACGGAGGGTGTGAACAAGGTGCAGCTGGACATCTGCGAGCTGCGGCGGGGAGCTTGCCGGCGCAGAACGAAGCAGAGCAGAGCAAGAGGGAGAGCCGCAGCGCCGGCGGCAGAGGCCGCTGCACCACTCTCCCGTCGTCGTCGCGCCGCCACCCCTTTCTCCCTGCTCCGCCCCTCGCCTAGCCGCTGCCACTGCGCCAGCGGCCGTGCGGGAAAGGTGGGATAGCATGGTGCGGCCCGCGGTGTCGGCGGCCGAGGCTGAGGCCGCTAGGGCGTAGCTAGGCGCTGGAGCGGCGGGTGACGGCGCAGCTGGGGTCGACGTTGGCGACTGAAGCAGCTGGGGGCGGCACCGCGGCCGGAGCGGTGGGGGACGTAGCTTGGGTTGGCGTCAGCGGCGGCGAGAAAGGGGCAGAGGCGGAGAGGGAGGACGAGACGGCGCGATTGTGAGGTACGAGAGAGGGAGGGGGAGAGGGAGAGGGAGGAAAAAGATGGTTGTGCCATTGCCACGTGGGGCCCCGGTGCCGCGTGTCATCTGACAGGTGGGACCCACTGCCACGTCACATGAAACCACGTATACCACCCAGGGTGCAAAAATACCCGGTTTCAATAGTTGCGGGGGCAATGATTCCTAGTTTTGTAGTTTGAGGTGCAAAATCAAACTGCGGCCAAAGCTAAGGGTGGTCAGATGGACTTTTTCCTAGAACATATCGTAGGTTAGGTTATCATTGAGGCCTAAGGTACTGGAGGTACGGAGCGCAATGCAAATGAGTGTCCATGGCAGATCATGGAATCAGATGAGCCCGGCCCAATTCATATGGTAAAAGCTCTCGACACGGCCCAAAACTGAAACCGGCGCCGCAGGCATTAACCTCGATCGCCACTGCGGCCGGGGTCCACCTCCCAGCGCGGTATGGCTCGCCGCTTGTGCCGTCTCCCTCGCCTCTTTCCCCTGGCCTCCGCCGCATCCGCATCCGCCTCCGCCGCCCCAAAAGCTCACCACCTCCTCTCCGCCGCAAACCCTAGCACCGCGCGCCTCCGCCCCTCCTCGGCGTCGCCGCCGCCTGCGTTCCCCTCCCTCCCTCGCCTCTTCTCCTCCTCCGCGGGTACGCCCCTCTACCTCCTCTCGTTTCGCCTCAGCCCATGGCCCCCCGTCCCCTTCGCGTGGCGCTCGAGGACTGACATCCTTTTTCGGCTCCTGCAGGCGGTTCCGGCATGGTGGTCGTGGGCTCCGCGGACTCCTTCAACAGCATCCTCGCCAAGGTGGAAGGTACGGCGCCGATCCTCGCCCCCCCCCCCCCCCCTTCCAGACCATGATGCTGGACGCTGCTAGTCATCTGGTGTTTGGTTTCTTAGTTGGTTCGTGTCTCATGATTGTGTTGCGACTGTGATTGGTGTGGGTTTGCAGAAGAGAAGCGTCCGGCAGTGTTCTACTACACGGCAGTGTGGTGTGGACCGTGTAAGTGTGGTTTCCTTAGGCGCTTGCTGATGCATTTGCCGAGCTTTGATGGCTTACTTAATCGGCTATTGCAACTGCAGGCAGGGCAATCGCGCCTTTCATATCAAAGTTGAGCGACCAGTACCCCAGCATTCCCATCTACAAAGTTGACATTGACATGGTGAGTGTGCGACTTAGTTTTTTACTGTTTTTTCTTTCTTTACTCGAACATCTCTGCTTTTATTGGAAGCGGTAACATAGTCTGAGAGCAGGAACACCAGTTTACCAACATGACACACACGCACACGCACACGCTTACAGCAAAAGAGAACAAGTCTTAGTGATTCTTTTTAATAGCCATATTATTCCTGATTTTCCAAATAGCCTAGCCCTAGTGACGTTTGCAGAAATGAGCATACTAATAAACACCATGGTAGCAAAAGCAAAATCTCTGAGACCGCACCATGCAAATCTCAACGGCTGACACCCAGAAGAAATATGATCAATTGATTCATTTTTCCCACCCACACAGGGTACGTAACAAACTACTCTTCCAGCCCCTTCTTTTAAGAACAGCTGCTGCCTGAAGTTCATAATGTGACTTGTGTCATAACAACACCTTAGCCTTCTTCATCCCCCATCTGTATGTTTTATCAATGTTCTTAGCTCATTGCGAAAGTTGTTTAAAACTGAGCTGCGCTGGAAATTAAGTTGGGTGTGGGTCCTGTGGTATGATTACGCACACAGTTTAATATGTTTTGAACTAGAACAGTGTCCTTAAAAGCGGCTGTTTCGGTTCGTTTCACATCATAATGAATATTCTGTAAGACGATGGGATGAATACCTATGTTTTGCTCGTTTAATGGTCAACTTTCTCTATTTCATACCAGTCATGTTTATAATTGGTTGATAACGTTTATTCCTTTCCTGTCTTGGCTTTTCAGGAAGGACTGGGAGGTAAACTTGGTGAGCTGAAAATATTCTCAGTGGTAAAGTCTCTAGATGTTTTGTGTCTTTACTCTTGAAGTCAAAGTGTTTCTTGAGTCCTTGATGCAAATCCATATTTCAAAATGGTTTGACTTTTGGTGTGTCATTGCTATCTTCCGCAGCCTACTTTTCACTTCTATCACAAGGGGCAGAAGACTGGTGAGATTGTGGGTGCTGACGCCAAAAATCTCGAAGCTGCCATTGAAAGTCTCCACAAGTAAGTTTTTGATTTACTAACCTCATTTTCGTGGATGCTGCTTGAATAATCCTACGTGCAATTTGCATCAAAAACAAAATAAACCTGGACTAGATAAATTGAGTTTTGTACCTACGTACAAACAGAATACTTGTTCTCCACTTAAAAAGTACGCAGCCAACAATTTATAGTCATGTCCAGCGCATAGCTGTTTCTCCTTTGCAATGGTCCTGAAACTGAGATCATACATTGGTTGTGCTTTTGCAGGCAGCGATAGAAGTTTGTGAGGAGAGACTCGCATCATCAAGGGAGTGGTTTGCTTCGTCTAACTTGCACGAGAAGGGCGACACGCTTTTGGTTTTTTTTTTTCCTTGTGTCTTTAGTGTTAAGTTGGTGTTCCATGTGAAGGCGTGGAGATGCTTGTGATGCGCACCCAACCTTGTTTCGAGTTTTGAGGTCTTGAGCTTAGGCAAACTTTGTCCAGAACTTGAGATGTGTCGTGCTTGGAGAGTGAAAGTGGGGTGGTGGAATAAGGCGGGCCTCAATTTGTGCAGATTGCCTTGAATAGTCTGCTGGTGATGTGCATGTCTAGCAGAGTAGCAGCATGTTTAATAGAGTCCGCTGGTGAGTAGCTGCCTGCCGGTGCCCCTGCCGCTAGTCTGATTGGGTTGGGCTAGGCTTGCATGAACCCATGGGCCTTTGCTACACACGGAATCCAGCCCTTTGTGGTGCCTTACCTTCCTTGGAGACAGAGGCAAGGCAGTGTGCTGTGTGCTGCTCACCTCAGATGGGGGGTTGCACTGCAGGTGCGACGTCTGCACAATGACCAGACAAGTGCACAGGGATACGTACGTCGACAGTAGCGGTCACGTAGTACTTACTTGGATGGTTGCCAAATTAACCCATCCGATCGATCGATGTACCGAGACGACACGACAAAAGCAAGCCAGGTCTGCAGCTCATGGCACGACCACGAGCAGCGCAGAGGCTCCCTCCCTCGACGCCTCCTCCCTCCCGTCCCACGCCGGTGCCCCAGTCCGGCCGGCCTCCCCCGCTCACCCCTGACGCCGGACGGACCGGTCATCCACTCATGACCCACGGCCATGGTCACGGCGCCCCCCCCCGCACTTGATTGACTGTTGCATCACGAGAGACGAGGTGCGGGGGGCCGGCAGCGGCAGGGCGCTCGCGCGCGGGGGCTGTCCCCCGAGCTTTGGCAGCCCGCGGCGTGTCTCCCGCCCAAGTGGCAGCCGGCAGCCGCAGCGGCAGCGCGCCATGGAGGCAACGCGCGCATCATTGCTAAAGCCGGCCGCTGCCACAGCCGTGGTCTGTGGTGGGCTGCTCGTGCTCGTGGGGGCGCCTTCGCATCAGCGTGATGCCGGCCGTGATGGTGTGGTGGCGGATGGGACGGGCACTTGGACGGTCCAGTCCCGGCGCGGGGCACGAGGCGCGGCCGTGTTCCACCGGCGCGTGGGGCCAGCCCCGGCAGACAGTCTTTGCTCGGAGCGGGATGTGGTGGCCGGCCCTGGACATGGAGCCCGCCGTACGGACCGGCCGGTGTGGAGGCCGGACGCCCCAAACACCGCACGGGTCACGTCGTCCCGGACCCCGCCGGCAGCCTCATGGGCGCTCACATGGCGGGCGATGGCCGACGCGACGCGACGCCACGTCCCGCACGGCACTGCCGCGTCTGCTTCCGCTCCGGCCATCAACCAACTCTTTCTTCATGCGTCGAGTGCAGACACGCAGTGCTGTCACGAAAGCCCTCGCGTTTTGGCGTGTGTGAGATGCGGACGCCTTCTCCCTCTCCGTAAAACCAACGCAGGATGTCAGGATCCGGACCTCGCTTGTTCCCGCACCAGCTGGCTAGAGCCGGTCAACTGGTCAAGGCGGAGCTGAGCTGGATGTGTGCCGACTGCCGAGTGACCAAAAGCTTCGGTCAGGCCAGGGAGCTGATGCATGGATGATGGATGGCCGTGTTGATAGCCGCCTAGCTGGTAACGGTAAGGTTACTTTACATGGCGGCGACATTGTCTCTTTCTACTTACCCTTACCCCGTCCGAACCAAGCGACCAGGCCTGTTTCGGCTTCCTCGGTTTGGGCTTTCAGGCCCCAGGTTGCCATGGTGTCTCCACGCACCGATGCCACTGTCTTCGATCTGCTACGTACTAGCTCAGCTAGTCAGCTCCCTTTTGTTTTGGGTCGGTGCAATATATGACATCAAAATCAGAGACCACAATTTAACATCCTCACGCCACAATTGGATAAAATCACTCCATCAACTCTGCTCCTGCACAGGCTAGAAATCATACAAATATATGCATTCAAAACAAAGATTATGATCTACTGCAATTGTCCAATAGAATTCGCCCTTCCATCACAGTAGGCACGTGCCGGCTACTCTCGTGCACAGTACAGTGGGCACGCGCACAAGATCTGTGTTCTCAATTAAAGCTCATAAGCTAGGCTGCTAGTACGACACCAGTAGCTACTCTACATACAGTTCTCAGGTAGGCGTTATATAGACAGGGACAACAGACCAGTTAATAGCGAAAGGGGGTCCAAAATTCAGGTGCCGCCCCCGCCGCGCCGGCCTGACGAATCAAACCAATGATCTGATTCTGATCCGATGACCGTCTGGAAAAATTTTGACTACCAGTAGCCAGTATACGGCGCGTGCACCCAGCTAGCTAGCTGGTAGCGCATGCATGTTCCGGCCGACCAGTCATTTTTGGGCGCGCCTTCCGCTAGCTGCTTGATCGATCACCGTGGTCGTCGTGGATCGTCCTGGCTAGCACGCGGCCTTGGTTTTGACGACAAGGGTACGATCCATGCGCCTGCCATGCATGGCCGCACTGTGCGTGCGTAATACCAGGTCGATCGGATCCCGGCGCCGGTTCGTCGTCTCTGCTAGCTGGGTGGAATTTGACACGTAGCTGGGTCGATCACATGAGTAGCAAGCTAGCTCTATCCACACAGCTGGGACTGGGAGCAGAGGAAGCTGCAGGGAAGAAGTTTCTTTTTTTGACCAGCGATCAGCTACGCGATGCATGCAAGCGTACTACTAGTAAGTAGTACGTCGATCGTGACGCCGGCCGGCGCCGGCGTGGTGATTGAAGGCCATGGATGCATGTGCGCCCGCCCGAAACGCTCGTCTCGGAAGGGGTAGGGGGTAGGGGTGGCGCTCGCTACCTTAAGCTTTAGGCGTGCCAAAAGCGGGCGTCGTGACAAGCTGCCATAAGAACGCCGCGGCCCACTACCCGCCCCGGCGGCCGTCGCCGTGCCAGCGCTCTGCCGACCCTCCAGGCGTTTCGCCATCGGTTGGTGCTTGGCGAATGCATGCTTAGCTAACCTTGCACCGGGACGGGAACGGGACACGGCCGGGGGGGCTCCTCCTCCGACCCAGTACGGCGTACGTTGCACGGCCTATACATAGCTAATCATTGGAGTGGAGAGCGCCTGGGGTTTCCGATCCAACACAGCACCGTCAATTGCTGCGGGCGCCGTCGAAGAACAGAATCGGTGCATGGGAGCCAGAGCCTGCCGGCCGTGGGGGCATGCAACGCAACGCAACGCAATGCAGTAATCGTGACATGAGTGGCGGT
The DNA here is from genome assembly GCA_030272315.1 of Paspalum vaginatum. Lineage (NCBI taxonomy): Eukaryota > Viridiplantae > Streptophyta > Magnoliopsida > Poales > Poaceae > Paspalum > Paspalum vaginatum. Next base: position 4,878,840 of record CM059021.1, on the reverse strand, counting down.
AGCAGTCCAGCTCAAAGTACAGACTCCGTTTTCGATCTGCACAGTTCTCCTCCCAGCCTCCGACCCACCAAGGGGCCGGCGCATCAACACGAGCGGGCTGTATGCGGTTGTTGCATGCGCGCATGTGTCGTTGGGGCCCCGGCCCGGCCTCCATGGACCCACCGATACGTCGCCTCAGGCTCCGCCACTTGCATGCAAGCCGGAAAGCTTTCCAATCGGAGTCGGCCGGTGTGCATGAACTGGTACGGCTAGTTTGTATAGGCTGCCGAGACGTTTCCCACCGTGTGCTTCTGCTTGTGGCCTTGTACTACCGGATACATTATACGTTTGGGGCGAAAACGTTACCAGAGTAGGAGTGCTAGCACTGTGGATGGCCATTGGCCGGGGTGACGGCGAAGGATTTCTTCTTGATCGAGCAATGCAAATGGATTTCTCAGGGCTGGACGCACGCAGGCATACGGAGCGCCGGTCTGGGGTCCACTGCTTCGATGCATCGAGGATCCTACAGTGTTATCATAAACGCTAGACGTAGTTCGACGGTCATCTCCACCGTCGACTATTAATCTTAACTAACCATCGTCTAATAGGTCTAAACGTGTATTTATATCGTCTAGACATCAGACTAGGGCCTCTGACTAGCGTCCGAGTCGCAACTAAATGATGGGAACCTGGTGGGGAGACAAAGTGGCACACCCACCCAGCTTTAAAATTTACGGAGACTCTCAGAGACACCGGTTCTGGTTCAAGCGGTTCAATTCTTCCTATCTTCTATCTCCTATCATTATTCTACCTATTTATCATTCGTGCTAAATAATATTTTAACAATGTAAAATCCTCCGTTTTAGAGCAACCGTTGGAGATAGGTTTAGGACAGGCTTAGAAGTACGAGGCTAGTGCTGTGCTGCACGCCCCTAGAGGGAACAGAGGCCGGCGGGCAGGCTCGCTCCGCTAGAGTCCAAGCGGCCGCTGCCACAGCGGAACGGTCCGGGCTGCTGCTGCTGCTTTGGTCTTTGAGAGTAGCGGCCGAGCGCCTGGGCGCCATGCTGACAACGGCCACGTTTACATTGAAACCGGCGCCACGACGGTGCCAGCAACAGGCAACACGTGGAGGGCCGCGGCCACCCGTTGTTGTGAGTGTGGTCATATATCATCGGCCTCGCTCTTTGGTCGTGTGCTCTAGGTTCTTCCCGGCGAGCAATTGGCGATCTCTCACCGGACGGGGACGGGTCGCCGCCGTGGCGGCGTGCGTACGTGGTACGATACGAAAGGGAGATGGAGGAGTTGGATGCATACGCCTGGACCGCTTGGTTCGCTTTGACCACCCGACCCAGCCCAACCCAAATGCCTGCCTGCCTGCGGTGGCCCCGCCCAGCGTCGACGACGCCACGAAAGCAACAACGTGCTAGTATTGGAGCGAGCGGCAGCTCACTCGCTAGCTGATCCTCCGATGCTCATCGATCTCCCCCGGCCCGGCCGCGGGCCGCCTGCTCCTCCTCTCTAGGCTATAAATAGAGGGCCTCGCCGCGCGCTGGTTCATATTCCCCACTTGTACTCCCGCCGCTCGCCTAGCTAGCTAGTAGCCCTCCTCCTCCTCTCCGCTCACCACTCTCTCCAGAGTCCAGACCGACCGGCTGCCGCGTACACGACAGACACAGGAAGAGATCGAATTGGCGAGCGGAGAGGTTGATCGAGGAGGTGGGGAATTGCCCGCGCCGTCTCTGTGCAGGAGGAGCCGAGGAGGAGGAGATGATGGGGATGCGTCCGGGGTGGGTGGGCGGGCTGGTGGAGGAGAGCTTCTTCGTGGGGTGCGGCGCGCACGAGGACCGGAAGAAGAACGAGAAGAACATCTTCTGCCTCGGCTGCTGCGCCAGCATCTGCCCGCACTGCGCGCCCGCGCACCGCCGCCACCCGCTCATCCAGGTACTGCTTGCTGGTCTTGGCGCGCCGGTGGCGCTGCTCCGGCTCATCATCAAATTTAAGCTGAATTCGCTCGCTGGGGCTTAATCATCTAATAAATCTCGCTGGATTCGGGCGGGGCTCTGGGTGGCCTGTGCTTAATCTGTCTTGTTGTTGTGCTGCTGCTTGTCCTATCCACCCGGTACGGTCTACGGTGACCGGGGATCCTTATCTTGCTTCCGACGACCACTCCTCCTCCAGTGCTCCTAGCAGGCTTTTGGCCGTAATTACGGACGGCATGCTTGGCCTCCCTCCTTGAGTCCCAAGGCAAATCTAGCTTGGAACTCTATAGACCTCGGCTCCCCGCCTTCGATCACCGGGGCTCTCCACCTTGTCGCCTTCTGCGCTCCAATTACCCGCACCCCACTCGCCGGCCCCTCTGGCCTGGTTAATCATCTCCCTCGCCCACCTGTAATGTAATAAAAGTAAAAAACCGCTCCTGGATGGGTGGAACGAGAGCGAAGCACCGGCCGGCGCGGCGCCACGGGGAATTATTCACCGTCGCTCTCGCCCAATAATTCACTGCGCGTGCAGTGGTGTGGCAGTGCCCGGCCGGGGGCGAAGCTGATGCGCCTTGGCCGGACGCCCCGAACAAGCATAGTCTCACGATTAGCCAGGATTTCCCATCCGCCGCTGCGTGATGCATGCGATGCGCGCGCTGGCCTCCAACCTCCAACCTCCTCTCCTCTGCCCTTTTTTAACGGTGCTAATAGCGATCCCGCTGTAGCTGCTGCTGCTGCTGCTGCCACCACCTTCTGTGATGACGACCAAAGGCTGCCTGCCTCGGCTCGTCCAGTCCAGTGGACAGATCGTAGATGGATGGATAGGTTCCTCCGGTACGGTTGGTGCTGCCATGCACGCGAAGCCGGTCTGACGCTGAATTCAATCGCGGTAGTACCGGACCTACTGGTACGTATAGAGCACAGATGGGGTGGGTTATCCGGATGGTTTTGCCAAGTATAGCAAAGCATCGTCCTCGTCCCCCCTGATGATTCCTATCCGCGCGCTACCTCACCGCTAGCTCCTCTCCAGTCAGTCCACGCCCTGCGTTCCGAGACGAGACGAGGCGACGCTGCCGCCTCCGCTGGTTGGCTGGGGAATGGCGGCCTGGGCCGGCGATCGATCGGCGGCTCGTCCCGCTGCCTCCTGCCCTGCCACGTCAAACAGTGGCGCTGGCGGTCTGGTTGGAGCTTTGCCGGTGGCAGCTACCGCTCCCTGCGCTGGTTGGTTTGGTTTTTACTGCACCCTCCGTCCGGCTCCCACTCCACAGGTATAGTACGTCCCTGCACCCTGCAATGCATTGCAGGCACGGGTAACTCAAAATTTTACTCCTCCAAGGCTATTCCTAATGGTGTCGTCTAAAACGGCTACATATACACTGTTTGACATTGTATCACTACTATATACACAGAGATAGACAATGCATTTGTCCATTGACATTGGGATCGAGATACGGACCTTCTCTCGACACTGTTGTTCCGCTTTGCATAGGATAGTGTAATAGTATAGTATAATCCCTGCTCCGCCGCCTGCTACCGTCCAACCGGGCCGGCCTTGAGGGGAGCTACGACTAGGACTATTCATGCCTTCAGCTCCCCAGTGCGTCCATTTCACTCGCGGTACCGGTGCGTTTTTACCGCGGGGGAAAACACCCCAGCCAAGCCCACCACCAGGACCAGCAGGCCTGAAACGCCCGAGCGTGACCGTTGTGCCCTCCGGCTGTCGCCTGGACTTTCCCCGGCGGCGGGGGCGTTTCGGTCGTTGCGCGTCCGCTGCGCCAACAGTGGACGGAAGCGAAGCGCCCCCCCTTTGTTGGTCTCCCGCGGCGAGGATGGCGACGAGCCGCCGGTCAAACCCCAGCAATTATTACCGCCCACGAGCCACCCTGCAGCCAGTCGAACCTTTTCTTCCCGGCCCGCTGGAATTATTGGACACACGTTCACACGCGGCACCCGGCCGGAAGGTGAACAGTACAGTACCAAAAATGAACTGCACGACGACGGTGATCGTATATATATTATATAAAAACCGTTCGATTGAGACGGCAGCAGGGAGTAGCAGCCGAAGCCGTACGCAGTTACTATGCCGGCTGATGAATGCGTTCTTCTGTTCTGGCTGCGCAGGTGCGGCGGTACGTGTACAACGACGTGGTGCGCCTGGACGACCTGGAGAGGCTCATCGACTGCTCCTTCGTGCAGGTGAACACGAATGCATGCATGGGTTCATGGGTAGTAGGCCGCTGCGTGCGTGCAGTGCACGGGCGGCCGGGCCCCCGGACTGGATGATTCTACGACGTACTGACGACGCCGATCGTGTGTCTTGCATGCGTGCAGCCCTACACGATCAACAGCGCCAAGGTGATCTTCCTCAAGCCGCGCCCGCAGTCCAGGCCCTTCAAGGGCTCCGGCAACGTCTGCCTCACCTGTGACCGCATCCTCCAGGAGCCCTTCCACTTCTGCTGCCTCTCCTGCAAGGTACTGTGTACCTCCTATCCTACACATTGTAGTTACGATGACACATACGTGCGTACGTGCATGCACGCTGCCTGGCCCAGAATCCGCTGCATGCATGCATGCAACGCGCGCGGCGGCATGCAGCTTTGCGTTGGTTTATTTTCGTGTTTATTGCATTAAGCAACGAACGAGTCTAGTAGAACTAATGATGATGGGCACGCATGGATACGTCGTACGCACGTGCAGGTGGACCATGTGATGATGCAGGGCGGCGGGGACCTGTCCAACATCCTGTACGTGCCGGGCGGCCCGCAGCCGCCGCCGGACCTGGGTGGCTGCTCCTACCCGCGCTTCGACTTCGACGCCGGCGGCTTCGACGACGACGCCGGCCAGGTCACGCCCAACTCCATCCTCGAGGACCCGATGCACCAGGCCGCCGCCTGCTACGGCGGCAGCTCCAGCAACGGGTCCAGGGCCGGGCGGCGCGGCGACGATGTCCCGAGGAAGAAGAAGAGCGGCGGCGGCGGGTTCTTCCCTCAGATGGTCCTCTCGCTCGGCAACCGGCGGAAGGGCGCGCCCCATAGGGCGCCGCTCGCGTAACCGCGCGCCGCCTGCGTACAGATGGAATGGAGCCCGATCTATTCTCCCCACCACCACCACCACCGCGCTATATATATGTGCTGTGAATTAAGTTGTTCATTACCCCTACCTAGCTAGCAGTGTCAGTCAGTAGCAGTATTTAAGCAGTGTAATAATCCTATGATTAGCCATGTAGAGAGAGAGAGATGGGAGTGTTGGCTGTGGCTGGCTGGTTGCTGTGAGAGGGATGGATGGCCTTTTCTACTTTCTAGGTAGGGCCATGCATCTCGGTGCATGCAGTGTTTTGACGAGACTTGAGGCGGGGGGCAGGGGGGAAGACGAAGAGGGAAGCAACGCAAAGCTCGAAGGCTAGCTGCTGCTGCTGGTAGCGACTGCCCCGGTTGCAAGCCCAGGTAGGCACAAGCACAGGCTTCTCGTGGGTCATCGGTTCCCAGGACTAGCCGGTGGTGGCTACCAATTTTGTACTTGATGCAACGGGGATCCCGTTCGCTCGACGGCACGCGTGCTCTTATTACACCATGACCTACATATATAATAGATGATGTTGATGTCCCTCGTATCTTTGTATGATTAAGGTATACTTATGCTGTCCGTGGCTGAGAATCGTGATTCATGCGTCCATGGCCAGCGGATGCATGCATGCACACGGGCCATGATGGGTGGGTAGTAGGGCAAACATTTGTACTTGCGTTGCGTTGTTCGTGGGTCTCAATCGGTTTCATACTCGTTGTCTGTAACCCCGAGTCCTCTGATGTTTGACTCGTCGCCGTGCGACCGCCATGCATGGAGGGACGGCGGACTTGCTCCTCCGATCCGCCATTCATGCACGGCGGTCATGATGAGAGGGATGGGCGTAGTAGCGACTAGCGCGCTATATAGGTAGAGGCTAACGCCGGATCTGACAAAGGATGAAAGGAGGAGGTTTTCAGAAAACATGTATTTACAGCAATTTGTATCTGTGTATCTCGCCATCTCCATCACGTACTGTACGCAATTCACATTTTCCATGCGCACAGCGCATGAAAAGTACACATGCATCGCGTCTACTATACTAGCAACGCGGCGTACGCACGTATATATGTGTATGGAGGATGCGCCAAGCTAATTAATAATCATCCAGCTGCATGCAATTGACACTAGTCAGAACAGATGACGATCCATAAAGGCATTGTCAATGGACATGAGTACATCAGTACAACCGATAACATGACAAGGTAATTATAAAAAAAGATAGAGAGAATTTCGTAGGAGAGGACAGATGGATGAAACTCAGAATTACTTAGACAAAAATTGATATGGTATTTTTGAAGACTGAGAAATGGAAATCCTCACCAAGAATGGCCTTAGGGCTTCTCCAATGGCTAGCTATTTAGTTAGCTAGATGCAATTTCTTTCCTATACGGACACAAAAGGTATGAGAAAGAATAGTCGCTAGTGACCAAATAGTCACCGATCTATATTTCACAGGGCCCAAGACAATGAACAATTATTACAAGTATGACCATCTTATCTTCTATAAGTAGAGAGAATATATCGAATGATTATTTTTCTCATCTCTCCTCCACCTCAACTAGCTATTTGGTCCAAACCATTGGAACGCCCATCGGTATCGTGCTGGCTACTTTACCCTAATGGCGATTGGCGAGAGTACTCATAGATTTGACTTGAGACACAACAAAATAATTAGCTTAGCGGTAAGTACAGTACATGAGTATGATTTGTTGTCTTAACCCAAGGTTTGTGGCGGCTGGTACAGAAAGTCAAAGTGCAGCACCTCCTCCTAGGCGAGCTCCATGCGGCCATTTTCGAGTGTCGGCTTCTCGGCAGGGACACAAGGCCAGCTCACGTCTGTGATCTGTCCTGTTGGCTGTTGCTTTACTGCTGCTCGCTTGGGAGTTGAGACGACGGGCGATTATAATTTCTATTGTCGGATTAAGCGATTTCCCTTGTGAAACCAATGGAATTGCCGAATTCAGGGGCGCCACACCACCTGGCGATAGCGAGAAATATGAGGGCACGCTCTACGTAACCCTACAAAATAACGTACTTTGAAGATCATGTCGCTGTGCAGAAGGATGAGAAATTTTTCGAGGTGGAGGGAGCAGATGCAATGCAACGCTGTAGACTGGACGTAGGTAGGCAGCAGACAAAACAGGACTGTTGCCAGCCGGTGAACCGTTGAGTTTCGACTCATGCAGCTACGCCTACGCGCGCCCACCGCGCCCCAGACAAGCTTGTCGCCTCGAACCATCTGCCTGTCTGCCCGTGGTAAAACACCAGCTAGTGGAGTACAGTAGCTAGCTTGGTGAGATCGTAGTTCAAGAAAGGATTCGATTGGCAACTTGGTTGTTTTTTTTTTTAAATACGCCAGGAGCTCTGGCGGGACATCCGACGGCGCGCTCTAACACGAATGAGGCTGCAGATATTCCCGAACGCGCCTACCGAGCCACAGGCTCCGTCCCCTCACGCAGCACCCGGTTGTCTCAGCCAGAGATTGAACGCGGGCGGATAGCCTGGCCACTGCCAGCACTACCACCAAGCTACTCGCTCGTCCGCGCAACTTGGTTGTTCCGCACGTGATAACCGGCCAAAGCTATGGCTTGGCTTCGAGGTAAATGCTTCTAGAACTCCAGACGACAATATTTTCTAAGATTGTCTAAACCCGAGCGCTAAAATTTAGCTCAGGTTGTTTGGATACTAGTTAGAAATATTAAATATTGTTTAATTAAAAAACCCTTTGAATAACCCTTTAATTGTCGTACTCTCTCGGTTTCAATTTAAAGATAGTTTGATTTCTTTAACTCTAAATTTGACTAACTCATCTTATTCAAAAATTTCATTAAAATAAAATGTGAAAAAAATTTAAATCATAGTTAAAATATATTATATGCTAAACTAATTCACAATAAATAATAAATAATTATTATGAAAAAATTTGAATAAGATGAGACAGACAAAAGTTAGTGCCAAAAAGTCAAATTATCTATAAAATTAGGACGGACAGAATATTATTTAAAAAATTGGCAACTTGTTATATATTTTATTTTCATTCGTTTCACCATTCAATATGATTTAAGCTTGTCTTCCATTTTGGCATGTTCGTATTTTTATAAGATATTAAATTTGTGCCAAAAAAATGATGACATAACATATTTCTGAGTGACTACTTTCTTATACATTATAAAAGAGTGAGTTTTAAACAAATTTTTTTTTACCTACAATAACCTATGTGTATCCCTCACAACCGAGCAGCTTAGAAAAAGGGGGAAAGAGCGTGAAATTGATAGAAAGAAGATATTTCTACTTATTTAGTGATTGCCCAACCGATCATCTCCTGTCACGTGCCTGTTGCAGTAGATAACCTCTCCGTGGATTGACATCATTGCTGTTTCAAAGCGCACCCGCGGGTTGACAAGTGATTGCCTCAAACACAAGCTAGATTGCCATGCATGCTGTCCGTGGACCAACCCCTCCATTCATGGGAATGAAACTAGATATCTTTTCCTATGTTTGGTCTTATCCTAGGGACCTTTTGTCTTGTGAAGCTTGATTAATTAAGCTAGATTATGTATTCGTGTATGTAGTGTGTTTGAGTAAAAGAGAGAAAGCGAGCCTTGTAGCACATGGCCTATTTATAATTTATATTATTCTGTTCTTGCCTCGAATCTAGTTGCTATTTCATTTTAACAGCTTGGTGCCACCCATGCCCATGCATGCTTATGGCAAAATAGCTAGAGCAAACGTGTGTGGCAAAAATTAAATAAAATTTTGTTCCAACAGATGAAGCCATATAGTATAAAACTGGGACGATATGGTTTAGCAACAGGATCTTGATGGAAGAAAGGACTAGTATTATATGCGGGCGAGGTGCACAATGAGCGCATATTCACGTCCAGTGTGAAAGTAAACGTGCGCTCTTTAGGTGAATTATTGTGGGTAAGACCGTTAAGGGTCTAAGGGAAACACGAGCTAGAAACAGTTTTCTGACGGAGGTCCAATCAAGCGAACACTTATTTCATTTGATTTATGACCGAATCGGAGCAGTTAAGACCAGTGGCTGTCCACACTGGGAGACGGTACACCGGATGCAGTCGCGGTTTACCGTCCCAACCCCCTGCAGCGGCGCGCAAGATAGGCGACAGCAAAAATTGAAGAGCCCCTGCGCATGCTACATACCGCGTCGTATGGCCTCGATGCCATCCCTCCCTTCTCTCCTCCACGTCAGACGCAGCGCGGAGATCAATGACCGAAGGCCGGTGACGGCGGGAATGGAAGAGAGAGAGAGGCGGTGGCGGTGGAGCTCGAGGTCGGCGGGGGAGACGGCCAGTGGGAGCGGACGAGGAGGGCCGGCGCGTGCGACGACGACGAGGGGGGAGAAGGCGGCGCGATGGAGCTCCATGGCGCGGTGGATCTTGGGACAAGGCGGCCGGTGGTCTTGGACGGTGAGGCGGCGCGCGAGGAGGCGTCAGGGGAGGAGGCTCCAGGGCCGGCGGGCGGCGCCAGCCTAGATCGGCCGGCGGCGCGGTGGATGGATGGTGATGGGAGGAGGAGAGAGAAGGTGGAGGGATATAAAAATAATAAAAAAATGTGGTAGTCGGTATAGAGTGAAATGTATAGAATTTTATGATCGTAAAAAATTATTGACTATATTTTAAAAACGTGATTACTGGACGAAATATTCTTTCCTAGAGTAGGTGGATAGAGTGCAACGAGTGTGGACAGCCTAACAATAACCACATCAATGAAAAAAAAGAGAAATAAATCGACGACCACCGTGTATTTTCCTACACCTACGTACATTTCTAAATTGTTGCTTTTCTGTGTTAGGCTACCGTCACAAGAAAGTGCATTTTTACCGTTTACTACAGTGAAAACAGTGTTTTTTATATTTTTTCCGTCTCCAGTGCACACCTCTGTATTAATTCAAAGAAACAATGGGTTTTAAAATGTGTTTAAAATGAAACATCTTTTTTACTCCAACGTACGAGTGACGGCTGAGAAGAGAACAGGAAAGGCGTCATTTATGGGTCTGGACACGATACCAGATCGTAGATAAGGAATCCGCCACGTCCGTACAGCTTGGTTCAGCGTGCGCTCGTACCACACCAGCTGCAGCTGTCTATTCGTATTGCTGCGCTGAACCGCGCCGCCCGGAGCGCCGGCCGGGGCCGGGCCTGACTGTGTGTTGTGTAGCCCATGTGCCGTGACACTGCAACCTGGCTGGTCCTTGTCGGGTCACGAAGAGACGAGGACACTGATAACGTCTCTGTGGGGTATTGCTATTTTTCGAACGTTTAGGCCTGGCTTGAAATTTAGGATTCAAAAAAATACAGAAATTGGAAACTACATCAATATGATAGGAATGCGTATAGAAAACATAGAATAGCAAAATAGAGAGAAATTGTATAGGCAACCCTTTGAAAGAGTTGCAGAAACGGCACGGGAAATTCATGTAAGTTTTGATTACATTAGTTTTAATTATCTTAGATTACTCTTAGATGGTTGCTAGCAATGGCATAGGAAATAATGAACGTAGAGCTTTGTCTCGATCCTACACATCAAAGTAAGAAAAAAGAGGTATGAGTGGATATTAAATTTCTACAATATTCCACCAAAATGGCAGGCAAAGGAAAACTTCCAACACTATTCCTATGCTACATTCCTATGAACCAAAGATATGAATAGTAGAAATTCCTATAGGATTTCCAAACATATGTTTTTCCTCTGTTTTTTCCTATGAACCAAAGCCTTATGTCCAGGCTCAACCGCTCAACATCTTCCAAACTCAGCCGCTGAGTACCAATAATTTTTTGGGCTTCCTTAGGTTCATAGGAATTTCACGGGAAAAGTATAGGATTTTGGTTCCTATAGGAATATTCACTGTAGCAGCATTTGGTTTATAGGATTGAGCCATAGGATATTTGTAGGAAAGAATCCTATGGAGCTGATTTTAAAGGAAAAATTTGGGAAAACAGACATCCACTCAGAGCTCTTTTTTCTATCATCGCGTAGGATCGAGGCAATTAGAGAGGCACGTGATAGAAGATCACGGAGAGAGAAAGGCCAAGCTAGGCCCACATCGCTGGATTTACGGACTGATCACTGTTGTGTTTCCTACGAATTTCCTGTACCCATCCAAACAACAACTTTTACAACTTTCCTATGTTTTTTAATCCTTTGTTTTCAACGTGAATTCCTATCATATTTCTGTATTTTTCCTATTCTTGTGTTTTTTCAATACCGCGTTCCAATTCCAAAGGAGGACCTTGATAATAATAAGTACCAATAATTGACTTTCTATACTAGTGTACCCATCCGCATTCTGTAGAAAAATCTATTAGATCGTTTATACAGTCATCTCTAATAAAAACTAGAATGGTAGGCACGCTATGAAGAGAGCGAAGTTTGAATATAGATATTGAATAGACGATCTGTAATCTGTTGGACTCGGCTTGAGGAGCTATTAACGCGTTAAGAGAGATGGACTGCATACAGTGTCTCAGTAGTACTGTGTCACAGTTCAAAGAGGGAGCCCATGCATCCGCAGATGTGTGTACAGTTTCCACCTCTCTGGGCTCTGCAGGAGAAAACTCACGACATGGTCCTCCTGCTAAGGCTAAGTGTTCGTCCACTCCGCCGTGCCGGATCGAGCATCCGTGCCGGCATCCCGGCGTGGTGAACGGGGGCATAAACCCTGAACTTCCATCGCGGGACTGTTCCCAGCAGCTACTAGCGCATCTCATCCGCAGCGGCCACCCACAAGTCTAACGAACGAATTGGCCTGCATGCTGCATCGATCTTGCAGGGGGTCAGGGGATGGAACCAGTGTGCCGGCCGCTGGCCGCAGCAGGCTTCCATCGGCCATGGCAAAGCACGCATGCATGGGTTCGATGCCGCCCCACTGTTGCAGCTGCTGGCCCGATGCATGCCACCCCGTGCTCGCTGCGTACCTACCAGCACGATCAGATCACATCGGATCAGCATGATCCATCGTCCATGCGGCGGCGGCGGCCTTGGCTGTCCGCGAGAGAGGAGCACAGCAGGGGTTGTGTAGTGTACTTGTGCGCCGCATATGCAACCGCTGCTGCAACGGGGTTACGTTATGGGCGCATGGGGATAAACTCCTGGGACAGGGCCCTCCCTCCATATGCTCTTTGTCATGCCGCCTTGTCCCAGAGAATTGAAAGGCTGCTGCGCCAGCGCCACCTTGTGTACACTACTGGTCTACTGCCCTAGATAGCTTGTGTACTGCTAGTACACTGCATCAGATGTTTCTGTTCAATTCCAAGTCGTGGACCTAGGGAGATACTGTGCGCTACTAGATAGTTGTGACAATTAATCTAATACGAAAAACTTATTTTAGGTACTAACAATTAGGTATAGAATCCATGTGCCGCCTCTGAATATTATATTGATGCAAATGTAGCTTGAAGTACTTAATCTTCATCAGATCAGGGACATAACGCTCCTATGCCTGTGGGAGGAAGAGAAGAGCATAGACACTGTGCTTCCAATACCCTTTAGAGCCCTCAATAGTTCAGATTCGATAGGAACTTGCGAATTGTTACGACGACGTGTCACATAAATAGGTTAATCCACGAAAAGAAGGTTTACCCCTCTAGTGCCTCTCTCACTAGGGCGCCCAATACCCCCACCCTAAAACACCGTTGGCTAGACAGTTGGATATGTGTTCTGGTGATAATAACCTAATAAATAGGCTCTGTGGTCCGGGACCATGCCTAATGTGGTTAATGTTGTTGCCAATCATTGCAACTATTAATTAGGCTTAGATTGAAATTTCGTGGGCATTGTCCAATCAAGTTGTTGGGTCCGAGATTACACAACATACAAATTACTAACCTTTGCAACTGCTAAAGTTGATATCAAATAAACAAAAAAATCATCTAAATTGTCCACCTCTCGGGACCTAAAAAAAACACAAATGAAACCATGACTATTGATGGAAAAACATAACAATAGGCGTGGATTTTGTCACATTCAGGATTATTACTACAAAAGGTTATATATAGGTATCGTGTTAGAAACAGACGTAGAGGGAAAAGTAAGTGAAAATGAGAAATCCAGAGTTGCTGTATGTGAATATTTCTGTATAAATACTTGATAATAGATTCTACCCGTTGGGCGGGCTATGATCAAACAGGGTGAGATCTGAGATCGATCGATCCACGGTGACCTAGCCCGGGAGTAGATAGCAAACTGAAGTGACGGAGTGACGAGACTAATGCATGCTGCGAGCTCTGATCCCCCATCACGCACCAAGCCACCAAGCCCATGCATCTTGCTGATCGGCCAGCTAGAAGACGGAGGAGAAGCGAGGAAAGAGACGGCACTCGATCGATCTTTCATGCAGTGGCATGCAGACGCATGGAGGACGCAGTAGCGTGGAATCCTGCAGGGGCCGCGTGCGCGCCTGCGCGGCACTGTTTGCGCCGCACTGTTCGTTCTCGGAGCATTCATGTCGGGTCTCGTCACGGCGGCATCCGTCCATCCATTGATCCAGATACCAGGTTCCTGCGGAGAGGAACGCAGCGCAGGGGCCCGTCGGCTGCATGTCCGGCGGCTGCATGCGCTCCTGGTGGCTACGCCTCGGCCTCTGCGTAGACGACAGTGTGAGCTGTGGATGGCCTGTGCCCGGGGGCGGCTGCTGGCCGTCTTTTGACGTGGGGGCAGGGCATGCATGCAGGGCAGCTCCTACTATGAATTGTCACGTCGGAGGAAGGGCATGGCATGGGGGTGGACATGGGCGAGAGAGGATTCGATCGATTTGGCTCGCGCGCCCTGGACGGCTGGACCTGGAGTGGATGCATCCATCCGGTTCCGGTCAGTCTTGTCGTCCCTTGTGATTCATCGCGCCCACACCGTTGATTCACCTGTGCTGTGCGGCTCGTCAAGGCACTGTTCACGAATCAACCGGACCGCGGGAGCAAAGCAGTGCCGCGGCCGCTGCGGAGATCGGAGTTCACGTGGTGGCTGCCGAGCCGAATTTTCCCCAGCGCGCACCTACGTATACGTCCGGTCGCCGCCGGCTCCGCCTCGCTCGGTGGCGGGGCCGCGAGGAGCCTGCCATGGCGCCGGTTTTATTTGACCGTGGTATCGCATGCAGCTGCAGCTGCAGCTGCGCCGCGGGTGGACTCAGGAGTCAGGACCACGAGCGCACGGACGCTGGCATCGCAGGTACAGTATATCGCAGCACACCGGCAGTCCGGCACCGCACGACAGCCATTCGTTGGCGCCGGCCCGGGCCGTAGGCTGGTCAGCTGGTGGCCCCGGACCACCATGCCGCATGCATGTCCTGCGACGTACTACGTACTACATCCGTGGCGGTGGCGCCGCGATTGACCAAGCTGCCGGATCGGAGTCGGAGCACTGATGGAGGAGGAAAAAAGGGCCGGAGACCGGTGATGCGCCGCCGTACTGCAAAATTTCGCTGTCTGTCTCCGCGGGGCGGGCAGAGTTTCGCGCCGTGGCTGTTGGCCCTGTCCTGCCCGGGCTCCACTACTCATCTTTTAACCGTCCTCTTAGTTTGGGTTTTTTTTACCACCCCTCGATCCCCCTCCGTCTACATATATATGATTGTGACTATGATTCGGCCACGTTTTCATGGCTTCCTTCCTACAGCGAAATCGGAGTTCCATCATCAGCAATTTGGCTTGCTCCCCGGCGGGCCGTTCCTATCACTGTCGCACGTGTTGCATTATTGCAGTCGTGCTGGGTTTTACGACGCCGGGCCGGAGCAAGCATGCATGGCTGTCAGATTGCAGCGTCAAAGGGCCCGCCGCGTGCAATGTTCGTTTAGCATAAGCATAGCGCGCTATCACGCTGCGGCTTGCACATCGATGTATAGTCCGTCCGTCCGTCCGTCCGTCCGTCCATAGGTTTTGGACCCATGGGTCTCTGCATGATGTACCACTATTCTTGTTGTTTCAACCTCAAATAGAGATGGCTGAGACTGAAATGGAGCAACCAACCCAACGCCTCCACACAAGATATAGATATATGATGGCCGAGCAACGCACCGTTTCCTGGTGTCTCGGGGGTCTCCAATGATTGGCGTCGACGTCGTTGTTGCGAGCGCATGCGTGTACAGCCGCGCGCGCGATCGATCGACGTCGCCTGGTCCTGACCAGAAACAATCTGCGGAATCTATCCATCCATTCGTTCCATCACGGTTCACAGACAGACACCACCAGTCCACCACTGTCTGCAGTCTGCACTACTGGCCCCGATCCACCGTCCTCCCCCTCTGCTGATGGTGCAGTCTCGTCGTCGTCCCGAGAGCTAGACCCCGCCAAGTCAGCTTTTGTCTATCTCCACATGCATGCATGCAAGACCTAACCCAAACCAAACCAGCCATGCAGCACACACTGGTACGTGCCTCGTTTCATACTGCACGACCACGTACACTGGCTAGCTGACCTTACTCAATGATCGAAACCAACTGCAGTACTGCTGTGGCGGTACTTTTTTTTTGGTTCGTCTCGATCGATATACATCTCAGCAGGACGAGGAAATTTGACCAAAGCCCCAGCCCCAGCCCCACGCCACCGCGGCCCGCAGCCCAGTCGCCGTCGACCGACCGAGAGTGGTGTTGCTGCGCTGCACTGGGCGCTGCCCCTGCGCTTCGCCGGCGTTTGGTGGCGGGGGCCGGCGGCGCAGGCTTTATTTGCCACCGCGGCGGGAACGGCGCGAGCGATGGATGGAGGCAAATAAAGGATCGGAGATAATTTGCGGTGCTCCCGCGCGCGCGTACGTGTGGGATCGCAGAGATGGTCCAAATGGAGGGAGGGAGAGAGAGGACCGCACTGGCCGTGTCTCCCTCCCCTGCCGCGCGCGCTGGGGATCCGGCGCTTGACCGAGCCTTATTGGCCGCCGCGCGCGCTGGGGATCGTCCCTTTCTTATCTCCAACAACAGTAACCAACGTCCATTCGTAGTGAAAGCGGCGGCAGAAGCCGGTGGTCCAGTCCAGTCCATCTCGCGAGCCCGATGACTCCGAGTGCTAGCGGGCTTGCCTGCCCCCACACCCCACGCCACGCCCACGGGCTTGCCTGCTTCTGCCAGGCCTGGCCTCTCTCGCTCGCTTTCATTTCTTGCAGTTGCAGGGGAAAGGGAGGCAGGCAGCGAGTGCCGCTCGGGTCCGCCCGTGTGAGTGTGACCGATCGACCGTTGGCCCTCAGCGCTGACTGCCTGCCAGCCTTCCCGCCCGTTTGACCATTCCGTGCTGTCTGTCATGCCTACGGCTATAGATGTCCAAAGGGGCCGGGCCCAGCGGGCGGCACGAGGCCCGGCACTGTTTTGGCCTGGTACCAGCCCGACATGGCCCGATGCTCCTTGGGCCCGTGCCAGCCCGGCACGAGTGGCGTGCCGTGCCTGGGCCGAGAGACGCGGTGGTCGTGCATTGGCACGGCCCAACCCGCTCCCAATGGCCGGCACGGCCACGGCCCGGTGACCCCCAGCATATAAATATCCCTTCCCCTCGGCCGAACCCTAATCCCCATTTCCCCATTCCTCTCCTCCGCCTCCTGTCTCCTTGCCCACCCCGCCGAACCCTAATCCCCATTCCCCTCCGCCTCCTGTCTCCTCGCCCGCCGCCACCGCAACAGCTCTCCTCTCCTCTCCTCCTCCTCCTCCTCGCATCCGGCGACAGCGACGGCCGTGAAGCCTGTGGCAGCCACTGTTTGGACATCTATACTCGTTTCTCTCCTCCTCTTCCCGACTCATCTACCTATTTCTCGTTTCCTCTACCGATTTAGATCTCTCTGGGTTAGATCTCCCTCTCTAGTCGTCGTCGGCCGCCGATTCGGTGACTCTGGTGCTCCAACTACGCAAGGTATGTTCATCCATCTCGTTTTGTTCATCCTCTAGATGCCTAGATCTACAGAAGCTTTAGGTCTAGGAATAACTTTGCTTCTTGTTTTGCTTGTAGGTATCGATCATGCTACCGGTGCCACGTAGCCGTTGAGGGGCCAGAGCCGCCGAGGGAGCTGGTCGACCTCGAGGTCAGGCTCAAGATCTAGATCATGGATTTTGAAGCTTTGGCCAACGAGGAGGAGTGCCAGCTCCAGGCGCATAACAAGGAGGAGGATGCCCGCGGAGCCCTGTTCGGTGTCATGCCGCCTCCGCGTGATGGCGGTTCCGGGACTGGGACATGCTCCACGAGCCCTCCGGCCGTAGCAAGCCCTGCCTGCCGGTGCTAGCAACACGCGGAAGAGGGGTCCCAGATCCAAAGTCTGGGATGACTTTGACGAGCTCACCCTAGGTTATCGATGGGAAGAAGGTCAGGTATGGTGCCCTTTGCATATACTGTAAGGCCACTTTGAGTGCAAGATCTAATTGTGGTACCGGCCACTTGCTCCGACATAATTGCACTGCTAAGAAAGAGCAAGAACGTGATGGTATTGTTCAGTCAGTTCTTAAGTATAATCCTGATGGCTCTCTAGTTCGATGGGAGTACTCTGCTGCTGTTGCTAGAACTGAGTTGTGCCGTTTGATTGCTAGAGAGGATTTGCCTCTGTGGTTTGGCGAGTGTGATGCTTTTGCAGAGTACATTACTGGAGCTCATAATCCTAAGTTTGTGAAGTGTTCTAGGCAAACAACTGCTAGAGATCTAGTTAAGCATTACAATGAACGCGTGGCTAAACTGATTGAAACCTTTAAAACTGTTTCATCTGTTGCTCTTACTTCTGACATCTGGAATGGTAAGGCTAAAGAGGACTACCTATCTGTTGTTGCTCACTATGTGAATTCAAACTGGGAGTTGGAAAAAAGGTTAATTGGTCTTAGGCTCATTGATGTGAAGCATTTTGGTAGTAATATTGCTGATCGTGTTAACACGGTGGTAGAAGAGTATGAGTTAACCGATAAAATATTTGCTCTTACCCTAGACAATGCTTCATCTAATAAAACTGCAATGTCTTTTCTTAAACCATTGTTCAAAGGTTACCTTGGCTTTGAATTGCCTGCTAATGAAGATGATGAAAAATCTGAAGAACAAAAATAATTATCTGCTATTCTCTTGCATCAACGTTGTGCATGCCATATTATTAACCTCATAGTAAAGTGTGGTTTGAAAAGGCTTAAGGATTATCTTGATGACTTTAGAACCACTATAAATTTTCTGAATTCATCAAACCAGAGAATTCCTGCATACAAAAGTCATTGTTTGAGTATGGGTGTTTCTCCTAGAAAGTTTGGTGTGGACATGGATGTTAGATGGAACTCAACTTACTTGATGCTTAAGCACCTAGTCCCACATAGAAGCACATTTTCTGTTTTCATTCAAACTCAATATCCTTTATCTGCTGATGGTAGTCCTTTACTGACTAATAATCATTGGTATGTTGCTGAAAAAGTGCTATCATTTCTCCAGTTGTTCTATGACTCTACTGTTGTTCTGTCTGGTGTTTACTACCCTACTTCTCCATTGATGTTGCATCAAATACTTAAAATTGCTAGACATCTGAATGCTTTTGAAAATGATAGACTGTTGAGGCATGCTGTTGTTCCTATGAAGGAAAAGTTCCTAAAATACTGGAAAGAGATACCCATTCTATATGCATTTGCTTTCATTCTTGATCCTAGAGCTAAGATGAGAGGTTTTCATAAAGTACTGCTGCGTTTATCTTCTCTAACTGGTACAGATTACTCTATGCTTCCTCATGATGTGAGGAAAAAGTTAACTAAACTTTTTCAGCTGTATGAGACAAAGTTTGGTGATGTTCGCTTGCAAGCACATCAACCCTCCTCTACTGTTGAAGGTAAGAACACTGAAGCCTGGGATGACATATATGGTGATGATGATTTTGGTCCTGAGGGTTTTACTACTCAGAGTGGTAGGAGACCAGGTAGTACTGTACCATCTTCCTCTACCTCTACTTCTTCCTGGGCAACTGCTGCAGCTATCTCTGAGATTTCTTCATACCTTGACAGGTGACACCATCAATCAGTTTGATGACAGCTTTAGCATTCTCAATTGGTGGCATCAGCATAAAATTACTTATCATATTCTGTCTATACTTGCTAAAGATGTCCTGACTGTCCCTGCTTCTAATCTTCAGAATCTACCTTTAGTCTAGTTGGCAGGGTGATCGAGGAGCGCCGCCGCAGACTTACAAGTGACATGGTGGAGATCCTGTCCTGCACCAAAGATTGGGACTTAGCTGACAAGCACTTGCAGCACACTGTGGAGAAGGAAACAACAGATCTTGAAGCTGTTCTTGAGAGCATGACTCTAGATGGTGAAGGAGGCCAAGGAGGAGGATGGCAAGGAGGAAGTGTGGCTTGAAGAGTTGAAGTTGAATCTGTGACTCTAGCACTACGTTATCTTGCATTCCTTTTTTTAGCTGTTTGAACCTTGTATTGTAGTGAACATGAACTTATGTTTGGGACATTAGAACTTAGGAGCTGGCTGCACTCTTTTTTCATTCCTAGGGTTTTCTCACGAGGTGTGAGTTTTTACCTAGGAAGGTTTTTAATGAGGCAGCATACACACAACAGCTCCATATTATTATCTTCTTTTGCTTTGACATTGTTGTGTTGAGATTGTGCTTGAAATTCTGTTAATTTTGAGGGGGGTTTTACCCCTCGGGCTGGTGGGCGGCACGGCCCTAACGCGCCGGCCGGTTTTAGGCTTGCCGTGCCGTGCTCGTGCCGAGGCTTCTGCTGGTCGTGCTGGCACGGCATGGCACGACCAGTTCGTACCGTGCCGAAGCCGTGCCAGGGCCGTGCCGTGCTGTGTAGCCCGTTTGGACATCTGTACCTACGGCGCATGCATGCAGATGCAGATGTCTCATCTCATGCAAACCCCAACTACTTACCCCTCTCTCTTGAACCGATCGAGGCTGCCCGGTGGTCGGCTGGGACTTCATCCAGCGGCCCAGATTGTGTAGTTCTGGTGGGCCGGGCCCATGGAAAACAGTTTTCCAGGCACGGGCCGAGGGCGGCACGGCCCACCTGTAGGCTATAGGCCGACCGCAATTCACGCCCTCCTGTCCTCGGGCACCCGCGGCCGCCCGAAGCCCAAACGACCCGGTCCAGGAGGAGGATCTCTTCAGTGGAAGCGGAGGTCTCCACGAGTGCGACCCGCCACGTACGCATCGACGGCGGCGTAAAAGGAAGCGGCGGCACGCCACACGATCTGCAGGTATCTTGGCCGCCCCATAGGGCCATTTATGGAACCAAGCCTGCAAAAGCTGGACGACGAACGAGTCCGATCCGTGCGTGACTGCGTGCGATCCGCTTGCCGAGTCTCTGGAGTCTGGAGGAATATACATGCGCAGCTAGCCTTCCAGTTCCTGAACGGTCGCTTCATTTGGGGTCTTACTGCTTCCAAAGAGGTACTACCAGCCTCGCCAACGGGAGAGAAAAAAAAACGACCACGCATTTCGTGTCTCAAGTTCAGAATCCACACCAGACCAGACCCATCATCAATTTCATCGGCACAGCTCCGATCCAGTTGTCGAGTTAATATTCCCTCCCTATTTAATAAAATATAAATCATAACTGATTTTTTTTCAAAACTTTAATCATTCGTCTTATTAAAAAAAATTGTATAAACAAATAAGGAAACGAGTAACACTAAGCTCTCTGCAATAATAAAACGAATCACTACAATATAAGCACAACAAAATAAATGATAAATTACAATTTTTTAATAAGACGAACCATTGAAATTTTATAAAAAATCAACCGCGACTTATTAAATACTGAGGGAGTATTACGTCGCTCATGTACAGCTAGCTGTACGTAGAGCGCCGTAGCAGTACATTGCCTGTCATCGTCAAAGGCTACTGGGCTAGCTGTGCCGTTTAACCCTCTGCTCTCTATCTACTACTCACGCATGCCGACGTTGCCACGGCGACCGGCTCCTTGGCTTCGGCGCCAAGCCGCCAGGCTGCATGGAGTAGATATGGACTGACCAATTCGCTGCTCCATTTAATTTGCCGCCTATCAAGGGTCCAATGGAAAGGTCAAATTCCAAACAGAACTGCGATTGCGATGAACCGAACAGTGACCTATGCGTCACGTGTGGCAATCGGAGTAAAGTATATATTTATTTCTAGTCTGTAAATTATTATTGTATACGTAGACACTGCAGAGAGTAAACACCAACCGGCGGACGAACAGGTCCTTATCAGGTGCAGACACCTGGGATCGGGTATCGGTCAAGGGCATTTTGATTATTAGGCGCCTCCTACAGCTCTCTTTCTTCGTTGTGGATAGAAAAAATAGAAAAAAAGCTAACGACAATCAGATATAACGGAGATTTCACGTACTTTAAGAAACAAGGATTATTTTGCGTGTAAGCTAGTTCCTAGTGGTAAAATAAATTACTACAGTATTAATTTTTTTCTCCTACCTTCGCATCATCCGGCTGTTTGTTACGGCCACGGTGTGGACGCCCTTAGGAACCAAGCACCACCGGCATGCATTGGAAATCAACACCAAACATATGGGAGCGCGCGTGCGTGTCGGAGGAGCAGCGTTCGCCCCACGAGCTTGTGCAGATGAGCGGAGACTGCAGCTCCAAACTTTTCAAATTGCAGGAAAAAAATCAACCAAATTCGACCTTACAAGTTGGCATATAATTATGGTAAACTCTTCGTACCTCAGGGCGGATCCAGGATGATCTGACGAGTGATGACAAGCGGCCAAGTCTAAATCTAGAGAAGTCATATTAATATACCGCAAAAAACAACAACCATATTATAATCACAAAAATTTATATACTACGTTCGCCTATCTTTTTTATGACATATTGCTGCTAAGATTCATGGATGCACACGCCCCTTAATTTCTATTGGTTCTTGTATATATATTGAATGGTGCCATACAGAAAATAATTTGTCCAAAATGGCTAGATCTACATAGAAATTTTAAAACGCTAGATGGGCACTTTTCATGAGCTGAGACGAGGGGTTGGCTTCAACGCTCATGCCATTTCTTATTCTAACATCTCCAATCAACAGTGCTCCAACTCTATACCACTACTACGAGTACCGCACGACGGTTGCAGCTAGAACCCATGCACGGGCGTTGATGTCACGTTCTGTGGGAGAGTGTTGCTGCACTGCTGTGCTAATAAACAGTACCGCTCCACATGAATCATTCGACGCACCTGCGACACCTCATGTTCGACGCGATTTCTCACGGAATTGAACATGACCGTGTCCTACTGGCTAGCTCTCATCACAGAACAAACAAAAAAACGAAAAAAAATGCGCCGCCCTCGCCGTCGCTGGTCGTCGTTGCCACGCCAAACCTGTGGACGTACAGTCGCGGCAGAACACGTGGACGAAGACGAAGAACCGAGAAGATGCACGCATGCATGGCATGGTACGGTGGCTGGTGCGGACGAGGACCCATGCATGTGTCGTCCGGCGGCCTCCGATCCGAGCGTCAGCTCCCACGTCACGGAGGGGGTCCACCATCTCGCCTTCTAGATGTGGGTCGCTTTGCCGCTTTATTTGCTTTGCTTTCGCTTCGCCAACGCCAATCGCTAGAGGAACCGATCGAGCGAATCAGCGAAGCTTGCGCATCGAGTTCGATTCCTTAATTAAGGAAAGCCATGCGTCCAAGGTAGAGGAAGCTGCGGTTAGCTGAAGCTCCAGGTTACTGATGATGTTAACACTGTCTGCTCTCGCTCGACGGGCGCACGTACAGTAGCCGACGATCAGAGAGCGAGAGCTGAACAACGTTCTTGTTCAGAAATCAGGGACGACCGTTTAAGGAACGACGAATGTACTACTACTAGTAGTATATAGTGTATATAGTAATGTGTATATTTTCCCCGACACAATATCCCATCAAGGCGTTGTGTTCTCAACTTTACGTTACGTGTGCATATATTGATCGATCTTGCATTTGGAACATCGAGTTCATTTGGCGCAGAACACACACACTTTCGAGTTGCACCTCGTGAAAAGTCTGCTGCTGCTCTGGGCAATGCAAAGCGTGCTTCTGACCCGCAATATGTACATATACTACCACCATATCGTCGCTCGTCTATGCATGCATGCAGCCATGTCCATGTGACCATGTTGTTACGACTTACAAGATCGACTCGTGTGCGTGCAGGTGCAGCGTGCGTGTTCGCCGCCACGCCCGCGCCCAGCTGGGTCAAGGTGATGTGCGTCACTGCGTGCATACAGCATATGCATGCGACGACATTTAATTACACGATTCTTTCGTTGGTTCCATACTAGCTACCATGAGACATGAGACGATATCTACTCGGGCCGGTACTCATCACCAACGTGTGCGGTCCATACGTACTGTAATATTCAGAGCAGCCTATCCTGGTCGATTCCAGCTTGACTCGATCCTAGCTAGCTAGTTGGTCAGGAGGCGTGCTTCCTCAAGCAAACACATGCACAAGTAGTGGTAGCTTTGTAGGTGGAGATCTCTTGTAGGTGGAACGTGCAGTAATGAATGATGCAAGAACCTAGCTAGGCTAGCTCCTGCCCTATCATGGGGCAATAACTCGCCAATTATATGCCGACTTGACCAGAAATGTGTTTCTCAACTCAAGTCATTTCTTTAAGGTAGCCTACACGCGAAAGAGACGGCTTCCATAGTTAATAGAAAACCGACCAAAGTATTAGTCAAATTTTCTAACTAGCCATTTGGATGGGGGTTAACTCAAAGCGACGGTATGACCGATCCAGAACGTAGACGTGTTTGAATGTTGAAGTGGTCGAGACCGTAGCAATGATAGCAAATATCTAAGTAAAAGGATGGGCGTATAATATGGCACTCCCTCCATCCCAAATTCCCAAATTATAAAGGGTTTTAGACCTGATATATTCATTCATTACGTTATGTATGTATATTCAATACGTAGCTAGACACATTAACATTTTTATGAACGCGTATGGATAAAATGAGGGTTACAACCCCTTACAATTAGAGACAGAGGAAAAAGTATACAAGGGATACCAAGGTATATAAGGATGTGTTTGTTTCTCCTTGCGGCGGACACACTCCTCCCCACCGGAGTTTATTTGGGAATGAGAGAATTTCTCTCTACCTCGAGTGTCGCCTGCAGGCTGTAGCTATTTCTAATAGTGTTCTATCCGCCGTTGCAGCATAGAAAAGCATTTACAGCTCAAACCACTCGGTGGAAATATTTCCATTTTGTTATAGACAATATCAAATAAGATTCATAAAATTTGTTTCTATTCAACAATATGCATTAATTTGTTCAAACTAATTGTAATTGTTATGCAACGGCGGTTTAGGATTCCGACTTCGTTCGCTGCCGACCAGTTGCCTCTTCGTTGTTCGCCATCTTCCACCATGTTCGTCTTGGCTGGATTGTGGCTCGCTTGCCCGTCCAACTGCCCGTCAAACGACCGATTTCCTGCTCTGTGATATACTCTGTCGGTCTATCCCCCACACTAATAAGATGAGATTCAAAACAAATCTATATTCATGATATGACATATATGACGCCACATGGACTTCAATAAGAGCTGACATAACTTAAATTAAAGTATTATCTAAATACTCACTCCATCCCATAAAATAAGGCGTGCATGTATTTAGCACAATCTTTAATGCAGAAGTTTGACCATTTATTTCTTTGAAAATATAGCATCAACAATTACCAAAATATCATAATCTTAAAGTATTTTTGAATACGAATCCAAATATATAACATGCATAACTAAAAATATATGTTTTTGACTAAATTGTTAGTCAAAGATTTTAAAATTTGACTTTTCTAAATACATGCATGCCTTATTTAATGTGATGGAGGGAGTACATATTAAAAATATACCTAGAGTTGTGCAATACATAGAGTGGAACTAATATGCATGGGAAAAAGCAGTGTAAATGGTAGATTTATCCAACTGGATATAGAGATCATAGAGCACATATATATAGGCTAGAAAATGGACACAGAGACATCAATGACGTATATAAGTGATTTTGATTAATCGTAGTTAGTTAACTTATCCGCAAACCTCTAATATTTATGTCTTTTACCACCTCCGGTAAAGCTAAAGCTACATACAAGTCAAATTAAATACATATGATAGAGAGAAAAAACAAATTTGTTTACTTGTGTCTCCATAAATTTACAAATAGACCTCTAGCATTCGTATCTCTCAAAATACAAGACTTGTGCAGAGAGCGAGAATGATGTATTAGTATGCTTAATTCTATGAGGTGTGCGTGTGGGTTGAGCAGATCTGTGCGTGCGGCGAGTTATGTACAACGCTGCAACTAAATCCAATATGATCCTTCCTAGTCATGCCATCACGGAAAACACAATGTTGTTAGGCTTCAGATTTTCGTGGGATTATTGCTACGATCTTTCATCGTGAACACACCGCTGTACATCTTCAATAATGCAGGGCATCGTCCAACAGTTGAAGACTAGCCGTATAATGGCAAGTCCAATAGATTGTATAAATCGTCGTATATAAAAAACGACATTATAACAATAGACATAGTAAAATTTGAATATAGACGATAGAATGGAAATGACGATTCGCCCTTATTCATCTTGGGCTAGCACGTGTGGTCGTCGCGCAGCGAGCCTCAGATTGGAAAGTTCAACGCCGCCACGAGCCCAGGGCCAGGCGAAACCAGAACGAAGAACTCGGGCGGCGACCGGGGGGATAACGTAACGTAGTGTAAACACGATCTCCGAGGTGGATCCTGAGAGCGACTTGCATGTACGTTACGTCGATGGGTCTCCCCAGATACGGCATGTGCGCAATTCACCGCCGTGGATTCCTCCATCCGTTCCACACCCCCAGCCGGCCGGCCGAATCGCCGGCGCCGGCGCCGGCCCTCTTCATCATCCGTGCATCCACCAGTGCTGTGCCTCTGCGTGGCTCTCCTCCATCTTCCCCGCAGCTTCCACCGAAGCTTCGTACGTTCTCGTTCCAAACGGGCATACGGGCGAGCTAGACAGGACAGCGGCTAGCCGGCTAGTGCTGGGTCGGCCCGACCGCCGCCTCCACGGCTCCACATGCCGCGCGAGAAATATCAGCGTCGCACGCACGGACGCCAGGCCGCCAGTGAAGTGGACGGCTCGCGTCGCACAGCCGAAAACCCCCATCGGAAATCAAGACGCATCGCCGTGCAGCGGAGCCGCGACGTGACGTGACCGCGCGCTCCATCCATCCAGCCGACGGGGCCGGCCGCCTGCCAACCCCGCGCCCCGACGACGACGGCGACGCGGCGGCCTCGGCAGGCTGCGGAGCACAGCGGCACCACCACGTACTGGTGGGTGGGGCCGCCGCCGGCCACTGTTCCGCGGGCGGATCAACGACGCTTCTCGGAAGGAAGGTGGGAAAGCCCGCCAGCCCGCCCTGCTTGCTCCCGGTCCCGGACAGCGACGCGTCGGCGGGCGGCGGGCGTCGATCGGAGCCGCGCGGGCGATCCGACGGACGGCGACGGGTGGTTGACCCCTCGCGAGGTCACTATAAATGGCCGTGCCTACCTCCACCACCTCCCCCTCTCCTTCCGAGATAACCACGACACACCGAGGCAGGCAGCAGGCCAGCAGCTCGCTCTCGTGACTCTCGTCTCGCTCCGGTCGTCCGCGTCCATGGCGATGAGTGACACCGGCTCGAGCTTCGCGCAATGGGCGGGGATGTACCACCACGACCCCCTCCCGGCGCTGCCGGCCGACGACGACCTCGTCGCCGGCACCGCCGCCGCGGCGGCGAGCCCGACGTCGGGCGGGTCCAGCGGGAGCCCGACGACGACCAAGGCGGCGGCGGCGTCGGCCCAGCAGCAGCTGCTGCACGGGGTGGAGGGGCCCCGGGTTGGGAAGCCGGCCGCGCGGCGGCGGTCCCGCGCGTCGCGGCGCGCGCCCGTCACGCTGCTCAACACCGACACCGCCAACTTCCGCGCCATGGTGCAGCAGTTCACCGGCATCCCCGCGCCCCCCGCCGGCGCCTTCGGGGGCCCCGTCATCAGCTTCGCCGCCGACTACGGCTTCCCGCCGCACTCCGCCGTCATGGCCTTCGACCACCAGCAGCAGCAGCACCAGCTCCACCCGACGAGCCACCCCGGCCCCGCGGCGGTCGCGCCGCAGCTCCAGGACCAGCAGCAGCACCAGCTCCGCAGGCAGCAGCAGCAGTACGCCGGCGCCTCGGCGTCGCCGTTCGGGTACGGCAACGGCGGCCTGCTGCACGGCGGCGACGTGTTCGGCTCGCACGGGCTCGCGTCGGCGGAGGACAGGCTGCTCCTGCAGAGCATCCAGGCGGCCGCCCAGATGCCGCACATGACGCCGGCGTCGACCGCCGCCGCTAACACCGCCGCTACCGGGTTCTTTGCTTGAGCAAGCAAAGCAAGCGACCGGTGATCAGCTCAAGGCACGCACGGGCATCGATCCATCCGCGCCGCGGCTCGCATGGAAGGAAGCTAGCGAGCAAGAGAGATCGATCAGATCATGGGAACGACGAAGGGGATGGATGAAGTGAAGTGGAGGATTAGCTACCACTACCAGTTAGCACCTCCAACAGCACGGTTAATCAGAGTGACAGATCAGTCGGTTTAATTAGTTTCCTCCTGGCACGAGTTTATTAGCTTTCGATTCGCCTCCGCTTGTTCAATTTACTCCTCGATCCATGCAGCTTCTGTTTCTTAATTCGCTGGCTGCAGAGATGTAAATATCTTTGTTTTGATGATCTATCTAATCTTGTTGTGCTCCTGTGCCTCCTGGTCGCTCTCACGGCCATGTCATATCACTCCAACACCTCTCATGACTCATCCGATCTTCCGTGTTTGGACCGCGTTCGGTTGCTCGGCTCCGGAAGCAAAAGGTCGCGGCCGGCCGCCGGCGGCCGGCCGCCAGGTGGCCGTACGCACGCCGATCACATGTAGTTTTCGCCGGTTAAATGCGGTGCCCCGTCGTCCCCCCGACGTGGTTGTTGTTTCTGCACAGCGTGCATGGTGGGGCCCGGGGAATACGCAAGTGCATGCACCTTGCAAGCCTGACGTGTTGGTGACCGGAGCGAGGTCAAGGTCAGAGTTGTCATGCTGAGAGCCTCCATCCAGAGTTCAGTTGTTTTATATACACTAGCTGGAGTAGTTCAATTCGTTCTGCTACATACCCGGAGACCGGAGGTGGCCAAGTGTCTGAACTCTGTGATACGAGCACGGCTGATTCAGTCTTTTAGGGAGGAGTGCCTGATGAGAGCCTTTGTGTAAGAGCAACAACATCACCTAGACTAGAGTTAGGACCTACTAGCAATCTAACATGAGAGTTTCATTGCCGAAACAAAGGATCGAGAGTACCTGCATGTTGCACTTGCACATGGTTCTCAGCTGTGAGCAGTCTGAATTTCGAATGAATGAAGTCACTCTGAAACAGAGACGAACGATTCTTACAGGATCATCGTCCGTCCGTCCGTCCGTCCAAACTCATTGCTCACATCCTCATTGGGTTCGTCGCGAACTGTTATTTGCTGAGACGGCGAAGATTCGCCAGCGGGAAACGTCGGTGACATTCTTCACGTTGTTAATTAGCCTTCTGAAAGGTGCTGATTCATGCACATGTTCTGAAAGGAGCAGAAAGGATATGATGCGCCGTTGGAGTGTTTGGTGTGGATGCGTCGGCACAACTCCGGCCCAGTTGCATGCTGACACACGTCTCCCTGAGGATGATGAATGCAACCCCCTCAGCCTCAGGTCATGGGTGGCACTACTATTTGAGCAAAGGCTAGTCTAGCTAGGGATTATTTTTTTTCATGAATTTTGGTGATGGACGAAAGTAAATTCTAAAAATTTCATATTAGATCTATATACATGTGGTTTAGTATACTCTAAGCTTATTTTCTCTGTTTTTTGTTTTGTATATTCTTGTAGCCGATAGATAGATAGATGTACAGCAATAAGCCAATAAGTATGCTAATATTTTGTTTAAATATTTTTTAAAAATCACATATCGTTTTGATTCCCCTACTTTGATAGTCTGCGGCTGTTCGATCGCTTGAGCTACTTTCAGTTTCTTTTCAGCCATAAAACAGTGTTTTTCTCTCATAGTCAAACAGCCATGAAACAGTGTTTGCAGCTACTTTCAGCCGCAGTGAACAGGCCGCTGGCCAATCAGCTCCTTCATTTGAGATCAATGTCTTCTGCTCTTCACGCAATCCGCATAAGCCCATCAAGTATACATATTGAGACATAGTTCATGGTGTCCGGAAGTGTGTCACACTAGTTCTGAGAGAGACATGGAAACTAAAATGTTTCACATTTTGGAGGTGTCAAAATAGAAAAATGTATTTTGAAGAGTGTGAAGTACTCTCTTTGTCCTAGAAATCTCATTCAAAAGATGTATACCGAAACACCTTCTTTCGGATGAGAATTCTACGACAGAGAGAATGACGAGACGAGAACACTGAGAGAATACTAAGTGCTGTATTTAAAAACACAAAAAAATAGATAAAGTATTTTGAAACGGAGGTCAGTACTACCCTACAAACTATATACTACTTGTATTAATTGCAGGTATGTATTGTACAGTATTTGATAAAATTTCAATGCTGAAGTTGAATTGTTTTCGGAGGAAGCACATTAGTACTGTACCAAACCAGACACGATCGATACACGATACCTCCAGCGGTCCAGCTGCGGCCTCGATTCACCCCCGGCCGCCGCGACCGCGACCTCCGCCTCCCTCGGGCCCGGCCGTCGCGATCTCCGCATCCCCCAGCCCCCTGCAGGCCTGCACCCTGCCGCGGCGAGGTCCACCTCCCCTTCCCGGCCTCGGGGCTCGGACCCATCGCGCCCTAATCGAATAGAATCGAGTACCGCCACCGGCGAGGGGCTCGGCGAGCGGTGCGGGATGGCAAGCGGCGGCAGCAACGGGGAGCCAAGCACCGCGCCGCAGCCGAATCGGTGGTACGACCTCCGGCTGGGCTCCTCCTGCCGCGACCTCTCCCCCACCGCCAAGTTCTGCACCCTCCGCTGTAAGCCCTTCACCCCCCTTCCTCCCCCCACCCCCCACCCCTCGCGAATCGCGTTAGTGACTAGGCAAAGTTTATGTGTCCAGTCTGCGGTGCCATATCCTAGGATCCACATCGGCGATGTTTCGAGTGCTTGTTAGCGCCATACAGTCTGATCGGCTGCCTTTGCTGCACCTGCGGCTACAGATGCACCTCTGCGCTACAGTATCTCGTAGGTGTTCTTCCTAGACTGTGTGTTCGGGATTTCTGGCGTTTAATTCGAGGTCTAGAACTCGTTGAGTCTGAGGGCAGGTGTCTGTGCTGCTACTGACGTTCGGGTTTTAAATACGCTTCAACGATCTCGTTTGAAATGTCCACTCATTACTTCATTAGTCATTACCGGTCGTCTTTCAGAGGTACCTACCGTTGATTCGTTTTGTTCTGGCGAATGCATCTTCTTTTGGTTGATCAGGAAGTTACGCTGTCTCTCTAAACTGTCGAACTGATGATGGCATATCAAAATAAGTCTTCAAAAGAGTTAGATCCATTTTTAGATTTATTTGCGCGTAGCGTTGTGGTAGTTTTGTTTTTGCAGATATTGTGGAATCTGATATGTTCCATAAATTTTTTTGTATATGCTGATTTCCGAACTGTTTATTAGCTTAAATTTTCTCTCCAGTTTTAGACTTATGCACTCCGTATTAGAGAACTATAGTTTCAGTTTGAATGAAGATCCAAAGTATGAAAGCATTGAATGACGCTATGGCAACAAGAGACTAAAGATGACCATCTCTTTTTATGCAATTCAGCCTAATTTCTGGTGCAAGCTTTGCTGCTGTTGGGCATTGTGTTCCTTTGAATGTTGTGGTCTCCCTTTGTCAATATCTCCACTGTCTTCTCATGTTCTTCATTGTGTTCATGTTCCTCATTACTGTCTATCTCTTCTATATCTGAGTCACTTTTACCTTTGTTTACCTTTTCCTACCCCTGCAGTCCTGATATGCTTTGGCTATTTTTTCTGGCTTTCATACATTCAATTACACGATTTATTTCATTATTAGTGACTTAGTGTTGCCAAACACTAGTTTACATTCTACATCACAATATTATCTAAAAGACTAGCACCATCAAGGAAGAAGTATCTTCTTGGACCTTGGTTCAGTGCAACCCTCATTCCCTGGAGATCTTGGGCTTGCCCTAGACATCACTGGAGGTGGGGCATCTCTTCAGCCTGCTTGCTGTAGTATTCTTCATTGTATCGTCACTCTTATGAACATTATCGAGAGAAAGATATATTTGACTTTCTGCACCCTCCCCATCATCACACAATAAGTATTTCCTCGAATTCTTGCAGCTTCACCCCAGAATCCAAAGGATTCCAGTCCCCTTCAGCTTTTAGTAAAGCTGTCATCCCCTCCACGGCCTCCTCTGCAGTAATTTGGTTGCTTTCCTGGTTGAAACCCCTTCAACGTTGCTTGATCATATACCCTTTTTCATGTCTATCTGTGTGCTCAACCACTGTCTGGTGCCTGTGAGGCATTATAGGTCATTTGAGCTTCTTTCTAATTTAGATGTTAATAAAAAAATATTGCTACCTTTTGCCGTTTACTTTCATGCACTGCACGCTGAGGTTTCTACTGCAAAGTTTATCAGTCGGCATAAGACTAAGGATCGCATCAACCAAAATTAGTTTTCTGATATCATTGAGCAGTCCTTGTATTCTTGTGGTCTGTAAAAGCCCATTTCATATCAGTCATGTGTCATTTTGTTTGTTTTAAGTCAAAACTCAGGCTGTGCGATAAACAATTTTCTTACCTTTGATTTGACAGATGAATTTAAGCCAGCATCAATTGACAAGACTCAAGCTGGGTCACTGCAGAGTACCAAAGATAACCGGGTTACTGTGGAATTCAATAATAATCAGCCCGGCAAGCCAAAGGTGACATTTGAGGGAAGCCAAGAAGAGTACAAGGATAATGATGGTGTCCTGTTTTTTGACGGCGAGACTTTTCGCCTGGAGAGGTTACATCGGGCTGTCAAGAGGTTAAGGCATGTCCGAGTTCCCGGAGAGTCTGCAGCAGCTAATTTGGCAGCTACAAGTATGGGAATGGGTGCAGAATCACATTCCCCTCCATTAGCTAAAGTTGGCAAGTCACAGCCCCTGAGCAAACCTGCTGTTCCCTCAGTCCCAGTAAGTTCTGTCCTTCTGTTACTATTTTTATGCCTTAGATAATGGTTTATCATTATTCTTTCTTTTGTTTGATTTTCACTTTTAAACTGACAAACAGATAATACCTGAGATATAGTATGAAGATTTCTAATAGGTTTCAATTGACCAATTAAATATTTACAATGCATAATATCTTTGTCCAAATGTTTTATGTTCATTGATCAATCATATGACGTACGTTAAATTCTTCAGCAATATTCGTTCATAACATCTTGGCCTAGACTATCACTAGAAATCTGGGATGATGTAGAACATGATAATACCTTATTACCTACTTTTAAAAAGGTGAACTATTTGACTAAGAATTGTGATCCATAAATTATACTTCAAATTTAGTTGATTCAAATGTTTATTTTTGTTTAATAGGCTGCGGGCATCCCTATTGGTTCACAAGATTAGTGTTATAATGGTATACACAATACTTTTATTTTTATTTTTAGTGGCGCACAAAAATATTAGTCTTCAAACTTCTAATTGAAACTTAAACTGGATATTGAAATTTTAATGATACTGATCACTGCATTATCACAGTCAATATTTGTAATTTAGAAGTAAAAACATTGGATAACATGCATGCTTAGCCCTGACTGTCTATGAAGGTTTCTTAAAATGTGGATCTTGGCAATTTTTTAATGGATGATTCTGTTAAGCTACTCTACTTTTTTTGCAAAAAACTTATCTTTTTTGTTGGGATGTGAAACATGACTTGCCGCTTGCGGAAATCTCTACTTGGGATCCTTTTTTGGGCGGCCATTACATGCATACTTGGTGAAGAAAGGCGTCAGTTAGTTTGTTAGCATACCACTAAATCATTTTTCAATTGAATAATGACACCTACATTCTTTTTTTGGAACCGGTGAAGGAATGTAGCCTTGTGTTGGGCTTTAGAAGATGGGGAATGGGATCGAAATAAAATTACCTGAAGCTATTCTTTTACATTGTTTCAATCATTATACAAAGTTTAAGCTTCTCATATCATTTCTAATTATGGTCTTGAAAATGTATGCTAAGTCCAATTTTGTAGCTTACGAGTATTTCATTATGTTCACCTAAGCATTGTACATAACTTTTCCACCATCATGATGTGAACTTATACTGTTTCAATGGATCTTAATTCTGATCCTGATTATGACTCTGCAGGTTGAGGTTGAGCGCATTGACATTGGTGAACTTGAAAATCCAGGTAACATAGCTCCATTTGAAATTAATACTATTAGACCCAGTGACCAATTAACTTTTAGACCCTCGTTTGGACCTTCTCCAAATGATGGCACGTGGTTGAAGGAGTGATTCATTTGTCTGCCATGTGTTATGAGATTGGGAAGGTCAAGAAGGATCTATAGTTGAGAGTTTCTCATAGGATTTTCTTTTGATGTATGGATGTATGTGTATTCTCTGCCTATTTGTGTTAAAGTTCATGAGGTAGCCAAATAACTCATTTAATTTCTTTGCTGCCTTCGATAATTGATAGTAGTGTTTAATGGTTGCACTTCCATGATTTTGGTTAAATCTGACTCTCTTTGTCTTTTATGACTTCAGCAATCATGTTTGTTGCTAGTTAAATTTGAAACCTAGCATAATCTTGGGATCTTGTTTGTTTTGCTGTACCATTCTTGTTATGCTTATGGTTTGTTGCAATCATGTTTTGCTGTAAAAAAAGAGTAACTGCAAGGCAAACTGGACATAAATGGCCTGGATACCCGGATACAGATCTGTGATATGACGATGCTCCAAAATGCGATGTTTCCAAAGAAAACGTCAATGCAGTGATACATGTATATATGCATATATTGTAGAAATAAAGATACAGAAACTAACCATTGTTTGGTTGACATCAACTTTGAAGTAAGGAAAAAATGAATTAGCCGCTTACTCATCATCATGAAAATGAAATGGTGGTAAGGGGAGCCATACTCATGCGGCCATGGAGCCATTCTGCTTGCAACTGCTTGGGGGAGTCAATGTAGTTTCTTTGTTTCCCCCTTTTTCCTGACTATACTTAGAAAGTAACACAACATTCTCTCTCCAAATACATGTTATGCTACAATGCACAGGCATACTGGTACGCCGCATCCCCTTAAGATTGTTGAATACTTCCACTTATCATCCTTGAGTACTTCCACTTCATGTTTTCAGTGAGACAAGGAAATAACTTAGAGATGGTAGAATAGTGTATATAGTTTTATAGGAGTGTCAAATAAGATTGTTGTCGTGATTTGCGCCTTCTTGCCTTGTTTTCCATGCTGGAGACGGATTGTTATCTACTAAAAATAGGTCGATGTGTTGTCTTCATGATGCTAAGTGTCTTAATTTTTCAGACGATATTTATCACCTCTTCTCATTGCTGTCATATACTCATATCCATTGCAGGCCCAAGATACAATAACAGGAACACAACATATCAACCTGTTACCACAGACCCATTTGCCCTTTCACCTGATCCAAATGAGCAGGAGGAGAACCTTGACATACTTGGGGATGACGATGACGATGTTTCACCGGATAACATGGCTTCAGGACAAGGGGCATCTGCTCGGACTTTTGACATCAACTTACCAAATCAGGACAATATTGATGATGAAATTGCTGATGTGGATGTAAATGATGAGGCTGATGAGGGACTAAATGCTGCGGATGCTCTGCGAGCTCAAGTGAACGCAGAAGGGGAGCAGGATAGCTCAAGCTCTAGTGGGAGCAGCAGCAGCAGCAGCAGCGGGAGTGGGAGCGGCAGTGGAAGTGGGAGCAGCAGCAGTGACAGCGATGGCAGTGATGCTGATTCGGCGAGCTCTGGAGGTGATGTCGACATATGAGCTTGATATGCAAGTTTTGCTTTGGACATGCCTTGGTTCACAATTTTTCATTGTTATTAGCAAAACAAGGTGTAAGGTATGTATATGTTTGACTAACATTTGCACAAGTGATTACACTAAGGGTGTGCTTTGTTGCATGTATAGAAGGAGATGATATGGGACAAAGAGCCATCCTTGTACTTGGTTGAGTGTATTGTACCAACTCATCGAGGATAAACAAGTCGACTTAGTACTGCTTGTTTACTAAGATATTTGTACCAAGTGATTTAAAACGATTTCTGAACCACACGATACCGAATGATCCTGTTCACGTATGTTAACATATCCTAAGTTACTGTTACGGCGAACTTGGTCGGTTTTACATGTGCTTGACCTCAGTGGTGCAATGCCAACTCGACCAGTCGACCTACCTGGAACTGGAAACATAGAATCTGTAAGCAGATCTGTACTTTCACAGCCTACTATAATATGAAGCTGGTACAGATTATTCAGGTATTGTTATTATTTTTCACCGAGATAAATCGAAATGTACTTTTTCCTACTCCATTCGGTACTTAAATATGATGTTTCTTATTTAAAATTGTACATATATGCCTTTAAATTTTAAAATGAGGGATTCCGGTAATCCCAATAAATAGGCATATATACCATGTGTCTACTAATGTGCCCGAAAAATCTTGAAAACACATTTATTACGACCAACCAATGTTTGGCGAAGATCTGCGACACGATATATGGCCTCCAAAGGGAGAGTCCCACTCCTTTTGTTCCATCCTGCATGGAAGATGGGGCTTTTGCCGTGTCAGACAATTTTTCAGTTATGTAAAGCATATTGTCCAGCAGATTGCACTGTTTTTACCTGAGGTTTGTCAGTTGTGACATGAGATTAACATGAGCTCTTTCGCTGTGTTTTTTAGTTCCTTTGATTAAAGCTAAGCATGAAAAGTCTTAGGACTGTTTGGTTCACGTTGCTGTCCTCCTTTGCATCCTCTTCCTGTAGCTCGGCACCATTATCTTCAGATGCGTTACAATTCTGCATATGTTCCGATCCGTCTTCAGCAAAGCAACTTAAGAAGGAACAATTCTCACGGCTGTGTCGATCATCTGCTGATCAAGGGCCGCGCGCGATCGAACGTCTTCGTGATCTCGTTATCATCAGTCACAATTGCCCTCTTTTTGCACAAGAAGGTAAGCTAGGAAGCACACATGCCTGTCCTACAAGCTGCTCTTCTATTTTGATTCCATCTCCAGGAATGTGTGCTTCCTAGTTTCTGAGCTAATTAGGCCTGGTAGTGGTATCCATACATTTTCTAACTCCTACATTATTGTTTGTGCAACATGTACAAATATAGCACAAGTTCAGTACTTGCTGAACTTCTTCTTTTGCTTTGTTATTAATTGAGGACTTAGTAGCTTACTAGCATCAGTAGTCTAATCCTGATTACAAGTAGCTTCCTGTACTGAAATAGAGGTCATGGTCAGGAGAGGAGGAGCTACCGTACCACTCATGCTTTTATTGTCCCTTTGATTTGCTAGTGCCCTTCCGTGCTTTCATCATTTGCTTTGAGATTGCTTTCTGTCCTTGCCATCCTCCTCAAAGCTCCAATAATGATGTGGCCACCCCACTCCTCTTGTCCGCTTAATCACTGACCACTTAATTTGGCCTTGATTTCTTTTTCTATCCATGCATATCCGCATGCCGCTGGGGCGCTGGCGGTGTGCCGGTGCCCCACATGTCAAACTGCAGCAGCAGCATCACGGCTGTGCCCGCGCCCGCGCCGCCATCGCCGCTGGACCACGACGTGGTGGTGATCCTGGCAGCGATGCTGTGCGCGCTGCTGTGCGCGCTGGGGCTCAACTCGATGCTGCACTGCGTGGTGCGGTGCACCCGGAGCGCCGTGGCCGGCCCCGTCGCCTGGGCCGCGCACCGCCGCGCCAACGCCGGGCTCAAGCGCGAGGACGTCGTCGCGCTGCCCACGGCCACCTACGTCGCGTCGTCGCCGCACCAGCAGCAGCAGCACGCGCCAGCGGGGTGCGCCATCTGCCTCTCGGACTTCGCGGACGGCGAGAGGATCCGGCTGCTCCCCGTGTGCGGCCACCGGTTCCACGTCGTCTGCATCGACAGGTGGCTCTTGGCGCATTGCTCCTGCCCGACGTGCCGTCGCCGCCTCTCCTCCGAGACGTCCGTCGGAGGTCACCACCACCTGCAAGTTTTGGCTGCCGTATGATCGCCAATCGGAAAGTTATACCGCCTATTTCTCGAGATCATTTGCTTCCGGCATATTGTACTCCACTGGCGTAATCTCAATTAGATCCTAAGCGTGACTGCTGCATGCATGCATGCTCCTCCGGTAACATGTAAATTGTTTGATGGTTCACTTCGGCACTTCGCCATCATCCATGATAGCTCTTTTTTTATACGCACCAGTATATATAATATGAGAGATGTTTACCGCTACTTGCTAGACTGGTACTGCATTACCGTGACAAATTGCGGGCGCACCGCTAACATATGAAATAGCTGTCTCATAGTCTCATGAGCTAAAAGAGAAGAACTGAAGAAGAAAAATGGCCCTTGATTTTCAAAAACCATTATTTCATTTCTGACGCATCCAGAGTTTGCAGCTTTCTGATGAAACCTCAAAGGACGACCAACATGCATATGTGATTATGTCACGCAATTTTTCCCACTTTGTCTTTTGGCTCGGATCGAACTATTACTTGAACAACTAATAAATACCTGTATGTGGAAGGGTGCATATCTCACCTACTAGAAAAAGTTGTAATATTGTGAGGAGGCAATCTAATTATGCCATTTTGAAAGTGTGCAGGCTACACTTTTAAACACGGGTCAAAGTAGCACACAAGACAAAAGGACACTCATGCAATGGCGCATTGCTGCTAGCTGCATTGCTGGCAGTTCGTTCACGGCAGTTATGTTATGTTACTCTACAGTTACTGCACCTGCAGTTGAGTCCGTAATATATGGACCGCATACTCAGAGGGCCCACATGTCAGAGACACAACTGTAGGACACCAACTGCAGATGATCTCATTCCGTATTTGCAACCAGTTTAACAAAAAAAAAAATGCTTACACCGGTGAGAAAATACAAGCCAATCGCTTATACTTCGAAACTCGTACATCAAGTGTTCGTTAAGAGCACATTGAAATTTCAAAAGATTATCTTGAGATAAGACCAACAACAAGATTGTATTATTCAACCAATATGACTCTTAAGTCGACCTTCTTTGGATTAACTACAGCTTATAAAAGCTGTAGCTAATAAAAAGCCTATAACAGTTCGATTGTTCGTTTAAGTACGTGAAATGTTGTCGACTACTACTAGCTGCTGTCTTATGTCTCGTCCTCCTTTCCCCACGCCGTCCTCCACCTGAGTTGTTGCACTCCTCCTTTGCCTTTCTCAATCGTCCCGGTCCGTCACAGGATAGGGCCGCACAGGGGCAGAGCTGCTGTGCGCGCGTGGCGGGTATGGGGGTTAGCACGGCGTGAGGGCGTGGAGGTAAGCAGACAATGCAAAGACCATGGGGGAGCATGGCACAAGGGCTACCAGAGGCCATGGGCCGGGATGCACGGTGTGACACATGAGGCTACACTGATGGGGAAGAGCTAGAGCTGGCAACGGTGATGTGATTCTGGGTTTGCCTCCATCATCTAGCCTTTTTTTACCACCTTCAGTGTGCCTTCTGTATCTGGTAACGCTAACGGCACGTGAATTCCTTTGAGATTTGTCACCGCCCTTGCCCTGAACACTAGCGTCGCCCACACCTCCATGATTTGCTCAGACCAACTCCGAGTTCCACTAATGACTATGCCTGCGACCTTGTCCTCTTTATAGAGCTCCTCTAATTCTCTCTTCCTCACTGAAATGTATGCAGTGCACAGTGTGTGTGGGTGTGTGGGGAGGGGGTGGGGGTGGGGGGGGGGCGGGGGTGGGGGTTGAGGGGTAGCAAAAGAACCTTTTATCTATCCATCAGCTGAAAGCCTAAAAACCAGAGAAGGAAAAGTACCCATATTTGGTACTATGATAGATAACATTAAATAGCCCCTTAAACTTATATAAAAATTACTCATTTCACCATTACTGAATATAAACTGAAGTAATCAAATCTGCATCTAAATTACTAACAGATTTACATACGTTTCTAAATTACTAACTTCTACAAGTATTAACACATATGTCTCAAAAGACTGTAAAATGTGCGAGCACAGGTTAATGCACTTAGCAACTATAGAATGAACATGTGTTCCGGATCTCTTGGTTAAATCTTCTTAAGAAAATAACTCATGGATGTTATCAACAAGCCGTGGAAACTAGAGGTGCTGTACGTATGAGCTATGGAGGATGAACAAACATATACTAAGAAAAACAAAACCAACATAAGCTTGCAAGTCGCTTTCGTGAAAGATGACTGGAAAAAGGAGAGCAATTTTGGAGGGGATTCCCTGGTTATCTTGTTGGTGGTGAATGTGATGCTCCTCCACTACAAGAACCAACTTAATGGTCTGGTGGAGGGAATGGGATGTGCTATGATGAGGATGGTGACGCGGCCGGTTCACGGCTCGCGTTCCGGAAGTTACCTGGCCGGCGGAGTGTTAGACTAATGCAGAATATTATTATCATCGTCGTCATCAGGATTGGAATACCTTTTCTAGAGATATCGATGCTCACCCATGCATGGTTTGGACCGTGGCAAGTGCAAGGGTGCTCAAGGTGAGGAAAAGGAGAAATCCTCCCTCCTCACTCATTTCAGCTCACCTCCCCTTCTTTCCCTTCCCGCTCCTGGCCCTGGCCGAGTAGCCTGCTCACGCAGTCACGCCACCCTTCCCCGTGGGCCGCTCGCCACCCTGGCTTGTTGGACCTCTCTTTCCCTCTGCCATCCCGAGCCCATGCGTCAGCTCACCTCTCTTCCACCGCCACGCAGGCCCTACTTGTTAGCCTCTCTCCCTCTCCCTCCTCCCTCCTCCCGCCGGCACGCGTCGCGTCGCGACATGCCAACCGACGCCGCTCCGGCCCCGCTTCACCTCACGCCGTCCCCGCTCCGCGTGTCATCTAACTCCCGCTGCTACAACACTGGAACCTGCCAACCCTTCCCTGTGCGCCACACCGCCACCGTACCCGCTCGGTTGCCGCCAGTCACCCCACTGCACCTATAGAAGCTGCCCTTCCCTCGGCTCTTCCTCGCATCGGCAGCCCCGAGCAGAACTCCTCCTTCCCTTTTCTTCCACTCCTCCACTGCACGGCCATGTCGCTTGCCTCGCAGTGAGCACCACCGCTCTTCCTGCAACGCACTCCACTCCGTTGCCCAAATACTCCCTCTCCACCCTCTCCCTATATGATTGCGGGTGAGTGCCGGACTTGCCTCACTGGCTCGCTCCCTTCTACCTCCTCGTCACCTCACTACCCTCTCTATCCCCCTTCAAGCACCACACCGCCATGCATGCCCCTCGCCGCCAGTGCACGCTTACGCCTCCGCCATAGACACCCCCTTCCACTCCCTAATCCACAACCACGATACCCTACCCGCGTTCACCATCCTCTCTCAGTGCCCGTGCCGCCGTCCTCCTCACCGGCGAGAACTGCCGGTGCCTGCCGTCGGTGCCCCACCAACCACCTCAGTTTGGTTCACCCCAAACTGTCATCGCCTCCCTCACCGATGTCGTCCCCCGCCCATGTCACTGACACCTAGCCCCTGCGTTGACCTGTCCGCCTCCCCGCTGTCCTCCCTCCCCGCGTTCTAGGTCAACCCACTGGGCTGGGCACTCACATGAGTGAGTGGAAGGGCCCTAGGCCGCTCGCTCCCCCGTGGGCCTAGCCAGGTTGGGCATGGAGAACGGGCCGTCGTGCAAAACGGTCTAAACCTAGCCCTTGAACTTCCCAAAAAGTTTAAGTATACACCCTAAACACTAAATTATTCATAACTTCTCCGTTTCAACTCCATTTTCTATGATACTTTCACCTAAATTCTTCTAAAATCAAGCCCTAAAAATAATTCCAACCTTTGTTGAGCTTATTTGGTATCTTGATTTGTGTGTTTTCTTGTTTTGTGTGCGTAGGCTTTTCCTAGAGAGTCCGATCGACCCGTTTCCAAGAAGCTAGTACCCGGCATACAAAGCAAGCACCCAACACATCTTTCAACAGTCATGTCTGTCATCTTAACAAAGCAACGACAAGTTTACTGGATCCTCACTTGATGCATAAATCATCTAGTTTTATAAACACAACCCTGAGTCTATTATTTTAAAATATTGCATGTTGTTTTGCTGCTATAAAAAATATGGTAATATAGCCACCCCGAGCTAAACTAGAAGTAGTATGTTGTTGATGCCATGGTCCACGGTGGACAGTGAGTCCAATGGCTAGTTTTGTAAAATGCAAATGGGGCGGAGTTTGGCTAGTTGACCCATGACCTGTCTGGATAGTCAAGTCCAATGGCTTTTGATATAATGTCCCTTCGGGAAAGGAAAAATGATTTACAAAACAACATCAAAATACCATTTTATGCAAAATATACTAAAGCTCCTCAAATACTATCCATGTAGATTATAGTCAGTCCCCAAGTTCCTTGGTGAAGGTGGACTGTTGAGTATGTATGTACACACCCTTGGTTTGCTGTTGGTTTATATAAATGAATCAACAAGATCATGTAAAGGCTATGCCTGCTTCCCAACTTTGCCCGGCATTTGGGCTGTTGTAATGTCTCCACTGCGTGTTTTGGGCTATGTGTTGAGATCCCTCCCCTTTGTATCTTGTCTCATGTGGTGCATTGACTCCTAGAGTGGATCACCATCGTGTATGGTCTGTCCTGTTAGGGTGGATCTATACTTATTTGATGTAAGAATGTAGTTATCGGCCTTTTGGAATGGTAAAAGATACATTTTAGTCCCCATGAGGACGAGGGCGCTTCTGACCTCTTTGGCAATGCTAGAGCCACATATGCTTTTTTTTACTATGCATTTGGAATAGGTCCTGCTAGAGCCACATATCCCACCATCCCATCCTTTCCTTATCCCACAGTATAAACACTCACACCTATTTCTATATTATTTTATATCTAAACATGGGATATTATTTATCTATCCCACCCCTCATATCACTATCCCAATACTCATTTGATTATATCCAAACACCACATGCATGTAATTTCGACATATAACGAAGAACATTCTGTGTGCAATATTTCTCATTGCATTTATACACTTATGTAACCATAAAAACACTTATGTAACCTTAGAAACAAATTGTTTTCTAATGATAGTAGTATTGTCGGTTGCTAGGCATGCTCTAGATATAGTTGCATCACACAATTAAAACAAAGTTGTGAGCTATGGTATTCTCATCTAGACATAGAATATATAAATTACAAATTTAGGTGATCCTCCTCTCCTCGATTTTGTTCTGGCCACCGCCAATTCAGACAAGAACAAAACATATCTTGTTCATAGGAAACACTGTCAATTCAAAAAAAAAAGACAAAAAAGGTGCATAAGAAATTTGTATATGTCATGATATCACTTTGAGATCCCTTGTTCAAATCATCGGTGTCGTGCTGAAAATTCTTGCCAACCAAATATTAGTATGGCTGGCCAAAACAAGAGTAACATTACCTTAGAGATACTAGATCTTAATACTGGCAATATTCCTGGTCTAATACATAGCACCATCAGAAGTACAGTAAACTTTTCGGTTATTGAGGGAGAGTGCATGATTCCTAATGCCAGAATCACCACAATGATCGCAAGAGAGGTTTCAGCAGCAACTGGAGTAATCATGATATATACACCTATTGCAAAGGCTATGGCCAAAGATGCTACTGCATTCAAAGATAGCCATATGGATATATTATAGTGCATATAGCGCATTGGCAACTCAACTGTAGGTGTTCCAGCGAACACAAGGCTTAGGACAGCTAACGATGAGCAGAAAAATGCTAATGTGTTTGCCATCATGAATCCTTGAAACTGTTTCACTCGACCTAGAGTTGGTGTTCCTCCATTAGGGTGATCATCAGCTATAAATCCCCCAGGCAATGTGAAGGTGGCACCAAATGCCATCGTTGTAATCAATACTATGGCAACGCTTAGATATTGCGTTGAATTTGATACTATTTCAGACCCTTTTTTCTCATTCTCAGCTTCAGATTGGGGACTGTATTCTTCCATATCAACATCACGCCAAGAAATACCACGAGAAGCATTGGCAGCTATTAGTGTTTCTTGTATCAAAATTCGTGAATTCTGCAGAGAAGAGAATAAATGTTAATTTCCTAAATTTTTTTCTCAAAATTTACACAACAAGTGAGAAATTTCATTTTATAATTAACTGTATTACCAGGAAACAGTACAATCCTGTAGGAATAGTGTTAATAGAAAGTTCTAGTGGGGTATATCTATTCTTGTTTGGTAAATTTAAGTCCACCTGCTTGTTGACAAACAGGCAAGCAAAAATCCACCAATCCCCAACTTCTACAGCTAGGTGTAGAGCTGTGTTTCCTTCGTTATCTTGCTTGTTCAAAATTGTAGCCAATGATGGCGTTTGGCATGCATATGCAACTATACTGTATCTCTTCTTCTTGGCAGCAATATGAACAAAAGTTCTTCCATCTGAGTCACGCAATCCGGCACAACCAGGAAACATTGTGACCAAAACAATGATGGCTGAAAGTCTACCTGCCGAGGCTGCGATGTGTATAGGGAATGACCCTTTTCTATTTGGTTGAAATGCTGAATATGCATCTGCTTCCAGTAATTGCCTAGTAAGTTCCAATTTCGCTTCTGTTATGTTCAAAAGAGTTGCAATAGCTTTTTCCCTTTTTGACTGGCACAGCATAGAGGGGAAGCATTACTCGTGTCTCATTTTCTAGTGACAACACGAAGTGTAGCGGTGTGCTTCCATGTTCATCTTGTTGTTTCGTGAGTTCCTTGTTCCATTCCAAAAGTAATTCTGTCATCTCTGAAAGGTGGTCCACCTATTCATGTTAGTGTTATGTAGTCCACAAATAAAAGTAGTGAGAT
Organism: Paspalum vaginatum; assembly: GCA_030272315.1. Classification (NCBI taxonomy): domain Eukaryota; kingdom Viridiplantae; phylum Streptophyta; class Magnoliopsida; order Poales; family Poaceae; genus Paspalum; species Paspalum vaginatum. The sequence goes on along the minus strand of CM059021.1, from coordinate 4,834,825 downwards.
AAGGCTTCCTCTCCCTATATCTAGGGGGAAGATAGTCATGCAAATTACGTTATTACAGAACTCTAACTACTATTTGAGTCTTATACAGCTTAGAGTCTGTTTGGAAGCAATACATTTTTGTAGTTTTGGTATAAAACCATAATATTAGACAATACTACAGTATTTCTAGTCAAAGGTGTTTGGTTAGCCCTTCCAAAACACTGTTTTGAATATTGTAGTATATCTAAAACTATGGTATTTTTGAAGTTTTGGATACTATCGGTTGTAGCTCAGTTTTCTCTGGTGTCCCCCTCCCCCGCACTATTCCCCTTCCTCTTCCTCGAGCTCGCTGACGCGAGGTCCTCAATCCTGCTCAAGCTCGCTGGAGCCCCTTCGGCCGGTTGACCCCTGACGAGCTCCACCCCGCACCGCCCTCCCGTCGTGCCCCGCCTCCCATCGCCGCGGCCACGCCTCCCGCCACCTCGCCAGAGCCAGTGGCCGCCGCGGCACGGAGCGGCCTTGCGTCCTGTCTCCCGTCGCCCGTCACGCTACGGCCTCCATGGCGCGCCGCCGACCCTGCCGCCTTGAGCCGCCACTGTGGCCTCCGCGGTGCGCCGCTGCTCTGCCACCCCAAGCTGTCGCTCCAGTTCTATCCCGGCGCGCTGCCACCGTCCCGACTTGGACCATGCTGCGGCCTCGCTCCTCTGCCCTGTGCCGCAGGCAGGGGAGAGTGTTCCCGTGGCCCCTCGCCGGCGTGGGGGAGGGGGCGTGCGGCCCACTCGTTGCACGGAGAGAGAGGGTGGTGTGGGAGAGAGATGGCGGCGAGGAAGATGAAAATTTGAGGGTGACGGATGTGATACCGTGTTATTACACGTGATGGTTTTGAAAAATACTTTAGTTTTACTGGAGTGAAGTATAGTAAATCCATAGTATTAGTATTTGAAAACTTTTGCTACCAAATAGAGCCTTATTATTCTCTAGTATTTTGAGGGCCTCACTAGTGACCATAACATAAAACAAAACCTTTGTTTTGTTTCAACTATGTAATTGTACATAACCTAGTTTGAAAATTTAGTATATACCCACACGTCGATTTTTTAAGTGTGGAAGGGAAGTATGCAAGATTTAGAAATAGCTTACGTCTAACGTCTAAGAAACAGAAATCAATTAAGATCGGCAGGGAATAGTGTATGTACCTTTGCTTTGAAGAACCGCGGCATGCAGGGCATTTTGCCCAGCGGGTCCAGAGTAGGACAGCCGGTTGTCCCTCGCGTGCAAGTCCCGTGCGATGACGTACCGGCGTAGCGCGACGGCCAGGTACAGCGGCGAGGCACCGCCACCGTCTGGGACACGAGCTAGACCCGGGTCCGCCGTCGTCAGCACACCCACCGCCCGCAAGTCGTCAGCGCGGATGGCCTCGTGCAGGGCCGTCTCCCCAGCCTCGTTCTGCGTCCTCAGGAGCGCCCTCACCCTGTCCTCGCCGCCTTCCCCTTCTTCTCCGGCCAGACGGATGAGAAGAGCGAGCATCTCGACGTTGCCCGCCCTGGCGGCACGGTGCAAGGGCGTGTTCCCGCCCTTGTTGCGTGCTTCCACGAGGCGCCTGGCGTTGCCGTAGATCACCTCGGCGCTCCTCAGGTGCACGCTGCCGTCTCCGGCGGCCGCTACCACATGCAGTGCGGAGTCCCCGTCTGAGGTGACGCCTTGTAGGAGGAACGACGACGACGACGACGATGGTGCTGGAGTGGCCGGGCGGCCGCGGTCGTCGATGATGTCGACGACGATGGGCGGAGGTTCCACGCCCACGCTGTTAAGACGACGATCCACCATCTCTGCGGCGTCTTGATCTTCCCTGCTGTTGAGAAGGCGCGTTAGTCGCTCGTGGTAGCCATGGCATGCCGCCATGAGAAGCTCGGGGTTCATGTGTGTCGTTTCATTGTCCTCCACCTCCATGGTAGCTAGGTGGGTTGGTGCCTAGGTGGTAGCCAGTCGATCTGCCGGATTCCTCAGCTGTGTCTGTGTGCTGCACTGTTTGGTAGAATTAGAAGCTGCATACCCTATATATATCACCGAAGGCGCGCTGGCTGACCATATATAAGGCCGGTTAGTTCCACTCCCTTTTGGATCCTCTTACTTCAAGCAACGAATATATGCACGTGTGTAGAGAAAGAATTTACGAGTGGCATCATCTCTCTTTCTCTTTCTCTGGGATTGCATGAAACGAATGCGATGCCTTGTTTGCATCAGGCAACACGCGCCGACACTGCTGGAAACCTGAATTTTCCTGAGGGTAAAAACGATAAAAAAATCCTACAGAGAAATTATAATTTTGTTTCCGTGACGATTTCTCGATAACAAAATACCGACAAGGATAGAACGAAAAGGAAATTTAAAAAAAGCTTTCTTATTCGATGGAACATGGAAGGAATTGAAGCTAGGCACGCGCCTGCAATAGCTGATCGAGTGCTCATTTAAGTTTCGACGATGGACACATCTCTACTCCTAAAAAGTCTATACTGAGTTCATCGTCCGTCTTTCCCCCCTCACGTGTTCTGCCCCCGCTCGACCCCACTCCTGAGCCCACCGCGTGTGACCCCATCGACGCCCGCCTTCCATCCACGTCTCCCGGCCGGCTCTCTTTCCCACCCCACCCTAGCCCAGCCCCTGCCCACCCGCCCCGCCCTCTCTCACCATCCTACTCTACCGCAGACGGTCGATCGTCGACCCTTCTTGCTCGCTCCCGCACCACGCCGCTCCTCGGTCTGGCTCTCTCTCTCCTCCATGTGGCCAACGAACCCGCTCTCTTCCCGCGGCATGAAGGGAGAGAAGGGCGCCGGTGGAACCTCGACCGAGGAGACGAGGGGGAAGGAGGGAGAGGGCGGAGATGATGCGGAGGCCAGCAGTTGTGGCGGCGGTGGGGCAGAGGTGGAGAGGCGCCAGCGTAGACGCACCACCCTGGAGCCATGGAGGCTGGCACTGGTGAAGTGCTCGCCCCGCCATGGTCGCCATCGCTGGGCATGGAGGAGGAGTCCGGAGGTGGCGGAATCCGGCGCGAATGAGCCGTCGCCTGCGGCCTCCGAGCTCGGGCCGACGGCGCAGAGGAGGAAGGAGACGAGCGCGTCGGTCGGCGCTGTGGAAGGCCAAGGCCTGAGGGGAGGGCAGCACGGCGGTGGGAGAGGTGCCGCTGGGATGAGGAGGAGGCGGACAGAGCGGGAGAGGTGGTAAGTTAGTAAAAAAAATCTTTTTTACCCTAAGAGATTTGTATCCACCTAGGTCCGTAGATCTAGGTTGCCCCATAACTAAGGCAAAAGGGCCCACAAAACTTGGGTTACCACGGTGGAACGCGAGTTCCTCCGTGGAACCAGTCGGGTGCGAAGGCTCTTCCTCTGTTTTTTCTCACCCGAGATCGCCCAGCCAAAGTAGAATTTGAGTCAATCACAGTCTAAGAAACTATAATCATTAGTAAATGGATCCAAAGCATAAGACATGCAAGACTAGAATTCCAATCCTTTATTTTCACATAGAATTGTTAAGAATTATGAGGTCAAGGAGGGATCTTTTGCCTCAATGTGATCGTGAGTTCGGAGTCATATGCGGTCGTTGTCAAAGAAGATGTAGCTTACTAGATCTGGCTATTGCTCGCGATATTGAGAGATTCAAGAAGAGTAACTGCTCTCCTCAACCGCACCAAGGAGAACACGCTGTGTCAGGGCTCTATATTCAAAAGGCAAGCGCACATGTAGGAGCGAGAGCTGAGGCCCAGACTATCCCAAGGCAGCGTGCTTTGCCAGATTTTGACAGACAAAACGATATAACATCTCTTTCTTAAACCCAAATCATCCTACTATGTATAGAGTCAGCAAACATTTACCCATTCGGAACGATGACATGCGTGCATATATATGCGTACCCAGTTAACCAAACATATTGTCTAATCAAACTCCCTGCTAATCTAAAAAAATAGAAAAAAAATACTTATTTGGCCTAAAAATAATGGCGCTTCCTTCTTGATGCTCCAAATTTTCTGTTCCTACTTGACACAGAAATCTTGTTTCCTTACTTTCTCGACAAATCCGTCAACTCTGACACGTTTTCCGTTTAGTACTAGAGAAAAAAAAAGACCAATTTGCCCCTGATTTGAGTACGACTACTCTCATGGGCCCACCCGCTGCCAAACCAAGAAGGCCGCCGCCGGGAGCACGGGCGCTGCCGCCTCCGCGGCTGCCGGCGCGGCCAGCTGACCAAAGCGGGGCGGAGCAGGCAGCCAGAGCCAGAGGAGGCCGCGCAGGAGGAGGCACGAGCGAGCGGACGCCAGAGGCGTGTGGCCGCGTGGGCCGTGCGGGAGGGAGCCGGAGGCGCGAGCCTGGGAAGGCGCCGGTGGTGCATAGCCGCGCGGGGAGGACGGCGACAGCGTGGGGCAGAGCGGGAGGACGCCAAAGTCGTGCGGGAGGGCTCCGCCGGTGCTCGCCGCTCCCCTCTCCTTTCTCCAGGCACGGATGGCCCGCGTGGCGTGGCACGGGGTGGCGCGGGAGGGCGTCGGCGTCATTGGGCGCGAGGAAGGGCCTCGCTGCCGTCCGCAGACAGCAGCCGCGCCGGCGACCGCGCACCCCCGCCCTTGCCGGGAGGGGAGTAGGAGAGGAAGAATGGAAAGACAAGGGCTCCTTATGTAACACTGTTAGGCTAAAAACTGACGGAAGCGTCGTGTAAGGCATGAAACATAATTTTTGGATCAAGCAACAGGAAAAAAAAATTGGAACCAAGAAAGAAAGTGACATTTTATTTTAGGCGAAGAAAGTAATTCTCTCAAAGAAATATTCCAACAAGATAGTCAATATGGCCAATCATCGAGCACTCGCAAAGTTAGAAACCAATGATCAATTGTCTCCTAACCACTAACTTAATTCTAGAACTAACACCTTGAAATATATAGATAAATATATAGAAAACAAAAGAGCGTATTGATAAATATGACAAACCAAATGGTAAAAAGAATAAAAGAAAAACAATGAGAAGAAACAAGCTCCGCCATCCAATTTTACATATCATAACGACAACTTATCACGCTCAAAGACCATGTGAGACTGCCATCAATAAAATCATTGATCTCAAGAACCAACATATTTAGAAACATCTTGATTGCCATCAATACAATCATTGATCTCAAGAACCAACATATTTAGAAACATCTTGGTTGTGTTTCGATAGACGGATATCATATATCGGTAAAAACAAATTATAAAATTAATTAATTATTTAGAACTTTGAAAACGTGGTTTTACAAAATTGCCACCATAGCCATGAGGTTCGCCAAAATACTATATATAAAATGTCGGTAACTTGATTTTTATGATATTTTACTGTTTTAACTAATTACTTTTATCTTTTTAGTTTCCACACACATCCACTTGAGATATTACGATATTCACCTCTTCGTATTTGACGCTCAGTCAGTATGCTCAGTCAGTATGCCTTTCGATATTTGACACTGAAACATCTAACTTCTTCATTTCGGGGAACTCTCTATTTTCTTTTCTTTTTTTTCTTTTTACTCTCTAGCCCATGTGAATAGACTGTTATGCCCTCACTTCTCCCTCCAAATCGCTGTTGGCCACCACCCCGCTCGTCCGCCTCGCTCGGAAGGAGGGCACACTTCTCATCACCGGCTGCACAACAGAGCCCCAGTGCGGCCACGCCGGACCTCCCTCGCGCCGCTGCACCTTTCTCCCGCGCCACCGCACTGCGAACCTCCCACGCGCCGTCACCCGAGCCGACCCTTACGCGCCGCCCGCCGGAGCTCCATGAGCCGACCCTTGCGCGCTGCCATCCGGAGCTCCGCGAGCCAGCCCTCCTACGCGGCCGCGCGCAGTCGCGCCGCACACCAGTCACTGTGCTGCCACGAGCCGTCCTTCCGTTGCTTCGTCGCCTATCAGACCTCCTCCCCGCACCGCCCATTGGACCTCTCTTTCCCATTTGGGGCAGCAGTGGTGGGAGCAGAGGCAAATGGAAAAAAAAAAAGAAAACAGAGAGAGTCCTCTGAAATAAAGAAGTTTACCGTTTCAACGTGAAATATCGAAAGACATATAACTGAAGTCTAGTTTGACAACCTTATTTTTTTTTATTTTTTTCTTTTCTCTATTTTTCTCAAATATCTTGGGAAAATGAGGTCGTCCTCGAATAACTGCACGTCAAAGATCGAAGTCTCTCCCCCTCTCCGTCCACCCGTGCAGCGGGCACCCAGCCTGATTTTGTTCCCAACAGAGGTACTGTGACGCGTTGCATATAATCTCAGCGAAGCCACGCAGCCCTAGTCCCCCGCCGCCGCCTGAGCGCGTCGACCGCTCTCCTGCCGTCCGGCTGCCCTGCGCCCGCTCCCCGGCTCCCCTGTTCCGGCCGCCTGCCTCCCTGCGTCCTCTCCCCTGTTCCGGCCGGCCGCTTCCCTGCGTCCGCTCCCCGGCTCCCCTTGCATCTCCGCGGCCAGCGCATCGGTGAGCACTTCCTCCTCGCATCTCTGTTCTCTTTTCCTGACCTTTGCTTCTAAGGAAGTCGATTGCAAAGCAGTTACATGATACAAAATTTGGTGCATCTGTTGTGTTCTTGACTCAGATTGTAGGGTATTCCTGCTGGGGATACACAGGAATCACTATAGATCCGCCCCTGCTACTGACTTCGTTTTTTTTTTCTTTTTCTTTTCAAAAAATTATCGGGTGTACATGTATGTGCACACCCATGCGCTATGGTGGGTCCCTCCCTTACCTCCGTCCGTGTGCAGACTTGGAGTGGGCTTCTCAACATGTCCTGGGCTTCAATCGAGAATGATCCTGGTAAAACTTCTCTTTTGTTCAATAATGCATTGTGGATCACAGATTTGCTCTTTTCTCATTCTATATGCAATATATATACCCTGATAGTGTACACTTAAGTTCCTCCACGCTCCTCATTCTTGCCTGTTGACCACCTGTCCTGGAAATAGCAAGTTAACCTTGGCTAGCAGATTTCATCTAGGACCAACCAGACCACTATGTTTTCAGACTTTCTTTCTTCTTGGTGTTGTAACTAAGTTTATATGGATGGTACAGATGTGCATCCACACCTGTCACGCCCCTGGCCCCTGGGTAGTGCCTTGATTTTCTAGGACATTATGGTGGAGTGGCAGAATGGTTATTCTCAATTTTAAATCCCCGTTTTTTTTCTGCCCTTTCATTTTGGGTTGTAATAGTTTTCATCTCACCTTTTTCTGTCAAAGGGAGAAATAACTCATCACCTTTATAACTGGCACAGGTGTTTTTACAGAACTGTTGCAGCAGATGCAACTGAAGGGTCTTCAAGTAAGTAATCAGCTACTCTTGTTCTATCTTAACAGGTTACTATAAATGTTTATCGAGCCTCCACCCACCTTGTAACATATATACATAGAATTAGTTTGGGATTCTGGTTATTCAGATTTGCATCGATCTGTACTAAAGTGAGCATATAATGCATCTTTCATGTTCATAGAATGGAATTATTTCCAATTATTGACTCTGGCATTAGGTATGAGAATATCTGGTTTTCTTTCTTGTTTATAGTACTTAAATTGCAGATGTTCTGTGAGCTACACTTTTATATGAGAAACAGATATCTTTATGATCAACAACCCTCTAAAATATGTAAGTGGTCTTTTATATTATAATCAGCATGACCATGAAAATACCTATTCCTATAACCCTAAATAGAATTTAAGGGCATAGGGATTTGTGTGTAAACAAAGTATCCTGTTTCCGTAGGCTTGAAGAACCCCTTCTTAGTGTAACATAACTGTTACTTGAACTATGTAAGCAGTCTTTCACAAGGCCACAGAGACTTTTATTTGAAACAATGGTGTTACCTTTAATCCTCTATTGATCCGTGTAGCTTGTTGTTATACTTTTCGGGTTTTAGTTTGAACTATATACTAAACTGTGTATAGCATGCAGCACAAACAGAACAAAATTTTAGCCTCAGGGAAACAAGATTGAGCCTCTGCTTCTGCTTCTGCTTTTATCTTCTTCCTTTTTTTTTTTGTGATACTACCCAGAGAAGTGTCAGCATGATGTACGTTGCTATTTATTTCCTTATCAGGTTGATGAACTCTACTCATTGGACCTAGATGCTCTCAATGATCTTCAGTATGTTATCCTAACATCTAGCATTACCAGGATGCCATTCGTTTCTGAATCAATAACACCAGACTTATGCTGCTGTTTGCCAGGCCAGTTTATGGTCTCATTTTGCTGTACAAATGGCGTCCTCCAGAAAAGGATGAGCGTCCTGTCATCAAGGATGCAATCCCAAATCTTTTCTTTGCTAACCAGGTCAGAATCATTGGCTTGTGGGGTGTTTGCCTTTTCTCATTTGTATCCTTTTTTTAATAATCAATCCTTTTTTAATAATCAATCAAGTTTCTTTACCTGCAGATAATTAACAATGCATGTGCAACCCAAGCTATCCTTTCAGTTCTCTTGAACTCTCCTGGCATTACTCTTAGTGATGAACTCAAAAGGCTGAAGGAGTTTGCAAAGGACTTGCCACCTGAGCTGAAAGGATTGGCTATAGTCAATTGTGCAAGCATCCGTATGCTAAACAACTCGTTTGCAAGGTCAGAGGTCGCTGAGGAGCATAAACCATCTAGCAAGGATGACGATGTGTACCATTTCATAAGCTATGTTCCAGTGGATGGCGTCCTGTATGAGCTTGATGGGCTAAAGGAAGGGCCGATAAACCTGGGAAAATGCTCAAGTGGTGGTGAGGCGGGGTGGCTTAGGATGGCACAGCCTGTGATTCAAGAGCACATTGATCGATTCTCTCAGAACGAGATAAGGTTCAGTCTGATGGCTATCTTGAAGAACCGGAAGGAGATGTACACAGCAGAGCTCAAGGACCTCCAGAGGAAGAGGGAGAGCCTCTTGCAACAGATGGCCGATCCATCTGCTGGCAGGCAGGTGCCATCAGTCGAGGTGTCGCTAGCAGAGGTAGCTGCTCAGATCGAGGCAGTGACGGAGAATATCATAATGGAGGAAGAGAAGTTGAAGAAGTGGAAGACAGAGAACATGAGGAGGAAGCACAACTACGTGCCGTTCCTGTTCAATTTCCTCAAGATTCTTGATGAGAAGCATCAGCTGAAGCCCCTGATAGAGAAGGCTAAGGCCAAACAGAAGTCTCACAGCACCAATCCTAGGTGAAAGCTACAGTGCATGTAATATTTACTGTTCCTTTTACTTGAGGTTTTTCATGTAGAGATTGGCTGTGACCCTTGCTTTAGGTAGCGCATGCATAGATGTCAGTCGAAACATGTTGAGGTGAATGGATCTTGAAGTGGCGAGTATCCCTTGGAATTTATCCAGCCAGGCAGCCACATTAAGAAAAAAACATGGATAGATTCCCCGGTTGTTCTTTTTTCTGTTAGATTAAAGGGGGTGTTTAGATCCGGAAGCTAAAATTTAGTTTACGTAACATCGAATGTTTGGAATGCTAGGCAGAAATAATAAATGTGGTTTAATTAGAAAACTAATTACACGGATGAGGAGTAAACGGCGAGATGAATCTGAGAAGCTTAAATCATAGATTAATTGGGCTTAATAAATTTGTTTCGTTGTTTAGTTCTCATCTGTGTAATTAATTTTATAATTAAACTATATTTAATATTTTTAACTAGTGTCAAATATTCTATGTGACGGAGACTAAATTTTAACCAGCGGATCTAAACAACCCCTCATGCATCTTGAGTACGTTGAACCTTTTTGTTTCTGAAAAACGTAGAGCGTGACGTACTCACCAGCATGTTTACTATTTCAATTTTGATTTTGTCGTAGTCTCCTTCACTAACGCATCATATTCATACGATGTATGTGTGCACAGCACCAATAAATTTGCACCAGAGAAAAAATAGACTCCATTTCTGGTTCTTTGAAACGTTCAAGTGCACAAGGCAGGTGCCTTGATGATCAGTGTAGCCTAGTGCATATTCCTCGTCAGTTGAGTACGTTGTACCGGGACTAGCAGACAGCAATGGTAACTAATCTATTAGACCGTTGAACAGGTATTTTTAGGGATGCTAGTTTTACTTTCTACTAGTGATTTCAAGCGCGCCCATGCGCGCGTAGGACCCGTGTTAGTTCCGCGATTGGAAACATGTTTGCCCTGTGCTAATTGCTAATTCTACATGATTGTGATCATTTCTGTCCAACGTTACTTCTCCGTGATTGTAATCATGTTTGTAGCTGTTGTCGTATGTTTGGTCATGAGGTTATACCTCCATAGCGTGTTTTAAATCTTTGGTGTATGACCTTAGTTGTACTCATAGATCCATCACTATATTTATAGTGTGTTGTCCACTACAAAAGATTTATATATGACATACAACCATTTATACAGACTATTATTAGCACGCCACGTTTTTTACATCACATATGGGTAATCAAAGGTTAAGCAATTTTAAACTATTCAGAGCATACAACATTCCCAACCGAATCGTCCTGACAGCATATATGCGCTATGAAAAGCAAGATAGCCAGAATGCCAGACAGACTATACAGAGGCAGCCAACAGTGTCATTTTGAGTCAAAAGTCACAATTGCTCTCTTCCATAACAAAAATGAGCTTCATAGTTGGTGACATGAGTAGAATTTATAAGATTAAATGCAACAAAACCCATACCTAGCATGATGATTTGGCTGCTGTTGCTCCTCATACAATGAATACAATGGCTGCTCACTCTCGCTGCAAGGATACCTAGGTACCTAGGTACATCCATGGCAAGGGGAAATCCATTTGAACCGTTGGAAAGAATCATCATGTACCAATAGGTTCATCTATGACAATGGCTGCTCGCTGCATGGATGCTATCTTCTGCGGACTGCACGGATATAGACCACATAATGGCAATTCTTCATCTCAGCATCCTGTGCTGTTGTGCTTCAAACAAAAACATTCTGAGCGATATCATGGTGATAGAAACACAAGCTAACCCTGTAAGGCTGGAGTAGCATGCATGTGCTTCCATGCAAGTAAATGGGAGTTTAAACCAGAAGTTAAACACAACATCTTACATGGAAAATCATATTAATACATGCAGCCATATGCCTCTCCAAGGGCATTCTATTCACGGTAAACTTCTATGCTGCAGGAGTGATTGTAAAACAATGTGAAAGAGATCAATAAACATGAAATGAAGAGATGGTAATATAGTTCTTAAACCCAAAAAAGGCTGCGCTAAAAACTGGATAGGAAACAGGTGCACATTGAAAAAACTGCGTTTAAAGCTAGGGTAACTGTTCTTAGCAGTTGCCTCAGTATTTTCAATTGGAGGGGGGATCTGCAGAAGCAATGTTTTCCTAGGCAGATATGAGTGTCGTTGTTTATTATTCCTTGATGTATAGAAATGAGGGTTTGCATCTGTTTTGGCATAGGGCAGTAACAGGTGTGGCAATCTAAGATTGGTACCATAAAGTATGAGGCAGGATAGGGCAGCTATGAAACCAAACTATGATGATCCTATCCCTCTTTAGATGTGGTTGCTATCAGAATCGCCAGCAACCTAAAAGCGATTAATTAGGGATAGGTACTGGTTGGATCTAAAAAGTAATCTGAAATCAGAGGGTTGAGGGTTTTCTTTTAGATGCTATTAGAAAGAGAAAACACAATATATCAGTTCATATTGGCTGCCATGGGGCCTATTTAAAATAGAGTGTTTAACGAAGGAACTAAGGAGGAAATCAGTTCAAGACGCTTGTGATAATCCTAGGCAGGTAAAATGACAATATATCCGGGATACATTCGCATAGCTTATGAAGGAAAAAGGTTAAGAAAATTCTTGACTTCAAGGGCCTTAACAGGATAACAATGCGAATGCAAATTAACACAAAAGCATTAACTTAAATTTTGGGGTTCAATCTAGCTTCAAAAGAGACCAGGCAGCAATAGCTTCAAAGCTGTAGGCTCAATCTGCCGTAGGAAGAGACAATGATAAATTTTGGACTTTAATATACACACGCGTACATGCAAGAACAAAGAGGATATAGAGGCACTCACCGGAATATTGCATCAATAGGAAAACTATGTGTCCAGTGAGCACATTGTAGGACCGTGATTCCTCAGATATTTGTCTACAAATCCAGTAAAGGGATGTGTTTAGTGTTGACCACAGGAAGCTAGCTTTTGATTTGTAAGTGAACCTACCACCACTAATCTTTCACATGCCCGTGCCGTAACAGATGCTCCTTAAGTAGGCCTTAAGTTCCTGCAATGTGTAACGCACAATGATACCACCTGCATATTGGCAATCACAACAAGGCACAATAATTAGCACCAATGTTCGTTTTAGTTGACCTACAGATGAGGCAATTGTTTCTGGTAGTAGATGATATGAAAATAAGCAGCTCAGTGGTGATTAAAGAGTAGAAGGAAGACAAGCATACATGTGCGAAAGAACATTTATGTATACCTACAGCAAGTATAGGTATATTGGAAAATCCAGATTTGACAGAAGATATGAAGATAAGCAGCTCAGTGTTGCTATACTAAATTTGATGTGGTGATTTAAGAGTAGAAGGAAGACAAGCATACATGTGCGAAAGAACGTTTATGTATACCTGCAGCAAGTATAGGTATATTGGAAAATCCAAATTTGACAGAAGATATGAAGATAAGCAGCTCAGTGTTGCTATACTAAATTTGATGAGTAACACTAATACCTAAACAAGCATAAGCTGCGATCACGGCTAGAAGCTATGTAACTACAGATCTTAATTAATTCTAATCTAACATATACTGGAAGTGCAAAATCAGTAATAACATCAAGCTTCTTTGAAGTACACCTTATTAGAGAATAGAGAGTAAAGTCATCATTATAAGAACTTACAGCTAACCTCACATATTCCAAAATATCATGTAAGCTTCATAATTGATGATAAAAGAACATGATCCATGGCAGCACTGCAATCACACATAGCTCCATATTAGTAGTACCAAACATAATTATAGCTGCATAGAAGTAATACGGGTCCTTTGCGCACATGGGCGCACATACAATGACCCATATATCGTGAGAAATCACGAGGCAACTGGCATTTTGTATCAAATATCTTTAATTTACTATACATCGTACAGATCAAAGATTTAACCACAAAGATCTTGACCAGCTTATTAAAATAACCAACACTTTACCTGAGACCTTGAACAAACTCTGAGAAGCGAAAAATGCAGTAACCGATGGATCGAAACTCAAGCACCAAGCATGTAGGCTATCAGTTTTTTCCAAAGATCAGCTCCCGTACTAAAAGGAAAATTCTTAGCCAACCCACAAGCCAAGGAAGTAAGCATGCTCTGCTTAGATAGCATAACAAATTGATAGGCATAACAAAGTGAAATTAACATCATAATTAGGAGCTCAGGACATATCAAAAGTGACATGCACCTCTATAGCATTCTAGAGCTGAATTATGCGGCAATGTGATACACCACATTTTATAGCAAGACATGGAAGACAGTGCATAACCCTTTTCACAAGCATGGATATGTATAGGAAGGAAGCGGCACTCCAAATCAGAAAAAACCATACCTGGTAAGTCTCAAAATAGTTTCTACCTTTTCACAAGCATGGATATGTATAGGAAGGAAGCGGCACTCCAAATCAGAAAAAACCATACCTGGTAAGTCTCAAAATAGTTTCTAATGTCAAGTTCCATCTCCAGCTAAAATCCCTGCACAAATAATAAAATCATTATCAGTGAAACCAACATACTGTATTCTAATCCTCCGCTTTTAAACATCTAAACATTGCGTGCTCTTTAAAAAAAAAGAACTTAGAACATTCACTTAATTAATTTAGCCATCGCTTAATAACAGCGGCTGTATCTTGAGAAGTAAACAACATTTTTTTCTTATAAATAGATGCCTAGCAAACTAAACCTGAGAAAAGGAGAACCATATCTGCAGTGCAGGCAGCAGAAGGACAGCAACGGTTATGCATCTACAAAACATAAGCAAAGAAATATAAGGAAAAACTCCACCTGCAAAGAAATGTGTTGGGATAAAGCTGAAACTACGTATAAAGGGCAACTTGCAAAGAGATATACTGGGATAAAACTGAAATGACCTGCAAAGATCTATACTAATTTATCCCATTGTGAATGAGCAGTAAACAATATGCAGATAAGAATCGGGTAACCAGTTTTCTGCCTTGAGGCTGTTTTACACACCAAAATAATCAGGCATCAAATAACGGAATGAGCATTTGGTCCATAGGTTCCTCGTACATCACCGAAATCCCTGCATGCATACTAATAAATTAATAAAGATGAAATACATAAACCAGGCAGGAGCAATAGGCGGAAGGGGAGAGGGCGCACCTGAACAAATCCGATGCAGGGACTGGAACTTGGTGCGGTAGTGGCGCCTCTAGCCTGCACAGGCCGCCGGTCGCCCGCGCTCGGCCGCCCGTACAGCCGGGGGAGGGGTGAGCAGCGGCAAGGCAGGGCAGTGCCGTGGTACGAGAGCTGGGGTGGCGGCGAGGCGGTCGCCCGCGGTCGCCCGACAGCCTGTACCGCCGGGGGATGGGCGAGTGGCGGCAAGGTGGGGCGGCGCTGGGGTATGGGTGCCGGGGTTGGCGGCGAGGCGGCGTCGCGCCGTGCTGAGGGAGGGAGGCGCGGGGAGGAGACGACGGCCACCGGCGGCGCCAAGGCGAGGCGGGGCCTCGCCGGGGGAGGGACGCACGAGGAAGGGATGATGGCCGCGGGCATCGAGGAGGCGCGAGGAAGGGGCCACGCAGGGAGGGGACGCGCGCTGGGCGGCGGCGGGGCAGAGTGGAGTGGAGCACGAAGACAGAGCTAGGTTTCAGAGATATTTACCTGTCTAGCGATGCTGGTGGGTGAAACAGTGATCCTTGATTCATCGATGTACGGGGTAAACGAATTTTACTGTCGTGGCCTACCTCAGCACCCCGGAAGCCGCGCGTCTTTCATGACTTGGAATATATGTTACTGGCTAATTGCGCGTGTGCTGTTACTCACAAACCATTCCTAAAGAAAAGTATTTTAATTTTGTTATATCATTTAAAGAAAAGTTTGTCTTTTTACACAACCAATTATTTTATATTGGAAATATTCACAGTAACAAACACATGAGAAAGGTTCTGTTGTCTGATAATAATTGATTATGCTCCGTATTGGGGAAGAAGTTTATCATATTTCAATAGTCACTCTTGCGAAAGACCACACTAAGCTATCCACATTTATACTGCTGCCAAATTTCTATTCTAAAAAGGATGTTTTATCCTAAAAAGATACTACGCCACACACACTATGCCACCGCACGTCTCCCTCTTTCGGTCCTTGTTTGTATAGTAAGAGTTTTGAAAGGAATGAAGTGGATTGAATCTCTTGCTATTTAAATTTGGCTAGTATAAGGATTAAATCCACTCAAATCCTTTTCAACACTCTTGCATCCAAATAAGGCCTCCCGCTCACCCTATGGATTGAATCTCTTGCTAATTTTAATTTGACTACTGAGAAGATTAAATCCATTCAAATCTTTTTCAATACTCTTACGTCCAAACGAGGCCTCCCGCTCGCCCTGACTCCTCCCGCGGGGCAACCGTGACTCCAAGCCTCAAGAGGCAAGGATCCAGACTCCAAGCCTCCACTCCAAGAGGCAAGCATCCAGACTCCAAGCCTCCACGAGGAGGAGGATCAGATCCACCTCCCAAGACGCAAGGATCGAGACTCCAATTCGGCAGGAGGGTAAAACCGATGCCGATGATAGAAGGAGAGATGAGAGAGAGAGAGAGCGTAGGATCTCTGCCACCACCATCAATGTGCCCGGTCTAGTTCAGATGACTATGAGGTGGTAGGGGAAGGGATGGCGGGGATTTGCGCGACGGAGACTGCGAGTCCAGCAGCACCATCCGAGTGGATAACGACATGGAGGTAAGGACCTCCTTGTTGAGAGGAAAAAAAGAAGTGGCGTATAGCTTGTTTGGTTTCCATATGATCTAGGTTGTCTCGTATAAGCACACCTAGGCTCATATAAGTCAAGCTTGTACATACAAAGGTTTGCTTTGGTTGATTGTTTTGTCTAGCCTGCTTGAGAAGATGAGGACATGTTTAGCTTCCTGACCATACAAGGACATGATGCATGATATAAATTGGTAAAAGTAGTGTCACTATTATGCTTATTTTGTACAATTTTATTTTAACATCTCTTAGTTTACCTCATTAAGCACTAATCGTCAGTTTTGAAACTCACTTATATCACAGAGTAAGATGCATCTAGGGCCCTTAACTTGTCTTGGATTATCATCTAGGTCCGTCACCTTTCAAAAAGTGTAGTTTTGGGTCCATGAACTTTTTAAATTGCATTATATAGGTCCCTAATGCACCTACATTGCATTTCGAATTATGTGCAGATATGCCTACAAAATTACAAAAATCAACTTTGTTAATTGGCTTTGTCCTGGTGAGATCAACATTGTGGAACTAACCTTGACCACTTTACCTCCGTTTAAATGGTACAACAAATTTTAATGCTAAAATTTATTTACTACATTTATTTCAATCACAAAACAAGAAGCGTTATTCATTGAAATTTTACCTTATGCATATACTAACTAAAATACATGCAACATGATTTCTGTAGCATTTATTGAGTAGTACAACAAGCCATACACTTTTTCCATTTAAAAGATCATAATTGATAAAGACATCAATTGTTTAACAAAACAACAACCACAAATCATGGCAAATTTATACATGTGCATATAGAGCACAACACGCACAGTGGTATTTTTGTAAGGTTTAGATTTACAAAACAATAGATACAACTAAAAAGTGACTAAACATTTATTTAGCATAAGAAGGGCAAAGTGGTAATTTTACATGCGAAGTTAGTTCCATTGTGTAAATCTCATCAAGACAAAACTAACAAAGTTGATTTTGTAATTTTTTGACATGTACATAGTTTGATATGTAATTTTGTGTCAATGTTATATGCAGTACACTTTAAAAAGTTCATGAGCCAAAAACTATACTTTCAAAGATGATGAATCTAGATGACATCCCGAGACAAGTTAAAGGACTTCCGGTGCATTCTACTCTACCATATGTAATATAGACTAACCGTCCACTAATACCATCATTAGTTAAAAACTTAAAATCCGTTTTGCTAGCCAAGCCCACGGGAAATGGAAATTAATTTCGTTTCCTGAGACAGAGCTAGTCCATGCATGGAAGCTCTTTTGCAGACCTAGCTAGTAGGACGGGCTTAAGTCTTTAGACTAATACATGCATGCAGCCAAACAGCTAGAACCTACATTTCGTGGGCCTGACCGGGGTTTGTACACAAACAAACACGCTATTAGTGATATAGAACAACACATGCATTAGGTGTGCATCACACAATGCAAGGCATCAAATAAAGGTGTACGCTTGTGGCCAGTCTCAAGCATTATAGGAAATAAAAAAGAAACTAAAGTAGCATTAGCATTTGCAAAAGTGTTGATTTAAAGTTTGAAAGGAGCTTGATGTCGTCTAGAGGGTGAATAGACTAATATGAAAAAATTACAACTCAACTAAATTGTCAGCCCTACACTGGACTAGTCCGATGCAGTCTACTGGACTGGTACCACCGGATAGTCCTGTGATGCTCACCGGATAGTTTCGGTATCACACATAGATTAATCTCCACAAATATAAATATGCGTGTAAACACTTATCGAGATAACCAGAGGTTGTACAAATGTTTCCATGACGATGTTGACCTCTGCTGCACTGAAACTCTGCACTCACAATAATAACTTGCGCACAAGAGTAGTAGCGGAAGTAATAGAAGTAATGCAAGTAAAAAAGCAAACCACAAGCACAAAGCTTGGGTCTCCCTAGTAGGAGCATAGCACACAAGATACAATTTAATTCCCGAGGTTTGAGCACACCCGCAAGTGTCTCTACGTCCTCATTGAGGCGCTCACCAATAGACTAGAGTCTTTTTTCAACTACCGGCCTCCCCCACCAACCACCAATGTACGACGAGACTGCTTACTAAGCAATGCTCCGAAGAGCGAGGATTACAAGATAGAAATGTGGTGGGTACCATTCGGGACTGCCCTAGTCGTCTAGGGGAGACCTGCAAGTGTAACAAAAACGTTTGCCGAAAATGCTTTGCCAACTTGTGCTCAGAAGCTAAGATGCTCTATCAAGCTCACACAATCTCACAAATGGTCTCCCAAATCGAAAATCTCACTTGTTTAACTCAATCTCACAAAGAGTATTGGGGAGAGTTTCTAAGACCTCTGGATGTGTATGGACATTTGAGGTAAGCAGTAACCCCGATGAAGAAAGTGAGGAAGAGACGACGATGCTGGCGACGAGGTTGTGCTGGACGAAAGCAAAGAGATAGTCGTGGCGACGCATCGAGGTTTCTGGAGTTGCGGCAGCGAGAGAGCCATGACACATAGGAGGAAGGTCCTCGATGGCACCACTATAGCGCGGCGGCGGCGCTTCATGTCGGCGAAGAACATGAATAGCCAGAGAAGACCATGCGCGAGAAACCGATGGAGTCGACTGCGTGTAGATGCAAGGCCGAGAATGACGACAGGCGGCGATGCTACTGCCCAAGGAGGCGACGTAGCGGCAACCCTCTTGGTTGGCGAAGCATCGCGCGATAGATGACACATGTCTCGGGAGGATGGATCGCGCGCGATCGGTTGATCAGGACGATGGCGTGCGAGGCGGAGACGACGAAGGCGATGTCGATGTGGAACCTCTCAATTGGTGGTGGCGACGACCACCCAGTGTAGATTGACGTGCAGACGAAGGATACCATGTAGCAAGGAAGGAATTATGTATAATAGATTGATTGCATTGTATGAAGCCATTGGGCTGTATATACAGGACATCAAACCGTGCTCTCGTACGGGTTAGATTATTAGTAGATATATACATACATATTAAAAGTTGATAGATAATATTAGCAGGAGTTAATAATTTTAAAGCGCGTATATGTGCTTCTATTTTTGTTATTTAATTTTTTGTATCAACATATTTTTGTTGTTTAGACTTCCGATGTTATTTTATCTATAAAATATTAGATGTGGTTATCTAATTTTATCTTTTATAATGCCATGGTGAATTTAGTCCATCTTTTATACTGGCATGGTGGTAATTTATATGTAAATTCAGCGAGTTATTTAGCTCACATTTCATAATGGTATAGTGGGTAATTTATTTGTAAATTTAGGATTATTTTAATTAATGCCTATAATGGCATGATGAGTAATTTGCACGCAAATTTGGGGGGCTATTTTAATTTATATTTGATAATGGCTTGGTGGTTAATTTATATGCAAATTTAAGGGTATTACTTTAATGCCTTTTCGTAATGGTATGGTGGGTAATTTATATGCAAATTTAGGGAAATTACTTTAATGGCCTCTCATAATGGCATGATGGATAATTTTTTAGAAAATATAACAGATCTAATGGCTAGCAGTTATCTGATACTACTTGATGGAAGACCAGATGCTTCTAACTTTTTGGAAATTTCTAAGATTTATCTTTTTTTCTAACGCGTTTCGCAATTCGTGCTTCTTTTTTAACCTCTAATTAGAGTTCAGATGTTATTTTATTTTATCTATAGAATATTAGATGTGGTTATTTAATTTCATCTTTTATAATGCCATGGTAATTTAGTCCATCTTTTATATTGACACGGATGGTAATTTATATGTAATTCATCAAGTTATTTAGTTTACAGTTCATAATGGTATAGTGGGTAATTTATTCGTAAATTTAGGATTATTTTAATTTAATGTATATAATGGCATGATGAGTAATTAGCATGCAAATTTGGGGGGTTATGTTAATTTATATTTGATAATGGCATAGTGGTTAATTTATATGCAAATTTATGGGTCACTTTAATAGCTTTTCATAATGGCACTGATAGGTACAGTGGGTAATTTATTTGTAAATTTAGGATTATTTTAATTTAATGTTTATAATGGCAAGATAAGTAATTTGCACGCAAATTTAGGGTATTTTAAATTATATTTGATAATGGCATGGTGAGTAATTTATATGCAAATTTAGAGGGTTATTTTAATGGCCTTTCATGATAGCATGGTGGGATAATTTATATGCAAATTTAGGGGTTACTTTAATGGTCCTTTCAGGCCTTTCATAATGGCATGGTGGTGGGTAATTTTTTAGAAAATATAACAGATCTAATGGTTAGTATTATCCGATACTACTTGATGGAAGGCCGGATGTTTCTGATTTTTATGGAAATTTTTAGAATTTATCTTTTTTTCTAGTGCACTTCGCAATTCGTGTTTTTTTAATCTCTAATTAGTAAATAGTAAAACTGGAGTACCGAGCGGCATATGAAAGTCCTAAATACATTAGACTTCTATAAGACTCTAAAATATACGCAACGTATGATACCGTCAATTGCATTCTAACACTAATCTTTTTAGCAACAACTGAAGACTGAATTTAGAGCCAGAAACAAACTAACCCTCTCCCATATGAATGATAAAAGTCAACAAGGGTTCAATTCAACATCGGAATTGAAATTGATCATGCTTAGTTTCTCAATTTAACAGAGTACTCACCATTGATGCCGACCTTTGTCTTTTCCCCACTTGAAGATTCTGCCGGATAAAAAAGGTATAAACTGTAGGAAGAAAAACTGCAGGCTCCCAAAATGTTGCTATTTGCGATTACCAGGGGTTGCTGTGGGAGTCCGTGTGGCCGTGGCCCTCACCGGCTCGACACTTCTAGCACTGCATTTCACAAGACATTGTAAAATGCACTGTGTCACAACTAATACATGGCGTGCATCAACTGCATTCACTGTGTGTGCTTAGGGTAGTGAACCCACGACACCCTGAACCTGATAGCACCAGTGATCAGGCAGCATTTCAGGCATGAAGCGCCAATTTCTTTAGTAGCGACTCAAATCTCATATGACAACTTCGTGATCAATGGAACGCCAAGCTCATAGTAGAAAGAAACGGCACTCACTGTGACGAAGAAGCTCCAATCGAAGGGAAGCTGCAACCGATCTTGGTCCTAACGCACGACACCTGCACAAAGGACACCAGCCGAATCGCAACTCAATTGAGGTGATTTTATAGATGAAACAAGTTGGAACATAGAAGTTTTTGTTAAAGCTAAAGCAACAAGGACCGATGTGCGCCTGAATTCAGAGGTTACAGGGAAATCAGGGTCAAGGAATGAAAAAGTTCCCTGTGGAAAGGTACCTAAGACCCTAGCATTGAATAAGTTGGCAAAATAGGTCCGCACCATAATAATACTACCTCCGTTCAAAATGTAGGCGGCAGTTTTTTTCTAAAACTTTCATCACTCGTTTTATTAAAAAAATCATTTATATAAAAACACAGCTTATATTCAAACTATGTTTAGTAATAAAACAAATCATAACAAAAATATGTGATAAATTGTGAATTTTTTTTTGAATAATACGAGTGATCGAAGTTTTGACCGCGTCTTACATTTGTAAACGGAGAAATTATACGAGCGAGCGGACACCTTTTTTTTAACATTAAAACAGCATGCAAGTTGATTGGCGAAACAAAATCGAACTTTTTCCCATAAGAAAACATACTGTGCATCTTACACGGAGCGGGTGGGCGAGCTAGGACGAAGACTCGAGAGAAAGCAGAGGGACGAAACGAGAGCGAGAGCAGAGAGATCGGGACGCGAAATGGGACCTTGACGGGGTTGGCGGCGTGTGATCCCACGGCGCCGCCGGCTAGCACGGAGGGAAGCGGCGAGCAACGCCATGCCGTTCGGCGGTGCCGGGCCCCGGCCTCAGGGAACGGTGTTGGAACGGAGGCGAAGAGGCGGTGGAGGTGGAGGTGGGAATGGTGTGTGTGCAGAGGTGGAGGCTTGACTTGGCCGGCGGTTGGCGCGGCGCTCCCCCTGTCCCTCTCTCGTCTGCGTCGCAGAGTTGTCTATGTCTTGGTTGACGTCACTTTTCCTCGGTAGATTTTTTCTTTTGTTGCCCCTTTCAGCGGGAGCATTTCCTTGCTTGAAGGCTCGGAGGCATGGATCAATGAAATTCCAAGAGAATTTGCTATGGTTTATAGAAGAACTGTGTCCGACATACCAGGGTAAGAATCGGTTGCTAAAGAAGAGCCAGAGCCGTCTGTGTTAGGAAAACATAATAATCGTGAGAGAGGCTGAAACCTGCTCGATGACGTTCAGCGGTGGGAACTGGAGACGAAAATGCGAGTGCAACTGAGCAAATCGCGTATCCCCGCCGCCTTGTTGGGTTTCCAAGCGCACCGGTGGTTACCTTGCAAACCTCGACTGTCGGTTGAAGTCTCGAGCGAAATGCCAAAGGCTCGATGCTGATCGGCGGCGGATTGATCACTCGGCCCCGAGGCTTTGTGCATTCGACGCAGTTCCTTGCTCCTCTGACCACACCGGTTTCACCGACCTCCGTCGCTACGGTTTCCTCCGAGGCATTGCATTGTATGCTCGGCTTGGGGATTTGGAGATTGCTGTCTGATCGAGCTGGGGAGTCCAGAGTCCAGACCCCAAGTCCCCAACCATCCTCAGTACGTGTCGCGTTGCCGTGCAGGTGCAGGCAGGTGGGCAGGGGCGCTGGGACGGCGACAGATCGCTGCCATGGGAGACCACCTCTCGCTCCGTCGCTCCGCGCGGCGCCTCGTGCCCTTGCCGTTGGGTCCTTGGCTGCGTCGGCTCTGCTGCACCAACAAACACGTGCGCGGTGCACCTACAGTTCTGGTCTTACTAGCGGTCCTCAAGAGTGGTGGGCTTCGCTGAACCTCCAACTGGGCCTGAAAGCCAGGAGGAGCCGACGACAGTTGTTGGGCTTACATACAGCTCAGTCGTTCCGTGCGGGCTACAACTTTACGGCCCAGCAGGCCATTTCAACACCAATTTCGAAGGCCCACATTTGTCACTCGGTTCTCCGCATCTGTTTGCTGCTCCCTGACCATGAGAGCTGAATTACAGTATGAAGCTAGGGACTGTCTGAACATTTTGGCCATACCTTTCCTTTTTCTCATGATGGGATTTATTACTGTTTATTTTAGGAAGAATCCGAACAAACTGTGCAGCGCGATTTTTTTTCTATCGCCTTGAACCATGTCGGCATGTTACCTGTTACGGCTCCAGATGAATTCAAAGCCAAAGACACCGCATCGGAGTCCTTACTCTGACTGACGACGGATCTGCCGGTACTGGTATAAAAGTCTCTTGGCGTTGGCATGACCTGATCATTAACAAACCAACACAACAGAGGATCTACTGTGTATGCATGCGCTAGTGATGGCCACCAGAAGAATATATATAGCTATATGTAGCCACATAGTAATAAGCAACTACCGAGAGTACTGTGACACTCTAGTGCTTTTTGTGAATTAAGCTAGCTAGAGCGCTTTGCCGTCACATGCATATGCGTTACTGTGTGGACCGCTGACCCTGCAGTTACAAGGCACCGAAAGTGCGGTGAAAGCCTACTAACATGTGTAACACTGTACTGGGAAATTAAAAGGCCACAAAATGTTAATAGACCTGTTTAATAGTAGTACAACAGTTTCCTACTGTTGTAATTTTATCGGTTGGTTTGACAGATTCATTAAGTACCGATGATGGCCTTTCTCAGATAAAATACCAAATGATCTGCAGCCTTTGCGTGCTTTTAAGCAACATACTTATCTCCCAGCGGCATCCGATCTTTTATCCTATAGGTCGTTTTAGGCTCTTGGCCGGCCACTGGGTAGATCTCACATGCGCCATTGTCTGCATCGAATCATGCATCGATCCATGTGTGACGCACGGCAGCCAATTTTGCCATGGCCTTTTTGCATTGCCATCACCTCCGACTGTGTTTTTTTGTTGTTGTTGTTGTTGAGAAAACCATCAGCCTATTGCTTTTTCAGCGAGACTTGTTTAGTTTCAACCTCACCAAAATGCTCGGCAATTTGGTGCTTGGTTTCATACATAACCCATGTGCTGTGGTACGTGCGATCCTGTTCGTGTTGATGAGTTGATCCAATGATCAATTTGCTAGCTAGGAAGGACTGCGGCATGTCCGCGTCCAATACTATATTACATGGATCCACCGATGCATAATTATGGATCGACTGGTCCAAAAGAAATCCAGTCACCATCTGCTATTATGGTGTAGGATCTGAGGGAGCAACCGGGCGCCACCCTGTTGGAACCGGACCTATTATTCAGAATTCAGACCAGTGGAAAACGCTGCTTCAAAACTGCAAATAATGCATAACGTGGTGTGGGGGTATTAGCTAGAACGTTAGTCGTTCCCCTGTCGCAAAGGTAGATCTGACAATGCATTATATTTAAACCGTTGCTGTAAAAAAACAAAGACAGTACAAAACGCTAGTGCATGCAGCATTTTCAAACCGTGCTATATATAAACACCAAAAAAACATACGAGAAACCATAATGAAAAACAAACTATAAGCGAAAAAAAAAGTAGAGTATTAATCCCTCTGAACATTTTTTACATGACGCTGAACTGCTAAAAATACACTAGATCGACAGCGCCATGCACATGAGTTTGGAGGTAGGAGTACAATAGAAGAGTAGTAAACAACAACGTGGAAGCAGGGAGAAAAATAATGAAGCGAGCTAGTAGTGTGCAGCTATCAGAGATTGACAGCCGGATGAGAGTGTTGACTGGCTCGGGTGACTGACCGGCCATCACAGCCGCGGAAGCATGTGACGAAAACTTTTGGAATCCCCAACACCATGTGTGCATCCACTGTTCCCACATGGTGAGCACCAACAAGGTCCAAATCGAGAGCCTCTATGTGATACTAGTCTGATGGTCCTTGACAATGCGATCGATGGAGGTGTTTGATCCAGATACACTGCTGACTGAGCGCCGCATATTCTGTCTGTGGCTGGCGACTGGCGAGGCGACCTACCGCGCCGAGCAGCATGTCGCGTTGACCGGTCAAGCTGTACGAATGTGGAGTAGAATTTGCAGGAGCTGCGTGGGTGCCCTGTGCTTTGCACGCTGCCGTCTGCCGCCGCAGGACACTACTGTTGTTTAAATCGTGAAACTCGCTTGGTGTGTCAGCGCCCGGCTGGAGGCTTTTTTGGAGTTTGCTCCTCTCTGACCGATCGAGGACACATTGACACTGGCAATTTTGGCATTGGCAGCCTTTTTTAATATGCCAAGGAGTTGCGCATCTTCGTCGCACTACACTCGTTCTATATTTATCAGCGATCAGTTTATTTTTAACTGAAACACGAAAGACAAAATAAGATGTGTTTTAAACAATCTAGGTTACGATGTTTGCTATCACCTCAGTAAAAGAAATAATTTGAAGCTCAGCTTATGTGTGGAGAAATGAAGAAGACACATCTTATTAAGCCAAAATGAACCAAAATAAGCCAAATGATATAATTGGAGGGATAAATTGAACCAAAATAGTATTTAAAAAAAATAGTGTTCTCTGCTGAACAACTGCTATTAATGATTTCGATCTTTTTTCTATAAACAGACTCTAAATACACAGTACACGTACCATCTGTCGCTAACAAAGAAAAAATAACGTACGTGTGTGCCATTTCTCACCAACAAAAGAACACGTGTATTGGCTAAGAACGATCGATCGGTCCTCTTTAAATTACGTGAGGCCTAATTTATTGTCCAAGGCCATGCTCCTTTGCTCTTAAACTATGCGGAGGTTCGATTCTCCTAATTTTTTTGAGGGATATGCCTGAAAACAGCGCAACCAACGGGCATTCTGCATCTCTCCCGATGTTTGTTTTCCGACCGTTGAAGCACCAAAGGTAGCGGCTGCACCAGCACAAGGCTGTGGTTGTGGTGTTGGGTCGTGCTCGCGTCGCACGCGTCGCATTCTTGGCACGAAATTGGCGATGCTTTCTTTTTTTGGGGGGTGCCATCAACGAGTCAGCGGGCTCTCTCATGATCCGCTCAGAGGCGCAAATAGAAGAACTAGTGACAAGCCAAATTATTGAGTACTACTAGTACTTTGACAGCATATTTGCCGGCACCGCAGTGAAAAACGGCGGCAAATGCAGAGGACAGCGCTGGAGACTTGATCGTCGGGCCAGCGCCGCATGGCCACGCGGAACACGGTTACAGTTACACGGCGTGCCGGCGAGTCCGGGCTCCGGTCCGAGGTTTGCGTGCACCCTCACCGCCCACTGGCGGCTGCAGAGGTTCCTCTCCCCTCTCCGCGCCCTCGGTACTCCAAACACCTCGCTCTCGCTGCCGAACCCTTCGTCATCGGGGCGCGTAGCCCCCTCGATCCACGCCGGCTGGCCGGCCGGCCGCCAGGTGACGAGGTGACACGTAAGAGCAGGGTACAATAAACATGCAGGCGAGCTGCATGGAGTGTCTGGTCAAATTTACGGTGACGCGAAAAAAGAGAAAAATGGAAAAAAAAAAGAAAAGCATGGTGTTCATGGTAGCCAATTCAAAATGGACGGGTCATAGACTTCAAGACACGTTACGAGAGGAAGAGATGGACCATGTATTAAATATATAATTTATACTAAAAGAGAATTATTGTATGAGTGGGTTTTTAATTTTAGTTAATCATGCAGCCCACAGTCAACTCTATTATTAACCTTCCTCCGATCCTCTCAACGACTAATCTTTTTCAGCAGCAGCAGTAGCAGGCTGGTACAGTAGCTCACAAAGCTTCCTTGACTCCTGGAGCTCGTCCTGCCGGCTGGCCACCGAGCCGATCGATCGAGCTGCTCCGTCCGTCGCTAATCATGAGTTCTTCATCCCCCTCTGCCGGCCCCGGATCGGGGGCAAACAAAAGGTAAGGTCGAGAGCAGCTACCATAGTAGTAGTAGAAGCTATTTTTAAGCTTTCATTATCGTGCATTATCCTATGCCCACCTACTCTACTACCAGTCTACCTACGGTCTACAGTCGCTCACCGTACCGTCTGTTATTTTATTTATTCACGTAGCACGGCCGGACCACATGGCACAAACGGGAAACCGCGCGCTGCCCACCACCACCACCACCACCACCGTAAAGCCACCCGCTCCGCTCCCCGTTTCGCACCACTCCACTGCGCAGCGCAGGGAGCTCCCTCCCTATAAGTTCACGCGGCCACCTGCTCATCGTCCACACCCCCAGCGCTCGGAGCCGCCGCCGCCGCCGCCAAGATTCCGCAGAAACCAACCCACCCCAACCAGCAGTCGCGCGTCGTAGGTTCGAGCGAGCTCTCTGTCGGTCGGTGGAGATGGCGGGGGCAAGTACAAGCAACGCCGCCGCTTCTTCGGCCTCGCGCGGCGGCGGCGGGCGCGGGTGCGGGCTGGCGCTGGGGCGGCTGGTGCGCAAGCTGCGGCGGCAGAGCAGGGCGCTGTGCGCGGCCTCGGCGGGGCACCACCACCACCACCACGCCGCGTCCTCCGCCTCCGCGCGGTGCCGCCAGTACGACCCGCTCAGCTACGCGCGCAACT
Organism: Paspalum vaginatum; assembly: GCA_030272315.1. Lineage (NCBI taxonomy): Eukaryota > Viridiplantae > Streptophyta > Magnoliopsida > Poales > Poaceae > Paspalum > Paspalum vaginatum. The sequence continues at coordinate 4,807,365 of CM059021.1, read as the reverse complement.
TCGACTTCGGCACCGCGCTCGACGGCGCCGACGCCGGCTACTGCTCCTTCGCCTCACGCTTCGTGCTCGCCGCGCCCGCGCGGCAGGCGCAGTAGGAGGAGCTGAGGATGAGATCGAGCCGCCGATGGACGGCGGCCGGTTTGGTGGATAAGCTTGCAAGCACTACTGGCTCGTTAGCCATTGCCGGTACGGTATTAGCTGATAGCTAGAGCTAGTTAGGCGCAGTGTTTTTTTTTTTTTTGGTGTACGACAGGCGGTTGATGGTGGACGTGTTCATATGTATGAGATGTACGGTGCGATGGTTGTAAGAATTTCCCGCCGGCGTCCTTGACTCCTTTCACTGTATTGCGCTGCATGTGTGGTTGGGAGACTCAGAGGAGGAATCGGCCGTGAGGAATTGATGTTTTCCTTCTGAAGATTACAGCAGCAAAACATGCTTAACGGTTCTTGAAAACAAAAGGATGCTCGATCAATGGTTCATCCACTGCCGCTTCATGTTTTGCTGTGTGTTGTTGGGATTTTCCACACTACACCATGTTTTGCCGGGGGAAGAAAGTTGCATCCGGCAGCTTACTATGTGCAGCCGGCAGATGCAGATCCTTGGCCATTTTCTAGATTAGAATGATCTGTGTGTTTTCTATATCATTTTCACAGCACTACCTGTCAGTGACCTGGCCGGGTACTCTCCAGCACCGATGGGGATTGGCATGACGGATGCTGTGAGCGATGGGGCAAGGCTGGCAGGGTTTGATGGCATCCAGTGTTAAGAGTTGTTGGTGCCAGTACAATTATTGCATGCTCGATGCCGCCGCTGCGGACTGACCGCAGCCAGTCACGGTCGCCAGCGCTGCCGCCGCACCACCGTGATTATTATTCACATCCGAATTCCGAACAGGCTGCCTCCGCGTGCCCCACGGGGGAATGGATGTCCATGATATGATGCATTGCACTTGCACCGATCAATGGCGAGGTTTACTGCTCTGCACTGCAGCCCTGCTAGCCGCACATTGCATTGATTCGAAGAGCAGCGCCAAGTTCCATCCGATTCTGCGATCTGGCCAAACTAAATGGGCTTGTTTCTGCAACGTCCACTATGGGCCTGAAAGGGCCTTCTTCTTGGGCCTTAATTAGTCTAAAGTTTGTTTTCGGCATTCTGCTCTGCTCTGCTCCACGCCCGCCGGCCTCTGCAGCAACTGGCGAAGCGAACAGGAAAGGGCTCCTCAGAGCGATTCAAATTGAATACAACTGATGAACTGAACAATCTTGGCGCACAACGCACTTGAGCAGACCAACAAGAAGACGAGCGGCTCAACGGGCCGCGACGTCACTGTACTACGTGGGCGTTGAAGCCATAGCCCATAGCCGGCCGTTGCTTCTTGCTTCATTGCTTGGCACCGCCGGATCCCGGCGGATGCCGTTGGCCACGGGCCTGCACGGCACGCACGCAAGCCACCTGACCAGTCGCTCCCACAGGCCACAGGCCGATCGACGGCCGGGGTGTAGTACTAGTGTACTAGTCTACGTGCCTGCAGCGAAGGTGATGTGAGTAGCGTCGCACTCGCACCCACCCCCACTCCCCACGACACGGCACGTAGACTAGTACACTAGTACTACACCCCGGCCGTGATGTGCCGCGCGCGCTGCCACCCTCCGATCCCCTGCAAATCCCACGCCCACGCCGATGCATCTTGACCCACACACGACACGACACATCACACGGGATCTCAGTATCTCACGCTAGCTAGGTGCCGCAGCCACCGGCAAGCAACCCTGCAAGAGCTGCATGCACACGGGCATGGCCGCGGCTCAACCGCTCGCGGCTCTGCTGCTGCTGTCGTCGATGATGCGGCTAGCGGCAGGCGCCGATCGAGCGCTCCAACACCGAGCGGCGTGAGCTGCACCCACGGGCACGTCACGGCCGGCTGGCCGACCTCCACCAGCTCGGCCTCACCGCTCTGGGACGATCACCCCGGCCACCGGCAACCTCACGTACCTTAACCTCAATTGGTGGAACCAGCTCACCGGCAGCATACCGGACACGGACAGCCTCCGCGACACTGCACCGCAAGCCTCGCCGTCATGAACCTCTACTATAACAACTTCACCGGCGCCGTCGCGGAGTGGATCGGGACGTTTGCCAACCTCACCGACCTCCATCCACCTCTGCCGTAACTCACTGCCCGGCGAGCTCCCAATCCCATCGTCGTTCGGCAACCTCACCACAAGCTCCATGAATTCATTGCATAGCATTGCACGCACGCAGACTTTAGGTGATCTTTTGCTTCGCGGACTTGGGCCAAAGCCCAAAGGGCGTTGAGGGTCTTTTTAGGCCTAGCTTGGCCCAGTTTGCGACACGGACACTGACTTCTCTCTGCCACTTTTTACAATGTCGTTTTATTAGAACATCTTTGGTTGATGATCGTGGTACCCCTCCGTTCTTTTTTTATTTGTCTCTTGTTAATTAAAAAATAAACTGGTTGGCGAAAAATATTCAAGAACGGAGACTCTATATTTAGAATAGAGTTTGGAATTAGGCCATTTCCATTGGTTACTCATAACAAGAGAAGAAACAATCTAAACATGATAATAATGCTAATAATACCTGCAGAGCAAAAAAAAAAAAAAAAAACAGTAGGACGTACGTCTGTTTTTGGATTCTAGGACATGCATCTGGTTTCTATCTGTCCAAGCCCCAAGGAGAAAGTTTTTTCTAACTCAACCTCTCCCCAATATGGGCTAGCCTTGGAGTTATCTCGATCAGCTGAAAAAACATCGATCCACAAACTCCAACCAGAGGTTAGTCACATGAGAAGGCAAATGACTAGCTATATCAACAACGAAAGATAAAGCACATTTGCAAGACATATAGTCTATATAATCATCATCATATTGCTTTCAGCAAGATCACGTTTTATAGCAAGCATAACATAATATTTCAATTTAGTTCCCTTATCCTGTCTAGATGATTTTATTCAAGAAATGCTTGTTTTTCAGATTTAATATATACCAAGTTCTTTTTTCTCATCGGCAACTCTCTCCATATGATCAGCATGTACAATTTTAGCAAGATTTCAATGTAGCAAAGTAATTTAGGAGAATGATGTTTTTTAATGAAACAGGAGGGGCTTACGTACCCCTAACAATTAATAATTACAAGACAGACTATATAGGCATTCCCGATAGGTTACACGGTGTAAACATAACTAGATGATACCCCGTGCGTTGCTGTGGAAAATTTTAAACTAATATATAGAGTGAACTTTGAAGTTAAAAATATACCGTGATGATATGCCAACATATTTTTAAATACATTAGATGGCATGCACATATTTTTAAAAACATTAGACCGATTCTGAATTTTATAACGAATTACTTGTAAAAATAATAGTTGCATGCATAGATATTGTTCGCTACGGAAGATCGATGAAAAACATCAACATATGGTCTTAGTGGATGGTGATGTGGATAGCTTGTGTTGAGCACCAAATTGGGCAAGCTTGCCTCTGGCCGTCCATCGGACTGTCCGGTGGGCATGGTCGGACAGTTCGGCGTCGCCGGATAGTCCGATGGGTGCAGTCGAGTCCGAGTCTGATCTCGTGATATGTACGCGATCTGATTAGATCTTGACTTGTAAAAGGGTCCAGACCTCCCTCTTTGTAAATATATAGGGATACGGCCGATGGAGGACATCAACACACAACCCAATCGTATCTATTATTTACTTTACTTTTCATGTTGTCTCTTTGCAAACCCTAATTCTTCTTCTCCCTCCTCCATGCTGTTCGTCCTCTGATCTCCACGACCAAGGACGGCACCCTAGCGACTTAGGGCACGCTACCGGCATCCGCACCCTGACGGGGTCTCTCTCGGGTGAGGCTGTTGACGGTTCCTTTGCTAGTTTGCTCGTAAACTAGTCGCTCATCGTCACGTAACTACGATAATTATCCTTTGCTGGTTTGCTTGTAAACCCCGTCGTACATCACCACGTTAGCGTGATAGTTATCTGTCTCAGGCGCCGCTAGGGTTTCCCGAGCTCTCTACCGTTCACCGGACAGTCCGACGCACGCTGGCTGAGCCCGAGCCGAGGCTCCAGGGTTCATTAGTGTTTGGCACGAAAACGTGTCAACACACTTTTTGGCGACTCCGCTGGGAACGATTGTTTCGGCTTTATTATAGCCGAATTATTTCTACCCTAGAAAATTATCAAATTGATCTATTCCTTATTCTCGTTTCGCCGTTGGTTAATCAGGCCGTATAATCTATTGTTGATCCATCAGGATTCAAGGCCGTAATACCATATTAATATACTGTTTTTGTTACCACCGATCAGGCCTAGTCCGATCGTATTATTGCTACTGTTGTGTCAGGTCTTGAGGCTGATTGCACCTATACCTTTGTTTAGAAAATCAATCTGTCTTTCGTGTTGTTGCTTTGACCGACGTTCTGTCTGTTGGATCGATTGATTCGGTCACGTTATCGTATCCGAATCGTTTTCAGAATAGTCTTTGAAATCGATCTATCTATTGTTGCTGGCCGCAAGACAATTTCCGTTTGCGTTGGAACATCGGCTCTTGCTGATCGTTTCCGCCGAACTAATCTGCGGTGCCGTACGACGTCTTTGCTCCGCCTCAGATTGAAAGCACGCAACGTCCGCTTGCATCTGCACGTGTTGCTGTTTGGAGCAGGGCGACGAAGTTATTAGATCAATATTACTACGTATACAGGGGAGGCAAAAGTAACCAGGAATTTAATTTATTTGTGTTGCCTCTATTGGTTTGGAAATTTATATGGACACATATCAATGTTCTATGTCGCAATATGGCTATTATAAAGAACAATTTGCAAATGAGTCAAATAATTCTAATATTTTTTTTGCAAATACCATGAACTCTCGTGTTGATGTTGCTAGTCATAATAGCAGGCATATTATTGTATCGGGTAGTCATTATTCGGATAATGTTTCTCACTATGCACATTATAATTCTGAAAATTATATGCAAAGCCTATATCACATGATATGCATACTTTGGGATTTAATTCTACTAACAACATACAACACGTAAATCCTTATACATCGGTGCAACAAGATCAAATGCCGATGTATAATCATCAAGGCCAAACTGACTTGGTGAGTTCATCCATTAGACATGAAGCATCACATGCGACTAATTTTTATAACATGCATTGCAATGTTTTATCTTTTTATCCATCGGCAACGCATACACAATATGTGAACCTCTCGGGGGCATGCCGGTGCACGAGAGAATTGGCTATGCTAATACTGTCACTCTAGCCAATTATTCTCAAGTGTCATATGCTGCACAATATGGTTCTGATATTCATAATTCGGTTTCCTATGCTACCGTTGGCTCTTGCCGGATTAATGAAATTTCAGCACTATATTCAAGTTTTAGTGTTCATGATTCGGTTTCCTATGCTTTCAACAACATCAGCCGAATTAGTGAGAATTCATCGCCATATGTAGCTTCTAATATTCATGATTCGGCTTCCTATGTTATTGCTAACTCCAGTCGAATTAATGAAAATTCAGCAAGCAAATGTTTACCATCGCTTGATTTACCCTCTCCGCCTAAACTCGATAGGGATGCAATGTTGGTTGAATTTTGCAAGAATTTATATTTGATTCATGATCCCTAATTTGTTAAGTTCAATGAGGAGGATGGTGCAAGTACATGGGAGCATGTTGACCGATATGAAGCGAGGTTGGGAGGAGCTACATTTATTATAGATATTTTGAGACATAACTTGTTTGATTATTCATTGATAGGAGCTGCTTCTCAATGGTACAAGTCGCTTTCTCATCATGAAACTCGTACATGGTCTCAATTAAAACAAATGTTTCATGCTCAATTCTCTAATAAACGGGACCCAAAGGCCGCCGAAACTTCTGCTCGGGCGGCTAACCAGAGTAGAGTCCAAACATCGGACTGTCCGGTGGTTGCCACCGGACTATCCGGTGCGCCGGACTATCCTGGTTTTCTACCGTCCACTTCCACGCGGTATGTTACGACAGTTTAATTTCAGGATCTTAACTCAATACATGCACACAGCACTATCTACAATCAACTTAACCACCCACATCACATCAAAAATCTCGGGACGAGATTTCTTTAAGGGGGGTGGGTTGTGATGCCCTGGGCATCTCCAGAGCATTATCATGTGCATCCTTTGTTTAATTACTTCTCATAAGCATCATCTCATCTCATGTTAGTGTGCATTTGATTCACATGAACAAGCATGATGGAAATAGCTAAGTGATGCACTCAGTTTTTGCATGAATGACGCTATAGATGTGAGCGTAACTTAAATCCTATTGATTTTTAGGTGAAACTTTTTATACCAAACCTGTGGGTCATGTTGTGATGAACAACTTTGTTAATTGGAGCTTAGATGGAAAATGGACATAGCTTAGGGTAAAAGGCCTTTTTCTCTCAGCCAAGAAACACACTCAAAATCTAAATTTCATAGAAATATCACTTTTTCTATAATTTACAATCATTTTCATGCAAAGCCCCAATTTAGGAAGTTGTAGATCTTGGAATTTGGATCAAAGTTGGTATAAAACACTCCATGAGTTTTTTGCCACAAATAGGACTTTTAAATTTTTCTTTAAAAAGGCTGGGTAGGGCAAATTCAAAAATCTGAGGAAAATTTAAATTTAAATCATACTTAGACTCGGATTTTGAACTTGAGATTTTTGACAAACATGTAGAGATAAAATATTAAAACATTTCATTCAACTGGGGTTTTTTCAAATTCGGCTTCTAAATACCTCAAAATAGCAATTTTCAGAGCCTTACCAAAAACAGAAAAAAAGGGGTTTTCCTTTTTGGGACCCCGGGCCAATGACAAGTGGGCCCAGGCATCCGCGGGCGCGCACGCTGCCGAGCCGGTGGCCGCCACGCGTACGCCGGTGTACGGCCATCTCGGCCGCACCTCGGATCGCCCCCGCCGCGCTCGCCGTTAAAGCGAAGGCCGCCCTTCTCCGCTCGTTCTTTCCGTGCGCCTCCGCCTCGCTCGCTCTCGCCGTTCCGCTCAGCCGCCATTGACAGAGCTTAAGGGAGCTCGCGCCGAGCCGCCTCCGCCCATCCCCGCGGCCGTCCATCACGGCACCGCTCTTCCTCTCGCCTCCCTCTGCCGTTCCCCGTAGTCCGGAGCCGACCTCCACCTCCTACCGATCCGCATTTTCTCGCCGAAGCTCCGAGCTCCCTGCCTCCTCGTCGCCGGCCCTCTCCGCTGCTCCACTCATCGTTTGAGGTAGGGGGTGAGTTCCACCGCGACCTCCTCTCTCTCCCCGGCCTTTAGCGGCGAGCCTCCGTGCCCCGCAGGGCCGGATTGGCCGCGCGCCGCCATCGCCCTTCCTCCCGTCGCGAGGAAGAAGACGACGGGAGGTAGGAGATAACGGTTTTGCAGATCCAACCCCGCGATATTAGGGTTTTACATTCTAGTCCACGTGCTGTTGAATGAGTCTTGCGGATCTAACGTTTTAGCCCCTGAAGTCTAGGGTTATTTGCGCATGGGTCCTGGATCTGTGGATTTTCGATTTAAAATACATTTAAAACGGCTGAAACTTTGAAAAATCATAGAAAATTGAAGGAAAATCCAAAAATGGCGAATCAAGTTGCATGGAAATCCTTGTGAGTAGATCTATCTGCTGGTTATGATGGTTGAGGAGGGAAAGTCATTTTTGCCCCTGATATTATGCATGCTTGATAAATCAATATAAATGGGAAATGTGGACTAAATGGTCTCCAAAAATTGTGAAACTTGGACAGCAGTGTTCTTAGGGTATGTAGGCTCACTGTGATTTTTGGTAGCTCAAGTGTTCACTTTTTAATTACTGTTTTGCCATTGCATGTGATTTTAGCATAAAAATAAATGTGGAAATGATAACAATATAAAAATTGTGCTCTAAATGGTTTTACACATTTTAATTGTGCTCCCTGTGGGATAAATAGCTCACTGTTTAAATGGGGTATTGTGCATGTCAAGTATAGTTGGTGTTTTGAAAATAATAAATCCATGCAAGTTTAACTTAATAAATAGGAAATGTGGGTTAAATGAGCTTCAAAAATTTTGAAATTTGGGCAGAGGCATTGTTAGAATGTGTAGGCTCTGTGTAAATTTTGGTAGCCCAAGCATTGACTGAATATTTACTATTTTACCCTTGCTTAGTAATTAAGCATATAATTAGCAAAAGAAAAGAGTTCTATATAAAAATAAGCTATAGGGGGCTTCGTGGTATTTACCTGGGCTCTAGCTGATGTAAGTAGCTCACTGCTGAAAACTTGAGGATGTGCATGTAAGTTTTGACCCTGATTTGAAAATGGTAGATATAATGCTTATTTAAGTAAATAATAGAAAATATGAGATTAGTATATTTAATAAATGCCACAATGGATCATGTTTTGAAACATAGGAGTATGTAAGTCTTAGCCACTGATTTGGAATGCAATATAGGTCTTCACTACTATTTTAGAAATGCATGATAGTGATAGGAATGCTAAGCTAGCTAGGTGGAAAATAGATGTTTAAGTAAGCTTCGGTCGCTTCACATGAATCAATGCTACCTCGCCACACACCCCCACGTTGTATATGCGATAAGCTAAGTTACCGTAGGTGATGGCTTGTACGATTTCGTAGTACTAAACAAGTTTCATTACAAAAATGCATAACTTTATTCCATAAATCATGATTCATTGCATCGCACTCGCATCATGAAGCAAGCATTGCACTAATACATGCTCCAATTACACTATGTCATGCATATAGATCCCGCGAGCGAAGGACACCCGCCAGACCAACCGATCGTAGAAGAGCCCAAGGAGGAGCTGCACCAGGAGCCGGAAGACCAGCAACAGGAGCCCGACTTCGCTCAGGAGGCAGCTACTGACCTTAGTGAGGAAGGTAGGCAGGACCATACCTAACCCAGCAAATAAGTTATATTTGATGATTTAGGCATATGCATTAGGGGTTGTTTGAAACCTATAGCATTAGACTCCTTGGCCGCCCTGGCCCTAGCACCTATACATAGAGTTCGTAGGACGAGTATGCATAGAAATTGCTAAGTACGAGTAGACACGAGTGTGTGGACTCGTCGCGTAGGTGTTTTCAAAGTTACCATAGACTACGATTAAGACAATTATTACTATTGCTCATAATGTAACCGGAGACCGGGCGGAGATTTTATTTCAGTATTTACTTTTGATAATGTCGCACCCTGGACTCCGCCCGAGTCGTATAAGGCCCGTTTGCTGTTCGTCTGCTGATCGGCATATCATTGCTAGAGTGATTAACCGAAGAATGGGACCGATAAAGTCTTTCCTGAGCTCGTCCGAAGCACAGAGACACGTTCCTACCCGCTGGTTGAGAGGAAGGTGGCCCGGGGGAGCTTGGTACTCATGGCGGGGAGACCGAGATGTCGGCAGGCTCGTCATGGGGGCACAACCCTGGGGTTAGGCGGGAGTGAATCGAATTTGGGACGAGGCAGGTTAAGATCGGGACTATATGTGGGAACGCGATGGCTAGTAAGCATATACCCCTGGCATGATAGTTATTCCCGGGAATTAAAAATCGATTCGAATCGCTGATGCCTACCAGGTGTGGGAATGCCAATATCACACTGTCGGGCAACGTAGTAACTACTTAAACACTCTGTATCTAATACTCATGATTTTTTAATATCACATGTTTGAATTGAACTGTTTACCTTATTGCAATTTACTATTATGTTGGTGGTTATACAAATGATGAAAACTTGTTTACTTATGTTATACACGACACTGTTTAAAATCAATGGCTAAGGATCCATTTGCTAGTAAGCAGCTTCGCGTCAGCCGTAAGCCAAATCCATTAAGACCTAATGAGTATTTAGTACTCAGGGTTTGCCCCCACATTTTGAGCGCATGTATGGAATTCATGGTTTGCACCTGTGTCGGAGGTGGTGCATGCCCCCACTTAGCATGAATCGGCATGAGTGGCACAAGGGCAACATCGGTGGGCTCGATGTTGTTACTTCTAATGCAAATCTTTTGTGATATCATGGTGACCTCTGAACTTATCATTTCGCTGCGAGAAACTTTTGAACTTGTTACTTTATAACTCTATGTTGGACTTGTAATTTATTTGAAACCGGTTTGTAACTAAGTCTAATATTATGCTATTCAACTGCCTGTGATGATGTATCTGTTGTGGCTCCATCGTGTGTCAGATGTGTATGATGTCGGTTCCTCTGGGTAATGGTAATATCGGGGGTCAAATGACTCTCGACGGACGAACGGGTTTAGTTTGGCCTAAACACACTGTGAGCCAAAGGTGGCAGCTGTGCTTAGCCCGAATTAAATCGGCGGTTCCGCCACAGCTTGTATCAGAGCCGATCATACACAGACAACAGACTTATCATCCAGTTTTGATTTGCAAACCTACTTTCGAAAACCCTTTTTGAAGTATTTGAAAAATGAGAGTATCGATACACCCATATTAAGGATGTTAGTGTAATACCAGGTGACATCGCTAACATTCTGACCTAGATAGAACTCATATGCATATTCGGCGCTTTGGGAAGCAACATTTCGGCCATAGCCATCCCCAGTACTGGCGGAGCGCTATTGGGATTGGCGGACTGTTGCGAGCCCTGCATTCATGCTGATAGGGCAGAACTCTTTAAGGGGGGGTGGTCACGCCATTGCAGTGTTTCGTGACTACTCTTCCTTCGACCAAAATTATAGCTAGATCTTGTTGGCCACCGTTTCTCTCCCCAGCAATTCCCCAGTGCTGGAGGAACGTTGGGTGCATTGGGAGAAATGGCGCCACTACGTCGTCCACCAGACGTAGCTTAAAGAAATTCGTGGGTGCCACTTTTAGGGTTAGAGTGGTAATGTATGATGATGGTGATGATATTGGTATGAGCATGCATTTTTCTGCAAGTGCACTAACTACGCGCGAAACTAAGATCGAGTAGAGACGACTAGTTGCATTAGAGAGTGCCGTGCATATGTGTCACCGAAATATCGCTAGCTATGTATGTGTATTATATATATCTAGTGTGTGATGAGAGGCCGAATAGGACGAGTCATGCATCATGTTTACTTTCATTGTTCGTATTTGGGGGTCATTGCTAAAAGTCGAATAAAGTAAATCGAAAGCTCAAAGATATCTTTTGCACACATCACCCCTTTAATCGTTGAATTATATGCAACTAATGCCTATCACTGATTAAAAGTCTCTTATTTAAAACAGATGGTTAGGACCAAGCAAACCGCCCGCAAGGCCACCGATGCGAGGGGACTTTGCTTGAAGGAGGGAAGGGCTGTTCCCCTCCCACCAGTGACCCACACCCCTCCCCAGCTTGAGAACGGGATGGTCCACACCCGTTGCCGTGAGGAGAACGGCCTCGCGCAGATCCTTTGTCGGGCTCTGCGTGAGATGAGGCGCAGACCGTGCCCCTTCTTCTCCGTGCAGACAGTGCACGCGGAGGGACACTACATGGCCAGTGTTGTCCTCCCCTTGAGCCACACCGCGGCCCGGCAGACGATCACCGTCTACGGGGCTAATGAGGAGGACGCTTACGACAAGGTCGCTTTGGCAGCCATTACCTTACTCAGCTCCTCGGGTGCGGCAGGGATGTCCGTGCTGCGCTACCTCCCCACCGATGGCTACGACGACGAGTGGCTCCATCGTCACAACATGCTAGAGGAGCGGATTGACACCAGGCCGTACCCTGCGACTATGCAGTTCGCTCACAGCGTACATGGGATGTACATCCGTGCCGAGGATCGTAGCTCCTACTACCATGACCAGTATATGTATGCGCAGGACCGTATCGAGGAGTTGGAGGCAGAGTTGGCCGAGGCACAGCAGCGCCTTGCGCAGTACGAGCAGGGCCCTTCAGTTGCCCCCGTGGTGGAGGATGAGGACAGCATGGTGTCTGACGCGCATAACGTGCGTTAGAGTGCTTCATGTAGCAATGCATGATGAAGTTTTTTGTAAATGGTGCACGTTATGAGCGATGTTTTGTATTATGCCGCTCCGTGCAATTTTCCATGACTGCACTAAACACTGGTGAGGTCGAGAGAACTCATTTATGTACGTCATGTAACCCGATACTAGAACTTTAGGTTGGTGTTTCGATGTGATGGGCGTGATGGCCCCACGTGTGTACTAAGTAGACCTTTAGCTTGCTAAGACCTTCTAAATATGGTTGTGGTAGCTGCTGGATGCGTATGGACAATGTGGAATGATGCAATGCCTATGAGCTTGGGAAATGGGACCCGAATCTCGATTTGGTTGCAATCTGAAATTCTGGAGTGCAGCAGCTTATACTGAGCATAGCATGAAATTTGTTGGGTTTGAAGAAGAACTTTGAATACCAAACTTGTTGGGAACTTCTGGGTGCACAGCTTTGTCAATTGGACCTTATACTGAATGTGCTTTGTTTCCGAGTTATGGTCAGATTCCTTTAAGTCTCTGATCTGAACTGAAACTACGCTTGGAAGGAAATTGCATATTCCACATTCATAATGAGGGTTTTGGTCTGGGAGTTGTATAACAAACCTGTAGAGGGCTTTGAGAGTAACAACTTTGTTATACAAAGTTTCCACTATAGATGTTTTGTTTGAAAGTTATGTCCAAAAACATTCAGGTTCAGAAATCTGGACAGATTTAACACGCTGTAGTAAACTGTACATTTCGACCCTTTTGCAAATGGAATTAGCAAAGACCTTATATAACAAAGTTGCGGAGCATAAGATTTGGGACAACTCCTCTAATGGTGTTAAGGCCCAAGTCGGTCGTTTTGGTAACCAAAACGTCAAAATTCAAAGCTGCTGTTTACACACGCGAAACTGCACGATTGCTTTCCGGTGGCAATGTGCTATTGCTTGGCCTTGCGAGATGGAAGCTAACTGTTTTGTTACATATTTTAATGTATTCATAACATGTCTATGGTCCTATGATCTTTTTATCACCACATCTTTGCACAAGGGTTATTGGACTGAACCTATATGGCTCCATTTTTGCAGATGGTGAACACTCGCAATGGTCAATCGTCAGGACAATCAGCGCAAGGCGCTCCACCCCGCCGGAGTTGGCCACTTTGGTGGTCCAGCAGGCTGAGCTGATTCGCATACTGGCAGAAGACCGCCAGGCCCGTGGGCAACAGTAGCCGCGGGAGTACCGGCCACGAGGCATCACCTACCAGGACTTCGAGGGAGTGAGACCCCCAGTTTTCACCAACTGTCCTGAGCCACTGGCAGCGGACGACTGGCTTCGCACCATCCAGTCCAAGTTCACCCTTCTGCCAGGGATCACTGAGCAAGAGAAGGCTCGATTTGTTGCTCAGCTTCTTCAGGGGCCTGCGGGGGCATGGTACGCCACGTTCCTCGCTATGCAGGAGGAGGGCCATGAGCCCACATGGGAGGAGTTCCGTCAGGCTTTCCGTGCCCACTATATCCCAGCAAGTTTGATGGAACAAAAGCGTCGTGAGTTCCGAGACCTCAGGCAGGGCAACAGGACCGTCATGCAGTATGTGCAGACCTTCATCCATGTAACACCCTAAATTTAATTTCCAGCATTTTATAATAAATTCAATATGCTTTATTTATTTTCTAGGATTTATTGTGCCTAGTATGCATTTTTCATTATCTTTTGAACTAAATATTGCAATATATCCTAAGGTCAACATGTTTGTGTTGCTTTTGAGTTTAAAAGAAAAGAGAGAAATAGAAAAGAGAGGGAAAATGCAGGAAAAAGAAAAAAAAGAGAAATCAGCCCACCTCCCTGAGCCGGCCCACCAGCCACCCTCACCCGAGCCGGCCCAGGCGAGGCGGCCCAGCCGGCCTCCCGCGCGCCGCCTCTCTCCCTCGCGCCGCTGACAGGCGGACCCGCGCCCGTCGAGCCGCTGACAGGCGGGACCCACCTGTCATCCCCAACCTCCTGGCTTTCCATTTCGGGCGACGGCGACTTTCCTTTTTCGGCCGCCGCCTTTCCTTCTCTACACCGGCCGACTCCGAGGAGGAGAGCTTCCCCCGCCGCCTTCCCCGTATTCCCCGCTCTCCTGCGCACCGAGTCCCCAAAGGAATCGAAAGATTCCCTTCCTTCCCGAGAGCGCGCGCCGAAGGAAACTCCGGCCGCCGCCTTCCTTACCGCGCCGCCCCCTTCCGAGCCGCTCCGGTCCTATAAATAGCACGCCGGGCTTCGCCCTTTCCCCCTCAACCTCGCCAGCAGCCGCAATCGAGCCCTAGCCGTCGCGAGCCGCTCAATTCCGCCGCCACCGTCCGAGGACCTCGCGACCCCGTTCCGCTAGCTCTCGACGCCCGTGGACGCTCCGACCGAGCTCTCCGCGAAGCCCCGAGCCGCTCCGCCGCCTCCGCTCGTCGCCGACCATCCTCCGGCAGCTCCCGGTCGTCGACAACCCCATGGTGAGCTTCGCCGTGGTCCCGTCTTGCTTTCTAGCTAGGTCCGGTCCCGAATCGCGCCCCGGAACACCGGGCATCGCGAGCTCCGGCGATGCGCCGCCGTCCCCGATGGTCGCCGCCGGCGAAACCTCGCCTTTCAACCTCAGCCGTCCGATCCAGAACGGATGCACGAGATTATAACGTGATCCGATCTCACCTCGGCCGTTAGATCTAGATCCGACCGTCCGGACCAGTTGGTGACCGGTCAACTGCGGTCGTCGCCGTTTTTTTTTTTGTTAAAGAGACCCTCGGTTTTTTCCGAAATCAACCCGCGGTCCACGCCAGTTCAAAAATAATTACACATCGGCCCAGTTTTTAATGCTTTAGCCCCTGCGCTATTGAAAAATAGAACCCGCAGTCCAGAGGCTGTGTTTTTGTGCTTTAGACCTCGGATCTTTCCTGAAATTACAGAATTGGTCCCTGGTTTTTCCAAAACAGCCCAGATTTTGAGTTTTCTTCATAAATAGGTCCCTAGAACCTTGTTTTGGCCATAACTTTTCCGTTTTAACTCCGTTTTGGGCGATTCTTTCGCTCACGTGACCGTGGTAATATGTAGAACAGTTCTAAACTAGTTTTGTGTTCTGTTTTGATGTATTGGTGTACTGTTTCTTATCTTTTGTCCATTGTTTGCATGTATGCTCGTATATGGATGCTTGTGTGACGTTTGGACGTAAGTAGACGTTGATCTGTCTGAGGTGAACGAGGAGCCACCTTTTGACATTTGTGAGCAGCAGCAAGAGCACCTTGAGGAAGGCAAGTATAACATGAGCAACACCTATCACCTTTAATTCATTGCATATGCATGTGTCGATCTTGTATGCCTATAAGGACGATACATTAGCCACTTTGATCTCAATGTGAACCTTTTGGGTTGCATGTGGTTAAGTTTTTGCTAGGTGCTGCGCCAACATACACCTATGCTATGTTTTTAATTAATGTTGATTAATGGATCTATGCAATTAATTGTTTGAGCGTGACCCTCTGTGCCGTGTGCTTGAGTGGTGCATGTCTCATTTAAAATTTGTTTTTTAGCAACTTGGTTTAGGGGGCATGAGCATTGTGCTTAGTGGTTTTGCTCATAGCCACTTTCCATAAGGACCGGTTCGCAAAGCGACAACCTGGGACAACAGCACTACCATAAGACTGGTATGGGACGGTCTTAGCTGATTAATTAGATTGTTTTAGTTTGGGAGTAACTTACCTGCGGGGCAAGAGGGGAGGTGTGCTTCTGTGGCCCTCGCGCTGCTTGGGTTGAGTGTGATGTGTTCTTCTCCCCTTGAGGCTTGCTCCACCGTTGCATAACCTGAAACCTTAGCGGTTACACCTTACTAACATAATCTTTGTAAAGGCTTCGTAGTGTGGCTTGCTAGTCATCTCATCTAAGGTATGTGATGAACCACTAGCGTAGCTCACGACTTGTGGGTAAAGATGTGCAACCTCTCGAGAGTGTAAAACTGATGCATCAGCCATGCTCACGGTTATGAGCGGCCCAGATCCTTTATGTGATTAGTTGGGTTATGGATGGTTTTTGGTAAAATCCTGGTTAACCATGATGCTTAATTTCTTCTATGCAATATCTTTGAGATAAAAGTTTCTCTACTCACTTTAGTAAATAGCTTTAATAAAATTTGACCAATTAAAAGCAATGCAGTGGAGTCAGCTAACCTTAGAGCCTCATGGTTCTGTTATACTTGTTGAGTACGAGTTGTGTGCTCACGCTTGTTCTTTTCCGTTTATTCCTTGTTGGGGGGACAAATCCAACCGCTGCTCAGTCAATGGAGATACGGAGGATTATCAAGAAGTCTAGGCTCTTCGCTCTTCCAGTGGACGTCCCTGTGGCGGCTCTAGTTGCTTTCCGTTTACGCTTCCGCTTTTACGTACTCTATGTTAAAGACAAGTGTCTATTATGGTAATAATACTTATGATGTAATCGTTAAACGTTATATTATGACATGTCCTGTGATGACAATTTGTCCTATACATGTGAGACTCGTTCCTGGCGCATGTATAGTATGCACGGTTTTGGTTCGTTGAAAACCGGGTGTGACAGATTGGTATCAGAGCCGTGTCGACTGTAGGACGGAAGCCTAGTTAGTACGGGTCGAAATTTAAGGATTTCCTCCTTCTCTTCCTCCTGTTTTTAAAAGTTTTCTTTTCTTTAAGTTTATACTACAACCCTATGTTCCTACATTATTTTCAATTCTCTTAACTCCTTTTTTAGAACTGATCTTAACCCATTCTTGGTCGTTTTCTTTGTAGATGGCCCGTACCAGACTGACCGCCCGCAAGCAAACCGGTGCACCCCCGCAAGGCTACCATGTTCCCTTGGCACCACGGAACCCAGAACCAGAAGATCTAGTGCCACCCCCACCTCTGCAGGAACCCATCATAGTGGGAGATGACTCTGAAGACCCCAGTGAAGCCAGCTCTTTCACTGAGAACACAGAAGAGGATCCAGAGGAGAATCCAGCCCCTGAACCAGAGGTAGAAGCACCTGAGTGGTCACATCACATTGCCGTTCAGATAGAGGATGATCAAGGACCTGCTGTCAAAAGAGAGAGGGTGATCGCCACCTGGGTCAACATCGACCATACCCACCCAGGCAACGGTCTCAACTTTCCCGGACTGCTTCGGGAGTGCCTCCAGGAAATCGGCCTCGACAACTTCACCACCTCCTACTTCGCCACTCAGAGTACGCACCCGATTCTACCTGACAGATGGGTGGCCAATGCGTTGATCGAACGCTACAACCTCATCCACGGAGGGAAGACCATTGTGGGTGAATACTGCTGCGTGACGATCCATGAGACGATGGAAGCTGCCATTGAAGATGCTGCATGCCAAGCTCTGGGAACCATCTGCTACGACCACCGTACCCCGTTGAGCCAGACCTGTTTCCGCTACTTCCCTCGCCGCATAGAAGGCCAAGCTGGGCACGAGATCGCTTCGATGGTGTTGGAGGATGACCAGAGGGTAAGGAAGATGGCACGGTACATCGCGGCCCTCAACTCCGCCCACGACATCGTGTTGGACGAGCTTCACCGCAAGACCAAGAGGGTGGCAGAACTTGAAGCTACACTTGCCGGCCTCCAAGGACCAAAGCCTCGAGTGCCAGACGTGACTCCGTCCCAGTGCAAATCCCGCAAGAGGACCCGCAAGGGGGAACTAAATGGTGCCACTAGGATTCTTTTCCATGAGGATTAGGATTACCCTTATCTTTGCTTCACATCGCTAGTACGTTTGAGTCGAGTTGGTCTATAAACGCTTTGAGTCTAGTTCAGTGTTTGGTTGTTTGTGCTTGTGAACTATGTTTGAGTTGGCATTTTGGTTGCTTGATCATGTCCAACTATGGGGATTGTCCATAGTCAAACCAGTTTGAGTTGAGTTTAATAAAAATAGTCAGTTGGGATGAACAACTACTCTATTACTCCTCTCTACCTCATCTAGCTGACGCTCGTTCATCATGGACTAATGACCAACCTGCAACCTCAAAATCTACTTCACCTTGTGAGAGGGATATACATCCTTATGGACTTTCTTTTGTTGCCCACAGATGGTTGGAACTAGAGGACGTGGTGCTAGGGGCGCCCAAGGAAGTAACCAGGGCCACGACCATCCCGACCACCCGTTGCCCAATCCACCACCACTGACGGCCGAGCAGTTCTTTGCCATGCAAACGCAGATGATGGCCACAGTGAACAATGCCATCTTGGCCCTACAACAAGCTCAGGTGCAGGCGCCACCACCACCTCCTCCGCCTAGGGACAGGCGTGGGGATTTCATGAAGGGGCATCCCCCAACCTTCTCCCACGCTGCAGATCCACTACAGGCTGATGACTGGCTTCGTGCTGTGGAGAGACAGCTGGAGATCGCCCAGTGCGATGACCGAGAGAGAGTCCTGTATGCTGCAGGACAACTTCGTGGTGCTGCTTTGGATTGGTGGGAGTCATACCGCCAGCAGGATCGCGATGCCTTCACCTGGGCTCAATTTAGAGATAACTTCAGGAGTCACCACGTACCGGCTGGGACCATGAAGATGAAGAAGAAGGAGTTCCTCTCGCTCAAGCAAGGGAGCATGTCCGTCACTGAGTATCGTGACAAGTTCCTGCAGCTTGCAAGGTACGCCACAGCAGAGGTCGCTGAGGATGGCGATAAACAGGAGCATTTCATGGAAGGGCTCAATGACACCCTGCAGTTCCACCTCATGAACTTCACCTTCCCCAGCTTCAATCACCTGGTAGATCGTGCGCTCCTTACAGAACGCAAACATCGGGAGATGGAGGAAAGGAAGAGGAAGCTCATACCTGCACCGTCCGGGAGCAACACCCGCCCCCGCTACCAACAACAGCAGCAGCCACCGCGGCCAGGATACCCGCAGAACCACCAGGGGCAGCAGATGGCCCAGGGGCAACGCTACCAGAATCAGCCTCCTCGCCCTGCATATCAAGCTCAGCGTCAGGGGCAGCCTAACCCCCCTGCACCAGCTCAGGCTCCTGTCATTGGCAGAAGTTGCTACAAGTGCGGTGACCCGGGGCACTATGCCAATGTCTGCCCTCAGAAGACAGCCCCCAACCCGCAGAGACCAGGACCGGTCCAGCAGCCGCAAGCTCAGGGGCGCAACAATGGGAACGCCAAGGCGCCGTGGCAAGGAAAGGTGAACCATGTGACGGCAGAAACTGCAGCTGAGGCCCCAAACGTCATGATCGGTACGTTCTTGGTCAACTCTCATCCTGCTACCGTACTATTTGATACTGGTGCCACCCACTCCTTTATTACCAAATCCTTTGCTGAACAACATAAAATACCCATTAGCATGTTGAAAAAGGATATGATAATTACTTCACCTGGAGGGGAAATAAGAACCAATGTGATCTGTACCAGAGTCAGGATTAACATAAGGGGGTTAGAGTTTCATACTAGTCTGTTAGTCATAGAACCGATGGGCATCGACGTCATCCTGGGAATGGAAACATTGACCAAATGGGGAGTCAGAATTGACTGTGCCAAGAGGACTGTTCATATGACAACGCCAGATGGCCAGGAAGTAAGAGTCGGCGCATCCAAACCCTCCGGTTATCTGCATCGGATGGAGGTCCAACCTACAGATGGCATTCGAGTAGTGTGTGAATATCCTGATGTCTTTCCGGAAGAGTTACCAGGTATGCCGCCTGACCGAGACATTGAGTTTTCTATAGACCTTTTACCTGGTACTGCTCCTATATCTAAAAGACCATATAGAATGGCACCCCCAGAACATGAGGAAGTTAAACAAAACATAGATGAGCTGCTAGCAAAGGGATTTATTCGCCATAGTACCTCTCCGTGGGCTTTTCCTGTTCTGTTTGTTGATAAGAAGGAAGGGCCTGCTCGACGGATGTGTGTGGATTATCGTGCATTGAACGAGGTGACTATTA
The DNA here is from genome assembly GCA_030272315.1 of Paspalum vaginatum. NCBI lineage: Eukaryota > Viridiplantae > Streptophyta > Magnoliopsida > Poales > Poaceae > Paspalum > Paspalum vaginatum. The sequence continues at coordinate 4,787,477 of CM059021.1, read as the reverse complement.
AGAACAAGTATCCTCTGCCACGCATTGATGATTTGTTTGATCAGTTGCAAGGTGCCTGTGTATTCTCCAAAATAGACCTGAGATCTGGCTACCACCAGTTGAAGATCCGTCCCTCAGATATTCCTAAGACTGCTTTCATCACAAAGTATGGTCTCTATGAGTATACTGTGGTGTCTTTTGGTCTGACTAATGCCCCTGCTTTCTTCATGAGTTTAATGAATAAGGTGTTCATGGATTATTTGGACAAGTTCGTGGTGGTATTCATTGATGATATCCTGATCTACTCCAAAACCGAGGAGGAACATGAGGAGCACTTGAGGCTAGTTCTGCAGAGATTGAGGGATCACAAGCTATATGCAAAGTTGAGCAAGTGTGAGTTCTGGATTGACGAGGTACCATTCCTTGGTCATATCATCTCTAAGGGGGGGATCTCAGTGGACCCTGGCAAGGTCATATCAGTGTTGGATTGGAAGGTGCCACAGACTGTCAAGGAAGTACGTGGATTTTTGGGCTTAGCAGGATATTACCGGAGATTCATAGAGAATTTCTCGAAGATTGCGAAGCCGATGACCACGTTGCTTGAGAAGGATGCTGAGTTCATCTGGAGCAAGGAGAGGCAAGCAGCTTTTGAAGAGTTGAAGAAGAAGCTGACCACCGCACCTGTGCTGACATTGCCAGATCTGCAGAAAAGGTTCACAGTATATTGTGATGCTTCAGGCGACAGTCTGGGTTGTGTGCTGATGCAAGAAGGAAAGGTGATTGCCTATGCCTCCCGACAGCTACGCAAGCATGAGGTAAATTATCCTACACATGACTTGGAGTTAGCAGCAGTTGTCCATGCACTTAAGATATGGCGTCACTATCTCTTTGGGCAAAGATGTGAGATATACACGGATCACAAGAGTCTTAAGTATATCTTCACTCAGAATGAGCTGAACATGAGGCAGCGCAGATGGTTAGAACTGATCAAGGACTACGACTTGGAGATACGTTATCATCCAGGGAAAGCCAACGTGGTGGCTGATGCTTTGAGCAGAAGAAGCTACGTCAACATGGCCATAGCATTCCAGATGCCACGTGAGTTATGTGAGGAGTTCGAAAGTTTGAGTTTGGGTTTTGTGCATCATACTGCAGCTACCTTTGAAGCCGAACCAACTCTGGAACAAGAAATTCGAAGACATCAAGCCCAGGACGAGAAGATCCAGGAGATACGCGAGCAGATCCAGATAGGCAAAGCGCCCAACTTCAGGGAAGATGAGCAAGGTACAGTATGGTACAAGAACCGGATTTGTGTGCCAGATGTGGACAGAATCAAGAAGTTGATCCTGAGTGAGGCCCATGATACAGCTTACTCTATCCATCCCGGGAGTACTAAGATGTATTATGACCTCAAGGAGAGATTCTGGTGGTTTGGAATGAAACGTGCCGTAGCAGAGTATGTGGTAATTTGTGACACTTGTCAGAGGGTCAAGGCAGAACATCAGAGGCCAGCAGGACTATTGCAACCGTTGAAAATTCCAGAATGGAAGTGGGAGGAAATCAGCATGGACTTTATTGTTGGGTTACCTCGCACCCAGAAAGGTTACAACTCCATATGGGTAGTAGTGGATCGTCTGACCAAGGTCGCCCACTTCATACCTGTGAATACTACCTACTCCGGGGCAAGGTTGGCAGAACTATACATCTCTAGGATTGTGTGTTTGCATGGGGTTCCTAAGAGGATTATATCCGATAGGGGATCACAGTTCACTTCTCGCTTTTGGGAGCAATTGCATGATTCACTGGATACCAAGCTTCGTTTCAGCACAGCTTACCATCCGCAGACAGACGGTCAGACAGAAAGGACCAATCAAATACTGGAAGATATGTTGCGAGCATGTGTCATCCAATATGGCACAAGTTGGGACAAGTGCTTACCTTATGCCGAGTTCTCCTACAACAACAGCTATCAGGTCAGTATCAAGAAATCACCATTTGAAGCTTTGTATGGTAGAAGGTGTAGGACTCCTTTGCTCTGGGATCAGAAAGGAGAGAAGCAAGTGTTTGGACCGGACATTATCAAGGATGCGGAGGAACAAGTACGGATAGTTCGAGAGAACTTGAGAATTGCTCAGTCTAGGCAGAAAAGCTATGCAGATGTCAGACGGAGAGATCTCACGTTCAAGGAAGATGACTTTGTGTATCTGAAGGTGTCACCTATGCGGGGAGTACGCAGATTCAACATGAAGGGAAAACTAGCACCCAGATATGTTGGACCATTCAAGGTACTAGAAAAGAGAGGAGAAGTGGCTTATCGCTTAGAGTTACCTTCTAGTCTTTCAGGTGTGCACGATGTATTCCATGTCTCGCAGCTGAAGAAGTGCTTGAGAATACCAGAGGAGCAGGCGCCTTTAGAAGGGTTGGAAGTGCAAGAGGACTTGACCTACACTGAGCACCCTATAAAGATTCTGGAAACATCTGAGAGGGTGACCCGGAATAAGAGGATCAAGATGTGCCGAGTGCAATGGAAATACCACACAGAGGAGGAAGCTACTTGGGAAAGGGAGGATGAGTTGAGGGCAGCATACCCTGATCTCTTTGCTAACCAGCCTATGTGAATCTCGGGGCGAGATTCCTTGCAAGGGGGGTAGGTCTGTAACACCCTAAATTTAATTTCCAGCATTTTATAATAAATTCAATATGCTTTATTTATTTTCTAGGATTTATTGTGCCTAGTATGCATTTTTCATTATCTTTTGAACTAAATATTGCAATATATCCTAAGGTCAACATGTTTGTGCATTCATGCTGGAGCATATTTTTATTTGATGAGTGGCATAAGGTTTGAATTCAAATTTATTTGAATTCATAGTTTGCTTTTGAGTTTAAAAGAAAAGAGAGAAATAGAAAAGAGAGGGAAAATGCAGGAAAAAGAAAAAAAAGAGAAATCAGCCCACCTCCCTGAGCCGGCCCAGCCGGCCTCCCGCGCGCCGCCTCTCTCCCTCGCGCCGCTGACAGGCGGACCCGCGCCCGTCGAGCCGCTGACAGGCGGGACCCACCTGTCATCCCCAACCTCCTGGCTTTCCATTTCGGGCGACGGCGACTTTCCTTTTTCGGCCGCCGCCTTTCCTTCTCTACACCGGCCGACTCCGAGGAGGAGAGCTTCCCCCGCCGCCTTCCCCGTATTCCCCGCTCTCCTGCGCACCGAGTCCCCAAAGGAATCGAAGGATTCCCTTCCTTCCCGAGAGCGCGCGCCGAAGGAAACTCCGGCCGCCGCCTTCCTTACCGCGCCGCCCCCTTCCGAGCCGCTCCGGTCCTATAAATAGCACGCCGGGCTTCGCCCTTTCCCCCTCAACCTCGCCAGCAGCCGCAATCGAGCCCTAGCCGTCGCGAGCCGCTCAATTCCGCCGCCACCGTCCGAGGACCTCGCGACCCCGTTCCGCTAGCTCTCGACGCCCGTGGACGCTCCGACCGAGCTCTCCGCGAAGCCCTGAGCCGCTCCGCCGCCTCCGCTCGTCGCCGACCATCCTCCGGCAGCTCCCGGTCGTCGACAACCCCACGGTGAGCTTCGCCGTGGTCCCGTCTTGCTTTCTAGCTAGGTCCGATCCCGAATCGCGCCCCGGAACACCGGGCATCGTGAGCTCCGGCGATGCGCCGCCGTCCCCGATGGTCGCCGCCGGCGAAACCTCGCCTTTCAACCTCAGCCGTCCGATCCAGAACGGATGCACGAGATTATAACGTGATCCGATCTCACCTCGGCCGTTAGATCTAGATCCGACCGTCCGGACCAGTTGGTGACCGGTCAACTGCGGTCGTCGCCGTTTTTTTTTTTTGTTAAAGAGACCCTCGGTTTTTTCCGAAATCAACCCGCGGTCCACGCCAGTTCAAAAATAATTACAGATCGGCCCAGTTTTTAATGCTTTAGCCCCTGCGCTATTGAAAAATAGAACCCGCAGTCCAGAGGCTGTGTTTTTGTGCTTTAGACCTCGGATCTTTCCTGAAATTACAGAATTGGTCCCGGGTTTTTCCAAAACAGCCCAGATTTTGAGTTTTCTTCATAAATAGGTCCCTAGAACCTTGTTTTGGCCATAACTTTTCCGTTTTAACTCCGTTTTGGGCGATTCTTTCGCTCACGTGACCGTGGTAATATGTAGAACAGTTCTAAACTAGTTTTGTGTTCTGTTTTGATGTATTGGTGTACTGTTTCTTATCTTTTGTCCATTGTTTGCATGTATGCTCGTATATGGATGCTTGTGTGACGTTTGGACGTAAGTAGACGTTGATCTGTCTGAGGTGAACGAGGAGCCACCTTTTGACATTTGTGAGCAGCAGCAAGAGCACCTTGAGGAAGGCAAGTATAACATGAGCAACACCTATCACCTTTAATTCATTGCATATGCATGTGTCGATCTTGTATGCCTATAAGGACGATACATTAGCCACTTTGATCTCAATGTGAACCTTTTGGGTTGCATGTGGTTAAGTTTTTGCTAGGTGCTGCGCCAACATACACCTATGCTATGTTTTTAATTAATGTTGATTAATGGATCTATGCAATTAATTGTTTGAGCGTGACCCTCTGTGCCGTGTGCTTGAGTGGTGCATGTCTCATTTAAAATTTGTTTTTTAGCAACTTGGTTTAGGGGGCATGAGCATTGTGCTTAGTGGTTTTGCTCATAGCCACTTTCCATAAGGACCGGTTCGCAAAGCGACAACCTGGGACAACAGCACTACCATAAGACTGGTATGGGACGGTCTTAGCTGATTAATTAGATTGTTTTAGTTTGGGAGTAACTTACCTGCGGGGCAAGAGGGGAGGTGTGCTTCTGTGGCCCTCGCGCTGCTTGGGTTGAGTGTGATGTGTTCTTCTCCCCTTGAGGCTTGCTCCACCGTTGCATAACCTGAAACCTTAGCGGTTACACCTTACTAACATAATCTTTGTAAAGGCTTCGTAGTGTGGCTTGCTAGTCATCTCATCTAAGGTATGTGATGAACCACTAGCGTAGCTCACGACTTGTGGGTAAAGATGTGCAACCTCTCGAGAGTGTAAAACTGATGCATCAGCCGTGCTCACGGTTATGAGCGGCCCAGATCCTTTATGTGATTAGTTGGGTTATGGATGGTTTTTGGTAAAATCCTGGTTAACCATGATGCTTAATTTCTTCTATGCAATATCTTTGAGATAAAAGTTTCTCTACTCACTTTAGTAAATAGCTTTAATAAAATTTGACCAATTAAAAGCAATGCAGTGGAGTCAGCCAACCTTAGAGCCTCATGGTTCTGTTATACTTGTTGAGTACGAGTTGTGTGCTCACGCTTGTTCTTTTCCGTTTATTCCTTGTTGGGGGGACAAATCCAACCGCTGCTCAGTCAATGGAGATACGGAGGATTATCAAGAAGTCTAGGCTCTTCGCTCTTCCAGTGGACGTCCCTGTGGCGGCTCTAGTTGCTTTCCGTTTACGCTTCAGCTTTTACGTACTCTATGTTAAAGACAAGTGTCTATTATGGTAATAATACTTATGATGTAATCGTTAAACGTTATATTATGACATGTCCTGTGATGACAATTTGTCCTATACATGTGAGACTCGTTCCTGGCGCATGTATAGTATGCACGGTTTTGGTTCATTGAAAACCGGGTGTGACAATCCACCTCTCTCAGTACACTCTGAGGGATGTTGCTACTGAGCCGGAGCGGGCCGAGAGACTCCTAGAGGGCCTTGACCCTACTCTTCGGACTCACCTGGCACGACGCTACCAGAGCTTCACTGAGCTGGTAGACACTGCTCTTGACATGGAGAATCGTCTCCGTGCCGCTAACGAGGACCAGAAGCGCAAAAGGCTAGCCAACACATCAGCGTCTGGCTCTTCACAGAAGCAGAAGGCTACATACAAGCCCCAACAACAATACTACCAGCAGCCTCGCTATGTGGTCCGACCCAACCAGCCATGGTGGATCCACAGGGCGACACCGCAGCAACAGTACCCCACCTATCGAGCACCCGCACAGCTACCGGCTCCCTGTGCTCCCATTGTCCCGGGGCCCGGTGCTCCGTGCTTCAACTGCGGCAAGATAGGTCACTTCAGTCGTGACTGTAGGGCACCCCGCAAGACACAGGGTCCTACCCCAGCGGGTGGAAGTCAGCATGGCAAGCTTAAGGGACCCACGCCTAAAACGGGTCGTGTGCACTATGTGCACATGGAGCAGATTCCCACCGGAGAACCGGTGCTTGCTGGTACGTTCATGATCAACGGTCATCCGACCGTCGTGTTATTTGATTATGGGGCCACACATACTTTCATCAGTAAGGCATATGCATTGAGGCATGGGGTAAAAATGTACAAGTTGAAAGAAAACTATCAAATTACAGCCCTGGGTTCACCTATTGAAACCAGTTTGGGGGTTAGACAACTTAAGTTGAACATTGGCACAGAAAGTTTTATTATCAACCTCGTGGTGCTGCAACACCAGGGGATTGATATTATTTTGGGTATGAATTGGATGAAAGAGCACAATGCAGTCCTGGACATTGGCAGCAGGACAATACAATTGAGGTCAGGCGTAAGTGGCAATGCTATGCAGATACATATGCCAGATCAAAAACACATGACACCCACAGTAAATGCAACTGAACTGCAAGAAATCAAGAACATACCCGTAGTGCGTGAATTCTCAGATGTATTTCCGGAGGAGCTTCCTAGACTTCCACCAGATCGGGATGTGGAGTTCGCCATTGAACTCGTTCCAGGCACGGCACCTGTGTCAAAAAGACCATATAGAATGCCACCTGATGATATGAAGGAACTGAAAACACAGCTACAAGAACAGTTAGACAAAGGGTTCATTAGGCTTAGTTCGTCACCGTGGGGTTGTCCAGCTCTCTTTGTTGAGAAAAAGGATCATGGTGGGAAAAGGCTGTGTGTTGACTATCGGCCACTAAATGCAGTGACCGTCAAAAACAAATATCCATTACCACACATTGACATTCTATTTGATCAGTTAGCTGGGGCTAAGGTCTTTTCTAAGATCGACCTAAGGTCTGGCTACTATCAAATAAGGATTAGAGAAGAGGATATACCCAAGACAGCATTCTCTACCAGATACGGCTTGTATGAGTATTTGGTCATGTATTTTGGGCTAACCAATGCACCGGCTTTCTTCATGTATATGATGAACTTGGTGTTCATGAATGAACTCGATAAGTTCGTGTTGGTATTCATTGATGACATACTAATCTACTCCAAAGATGAAAAAGAACATGAAGAGCACTTAAGGATCGTACTCACCCGTCTAAGAGAGCACAAGCTTTATGCCAAGTTCAGCAAGTGTGCATTCTGGCTGAAAGAAGTGGGTTTCTTGGGTCACATACTATCTAAGAAGGGAGTCGCAGTTGACCCTAGCAAAGTAAAAGATGTGCTAAATTGGAAGCAACCTGAGACCGTGACTGAAATCCGGAGTTTTCTTGGTTTAGCGGGCTACTACCGCCGCTTTATCAAGGATTTCTCCAAAATTGCAAAACCCATGACCTCATTGACCAAGAAAAATGCAAAGTTCATTTGGAATCCAAAATGTGAATAAGCTTTTCAAACATTGAAGAAATTGTTAACCTCAGCACCAGTGCTAGCTCAACTGGACATCACTAAGCCATTTGATGTGTACTGTGATGCCTCCGGCAATGGACTCGGCTGCGTCTTAATGCAAGAAGGGAGAGTAATTGCTTACGCCTCCCGTCAATTGAGAAAACATGAAACAAATTATCCAACACATGACCTTGAGTTAGCCGCAGTCGTTCATGCACTAAAAATATGGAGACACTATCTGCTGGGCAACACGTGTCACATCTACACTGATCATAAGAGTCTCAAATACATTTTCACCCAACCTGAAATCAATATGAGGCAAAGACGATGGTTAGAGTTGATAAAATACTATGATCTGGAGATACAGTACCACCCAGGCAAGGCCAATGTGGTGGCCGATGCCTTAAGCCGCAAAGCTCACTGCAATGTAGTAGAAGCCTGTCTGACAGCAAGAGTGATCTGCTGTGAGATGAATGACATTGAAACACCTCCTGAACAGCATGCAGAACTTTATAATATCATTATTGAACCCTCAATCAAAGCACAAATCATAGAAGCACAGAAGCAAGATAAGGGTATGGCTTATATTCGTGAGGGTATTAGTGAAGAGAAGAAGGCATGTTTCACGCTTGATGACCAAGGCGTTCTGTGGTTCAAGAATCGTCTAGTGGTACCTAAGGACATGGAGTTGAGGAAGAAAATACTTGATGAAGCGCATACTTCAATGTTTACGATACATCCGGGCAGCAATAAGATGTATCAAGACCTAAAACAAAAGTTTTGGTGGACCCGCATGAAACGGGAGATCGCCAAGTACGTATCTGAGTGCGACATGTGTAAGAAAGTAAAAGCTGATCACCTAAGGCCCACCGGGATGCTTCAGCCGCTCGATGTTCCAGCATGGAAATGGGAGGATATACACATGGATTTTGTTGTGGGTTTGCCTCGTACCCAAAAGGGATATGATTCTATATGGGTGATTGTCGATCGGTTCACCAAATCAGCACACTTCTTACCCGTCAAGACCCATTACACTGCAGCCACCTATGCGGAGCTATATATTGCACGAGTTATCTCTCTACATGGGGTGCCCAAGACCATCACTTCCGATCGAGGCTCGCTATTTGTGTCGCGCTTTTGGGAACATTTGCAATCCGCTCTCGGAACCACTGTGATTCGAAGTTCAGCATATCACCCCCAAACAAGTGGTCAGGTAGAAAGAGTAAATCAGATACTAGAAGACATGTTGAGGGCTTGTGTGCTAACTTAATCTTCCAAGTGGGACGAGTGTCTTCCCTTGGCAGAGTTTGCTTATAACAATAGCTACCAGAAGAGCTTGGAAATGGCTCCTTTCGAAGCTCTTTATGGTAGAAGATGCAGGACACCACTCAACTGGTCTGAGCCAGGGGAGCGTGTCATGTTTGGCCCTGATTTAGTGACCAAAGCTGAAGAACAAGTGAAACTCATACACCACCATCTCAAAAGAGCCCAATCTCGACAGAAAAGTTACTCGGATAGGAGGAGGAGGCCACTAGTCTTTGATGAGGGGGATCATGTGTATCTTAAGGTATATCCGATGAAGGGGGTACAATGGTTTGGGGTGAAAGGGAAGTTAGCACCAAGGTACGTCGGTCCGTTCAAAATCATTGAAAAATGCGGAGCCGTCGCTTACACGTTAAAGCTACCACCACATCTGGCTGCGGTTCACGACGTGTTTCACGTCTCACAACTAAAGAAGTGCTTAAGAGTGCCGGAGAACGTGGTAGATACCTCTCAAATTCAGATTGAACCAGATCTCACATACGAAGAACATCCCTTAAAAATCCTTGACCAAAAGCAGAGATCAACCCGCCGAAAAACAATCAACTTTTACAAAGTTCAATGGAGTAATCACTCCGAAGAAGAAGCCACTTGGGAACAAGAGGAGTATCTACGCACTAAGTATCCTGGTTTTCTACCGTCCACTTCCACGCGGTATGTTACGACAGTTTAATTTCAGGATCTTAACTCAATACATGCACACAGCACTATCTACAATCAACTTAACCACCCACATCACATCAAAAATCTCGGGACGAGATTTCTTTAAGGGGGGTGGGTTGTGATGCCCTGGGCATCTCCAGAGCATTATCATGTGCATCCTTTGTTTAATTACTTCTCATAAGCATCATCTCATCTCATGTTAGTGTGCATTTGATTCACATGAACAAGCATGATGGAAATAGCTAAGTGATGCACTCAGTTTTTGCATGAATGACGCTATAGATGTGAGCGTAACTTAAATCCTATTGATTTTTAGGTGAAACTTTTTATACCAAACCTGTGGGTCATGTTGTGATGAACAACTTTGTTAATTGGAGCTTAGATGGAAAATGGACATAGCTTAGGGTAAAAGGCCTTTTTCTCTCAGCCAAGAAACACACTCAAAATCTAAATTTCATAGAAATATCACTTTTTCTATAATTTACAATCATTTTCATGCAAAGCCCCAATTTAGGAAGTTGTAGATCTTGGAATTTGGATCAAAGTTGGTATAAAACACTCCATGAGTTTTTTGCCACAAATAGGACTTTTAAATTTTTCTTTAAAAAGGCTGGGTAGGGCAAATTCAAAAATTTGAGGAAAATTTAAATTTAAATCATACTTAGACTCGGATTTTGAACTTGAGCTTTTTGACAAACTTGTAGAGATAAAAGATTAAAACATTTCATTCAATTGGGTTTTTTTTCAAATTCGGCTTCTAAGTACCTCAAAATAGCAATTTTCATAGCCTTACCAAAAACAGAAAAAAGGGGGTTTTCCTTTTTGGGACCTCGGGCCAATGACGGGTGGGCCCAGGGATCCGCGGGCGCGCACGCTGCCGAGCCGGTGGCCGCCACACGTACGCCGGCGTACGTCCAGCTCGGCCGCGCCGCGGATCGCCCCCGCCGCGCTCGCCGTTAAAGCGAAGGCCGCCCTTCTCCGCTCGTTCTTTCTGCGCGCCTCCGCCTCGCTCGCTCTCGCCGTTCCGCTCAGCCGCCTCTGCCCATCCCCGCGGCCATCCATCACCACACCGCTCTTCCTCTCGCCTCCCTCCGCCGTTCCCTGCAGTCCGGAGCCGACCTCCACCTCCTATCGAGCAGCATTTTCTCGTCGAAGCTCCGAGCTCCCTGCCTCCTCGTCGCCGGCCCTCTCCGCTGCTCCGCTCATCGTTTGAGGTAGGGGGTGAGTTCCACCGCGACCTCCTCTCTCTCCCCGGCCTTTAGCGGCGAGCCTCTGTGCCCCGCAGGGCCGGATTGGCCGCGCGCCGCCATCGCCCTTCCTCCCATCGCGAGAAAGAAGACGACGGTTTTGCATATCCGACCCCGCGATATTAGGGTTTTACATTGTAGTCCACGCGCTGTTGAATGAGTCTTGCGGATCTAACGTTTTAGCCCCTGAAGTCTAGGGTTATTTGCGCATGGGTCCTGGATCTGTGGATTTTCGATTTAAAATACATTTAAAACGGCTGAAACTTTGAAAAATCATAGAAAATTGAAGGAAAATCCAAAAATGGCGAATCAAGTTGCATGGAAATCCTTGTGAGTAGATCTATCTGCTGGTTATGATGGTTGAGGAGGGAAAGTCATTTTTGCCCCTGATATTATGCATGCTTGATAAATCAATATAAATGGGAAATGTGGACTAAATGGTCTCCAAAAATTGTGAAACTAGGACAGCAGTGTTCTTAGGGTATGTAGGCTCACTGTGATTTTTGGTAGCTCAGGTGTTCACTTTTTACTTACTGTTTTGCCCCTGCATGTGATTTTAGCATAAAAATAAATGTGGAAATGATAACAATATAAAAATTGTGTTCTAAATGGTTTTACACATTTTAATTGTGCTCCCTGTGGTATAAATAGCTCACTGTTTAAATGGGGTATTGTGCATGTCAAGTATAGTTGGTGTTTTGAAAATAATAAATCCATGCATGTTTAACTTAATAAATAGGAAATGTGGGTTAAATGAGCTTCAAAAATTTTGAAATTTGGGCAGAGGCATTGTTAGAATGTGTAGGCTCTGTGTAAAGTTTGGTAGCCCTAGCATTGACTAAATATTTACTATTTTACCCTTGCCTAGTAATTAAGCATATAAATAGCAAAAGAAAAGGGTTCTATATAAAAATAAGCTATAGGGGGCTTCGTGGTATTTACCTGGGCTCTAGCTGATGTAAGTAGCTCACTGCTGAAAATTTGAGGATGTGCATATAAGTTTTGACCCTGATTTGAAAATGGTAGATATAATGCTTATTTAAGTAAATAATAGGAAATATGAGATTAGTATATTTAATAAATGACACTATGGATCATGTTTTGAAACATAGGAGTATGTAAGTCTTAGCCACTGATTTAGAATGCAATATAGGTCTTCACTAATGTTTTAGAAATGCATGATAGTGATAGGAATGCTAAGCTAGCTAGGTGGAAAATAGATGTTTAAGTAAGCTTCAGTCGCTTCACATGAATCAATGCTACCTCGCCACACACCCCCACGTTGTATATGCGATAATCTAAGTTACCGTAGGTGATGGCTTGTACGATTTTGTAATACTAAACAAGTTTCATTACAAAAATGCATAACTTTATTACATAAATCATGATTCCTTGCATCGCACTCGCATCATGAAGCAAGCATTGCACTAATACATGCTCCAATTGCACTATGTCATGCATATAGATCCCGCGAGCGAAGGACACCCGCCAGACCAACCGATCGTAGAGGAGCCCGAGGAGGGACCGGTAAAGTCTTTCCTGGGCTCGTCCGAAGCACAGAGACACGTTCCTACCCGCTGGTTGAGAGGAAGGTGGCCCGGGGGAGCTTGGTACTCATGGCGGGGAGACCGAGATGTCGACATGGTTGTGCTACTAGGTTCGCGCTGGCATTAGGACATGCGAAGGCATGACATCGCTTCAATCGTGGAACATTCATAATCGGTTTTTATCTTTAATTGATCTCGCTACTCTTGATTCGTGGGGATGATCGATTTCATTTTTCCACTATCCTGTATATATCATTTCATTGCCTTGTTTCACCTTGCCTTCTTGACCAATGGGGATGATCCGTCTCAAACCCACAACTCGTTCGTGTTAATTCATATCCTTGTTTGACCTTGCCTTCGAAGATTGGTGGGAACAGTCAACTTCGTTCTCACTAACTCCGTCGATATTTTCTATCCATTCGTTGAACCTTATTCCCCGAGGGTGTACTTTACGAACATCCTCCACACTAGCATTTGTCCTCGGCTAGTGCTCATGTCTTATCGTCATTTATCTATGAGTGGTTTTCTTCCTCTTAGAAGGGAGCTTACTAGCATTTTGTTTCGCTAGTAAGAACACGTCAGCTACTGCCATTTTCTTGATCGATCATGACCAACGCTAAGGAATCGTACAAATCATCACCTTGTTTAGGCGAATACGGCCTATCTTCTCCCTCTTGTGCCTTTCTTGTCCCGATGAGTAGAATGTGCTACGTTTCACCACATCTTACTCTTTGAAAACATGTTGACTTGGAATTTTATATGTGGACACAGTCCCTGTCAAATAAAATGAATGTGTCTCTCAAAAACGCATCCGATGATACTCCTTTCAATCAAAAGACCCTGCCTTGTTCAATTTGCGACTGTGTACACTTTGATTTCTTTATTTGGATAAACCAGGTACTTACCATGTTTCAAATGTTGGTATCAAAGTCAGGAAGTAATTCCTCTCAATTACGTCTACCATTGACACTGGCTCACTGACCACATTCTCTTCATGGTTTGTTCATTCGCTCTCATAAATGGCACGACTCGTCGAGTATCTTAGAGAGACCACCCTAGCATAATTGATGACGCTCTGTGACTACTTGTGTTAAAGAGGCACTAACCATTCACAAGCTAGTTGACAAAGCCAACGAGTGAAAAATTGGGATATTACCATGTGCATTTGAAAAAGCACGAACCACGATGCCATACTCCTTGCAATACGCGATAGGTAATACACCCGTACCTCACACAAATCTCGGGACGAGATTTCTTTAAGGGGGGTGGGTTGTGATGCCCCCGGCATCTCAAAAGTCTTAACACGCGATTAGATTAGCGGTAGTCAAGCATTTGGCTTAATGATGCTTAGAGAAGAGCAACAACTAGGCTAGTAAACCACTAAGTCAAAAATTTCAAGTTGAATATGCAAAACTTTGTGTAGTTTGGTTGAGTAGTTGAACACTTACACATTTTCGTGCAAGACATCCAATACAAAAGTTTTAGTTCAAGATATTTCCTTCAAATGTGCTATCTTGACCATTTTCAAAATCAGATATTAAGGGACTCAAAAGTTCGAACCAAGCTCAGATAGCCTACACTCATGAAATTGTGCTAAGTCTAAGATTGACACTCTTTCCCAAACTTCGTTCTGAAATTACTTTCGATTTGACTATACAACTTCAAAATCTTCCTTTCTATGAAATGAAATTAAACTAATCAGCTGTCAAATGCATCTGACTTCAAAATGATTGGACTTTAATTGATGCTTCAGAAGTTAGAAACAAGAAATACCCTACATGGAGTAAACCTGCATTTTGACCAAACCTCTGAACACATCTGTAGTTGTATTTCAAAATCTATTGTGATTTAAGCTAAATTTTATATACCAAACTTGTAGAAAATTTCATGGGGAATAACTTTGGTATTTTGTGTGTTAACATGCATAAAGGTTTGCGAGGTGTTTTAGCTCATTTTCTGTCTCCTAGTTAATTCTGTCCAAATAGACCTGAATAGAAAATTCAAATTTTGAGCAAACAAAAGACATGATCATGCAAAACTTTGAATATAAAAGTTGTAGAAAATGAAATTGTGAACAACATTGGTATAGAAAAGTTTTCACGAAAGTGCACCTAAAATGGACTTATGGAATTTTCAAATTGGAAGGTGTTGATGGTCAAACTGGGGTCACAGCTTTTGAATTCAAATTTCTCCTAAAATTTGAATATAATATGGTGACACAAATTAAAACAAAGTTGTAGATCATGAAGTTTAGATCACTTCTGGTATTTTGAGTTTTATCTAATTCGTCCTCTAGGGTGATCAAAAATGTGAATTTCAAATATGTCTCCAGCTGGTCAAACCTCCTTCTTTCCATTTTCGAGATTTTCCTTTTTCTTCTGTGACAATGACACGCGGGCCCCACTGGTCAGCTCGCTTTGAGTCCGCGTGGGGACGACAGCTCCGTGGGCCCCACTTTGTCCCCTCATCCATTTCTCCATGCACTCGGTCCATAGTTTCCTTCTATTTCCCTCGCGTGGGTCCGGACTGTCAATGGGCCTTGGTCCAGTGGACTCGGTCCGCGCCGTGTCGCCCTTCTCTCTCCCTGCTCGACCGCGCCCACGCGGCACCGGCCCCTGGCCGCCATGGCCACGCGCCGCCCTGGCCGCCCTGCCTGTGCCCCGGCCTACCGTCTGGGAGAAGCAAGGCGCTGCTCTCCGCTCCCGCATGCGCGCCCCACTACCCATCCCCAGCTTTCTCTTTGCCACTCCTCTCCGCCGCCCCGAGCTGCGAGCTCGTCGCCCGCCATGGCTGCCAGTCGAGCTCCGGCTGCGAGCTCACGGAACTGCCGCCCCGAGCCTTCCCCGGTCGCGATAGCTCGAGCACCGGCCCCGCCGCTCCCTTCCCTTCAGTTTCCCCAAGGGGCCAAGACCCGTTGCCGCTCCGAGCGCCACCCCACACGCAGCGCTGCTCGCCACCCCCATGGCTACCGACGGCCACCGTGGAGAACCACCTTCCGACGTTCCCCTTGCCTCCGGGACCCGTTCTCCCTGTGCGTCACCTTCCGGCGCAGCTCGAGTTCCCTTTCACGGCTCCTCCCGCCACCGGTGACGTCGGATCGAGCCACCGCCGCCCCCAAGCTCTACACCCGGTTCATCGCCAGTTCACCCGCCGTTCCCCGTTTCTGCGTGCCTCCCCGCCGATCAAGACCTGGGGGGAACGAATCCCCTCCACCGGGAACACGTTCCCAGACCGCCGCGACGCCCATCCCGGCCCCCACGATGCGGCACAACCGCCGTCTCCCCCTCCCTGCGCGTCGGTCGAACGAGGAAGAAGAAGGCTGAAGAAGATGGTTATTTTACAAAAATCCCCCTGTCATATTTCATTTTTATGCGCCCTGTTTGATTACTGTGTGTGGAGTCACGATTATATTGTAGGATTACCCCTTGGAGACTGTAGTTAATCACGAATAGGTCCAAACAGTAGTGAAATATTAAACTAACTTTCGGATTCGGCATATGGACTTTAAAATGCTCTAGAAATTAGTAGAAAAATCATAAAAATGTGAAACTTATTTTGTTGGATTGCTTAGGAATGGATCTACCCAGTTTACTAAGTCTTGATATGTGAAATGACTGTTTTACCCTTGGTTTTGTGCATACCTTGCTTTAGTGATTAAATAGTAAAAGGAGAGTAAACAACCTCCAAAAATCATGAAACTTGGACTATGTGCTATCTATGTTATGTATTATGCACTAGTATTTTTGGTAGCCCTGGTTTTATTGGTGAAATGACAGATCTACCCCTAGGGTCTACTTTTAGATATTTATTGAATAATAAAATACATGTTTTATCGGCTCACATCACCATGTTAGCTTTATGATTGACAACTTGATTTTTGTATATGTGTTCTTGTGAGATTGCACATACATGCTTGCTTTGGGTCCATAAAAGTAATATTAATGCTAGTGCCAGTCGGGATGTTTTGATTGAGCTAGTAATCCATTACATGCGTAACTAGATGTTTGCCTCATATTTTGCTTAATCAGTTGTATGCTTGATGAACGTGCATCTCATTCACTGTGTCATGCATAGCATTCATATAGCAACGCTTATTGCAGATACGTGATTGAGAAGCAAGTGTGAGGAACTACTTCGAGCAACGGTGGTCCAGAGGGTCAAGTAAGCCCCAGACACGACCTGGAGAGCCCATCAGTTGTGTTTGGAAGGAGGAGTTGTCCAAGTGATCAAGGGGTTGCCTGGGGCAAAGCCCCACAACCCGGCAAACTAACCTAGTTTAGTTTGTTGGTTTGATAAGAATAAGCAAAGGTAGGCAGGACCATGAATTTCCCAGCTAAAATAATAATTGATTGTTTGATTACGCATCCACATTAGGAGTTGATTGAAAACCCTTGCATTAGATTCCCTGGCCGCCCTGGCCCTAGCACCTATATCTAGAGTTCGTAGGACGAGTTGCCTAGAATTGCTAGGTACGAGTAGACACGAGTGAAAGGAGTCACTCGTCGCGTAGGTGGTTTCAAAAATCACAAAACTTTTACCATCGAAGAATGAATATTATGCTCATGACTTAAATGGAGACCGGGCGGAGAATAATTTTATTATGTGGTGTGCGTTTGGCTCCGTCCGAGTCGTTTAAGGCCCGTCCGTTGTTCGCCCATTGGTCGGCATAACATTGCTAGAATGCTTATCCGGGGAATGGGACCGGTAAAGTCTTTCCTGGGCTCGTCCGAAGCACAGAGACACGTTCCTACCCGCTGGTTGAGAGGAAGGTGGCCCGGGGGAGCTTGGTACTCATGGCGGGGAGACCGAGATGTCGGCAGGCTCGTCATGGGGGCACAACCCGGGGGCTAGGCGGGAGTGAATCGAACTTGGGACGAGGCAGGCTAAGATTGGGGCTATATGTGGGAACGCGATGGCTAGTAACCATATACCCCTGGCATGATAGTTATTCCCGGGAATTAAAATCGATTCGAATCGCTGATGCCCACCAGGTGTGGGAATGCCAATACCATTGACGTTCAATGTAGTAACTACTTAAATATATCATATTTATTACTCATGTTTTCAAGTACTACATGTTTGTATTGTATTGCTTACATTTCTGAAAGTTATTATTATGGAGTTATATGCAAAAGATGAATCTTGATACTCTATGTTGATATACCACTGTTTAAAATCAATGGCTAAGGATCCACATGCTAGTAAGCAAGCTTTGCGTCAGCCGTAAGCCAATCCATTAAGCCCTACTGAGTAATTAGTACTCAGGGTTTGCCCCCACCTTTTGAGAACAGGTACCGGCGACATCTGGACAACTGCTTGGAGGAAGGTAATACCGGTGGGCTCGGTGCTGCTCGCCTCGATCAACGTTGCATAAAGACTAGTAAAGTATTTCGTTCCGCTGTGAGATGTTTTCAAATTCGCTTCCGCTATCTGATTCAAACTTGCCTTTCGTATGGTAATATGTTAAACTTGTATTTTTATTTCGAACCGGTTTGTAAAACAAGTTTATATATGCTATATTCAACTGCCTGAGATGATGTATCTGTTGTGGCTCCATTGTGGGCTGGATGTGTATGATGTCGGTTCCTCTGGGAAAAGGTAATATCGGGAGCCGAATGACTCTCGACGGACGACCGGGTTTAGTTCGGTCTAATCGCACTGCAAGCCAAAGGTGGCAGGTGTGCTTAGCCCAGATTAAATCGGCGGTTCCGCCACAGCAGGCTCTTCATGGGGGCACAACCCGGGGGCTAGGCGGGAGTGAATCGACTTGGGACGAGGCAGGTTAAGATCGGGACTATATGTGGGAACGCGATGGCCAGTAAGCATATACCCTTGGCATGATAGTTATTCCCAGGAATTAAAAATCGATTCGAATCGCTAATGCCTACCAGGTGTGGGAATGACAATATCACTGTCGGGCAACGTAGTAACTACTTAAACACTCTGTATCTAATACTCATGATTTTTTAATATCACATATTTGAATTGAACTGTTTACCTTACTGCAATTTACTATTACGTTGGTGGTTATACAAATGATGAAAACTTGTTTACTTATGTTACACACGACACTGTTTAAAATTAATGGCTAAGGATCCATTTGCTAGTAAGCAGCTTCGCGTCAGCCGTAAGCCAAATCCATTAAGACCTACTGAGTAATTAGTACTCAGGGTTTGCCCCCACATTTTGAGCGCAGGTATGGAGTTCATGGTTTGCATCTGTGTCGGAGGTGGTGCATGCCCCCACTTAGGATGAATCGGCATGAGTGGCACAAGGGCAACATCGGTGGGCTCGATGTTATTACTTCTAATGCAAATCTTTTGTGATATCATGGTGACCTCTGAACTTATCATTCCGCTGCGAGAAACTTTTGAACTTGCTACTTTATAACTCTATGTTGGACTTGTAATTTATTTGAAACTAGTTTATAACTAAGTCTAATATTATGCTATTCAACTGCCTGTGATGATGTATCTGTTGTGGCTCCATCGTGTGTCAGATGTGTATGATGTCTGTTCCTCTGGATAATGGTAATATCGGGGGTCAAATGACTCTCGACGGACGACCGGGTTTAGTTTGGTCTAAACACACTGCGAGCCAGAGGTGGCAGGTGTGCTTAGTCTGGATTAAATCGGCGGTTCCGCCACAATGACGCTCTAGGTAGAGGTGAAGTGGAGGCAAACAAGAAGCAGGAAACAAGTAAACAATTCTCAAGTCAAAGGTTTGCTCCAAATCATCAAAATTATGGGTCATTGCATTGTCCGTATTTTTCAGCCATGTCACATGTGAGTATGCCATACAGTACATCCCAAGATACATTCGGTGACCCCTCGTGGTCTTATTTTAATCCGTATATGTCTTTATATTATGGAGGGGTGCAACCAAATTATTATGCATATTGATAGTTGCAATATGTTTGCAGCTTTTATGAGGCCGAAATATTTCGGTTATTGATAGTTATATCATTATTCTCATGATTCTTGTTGTGATTTATTTCGGTTATACTTATTTTTGGATGGACGTACTCATATTATTTGTTTGTTACTGTTCGGCTATTATTAAAACTATAAATACTGGATGTTGCCGAATGAGTTTCGAGTGAGTTGTCGTTTGTTCTTACAGCCAATGTGCAGACTTACATATTGTTAATTTGGCTAATATGATTTTCTTCCATGTGAGCAAGCTTTGTAGCTAGCATAGTATCATGGCTCTCAGTGGATGATATAGCCGATGAAGCCTTTCCTATCATCGTGCCAAGCTTATATCCCCAACCAAAGGGCAGGTTTGACGTTCGGGGGGGGGGGGCTAGACTGAGCAGTGTTGGCTAGGTCTGCCAACGCCGGACAGTCCGGTACCTGACATCGGATAGTCCGGCAGTGTACCGGATTATCCGGTAATAGCTACCGGACTATCCGGTATTGTCTGATGTATGCTGTTGGAACTAGATCGTGAATTTAATTAGCCCGTTGAAAGTCATGGTGGTGACTTCAATGCTCGAGGGGCAAGTTAATTATAATGCAAGTAGTTCTATCCATAGAAGTGTTGGTATTTAAGCCGAATGTGATTTTCTATTTCGGTTCAGATATTTTAAGTTATGTGGATGTGGAGCTTATCCTAGTTCTGGTGATTTGCTGCTGGTTTTGTATTATGATCATAATGCTTTTTAGTAATAACCGAATCATCAAACATGTTTTTATGAATGTACGGGGATGATAGTGTTGTTCATCACATCTTTACAGAGATGTGGATTCTAGGATGAATACCTTGGTTTTATAAGCATCTGATGGAGCAAATTTAATTGCTGCTGGAAAACCGACGCTTACAATTGTTAAGTTGAAGGCAAGGCGATAACAAGGAGTTCAAGGTAAATATCATGACACCAATAATCAGGTCAGTGCGGGTGGTGAGGTAATTGTTTTATCTCTCATATTTGTGAGTTGAGACCGATTATATTGTTGTCTTGGTTATCATCCTTTAGTTGTTGGCTTGTGGTGAGCTTATCTTGTGACAATGTGTAGATGCATGTTTCATCCATATATTTTCGCAAAGACCAGTTGGCATTAGCTTGCAATTGGTTGCTTTATGCATCTACTCTAATTTGAAAAGGGATGGTATGTGAGCAGAATTGTAATTTATTCTTCGTGTTGACAGCCGAGGTTGTGTGCTCTGGTTTTTATTTCACATATCTTGCTTGAGTTAGAATGATGGAGTTATCATCTTAATTGAAAATCTAATAGACGATGCTTCATTATTAACAAATAGCTGATGATAAGTATTTAATCATCGTTTTTAAGTGTGTTTGGTGCAGCAAATGCTTTTACTAGTTTGCAGGGAATTGAGAAGGACAAGTTCATGGTCACCAAAGGATATAACAAGAGGATGAAGGCTGAGTCTTTTCAAGTTAGAGATCCGATGTGGAAGACAGTATTGCTATCGAAGACATGATAGAATATTCAGCGAGTGGTCTTCAAGTTGGGAGGGTTCATACAAGATGGCGTAGATGGTTCCTAGTGATGCTTGCGTGATGGAAAAATCTGTAAGATTTTAGTTATTGCTTTGGAATTGTTATATTCTACGAGATATGTTATTTTTTGAAGATGTGAAACCTGCTTGTGTGTGTTTTTCAGTTCACGGCCTTCACTAAAGCAAGGGGGCAGTGGTCGTGCGTCGGCTCCGCCCGAGCCGAGCCGCGCGCGGCGCGCCTCCCTCTCCCTCTGCGCCTTCGACAACCCCCACACGCCGCGTTCCCGTCATCTCTCTCCGCCCCCACGACCCACGAGGCCACGATCCCCCAGTGCGCTCGCCCTGGCCCCGCTCATCCGCCGCCGCAAACCCCTGCAGCCACGCCCTTGCCCGCTCGCCCAGCCCCCCGTGCGCGCCCCACTGCTCGCCCGCCCCCCCGAGCCCCTGTCGCCACGCCGCCGCAGAGGAAGAAGGTGCTGGAGCAAAGGAACGACAGCAGCATCGGGGGCCTGGAGGCCAACGCGTCGCCGCCAGCGCCGCAGGCGTGGAGCGGCCTCGCGGGACGGCGCCCCAGCCGCGGAGCGCGCGGGCAGGCAAGCCGACCGCGGAGCGGCCTCGCAGGGACGGCAGCCCCGTCGCGGCGCGCGCGGGGAGGCAAGCCGGCCGCGGCGAGCGCGGGGAGGGTGAGCAGACGGCGGGCCGCTGCGGCGGTCCGGGGACGAAGCTCATCGGGAGGGCACCAGGCGCCGGCGGGGACGGAGCCGCGGGAGGCGGCCAAGCCAGGCGCGAGAGGCCGCCGGGGACAGACGCGCGGGGAGCCCGCCGGGGACGGAGCTCGTCGGGTGGGTGCCGGGCGCCCGCGGGGACGGAGCCGCGGGAGGATGGAGAAGCGAGGGCTCCCAGGTGTTTCGAGCTCCTCTCCGACCTCGCGCCTTGCGCTCCGTCTCCGACCTCGGCGTCGTCAGCCCGCCCACCCACGCCGCAGCAGCAGAGACCACGCGCTCTCTGCCCAGCCGCTGCTCCGCACCGCGCTCAAGTCCCACGCCTCCGTGGCCGTCGTCGTCGACTCCTCCACGAGCTCACTCGTGCTGCGCGTCCGGCTTGGCGCAACAGCGAGCCTCGACGTACGCTCGCTCGCTGCACACGACGTCGACGGAGCGGCCGCGCGGGAGGGCGTGCCAGGGGGTAGGGCGGTGGGGAGCGGAGCGGCTGCGCGTGTGGAGGACGCGTCGGCGGGCACGACGTCAGCCCCGGTGGCGCACGCGTCGGAGGGCGGGCGCGGCACGGCGGCCATGGAGGCAGCGGCCCGGGCGCACGCCGCGTCGGCCCCAGCGGTGAACGCGGCGGACGGCGAGTGCGACGTCGGCCTCTGCGGCGTCGGCTCGGACGCACACGGCGTTGGGCCCGGCGGCGAACGCGGCGGAGGGCGGGCGCGAAACGTCGGCCCCAGCGGCTCACGTGTCGGATGGTGGGCGCGGCACGACGGCAACGTGCTGCCGGCTCGCACGATGCTGCAGGTCGAGGCCCGGGGAGCATCGCCGTGGCTGCTGCGCGTGCCACAGCCATGGCTAGCACGCCGCAGCCGTGCGCCGGCCCCGCCGTGCGCTGCAGTATTGCCGTCGGCTGCTGCGCGTGCCACAGCCATGGCGAGCACGCCGCATCCGTCGCCCGCCCTGCCGTGCGCTGCAGAATTGCCGCCGGGCACCGGCTGCTGCGCATCCCACAGCCCACGCCGCAGCCTTCACGCTCGCGCTACTCCCCCGGTCTCCACGCTTCCTCCTGCACACGCTGCGCAGCCGGTGTCGGCCGTCGCCGGCGACGCCACCGCCCGACGACAGGCCAAAGCCGAGCCGAACCGGCCCTTAGGGCCTGATTGGTTGGTTGTAGGCAGCCGAACCAGGCTCACGGGATGCAACAGCACATTGATTGGATTACATGCAGCAGGTTAGGGCCTGCCCCGGCGGTGCAAAAAGAGCCCTCGGGCCTGGCTCTCGGGATGCAGAAAAAATTTCCGTTTCTCGGCAGCCTGAAGCCTGAGTGCGAGAGCATGCATGCAGCAGAACGCGAAAAGCTTGGTTTGTGCATGCGGAAAGGAGTTTAGGTTGACAACCAAACACTGTTTCCTAGTAGCCCGGCTTTAGACCATCACGCAACCAAACATCTGCCCATTGCACGCGTTCAGCCTGGCCGCAGAGGGCCTGTATCCCAAATACGAGCCTGGTTGGCTGGTTCATGAAACCAATCGGGCCCTTAATGGTTCTCTGCGTGCACTAACTGCAGAACAGATGAGACGGTGGTGACCACAAACCGGTCAACCGATGAAAAAAAATCGAAGGCATTGGAGTTTCCTTGGAAATGATACTAGCCTTTGGATGGCAAATGTACGCCGGAGATGCAGAGAAAGTTGCATTGTGACTTGCAAGAGGAAAGTTACTGAATCCGAGTCCGAAGGAGATGGTGTGGACACCATGTGTATCACGGAGGAGAGGAAGGGAGAGAAAGGGCCACCGCTACACCATCCATAGCCGTGTAAATTTGTGAACGACGAGTCACTTTTTTTTTCGGCGATGCGACGCGGCAAAAGACCAATCGAGAGGAACGAGAGGTTTGGTCGGCGGCTACCGCTTGGGCTTTGCACATTTTGGGGGGGGCCATCAGGGGCCATGACACCCCCTAAGATTTTAGAAAATTTTTAACCTCCTCCCATCAACTAGGCTAACTAATGGTCCATGGCAAGGCAACTGGCAGCCTATATAATACAGAAACGAAAAACAACTCTAGTCTACATTGTTTAGTAGGCAGCCCACACGGCTAATGAAATGCCTAACCAAAGTCTCCATTCAATTCTTTTTTATTTTGGTAGTGATTTATGTGTCAAGTGTACAATTAATGATGTATAACTAATTTAAAAATCATATTTCTCCTTGGCCTTTGTTGGAAACCACGGTAGACAAAAAAAAAGACACAAACACGTATGCCTAATTATTAACAATCTTTGTGCAAATTACCACAAAATAGTTAAAAATGGGAATGTACTAAATTATATAGTTATAAAGGTAGCTTTTATAAATTATAAACAATTAATTCGTGATTGCATGTGTGAACCCAGAAAATAGCATGTTTGGTCTACGTTTAACATCATCGTATCCTGCATGCATGTGGAATGGATTTACGCGGAACTAGCTTGCTGGGAGCATTATATAGGATGCCTTCATGACAGACTACTCTAATAACCCACGAAGCAAACCAAATGACTCTTATGTTCGGTATTTTGTGATCAGATGACAATGAAAATCCCGTCATCCAAATACGCCAATAGTCTAAGATACATTTACTCAATATATTATCTAATCTATATATGTTGATTTTGGTCTTCTGGCCCCCCTTTGAAAATTTTCTGGTTCCGCCACTGCTTTTTTGGGCTTGCTAGCTGCAAAACGGAACACAATCAGGCCTGCTACTAGCTGCACAGTCACTGGCCCATTAAGCTCCAAACTAGCAGGAACTCCTATCCGTCTTTTGGAATGTGAATAACTAGAGCTAAATCACGTGAAAAAAAAGGGGCTAAAGCTAATTGCTGCATAGGCCTGTACCTGTTAGAAAATAGAACGAGCCGGATGAGCTGAGGATCCACGAGTTTCTCTTCTTTTTTATCCATCCCTAGCTAGATATAATACACGGTGGGCGGAGTGGGTGCGGGTGGTGCAGTGTATTGGCTTATATATTGGGAATAGGGTGGACGTTTGGTTTGATCACCCGAAAACGTGAACCGGCCGATTATTGAAAGTTGTGAAGACCGAGCGAGTTTTTTTTTTTTTTTTGCTCTAGTTAATAAAGCTCCCGCGTGTTAATTCCAACACTACGAGGCGGGAGTTGGAGCCGCTGGCGACAAGCTCTCTTGCTTGACAACGTGCTATGTATGCACTCGTCCGCAGAAAGCCACCATGCATGCGTCTCCGACCACTAGCCGTGCACGTACCAGAGCGATATGATGTGCGCCGCCGCCGAGGAGAAGAGGGCGACGCGCGGTGGCCGGGGTGGGACGATTGGGATGGGAAACTGGGAGCAGCTAGCGGGCAGGCGTTGGCCTGGGTCCGCCGCAGTCCGCACACAAGTACGTACGGGTGGTTGATATTTCTGTCTGGTAGGGCTCTCATTCTCCACGTACTCTAGCTCGGTGGGTTTGTCAGTGGCCCAAGGGTGGGTTAAACTCGTAAAATCTCACGGGCTGCATGCGTCATGTGGATTGATTTGAAGTGCTCGATTACTCGGAGGAGCATGGAAGTACGTAGGCTTCGTTCTTATCCTCCGAATAGACGACCAAGCTAGCGCGTCTGACGCGGATTCCTCCAGTTATTCGCTGAGACCTACGCGCACGGCTATCGTGCCTGCCAGTGCCGCCGCCCACCCCTTGCATGCGTAAACCAAACCCCACTGCCAATCAAATGCGACCTCCATCTTGGTTTTTAAAAAAAAAAAGTTGGGCAAGATATACGCGAACTACGTACGTACCTGTTCCACCAAGAAACCCAGCTGCAGACGATGTACTTATCTAGCTAGCAGCCGTTAACGCTGTAGGCGCACGACCAAGCAGGGGCAAAGCACACAGACGACGGAGCTGTCAGCTAGCCTGTCACTTGCACTTGGCACTAGTTTAATCATCAGCTGCTGTCCTTCCCGTAGCCGACAATAGCCGGAGCTTTCGATGCCAACAGCTGCCTGGCTGCAGAGTAGGAGGAGTACTTGCAGTGATCCGTACCATCTTCCAACTAACACAAACCCACCACCACGAACGCGCCACAACAACCGTCCGTCCGTGGATTCCGTTTCCATGGATGCCCGGCGGCCAGCATCTCTGCTCCAGAGTCCATTCCCTACGTGACATTATAAAAATTACCAATCCTTGTCTGCCGCTAAAATTATTATCGTCCCTTCTATATCCTTAGTTCATTTTTTTGACCTCAATGCCACTGCCGTTACATGGAAGGTGACGGACGTTAAGTGCTGCTTTTTTCCGCCGCCGCGCCATGCCATCCCTCGTCGCGCGCGCAGCTCCACTGCTTCCACATCCCCACGCCTCGCTCCCGTCCCCATCTCCGTCCGCGCGCTCGGCGCTCCTCCGTGTCCATATCCACATCCGGTGCTCCGCTCCTCCATCCTCGTTCAGTGCCTGCTAGTCGCGCCGCGCCCGCTCCGCTCCAGCCACGGCGCCGACTCGCCTCCCCATCACAACCCGTCCCTGGCGTCGGCGTGCCTCCCCGCACCCCGCTCCGCCCCGGCGCTCCACCATCTCTGCCTTCACCGCCTCCGCCTGATGCCACCTCCGTCTCCCGTGCTCTTCGCGGCCTCGGCCCTCGCCACGGAGGTTAGGCGACCCTTGGACGGCGTGTGGTGGGGCGGCAACGGCGACCAAGGTACGCGTCCGGAGTGGATTGTCGCCGCCGGTGGCAGCGCTGCTGCTCCGCCACGCACGGGACGGGCATGCCGAGTTGACGCGGGATCCGGCGCGCTCGCCCGCGCGCCCGTCCGCGGGCGGGGAGGCCGAGCCACCACGAGCTCCGGCCCGCACGCCCGTCTGCGGGCGGGGAGGCCGAGCCGCCGCGGGCTCCGACGAGCTCGCCCGTGCGCCCGTCCGTGGGCTCCGTCTACATCGTGGGCTTGCGATGCGCGTCACACGAGGAGAAGGCACGGAGGAGGTGGTCGTCGTCGTCGGTGCGAACCGTGGCCTGGGGCTCCGTGAGGCGGAGGACGTCGGCGTGCGCGACATCGAGCTCGTGGATGCGGGCAAGGCCGGAGGAGGGCGTCGCGGTGGGCCGGTGAGGTGGGCAGCGGCGGTGTGGTGTGCAGGAGGCGAGCAGGGTGGTGGTGGGAGGAAGGCGATGTTAGAATGACACGTGGGTCCCACAAACGGCCGTCACTTTCCATGTAACGGCAGTGGCACTAAGGTCCAAGAAAAAAGGGACTAGAGATATAGAAGGGGCAACAACAATTTCAGTGGCAAACAGGAGATTAGAAACGTTTATAATGTCTCGTAAGGAATCGACACTACTATCTGCTCCCTGCCAGGCATGCCACCGACGCCCCGGGCCGGAAGACCACCTGGCGACTGGGCCGCAGGCCCACCCAGAGCCCCCGCAGCGGGTCTGGACCCGGGACCCGCCAGCGCGCGCCAGGTGGTGCTGCCAATGGGACGCGAGCTCTCGCTCCAAACAGAATTTAAGAACCGCGGAGGCAGGCAGGCAGTCCGTCAGGCCGAGGGGGGAAGGGGGAGCCGAGGAGAGAGAAGGCGAGGCCGAGCACCAGCGGGAGACGAGTCCTCGCTCTCCCCATTCTCCAATCCGCGGCCCTGCCCGCGACTCCTTCCGCCGGTCCGTGGAGCTCTCCCGGCGCGCGCGATCCCATCCGACTGCCAAGTGAGTGCCGGAACCCCAGCTCTTGACTATTCCTATGATCCGGCCGGGCCTCTCCTCGGCCTCCCTCCGGCGCGCGTCCGCCGTCGGGCGCTCTAGCTCGCCGCGCGGCCCTGGTCTCGGCTCGGCGCGTGCGGGGCTCGGGCCGGGGGCTGTGATCGCGCGCGGACGGAGCTTTTCCGTTCCGCCGCCCCGGAGCAGAATTCAGCTGACTGAGGGAGGAGCGGGCCCCGACCGCCGCGCCGCGCCGCGCCGCGCTTGCTTGCTGTTGCGGCAGTAGATTCCAGCTCCGCGAAGTCGCTGGACGCCTCGATCCAGGCGGGTTTGTTTACTCCGGGTGGCTCTAGCGTAGTAGAGGAGTACGGAGAGTATACTTCTTTTCGCGTGCCGCGCCTGTGCTGTGTGGCGTGCGAATATTGCTTTCCGCATTTGCTACTACTGAAAAGCGCGTTTTTTTAAGTCTCTCAGGATGGATTGACTACTAAAAATAGTGCTCTTCTGGAAGCCGTGTGCCTTGGGCCCTGGTCGAATTTCAGCTCGTTTGGAACCTGCGAGCCTCGATTCGTCGATGGTTGCCTCGCTCCAGCTACTCCGTCCGTTTCACTGCTTTGGATAATTGGATTCGATGTTCTGTTCATCTGCGGGCACCTGCCTGCGTGCATCTTCGGACAGCACCAAACGACTAGTAGAAACACAGAAAGGAGCCCGTGGTCCTGCCTGTGTCGGATTCTCGTGCTCCGCCTCTGGTTTTGAAAAAGAAATTGGCAGAACTAAAATAAGTAACACCATCGTAGATCTGTTCTTTTACTTCATCAACTTTGCAAATCGCCAAGTTTTGCATTAACGTAATGGGGCGCCATTTTTGGGAACTGGTGTCCATCTTATTTTAGGTAAAAATAAGCACTTGAGGTACCCAGTTTTGTGCTTATATGTGTGGTTCTGATGGTATACTTCATACTTGAGCTGTTCTGGCAAGAGTAATTCTCTGTCCATAAGTCGTGTCACTGTTCTCATTAATCAGACGAAAGTTTTGATGTATACAGCACAGAGGTTCCACAATTTCGTCTTGGCCCTTGTATTCTTGAGTTTCCACAATCCTAGGTTGCGTGGAATATTGGCCCTTGGTGTGTCTTTGTATGGTTGCAGTTCTAGCAAGAAAAAAAAACAATATGTGTGATATGGCCATGATTTACATGCTACTCAACTATAGTTGATTGAATTTTGTAAATAACTGCTTGGCATGTGATGTTCTATTATAAAATTTCAAATTTGTTCATGTATAGATATTATCTGTACCGAATACGTGATCCTTCATTTCTACTGTATTTTCTTAAGTCTATTTTGCGTCATACTTTTTATAATTTTTATTGTGTGATATGATTTAGCCTTTATGTGTTAATTGTTATATACCCAATCCTCTTGTTGGTGATAATTATGTGATGAATGGCTAAATCGACTTTTACATTAGCATTGATGTGCGATGAGGTAAAGATGCACTATCTGTAGAATTTTGTAAGATATTGGATTATTGACTTGAGCATCACTGATTCTATTCAAGATCTGCATGCTTTTGAGGAATGGTTTCTATGAGAGTGAAGATCTGCCCTAGTACAGTTTCCCTTGACCCAGTAGATCCTTAGTCCAACCACACAGTTCCTTCTTGGCGTTGTTTCACTTGAAGGTGGCTAGGGCTACGCAAAAGGCGACAACTGCCAGTGGCATTATGAACTACCACTAGCCCAACCAGGGAGGCTTCCCATTTTTGGCTCCATCCTATACCCACGTAATGCCTCGATCCACTCAATTACTCCAA
Organism: Paspalum vaginatum; assembly: GCA_030272315.1. Taxonomy (NCBI): domain Eukaryota; kingdom Viridiplantae; phylum Streptophyta; class Magnoliopsida; order Poales; family Poaceae; genus Paspalum; species Paspalum vaginatum. The sequence continues at coordinate 4,758,454 of CM059021.1, read as the reverse complement.
TTGGTCCCAATGTTTACATTGGGCACATTGTTTCAATCCGCACAACACGACAAATGTGTTTGTTTCATAAAAACCTGGAGTCGGGGTGCTTTCCTTCATCATAGCAAAACGCCAAATGGATGACGACTTTGAAATTTTGAAAGCACCAATCATTGTGTTATTTCTGCATCATAAGACGTAGTTGGCCCCATCTAATTACTTGGCGTTACGTAACAAAATATTATTTTAGAATCTCTGAAAAGTGCAAAAAAGGAGAATATGGTTGCATGGCTTTCACTTGCTACTATTAGTAGCACATCATGCTTAACCAATAGCTGTACCCTTCCCGTCGTAACGGTATTTATGGCCTGCCATTACACGACACTTGTGGGAATCGAAAAGATAAGATCTTTGGTGCTACAAGGAATCTACTTTTGCATTGGGTTTGGGAGTACAAGGTTATTAGCCATCTTTTCATTATGTGTCGACCGCAATATTTTGTTCATGCAAGCCTATTCATTTGGTCTGGTTGAAAGTATTTAAGATCTGATTTTTGGTTATGTGATTCATGATTCCCTTTGATTTGTATGCAAGTCTCAGCATGAGTTTTGTTGCCATCCTGTTTCTAGGAAAGAGGTGATATTTTTTCTGGTCTTGCCACTAGGATGAGCTGGTTGTGGTCTTGGGTAGGTCTGTTTTGGAGTTGACAATGCTCTGACAATAGGAACAAGATCGCTATCCTGACGAGTGACGTCTCAATCACAATCAAATCTAGAATGAACTAGCAATAACGGATCAAACATGGGATTTACTAGACAAATAGGGTCCTGACGCACTTGTGCCAGACTCCAGGTTTGATTATATCCATGCACAAGATTAATTTATCATACTCTCTAGATGAATATATGCTAGTAAGATACTTCTATCAATTTTTGTCAGATCCATACTTTTTTAAATGTGTTCCTTTTCATATATTATCTTGCTTTGAGTATAGTAGGAATATGGTTTGTCGCTATTTGACTGCATGTTGTCATCTCTCCGTCTGTGGTCTCTATCTGCTGGAGAAATTTAATCAAGGGCTTATTTGTATGGGAAATCGCACATAGTTGGGTAGGGATGTGGACCATGGGGAGACCTGTTTGCAAACGTAAATGTGATCTTAGAGACCATTAGCTGCTAGTACTTATGATAATTACTGTAGCATAGACCTTAGGCTTTGAGATGGCCAAGATAATTCTTGTGTGGCACATTTCAATTTTTATTATTTAAAGGTGATGCATGCCCATTTTTCTTTAATATGTAATCAGGAAGTTGCTCGTGGTTGGTTATTGCACAAATATGAAATATGAAAAATACTAAAAGAAGGTGTTGTTCTTCAGTGACAGATGATGTTTGTTTCCTGAGTCTGAGTGTCTGACAACACATTTGGGTTCTTAGTTTTTCTCAGATTCATGAACCACATGCTTTCCTTGTTTTTAATATCCTTTATGCATACTTTCGTGCGCACCCAATTTTTTTTATTACTGTTTAGCTTATCCTGTATTGCTTGTTTTGAAGACTTCTATTATATAATTATCTATGTCAGTTTTGTTAGTTATGTTTGTGTCTGAACCAAGGAAATCTATCCTGGTTAAAAATCAATTAAAATACAATCACAAGAGGCCAGGTTCATATATCCAAAGAAATCTTGTTTGTCTAGAAGTGACAACCTTTCTTTTTGTGCGAAACAGCCTTATTTTACTGTTATAAGTAACATAGAAGTATAAGACCTTTTCAAGCTTCCCTACTTAAATTCGTATTTATGAATTTGTTTGATTCTTCTTTTGCAGTGCTGGGAAGATTGTAGGATTTTGGACAAGCAAGAGCTGACATGGAACCGTCCTCTCAACCTCAACCTGCAATGGGTGTTGCTGCTGGTGGATCGCAAGTGTATCCTGCCCCTGCCTATCCACCTGCAGCAACAATTGCCGCAGCTCCTGCAGTCGCACCTGCGGGTTTGCAATCAGGGCAACCATTTCCTGTCAACCCTGCTCAAATGAGTGCTCAGAACCAGATTGTCTACCAGCAAGCTCAGCAATTCCACCAACAGCTCCAGCAGCAGCAGCAACGGCAGCTCCAACAGTTCTGGGCTGAACGCCTGGCTGATATTGAGCAGACCACTGACTTCAAGAACCACACCTTGCCGCTTGCGAGGATAAAGAAGATCATGAAGGCCGATGAGGATGTCCGCATGATCTCTGCTGAAGCTCCCGTGGTGTTCGCGAAAGCTTGTGAGATATTCATACTGGAGCTGACATTGAGGTCGTGGATGCACACTGAGGAGAACAAGCGTCGGACCTTGCAGAAGAACGACATTGCAGCTGCCATCACTAGGACTGACGTTTACGACTTCTTGGTCGACATTGTTCCCAGGGATGAGATGAAAGAGGAGGGAGTTGCGCTTCCTAGGGCTGGGGTGCCACCAATGGGAGCCCCAGGTGATGCATATCCATACTACTACATGTCGCAGCAGCAGGTCTCAGGTGCTGGAATGGTGTATGGCGCTCAGCAGGGTCACCCAGTGACCTATTTGTGGCAGGAGCCTCAGGAACAGCAGGAGCAGGCTCCTGAAGAGCAGCAATCTATGCATGAAAGTGGCTGAGAATGTTGCCGGAGAAACTATCACCTGATTCAGAACTATCATTTTAGGTCGTCCAAACTTCAAGGTTTCATTAGCTAATACCGTCAGTTATCAAATTGGAACAGGTGATTTTAAGTAGCGTTTAGCATCATGGTAGTCTTATTTCTGCTGTGATGTCAGTAGAAAGGATTATGATCAATGACTAGTGGATTAAAGTTACCATACCGTTTCCTTCCATCCAAAAGTTAGCCTCCATGAGGCCTTTGATATGAAATTCTGGGTGTTAAATGCTTCTATGCTCTGGTTGTGTTGTGCACCTCTCTCTCTCCCTCTCCCCCCCCTCTCTCTCTCTACTCTCTCTCTCCCTCAGCTCCCTCTCTCTGCGCTGTTGATTCATAGAAAATGACTAGTGTCTAGTAGTTGTTTTTCTAGACCCAGTAGATGTGACCTATGACCATTAGCTCCAAAATCCAAAGTCATTGCCTCTTGCCTCAGGTAGCTGGGTGTACCTTAATTAACTATCGTAGAACCATTAACATCATTTCTGAAATCTGAATACAACTGGTAAACTCTTATTGCATAAAATTTGACTTCAGGAGTAGACAATGATTGTCCCTTGCTGCGGGGTTTTTCTGTTTTTTTGTCTCGTGGGCGCATACACGCTACTATCAGTCAACAGTGCCGGTGTTCGTACGGTCCGCTGGGCACTGAACACGGTCCGCGAAAGTATGCACGGGCGACATGCCAACATGTACGGAAGAATAGGAGGTAGCCAGGTAGGTCGCAGAAGTCGCAGGCTGTTTAGATGCAGGACTAAAATTTAAAATTTAATCCACGTCAAAATAGATGTTTAGATACTGGTTAGAAGAAGTACTGAATATGGGTTAATTAGAAATTAATTATACAGACGAGCAGTAAATGGCGAGACGAATTTATTAAGCCCAATTAATCTATGATTAACAAATGTAATGCTACCGTAACCATTCGTTAATCATAGATTAATTAGGATTAATAAATTCGTTATGCCGTTTAGTCCTCATCTGTGTAATTAGTTTTATATTTAGACTATATTTAATACTTCTAACTAGCGTTCAAACATCTGATGTCACGATGACTAAATTTTAGTCCGGGGATCCAAACACCCCCTATGTCTTCCATTAGGCTGTATCCAATGGATCTCACGTCTCCTCCCTCAAAACACTGTTTAGCACTGTTTTGCAAAACATTGTGTATGATATGACGTACATAATGCAGTGAGATTTGAGAAAAAGGATAGGGAATGCCATTGGAGACAGCCTTAGTTGGAAACCACGATTTGTGTTCCCCGAAACTTCTATGAAAGTGCTTTGCATGTGACACCCACCTAAGCATTAGTCTTTTTCTAAGTAATCATATGTCGACCATTCTTTTTTTCTGAGCAATTATATGTGGTCATAACTATTGGCTTTATTGTTCAGTCTTTCAACCACTGCTTGTAAATGGCCCTAGGTCATTCTTAGGGAGGAGTTTTATTTCATGGTGTTCAAGAATAACATGCTATCTAAATTGATGAATAAGCGGATAAAATGAATCCATCAATACTACTTTCAATAGTTTTTATAGTCTTGAAACTAATGCACACGTAGTTTCATCACTACTGCAATATATCGACCTAGGTGGCTCTTTGTATAGTAATAAGAACGAAATCCCTATTGAAAATGATATGATATTGTTTTTCGTTGTGAACCGGGTGCTCAAGAAAACTATTTGTGCCAATACATTCTCTATTTTAATTAGCAGGACACTGTTGCACATAGTATTGTTTTCTCTTGATACGTGTGCTCGTAAAATTAATGGAAAATTCTTCAGACTTGTATCCAGCAGTTGTACCCGGATACCACACGGTAGAGATGTTATTGATTATGTTGCCGGAGAAACTATCACCCGATTCAGAACTATCATTTTAGGTCGTCCAAACTTCAGGGTTTCATTAGCTAATACCGTCAGTTATCAAATTGGAACAGGTGATTTTAATTAGCGTTTAGCATCATGGTAGTCTTATTTCTGCTGTGATGTCAGTAGAAAGAATTATGATCAGTGACCAGTGGATTAAAGTTACCATACCGTTTCCTTCCATCCAAAAGTTCGCCTCCATGAGGCCTTTGATATGAAATTCTGGGTGTTAAATGCTTCTATGCTCTCTCTCTCCCTCCCTCCCTCTCTCTCTCTCTCCCTCAGCTCCCTCTCTCTGCGATGTTGATTCATAGAAAATGACTAGTGTCTAGTAGTTGTTTTTCCAGACCCAGCAGATGTGACCCATGATCATTAGCTCCAAAATCCAAAGTCATTGCCTCTTGCCTCAGGTAGCTGGGTGTACCTTAATTAACAATCGTAGAACCATTAACATCATTTCTGAAATCTGAATACAACTGGTAAACTCTTATTGCATAAAATTTGACTTCAGGAGTAGACAATGATTGTCCCTTGCTGCTGGGGTTTTCTGTTTTTGTCTCGTAGGCGCATACACGCTACTATCAGTCAACAGTGCCGGAGTTCGTACGGTCCGCTGGGCACTGAACACGGTCCGCGAATGTATGCACGGCGACATGCCCACATGTACGGAAGAATAGGAGGTAGCCAGGTCGCAGAAGTCGCAATCAAGTCTTATATGTCTTCCATTGGTCGGGACTACGGTTTGTGTTCTCCCAAACTTCTATAAAAAAGTGTTTTGCGTGTGGCGTCCACCTAAACATTAGTCTTTTTTTTTAAACAATTGTACGTCGACCATTTTCTTTTTCTGAGCAATTATATGTGGTCATAACTGTTGGCTTTATTGTCCAATCTTAAAACCACCACTTGTAAATGGCCCTAGGTCATTCTTAGGGAGGAGTTTTTATTCCGTGGTGTTCAAGAATAACATGTTATCTAAATTGATGAACAAGCGGATAAAATGAATCCATCAATACTACTTTCAATAGTTTTTATAGTCTTGAAACTAATGCACACCTGGTTTCTATCACTACTGCAATATATGGCGACAAAGGTGGCTCTTTGTATAGTAATAAGACCGAAATCCCTATTGAAAATGATATGATATTGTTTTTCGTTGTGAAGCGGGTGCTCAAGAAAACCGTTTGTGCCAATACATTCTCTATTTTAATTAGCAGGACACCGTTGCACATAGTATTGTTTTCTCTTGATACGTGTGCTCGTAAAATTAATGGAAAATTCTTCAGACTTGTATCCAGCAGTTGTACCCGTAGACCACACGGTAGAGATGTTATTGATTATGATTTACCCTCAAAACCAAGTCATTGTCACTTTCTGCATCAAGAAGCTGGGTGCACCTTAGCTACATATATATACTTATATTGACACCATCAGCAATTTCTGAATACAACTTGTAACTGCTCTTATTGCGTGACGTATCATTAGCGTCGCCCAAGTTTGATTGAAGGAGTAGACAAGTTTTGCAATTAGGCTAGCTAAGTGCAGCACGCGTTTCTGTATTATTGAGGATCATTTACACGATGCGCTAGATACTGTCATAAACACTGTTGCTTGCCGCTGGGTGTTTTCTACTTTCATGTCGTGGGCGCATGCATGCACACGGTGCTGTGGTCAACAGTGCAACAGTTATACGCCTACAAGGCTATAACATAGCCGAACCGCCTAGCTACAACAGTGCGAGTGTCGTGCCTCGTGGGTCGTGGTCGTGTCTGGGCGAGCGGACAGCGGAGATCGCGCCTGCCGCCTGGCGCTGCCGTGTAGACTGGGCGTTACCGAGTGCTTGAAAAGTTACGTACTTGTGTCGATATCTTTTTCCATTTTTGGTTAGCTGGATAGCTAGCGGTAGTATCTTTTTATTTCTAAATATTTGTCAAAAAAATTCTTCGTTTGTCTCGTTAAGAAACAGTGTGAATATTATTTGATTTTATCACGGCTTAGTTTGTCATTAGAGCTACTTTAAACATGACTTATACCTTTTTTATATTCAAGCTAAAATTTTGAACGAAAACAAAATGTAAAGGGTTATAGATTTTTTTATCTTTCTAAATTCATATGGATGTTGATAAATCTATACATATATTGAATACACATACATGAAGTAAAAAATGAGCCTAATGGACCATTTACAATTTGGGACGGAGAGAGTACCTTTTAAGTTGGTGGATGTAAATGGAATCCAAATTAAGCCGACGGACCTATTCAACTCTATTTTTTTTTACCAATGGACATATTTTAAATCGAGGCCCGGGCACGGTTCAACTTTCTGAACGGGAAGTACTAGATTCCGTTAAAATTTTCCGAGTCTGGATATGTCCGGGAAGATAATTCCGGTCCAGATTTTGATGGATTCCGGTTTAAAACTCAAAAAAAAAACAATCCGATTTTTTAGTCAAAAATCAGATTTCGGTTACATTGAAACGGAATTGCCCTGGGCCATGTGCATTGAGCAACTTCCGGGCAATGTCCTCTTTGACTTCCACCACATACTGACGTGCAAGCGCAGGTCTCGATCTTGTGCTTATATAAGCCGGTGAGCCCCTGCCACAGCTCCTCCCCCTCGCTCTTTCATCACTTGGAGGGAGCAATCGATCTACTCTGCTCACTCCACCCTTCTTCTTCAGTCCTTCGTCTGCAAGGAAGCGCGTGCCCGGCGTAGCTCTCCTTCCTCCGTTGCGCGCGGTGCTCTCGTTTTTTGTAAGCTGCCGTGTTCCCGTCGTCTTGCCCGTTTGAGGCTAATTAAAAAGCAGAAAAGGCTCAGAGAATCTGATCGATGTGTCATGTGTGTGTCTTCCATTGGGGATTCTGATGAATTCTGATGTGTGCAGGCTGAAGGTGCGCGCGCAGCAATACAATGGGGCGTGGGAAGGTGGAGATGAAGAGAATCGAGAACCGGGTGAGCCGGCAGGTGACCTTCTCCAAGCGCCGCAAGGGGCTGCTCAAGAAAGCCCACGAGCTCGCCGTGCTCTGCGACGCCGACGTCGGCGTCATCGTCTTCTCCGAGCGCGGCAAGCTGTTCCACTACCACAGCCCGCCGGGCAGGTCAGCTGGGTGCTCTGTTAGTTCATCGATCGCGTTAGGACTGAAATTAAGTTGATTCTGTGTGTCTTGAACAACTAGTACTTTTTTTGTGAAGCTTGATGGATCTGATTCGCCGGTACGAGGCCACCACCAACACGCAACTGCTCCAGCAGGGGACGTACTGCACGGATGATCATCATCAGCAGAAGCAGCAGGCACTAATTAACCCCCACCCCCACAAATGCAGCTTCAGTATCTATTTACATTCTACAGTCCCTTCAATTGAGTGCCATCTACTATATATATGTTCGTGACTGATTGATCTACGTTGCACCGCAGCAGCAGCAGATGGTCGCGGAGATGGAGATGGGCAGGCTGCGGCACGAGCACGAGCAACTCGAGGCCTCCTTCAAGGCGTACACGGGAGAAGGCCTGTCGTCCCTCGCCTCAGTGGACGAACTCGACGAGCTCGAGCGAGAGCTCGAGTCGGCCCTTGGTAAAGTCCGTGCAACAAAGGTGATGTATCATGCACTGGTACTGCATGCATCTGCATGTTCAAACTCTGTTTTTTTTTTCTCGTCTCGAGATGTTCGAACTCTGAATTTTGATCGGGCGAGTTGCTGTTTTCTCCTGGCAGGATGATCTGCTCGCCAGCCTGGCCGACGGACTGCAGCTCAAGGTAATTAAACTGTGTAACAGCGGCGCATGAACAGTAGCATGCAGCAGACGAGTGATCCATATATCGATCGTTGCACCTGGCCGTTTCTATCCTGATGAACTGCTAAAGTGGCTGTGCCGCGGGTTCTGCATTTGCCTTCGTTGGCCTCCTCATCAGCTCGTCAACGAGGACAGTGCGCGCCATGGAGCAGAAGAAGAAGAAGGGGCAGCTGCGGCGGAGGAGCCCGCGGAGCCGTCGCCGTCGTTCGCGTACCTCCTGAACGTGGACGAGAAGGCGGCGGCGAGCCAGATGCTGCAGCTGTGGCCGCAGACGGCGGACGACGACGACTCCGCCGCCAGCAGCCGACGCGGTCTGCAGCTGTGGTAACTGAAGGAAAGCGCGTAAGTACCCGCAATGCAGGCTCATCTCTTTTTTACGCAACAATGTGCTGATGAGCTGACCAGTTGCACGGTAATTTCTTCTGTGCAGATTAGAAGGACGACTGGTTGGCGGCCGGACGCGTCGATCAGATGGGCTGGACATAAATATAATGTAGATTTACTAATTTTGCTGAAGTAGTAAACCTAGCTTAAAGGAAGAAGATATTAGATATACCATTCCCAAGTAGTAACAGGCCGTCTAATGCTCATGTAGTCATGTGGCCATGTCTAGTTTTGTTTATGTCTTGGTCACATCTAATTATAGACCGTATGTAGCATACAACCAAGATTAAAGTTTCATCACCTCTACTCATGTTGATCGGAGGTTAACATGATAAATGGATCTTTGCTTCCACCTATTTTTTTAGTTTCCTGCTATTTCCTTTTGAAATTAATTTGGACTTCGATCGTTTTCTTTTGGAGAGATGGAATCCTTTTTTTTCCATAACAGAGAGATGGTGGTTCAATGCTGACATTGTACTTAGATACTACTAGCTCTATAGGAGTTGTATTACTACTGCTAGTCAAACAGTCATTCTCGCGGTGGGACCATGTGTCAGTGACTGCACCACCATCTCTCTGTTATGGAACGTGAGCAGGAGACGGTCGAGACGCGGCGGCCGGCGGCCGAGCCAACTCGATCTCGACTCGACAGCCATCGATCACCCGGCCGGGAGATCTTCCAATCAAGAAGACCCATGATCTGAGATGAAAGAAAAGGTCAATTTTATTTACTTATTCAGTTAAACTAAGCATTCGTTATGGAAGCAGATAGTAACAACCATTTCACCAGACATGCGTAATTTTTATTATCCGGTAGATTTACACAGTTTCATTAATGCAAATTGTTTGGCCGGCGCGGGCTCTCGTTGCCTCAGCTATTTCCCCACTTTCTCCTGGCGCAAACCCTAGCACTCGTGAGGCGATCGAACCGAGTGCCCATGGGTAAGGTGCTGGCGGCGTCTCCACTATCATGGCTCCTCCGCCACGTGTTGCCTCGTCGATTGCCCTCCCCAGCTTCGCTGTGAGGCCGTGGCACCACCCCCAACCGCATACGTATTGCACCGCACCCCTTCCCTTCTTCAGCCCATAGTCTCGCCGTTCTTCTAACCCCTCATAATCCTAGGTGCGGAATTGGTTGTGTGATGATGCATGCGGTTTATGTGTGGTATGCTTCCTAATCCGTGGTTATTTATTTTGGTTTGCTACTTGCGACTAGGGTTATAGACCTGAATTGGGTTGCATACGTGAATATCTTATCTAAACCTGGTCTTTTTGTAATGTGATGTCCCTTTCTTCCCAGCTAAAAGCTAGCTGCTGTCAAGAGGCAACCTATTTTACACAAGTGATGTGCATTTGTGATTAGTGCACGAATCTATCTACTCAACATAAGTGAATGCTAAGGCTTGTAGTGAACACATTCAACTTTTATACATCGGTGGGCACATTTTTTTAATTTATTTTTACAAAAATGGAGGAAAACAGTTAAACGTTTAAATCAGTTGATTTATAACTGATGCTGATTAATTGATTGATTGGTTTAGTAAGACCCATCTATATTGCCATTGTAACCAACGATATTCTTTTCGGTTGAGCTCACAACATAATTGCTTGTTTGGTCTAGTGGCTGCATAAGTTCTTGTTTAAATTAATTTCAGGATTCATGATCCCCATATAGCCAAAAACTGATCAAAGAGGAAGTTAGGAAGTTCGATTGGTTAGCACGGTATACTTATGTTGCTAAATTCTGCCTTTTGCTCACAACTCGGTTTAGAAACAGTGTATCAATGAACATGCTAGGTGTCCAAAATACAGTTATTTGACCAAATGGAAGGTGCAGCAAGTGCAGGATTGTCCCCTATTGATTTTATATCAATAATCAATATCCACAATAGTTATCAATAATCATATTGGTTTGTTTAGTTTGTTAAATCTCCAAACCTATTTGTCAAGCCCCTGGTAAAACAAACCACCCAAATCCAACAGCATTCATCTAATGATCATCCTTCTATGCATTCATCCAATGATCATCCTTCTATGGTGCAAGTTTGCACATAAATTTTCTGTACTTATCTAGTGGTCCAAAAAATGCGAAAGAAGTTATGCTATGCCGTTAAAGAAATGACCATGTTAGTCCTATATTGACTTAGAAATATAACCTAAATATCTTGTATTGGTAGTTTGAAAAGGACCTTGGACCACATTGTCTGCAAACTGCATTGCATCAATCAACTGCATGTTGCTTGATTTCTTGGTGGTCGCTGTGGTAAAATCTTGCATGATCTATTTCAGCATTTTGCTTACAAGACATCAACATTCTAACTCATAGATGATCCATAAAGTTAAAAAATATACTTCCATCCCCTATTTGCCGTCGTGTACAGTGCAACCACCTTATCCTTCAAGCCATCTGCGCCCATCCGACGCTATTTGCCTTCTCCGTTTGACGCCTGGCAGCCCAACACCCGGATCCGCTCTGCGTGGCCCGCGCTCCGCCGCACAAGCGCGTCCACGGAAGAAAATAACAGCCGCACGTTCCTCCACGCCATGCCTTCCGCTTCGCTGCCTTCTCCGCCGCGCCGACCGCCTCTTTCGCTCGCATCCTCCTCTACGTCGGGCCCTCTCCTGCTGCTCTGCACGCCGCCCCCCTCTCCGCTGCACCACCTGCTTCTCCCATCGTCGGTGGCCTCTCCTCTTGCTCCGCCCGCATCTGCACCAGCGCCTTCTCTCCCTCCCCGTCTACCCCTCCTCTCCCTCCCCGCCGGCGCCGCCGGTGCCCCTCGGCTGCCGACCCCGCCGGTGCTCCTCCTCCTCCAGCCCACACCGGTGCGCTGTGCATGACCCCGCCGCTCAACCCGACCCCGCCGGCGCCCCTCCTCCTCCAACCCGCACCAGGCGCCGCCGCCTGACCCGACACCGCGTCTTCATCCTCCCACGTCGGCCGGCTGCGCACGGCCCCTCCGGTGCCCCTCATCCTCCTCCCTCATCGGCGTCACGCCCTCCCCTCGTGCACCGCTGGGACCGCCGCCGCCTCCCCCTTGGGCTTCCTCTGCGGCGGCATGGCACGCCACCCCTACCTCCGTCTTCGTTCACGGCGCCGTCGCCAACCCCGCGTCCTCCTGCTCCCGGGTCGGTGCCGTGCCTTCTTAGCGCGCACCGTTGGGACCGCCGCCGCCTCTCCCTCGGGCTTCCTTCGCTGCGGCATGGCACGCCTCCCCCACCTCTGCCTCCGCGCGCGGCGCCGTTGCCGACCCCGCGTCCTCCTCCTCCCGCTTCCTCCTCCACGCCCTCTCCCACCGCCCAGCCGTGCCTGGTCGCGCCCGCCGAAGCTCACGCCAACAGTCATCCCACCGTGCCCCCTCCGACGACGCCCGTTCAAGGCCGCGCCGCCCCGCGGAAGACCGCTCGAGCCGTCGGGCGCAGCTGTCCTGCTCTGTCGACGGCCGCGGCCGCCCTATCGCCCCTAGTGCGAGGCCATGGCGGCGATGCCCACACCGGCCGCCACCTCGCTATGCCCCCCATCCACGCCCGTGCATGCCCGCAACGCCTAGTGGCCGAGCTCAGGGTCGGGGAGGTGGAGAGGTGCTCTAATCCCACACCTAACAGCTTCGGACAGTGGCGACATGGCGACCAGAGCGCTAGGTGGTCGTGCCTCCCCTGTCCCATCGGTGTGTCGTCGCCTCCCGTTCTTCTTCTCCAGGCTTCATCCATGGTCTGTCTCCTTCCCTCTCCGGCAGCTTCTCCCTCCGTGTTTTGCTAGCTAGACCGTACCCACAGACTACGCTTTCTCTCTGATTTGGTTGTTCATCTAGGGTTGGAGCTGTGATGGCTGCGGCTGTTGGACTCCTCGCATCATTGTTGTTCCCCACACCAATCAATGTCCATACCTCACAAATAGTTGCTTCCTCTAAAATGCCGAATTGTTCAGGTACTCTTTCTCACGGATTGTCCAGATTAAAATTTTATTCTAAAAGTTTTACTTGCTTTAGGTAACTGTAAGCTGGCGTGGTACTGCAGCTCAAAGGTCCATTTTTCTTTTTTGCTTTCCTGCTTTGCGTTACTAATGCACTTTTCTGCGAGGTTGGTTTGTATGAGAAATTGAGAACAGCTGTGCTACTAGAATTGACGAGGAACAATATGTTTTATTTTCCTGTTCACATTTAATTCTAGCTATGTTAGATCTGTGCCTAGCAAAGCAAGTATGAACCCTGTTGAGATTACATGCTATGTTCTGCTCTAAAGGAAAACAACAGCCACTATTACTTTGTCCATGAACTTTAATTTGTTTGTCAACTAGAACTTTTCTATACTGCATTCATAATGTTTTTATTGTAAACAAAGAAAAATTGTGATATCTTTCATGGCTGTCCTTTGGTAATCACAGATTAAAAGTACACAAAATACTATGTCTTGCCCCCTTTCATTTTTTTTGGTTATTCTCTACCAAATTACTTATCTGCATATGCCAACTAATTTACAATTTTGATCCATAGTCATATATGTTTTTTTGGCAAAGTTATGGCTTAGTCATGGCTTATGTGTATTCCACTTAGAACCTGAGCAAAAGCAGCACTTGGCCTTACACATATTCACTATTTTTATCTACTTCCTCGCCTCAGCTTGAGTACAACAATCTAATCTTGCAGGTATGAAGGTATTGTCGAGTTATTTTCTCTTCATGCAAATATGCTTCATCTGTAGGGATGTTTGAATGGTCACTGTTTTGTTGTCTGTGTATGCTCACATCATCCACAAACTTTGTTTTCTTGCAAAATTGAAGGCACCTATGTGTGCCATTCTTAAGCCTTGTGTGTGGTTTAATTATTTGACAAATTATTGTCACTGAACTTACCCTTTAGACAACACTCAGCACTTCAGCGCCTGAGAACATAAAGAATGGGTTTGTTCCTTCTTTCTATAGATAAACTCTATTAATTATGAGTCAATCCACTTTTCTGTTACGTACATATGTCAAAGAACGTACATAATACGAAAGAATGTTAGCTAACATAAATATGACAGCCTCAAATACTAACATAATACAAAGCAATGTTAGGTAACATACTTATGGGTTTTAAGAAAGAAAACCATTCTTTACTTATGACATCACTTTTAACAGGTATTTCATTTAGTTTTGAAATGACTGTACATAGTAGGAAACAATGTTACCTAACATTCTTATTACGCTAGCTGCAAATTGGATCATCAATACCAACATTTATACTAACATTTATAGTGTTGATTTAGCTGCAAAGATTTGACTCTAAATATCTTTCGGACTAACATTTATATTATGTTAACTGCAAATTGATTCTAGATCTGACTACCTCAACATGTTGTCTCCAATTCCTTTCCAAGACACGGGCTCAAGCTCACTGTGGATTTCCTCTCTTGCAGTTTTGCTCCACTCAAAGCCGTGGACCGGCGGCAGGCGACATGGATCAGGAGGAGCGCCACACGTCGCGCGTCCAACGGGCGACTCCAGTGCAACCATTGCACACTTGATAAAATTTTATTGGCATCAACCCCTTGAGTCAACTTTGCTTCGGTTTCCTTTCATTCAGTTTCCAGAAAGAAGCATTATGTTGCTGGGACTTTATACATAACTGCTGACTGAATGGACTTTAGATGCCTGTGCTTGAAAAATACAGATTAGAAAGGTACCTATCAATCTATCATGGGTGTCAATGTGTTTTTCATTTCATGGCTGATTTAGTGAATCATTCAATTTAGTTGGAAGATGGTACAACAAATCGTTGAGCAGAGAAGATGGAAGATGTACAATGCGCAACAAGAAGGGAACCACTTTCAGGTACATGTGAAAAAGCACAAGAAGAAAGGAGGAACCAAGTTCATGTAGGATGACGATCATCACAGCTGACTTCAAATGATGCTATTATGGTTTTCACACTTGAGGATTAGGTGATTCCTTGGACTCAATGATCCTTCCTCTATTGACAGTAGTATGATTTGCATCTTCAGTGCTGCCTTGGATGATCCTAACATATTGTTTTAGGCACTTCACTTTGAGCAACATTTAGTGCAAACCAGTTCTCTTCTGTATTGTGCTCTCCATTCCTCCAAGCAACACTGGAATATAACAACGCCATTAGGAAAGGTTGTGACCAGATGATTTCATATTTCACGCGTTACTAACTATAAACATTTTTTGAATTATTGATGGGTCTCTCAACACATTTTTGTTTGTGCATAGTTATGCTTCATGGAATTTTATTAAAGTGGCATTTCTCTCTACTGCAAAAAGTAATGGCATATATAAATTTTCAAGTGCCTCTATATGTCAAATGTTGTAATCCTCAATCAATATATAAAAATTATAATTAGCCACCTATGGAAGCGTGTACTGGAGGCGCGCACAGTGAAGCGTGCGTATCATCCTGTTCTCATCACGCCCTCCCTCTGCTTTTATTTTCCATTTTTCAGTTTCCACAGCCCTTCCAAGGGGTGCTGCACCCCGTCGTGCATTTTTTCTGCCTCCCTAAATCTCCGGCCACGTGAGTATTTCTGATATATTTTTAGTGGGTTTACATGTTTTTGTTTAGTTTACCTCTATCTGCCGTATATGAATCCACTGTCAAAAAACACCGCGCACCGGCAAACACCTACACATTATCACGGGCGCGGCGTTAGCGCGCCACCATCCCTAGTTTACATTACACCCTGTTTGGTTAATGTTGTTATCGTTACTGTTACATCACCTATTTATATTTTTCTGCATTTTAAGGAACTTGTGCATATGTAGATTACCTTATTAGTTCACAAAAGACCGATTAAAAAATGCTCACAAAAGCAGTTCAATGAAAAGGATTTTGATGCCATGTGCAGATTTGAGCCGAAGCCTTCGCTAGGGAGGAATAAATGACGAAGGTTAGAAATAAACAAAGGTTAGAAGCATAATTTATCAGTTGCCGAATCCGTACAGCTTGCCCCAGACCCTAGGTCTCTAGGTCATATTTATAATATGTGATGATTATTTACATATTTTTCTCTAAGGAATTCTAGAATCGTAGATAGGTCCCTATTACACATGGGTTGGTCACTTGTTGGACCGGGCCTTCGAGGGGCTATGCCTGATTCCCCCAACACCATGGATCTTATTCTAGTCATCTAAAATCTTTTCGAACATAGACTTTGTATCTGTGTTGTAATACTTCATGTTTGGCTTTCTCTACTCCATGTTCTCTCTCTCCCTCCCTCCCTCTCTGTTGGCAGGGGTCTGCTGTAATTCGATAAGGTAAGTAGATGATTGTTCCAAATAATCTTGACTGGCAGGGGTCTGCTGTAATTTGATAGGGTAAGTAGATGATTGTTCCAAATAAACCCTGATTAAATGTGAACCTTAAGCACCTAGAAATTTTCTATGGCTTTACTTCAATTTTTATTGTTTTTATCAGAATTCCATGAAGATTACTAGGCGTTTATCAGGGGTTCAGGGTGCGAGTCTCTTGATTTCATTCCCTATATAGCCTTTCCCTTTGTTTATGGGAGTGGCTGTGCGGGGCTGTGGGCAATGAAGTCCAGCTGCTTTATATCTCGATCGACAGTCTGTTGTGCATTATAAAAAAAGTACTCAACCAGAGGGGAGATAGAGGAGAGACGCCCCCCTGATTTTGGTTTGTGCCAGCCTTCGAGCCAAGGGAGTCTGTTGTGCATTGATGATCCTTTTTCTACTTGTAGGCCTTTTGGTCTTGCATGCATGAACAAGTAACAGCACACTTATGTCACTTAGAATTTAATATGTCCTAGCTGATAGATTTAGATTCTGATTTTCTCTTCAAATGCTCTGGAAGTCCTCTCAAAATATTATCTTTTTTCATCTCAACCTTTTTAGGGAAAGAGCTAGGAGCTCTGCAAATCAATTAGGAAGGAAATAGTTTAGTACAACACGTGAACCTAAGCCTAGAGGAGTAAAGTGTACTACAGAAATTATCTATGTTAATCATGAAGTCTTTCGCATGAATTCATTCCTGGAAAACTGACATGTTTGTATGCTTGCAAATACCTGTTCGTAATATGCTACATGATATTATCTTGGGATAGACATTCTGAGTTGTTTTTTTGCCCATGCACAGAGACTGGGAATTTACAATTCAAGGTAGATCCAGAATGTGTCTGGCGAGGAGACTTTCTGAAACCAATTCAAGGCAGAGTCCAAACTGTGTCTAGCTAGGTAGAGACTTCCTTCGGGAATTCTGCAAATTAGTGAACCCCAGGTTTGGAGACCTGGTGGCTGTCCTTGACCGAGGCACGAACCAGACTATTTGAATTATCTGATTTTAGTACTCAGAGCTTGACTGATCTGTTTATTATTATCAATGGAAATAATGCAAGTTATTTATACCCTCAATCAGCAGGCACAAAGATAGTAATGGTCTGGATGAAGATCCATAATTTGTTCAGTTCTTTTCCAGGTGTATGCAAAATTGTTGAAGTGGATCGATTACTTTCAGGAGAAGATAAAAGTATGTAGTGATTGCTACTAGTGAGGATCGTCACATCTGTCTAGTATTTTAATCTGTTAGTCGTTGGCATGTCAGACTTTTTCTCCAATTGTGTAAGGCTATAAGTCTTGTATCATAAAATGATTTATTCCATGAGTTTCCATTTTTACATTTTTCCCCTCTGTTGTCTTTCCGTTTTTATCCAGCGTTTGTGTCCCTGTCAGTTTTGAAATTTTGCAGCACTGTTTTATCATCAATTATTTCTATTTCTCAAATTCCGAATTTAGCCATAGGAGTTTAAAAAAAGTGTACACGATGCAATTCTGTCGAATTTTAGGAACACACTTATGGGTGAAGCATTAGTGAAAAAGGTTACAGGCTTATTGCTGTCTTTGTTGTGGGCGATGATAGAAATTTATGAAATTGGCTATAGTTTCTGTTACAAACTGTCATCCTAATCCAATGTACAAAATAGCGCGCTATTGAATTTAGTGTCGGGCTTCCAAAAACGCTATTAGCGCGTTATTTTGTACCGTAATAGTGTTAGCGTTAAGTATATAGAAACGTTATAGTGCGCTATTTCGTACTATACTGTCATCTGATGATCTCATCCAGAGACGGGAGCTGCTCGATGCCGGTTCGACAGAATGTACATGTGTGCGGTTTCTTCCATGGACATGAACGTAATGTAGAGCTGATTCACCAAGCATCAAGCATCGTAAAATACCTCTGTAAGTAAACTGTAAATATGAACACAGATGATTCATGAATCCTCTGGATTCTTTTGAATCGATCTGTAAATTGCAACACTCTCGTTCAAACAGTTTCCATGCGCCTTATGCTTACTTGAGTAACAGGCTTACTCGGGGAGGCCAGCCGACAGGATACTCACCTTTTATTATTTCTGCTTTTCAAAATCCATCTATACTTTGACACCATAATGTGAATGTCAAGCTGGCAATGAATTGTTCTATTAGCAAAATAAATTATTTCACATGCAAAATAAATTATTTTATGCACAAAATAAATTGTTCTACGTATGTTCTACAAGTGCTATAAATTATTCTATCTCATAACAAATTGGTCCACCTAATTAAATTGTTATAAGAAATTGTTCTATAGACAAAATAATTTGTCCAACACAAATTATGAACCGTTTTACGTGCAAAATAAATCTATACGATTAATGATTTATATATGAGTAATAAATTGTTTTATAGACTAACTTATTTGTTCCACGCACATAATGAATTGTTCCATACTCATAATTTGTGGGAGTGAGATGAGCCGAGAAAAGGATCCTAGGCTGAAAACATGAAAAACAAAAGAAAGAAAACCTTCGGTGACGAAACTTTTAAACATCTTTGTGGCGACGTATGTCAATGACTTGAGGGTGCATTATAAGTCGCTACCGCGAAAATTTTGTAAATTGTCACCAAAAAACGTCGTCCGCCCCTATAGGTTGTTGTTGAGCCGTATCTGATTGAGTGGGCGGACTGCTCACCTGACACAAGACAGCGGCATGCTTAACGGCCATAAGACGAGGGTGGAGACGACTCAAACAGTTTCAGATACACACAAATGCTATTCTCGCTGAACCACATGAGAGCAGGCCCTACTAGAACTTTTTTTTGGAACAAACCAAGACTTTTTTGAACACCAGAAATTCATATGAATCGTATTGGGATTCCATAGGAAAAGAAAAACACATGTTTCCATTGAGATCTAAGAGTCTAAATCAAATTCTAATTTGTATCGTTGTATTTCTTACAATAAAATCATAAAACAAGATCTCAATTGAATATATCTAGATATATTTTAATCTATAAAATTTTAAAAAGAATTAGCAAATCAAAAATAATATAAAGGTTAAATAATGAACTGTACAATAAAAACAATATTTTGGTTAAAAAAGAATTATTTTTGTCAATAAACCTAGTGATTCATGTACTAATATGATATACACATGAGTATTCCATTATAACTAGGAGGAAATAAAAATACAAAACAAAAGAAGAAAGAAAACAAAAAGGAACAAAAAAAATAAAGCAAAAAACATGGAAGGGGAAAAAAAGAGAAACTAAAGCGGAGAAAAAAAATGAAAAACGAAACAGATGAAAAAAATGCAAAACAAGGGAAAGAAACAAAAGCACAAATGAATATGCACGTGCTGAAGATAAAAGAAAAGATAAAGATATAAGGTTGTCCACACTCGTGGACCGTAAATGGGATGCAGTCCCAGTTTATAGTCAAGAGGGGTTGCAGCGGGGGACACAACCGCCCACGATGCCATCCCGTGCTCTCGATCCAACGCCATATCCAGCGTCCCCTCTCTTCTCCATGTCGGATGCGCATCGACGGCAACCAACGGCCGGGGTGCCGACGCCCTTGCACGGAAGAGGCAGCAGTGGCGTCACCGGCGGACCACGGTGGCACCGGCAGGCCGTGAGAGTGGAAGAGGAGGAGGCGGAGAGACGGCCAGCAGATCCGTTGCTCGCGCGCGTGGCCGGACAGAGGCGAGAAGTCTTGCGGGTGCACACGCCCCAGATCTGCGTGCTGCCGGGTCGGATCCATGCGTGGCGCACCGGTCTGCCGCCACAACAGCGGTAGGCCGCGATGGATTCGGGGCGGCACGGCGCCGTGGTCGGTGAGGAGGAAGAGGATGGGGCGGGGGAGACAGCCAACGCGGGCGTAGCAGAGGTGGAGGCAAGGCTAGGAGTGGCGACTGTTGGGTGGGGCCGAGCCATGACAAAAGAAAGGAAAAAATAATAAAATAGTGTGGTAGTTGTTATAGAGTTGAGTCACATGAGCGTGGAGAATTATTGACCGTATTTCAAAATAATGACTAGGACGAGTAGAGCCGAAAGATTGGGTCGACGAAGTCATTATAGGCACCTCGTTGTCGACGGGAATGTCGTCTACCGTTTAACGAACAAAACCGTTAAATCCTGAAACAATTCGCTCCCAGCTGGAAATCAAACCCAGTTGGATACTACTGGAACTGCTGTAACCACTAGACTACACACTCTTTGGCGGAGATACATAGTTGTATAGTGTGGTCCAGGGTTCACAATTCCGTTTACTGTAAATATAATTTCATTTTTTGAAAAAAAATTGATTTTTATAATTTTGAATTTGAAATCGAAAAACATCAGTTTCCGGACCGAAATTCGTTTCTAATGAGTAGCGGAAACGGAAAATTTCACCGAAATCCGGAACTCCGGTCAGCCTACACAATGACGTAGGCTGGCCCAAAACAACAATAAAAGGCGGGCTGCCACTAACAGGCCGTGCATTGGGCCGTAAGGGACGAGAAGCGGCTGCGCGCACCCTTCAGCCACGGGAAGTCTTCCGTTCGCTGCGGCGACGGATTAGCTCTCGCGAGCCACGCCACCACTCCACTCACTCCCCCAGGCCCCAGCCATCGCCTCCTCCCATGGCGACGAGGGCGGCGGCGGCCACGCTCACGGCGGCCACGTCCTCTCTCCTCAGGCAAGCTCTTCAATTCTACCCTCCTACAATAATCAGAGCAGTAGTGCGTCCAATCCCGTCGGCTCTAACTCGTTCTTCTCCTTCTTGTTACAGGCGCTCTGCCTCGCTGCGGCCGCAAGGTCTCCGGGTCCCCTGCCGCGTGCCTCCCCCAAGGTGGCTACCTATCTGTGTTCATGTTTATGGTAATTTTGTTTTAGATTTGAGGGCGATTTGTGCTGCGCGATTTGTAAAACTATGAGACGCTGTTTCTTTGGATTTGGGTGGTTGACTGGTTGCTACTATCTTCTGCATTTACCTGCCTGCTGATGGTTTGCTAGTGTGGTTTCATGATAATTCCTCTCGCTCTGCTTGGTTGCTAGTGAAAGCAACACTTGATCCTAGAATAATTTGTAGGACAACCTTAGAGTTGTTTTCATCTTAAACATCGGGTGCCAGTTTAAACTTTGAACGCTCTGTTGAGTCTAGAGAAACTTCCACATACTTAGACATGGGCAGTACAACGTGACATTGGCCTACTAGATCCCCAGAGTTTCAGATTTACTAGCAAGCGATGGAGAATCAATCGAATTAAAACACACTGTTCAATGCATCCCTGGCATAAATATTTGTGTTGGTTAGATCAACATCATGGTTCAACTAGAAATCGACGATTGTAAGTTGAGATTCATTTCGCCAAGGAGCTTGTGGTCCAGTGGTAGACACATCTCTTTGGCATCTGAAAGGTCGTGAGTTCGAATCCCTTACTGAGACGAATTTCCACTTGGGTAATAAAAATCCTCCTCGCTAGCAATGCTAGGGTTCGGGGGTTTTTTCGAGACCCGTTTTAGGTTCCATTCTCCTAATGAAAAACCCGGGGCCGTCTATCCTGCGGGTCTTGTTTTTTTTTTTAAGTTGAGATTCATTTATTTGATACACGGCAAGTGCTTCATGTGGACTAATCCTCTGTGGACATTCTTGATTTCTGTCAATTGGTAGTCAATAGCAAGGTGGAAGGGCTCATAGCCTGTGTTACCAGTTCCAGATCTTCCACAAAATGGTCATTGTGGGCTTCCAGTTTGTTATGGTGGTCATACAGACTTGCGTGTGCAACTGATTCAATTCAATATTCAACCAGCTCCCTGGCATGGCTGGGAACTTCTATAGTTTCAGTCGCTAATCATCTTGAGTTTATACAAATTTCAGCTTCTTTGATTTCTTCCCCCCAGAACCATCTCTTTTAGCCCTTTACACACATATGATTCTTAGCTAATGTTGATTTCTGATAAATTTCCCTGCTGCTTTAGATTTGTGCGCCATATTGCCTCATCAACAAATGAGGAAGCTGCAGCCAGAGCAGCCGCAGCAACTGCTGATACTGGAGGACCAACCATGTAGATCTCATAAGCTTGCTTACTTTACAATTCTATTTTCTGTTTTGGCACTGAATGTTCACTTTTGTTTGTCAGTTTTGACAAGATCATTGCAAAGGAAATTCCTTCAAGCATCGTATACGAAGATGAAAACGTATTGGCATTTAGAGATATTAATCCACAAGCCCCTGTGCACGTTCTAGTCATCCCAAAAGTGAGAGATGGGTTAACTGGACTAGACAAGGTATGTAGCCTTTGTCATACTATTTGCACAGAATGAGTTCAGCCTGTAAACATTATGCCATGAATTTCATGATATTATTACATTGTTCTCAGGCTGAGCCAAGGCATGCTGAAATTCTGGGCCAACTTCTTTACGTAGCGAAAGTAGTAGCAGAGAAGGAAGGTGTAGCAAATGGGTACCGTGTTGTCATAAATAATGGAGCTGAAGGATGTAAGGAGCTCATGTGCAACCTTCACCCCACATTTTTTTGGCTGTTTCTTCTCTCCGAATATTTCCATTTTTATGCTAACAGTGTATTATTTATCTGTCAACAGGTCAATCTGTCTACCATTTGCACTTGCATGTACTTGGTGGAAGGCAGATGAAGTGGCCCCCTGGTTAAATTACAGAGTGGGGGGCGTGTTTGCTTTCTTTGCTTGGATCAGACCCTCATTCTGAATCTGTTGGTTGTCTGACTGTTTGTTGTGATGTACTACTACCTGCCCCTCTGATGCCCTTTGAGCACTCATATCTGTGATTACTGAACTTTGCAGCGTTTTGCTGACTGCTGAGGAAAAAAAACTGAACTTCTGCAGAGAATTCTGTGAGAGTACTAAACAAGTTTAGAATTATCCTGGCAATCAATCAGCGTTGCCTGTTTCCATTGCCCCTCCATGAACGGACGGGCGATTTCCCCAGTATGGAACATCTTCAAGATTGCTTGAACTGTCTTTTGAGTGCTGAGCAAGATTGCTAAATTCTTTGTGTTTGAGTTAAGATGAAAGCAGCTGGGTCGAAACTCTAAATGAAGGGATCCCTTCTTTTCAATTTTACATAATAATTAGACTAAATGGTATCATTCGCCGCGCATGTGCACATATTTCTTCTTTTGAAACAGGTGAAATACCATATAATAGTTCTTGTTACAGGACCACATGAACACACATTCAGAGCACCAAATTTGACCTCGCTAGCTCAGGTGAAGTAGTAGTATACGAAGCGTGGGCGGTATCTCCTGGTAATTGATCCCCTAGATTTTTCTGTGCGAGAAAACTGGCGAATGGCGCTACGATCCACGAAGCATACAGTGTACACTTTTCTGGTACACATGGCGGAACCATGATTGATAGGAATTAGGAAACGCAGCAGCTTTGAACCCGGCAAGAACAGTGACCGGTCATGATTCTTGACGGGGCTTATAATAAGCAGAAGAACAAAAGTGTTATGAGGTTGTTGGGCCATCATCATCAATCTAATGGAATTATTGCGTACTAGAAACCAAATTCTCAAGTCAAGCACAGCTCATTTCTGGCACCGACCTACCTGCAGGTGCATCTTGTCCGCCCGTTCCACGTCCCAGGCCGGTAACGCTGCATCGTGATGCTAACGACCTTAGATATCATACGTGTTGTTTAGAAGGGGAACGTTGCAGCCAATCAGAAGCGGTGGTTATTACGCGCAACGAGAGGCCTCACCAGCGATGACAGGACGTACGCGGGGCAGGGGCAGGCTACCAATGCAGAGCAAGGGCAGGGTAGACAACAGAGACGCATACGAATACGTGCAGACGCAGCGAGGGCGACAGCGCTTGGGGCAAAGACGGCAGCGTCGTCACGAGGGAGAGCAGGGACCATGCCGTTGCAGACTTGCAGTGCAGTGCAGTGCTTAACAACCTCCGTGCATGGCTGTCGCAGCCGTGCTCTAGTCTCGTCTCGCCTCTCGCCGTCCCTTAATTTGCTGCCTCCACAACACAAGCCAAAAAAACCTGCCGCTGCTGGCCTGCGCTCTTCTTCCTGCCAGCTGCTTGCTCTCCTCCGCGTCGTCGTTTCCATTGCATTTTGGGCACCCAGAATCCGGTCGGGGAAGAGCACTTTAGTTGGTTTGCTGGTGTGAGTGGTTGAAGCTGCCAGCATGATCTGGCGCTGTTTGGAGCAAGATGATGGGCTTGCTGCAGGTGTGCTTCAATTCGCCAGATCATGTTGCAGCTTCACTCTCTCGCAACTAGCAAGGCATGTCGTGGAGGCGCTGCCCACTAAGTTTCTTCGCCGGTTTGTGCTTCTTGTTTGATCTTTAAATTAAGAATTATGTTCCTGCTGGCTGCCTATTATCTCGGAAGGGACCATCTTCTTGAATCTTGATGACCTGATGCTCAGTTCTACCCAAGTTCCATCGGTTCTTTTCCTACGAAGCTAAGTGAAGTCTATTGCCTTCACATTTTAATTGGTTGATTCCAGTATCTGCAATTACTAGATGTTCATCTTATTTCAGGATATAACAACTCGTTTCTCATTTTCGCTTCACTACGAACTATTCTATTCATATAGTGCATTTTCTAATAGACCTTCGTTAGTACAATAAATTCAGTCTATTCAAAGTTCAGTCCATTCCTTGATTTTTTTTAGATGGAGGAGGCCATCTTTACCTTATTATCATTTGATTTAGTAAGTTCATTTCTTGTCACCTTATGCCATCGAGAAGCATGCCCCAGTGACATGGCAACTGGCAAGGAGAATGGAGAATGAAGCTGCACAAAAAAGAGGGAAATAATCAGTTCAGCTTGGGATAGTAAAAAAAAGGTATTCTAGAAAATGTTCTCCTTGTTCAGAAAGAGATCGAGTTAAGCTGTGATATTTTACTTTCTTTGATGCTCTAAAGTCTCTATCAACACCCTTTTGGTTTTCTTTAAACTATCTACTAAGCCACCCTATGCATCAACATACCAATGGTAGAAAGGTAATGAGGTCAATTGCCATTATGTATCACTGAAAACATTCATACTATTTATGTAAACATATCTCTGGTCATCCTAGTTGATATCAAATTTCTTCAAAACACAACGCCTAACAATTGTTGAATTGTGACTTAAATTCTTAAAAAGGCAGCCAAGTTGGTGGAGCAAAGCGGAAGCCCATCACTGAAGGCTTGGGCCGGAGCAAATTGTTCATGGTGTACGAATACAACTTGTATGTAGAAAAAAATCATACTAAAAGCAAAGAGTGGGACGTATGCTTAGTCGATCTCGGTATCTATTAACAATGTCTCTAGAGGTTTCTATACACTCGTATATATTGAGCTCGTAATGGTACCTCACAATTCAAAAGTCTCTCTACGGCTGAAGAATGAGCGTGTTCTTGGGCCATCGTAGAAACATAGATAGGGTCAACGACGGAACGAACAACGAAACTTTACGACAGCTTTTTCGTACACGTTCACTTGCATCACATACACAAGTGCTCTCTGAACCGTGCAATAAGGTCACCCATAACACGGCTCTCCCACTGGAGTTACCTTAGCCCCGGGCCATGCTATTCCATGATATTGGAAAAATGGCAGCTGGCAAGGCATGCTTGTGATTGGCATGTTCCGAGAAGAGCACGGCTAAGGGCAAAGCAGACAAGGCACGGGTCCTATCCGCGGATTCGCAGTGAGTTTAGTGGGATGAGTTTGTATACAACCTATACAGTGACCGAGATGCAAGGGAAAAACTTCTGTATATGTGACCACATATGCATCTCTCTCGAACACACGAGTCAAAAGACAACTTCAACACACCAAATACCATATAAACTTCAAGCCATCTTTTTTAGATAACGGATAAAAAGTCCAGCCACGACTGTTAGTTTAGCCAAGATATCGACACAAACATCACAGCACCTAGGCACTTACTACTACGTCCTCAACAGCCAAAGATGATTCCAGCAAAATGTTTAAGGTTATTAGACAAATGCAGACCCGCCATCAGCCTATGTTTTCGTTTGAGTTTATCCAAAAAATCCGAAGAAAACAGACCCAACCTCCGTGCCGGACTCACTGGACAAGGTTGCAATCTGCCCATCACCATAGGAAAATCCAAACAGAAGCAACTGTAGGTGGCTCCACTATACGGTAAGGCAAGACAGTAAACACATTACACATCCATGGGAGTCTCTGTCCCGGGCATATCCCATTGCCCTTCAAGCCAAATTTATTCACTGCTCATCTTTCTACCCCCCCAAAAAAAAAAAAAAACTCGACGAGAAGCCTTATTTCAAGTCCTGGACGTCAGCAGAGGACTTTGCATTCTTGTTTCTTACACTACTGCAGTAATAGTCTATGCCTCGTCAAGAGCAAGGACACCTGGGAGGGTCTTGCCCTCCAACAACTCCAAGCTAGCACCGCCGCCGGTCGAAATGTGGCTCATCTTGTCCGCCAACCCAGCCTTCTCAACCGCAGCAACAGAGTCCCCACCTCCAATGATTGTTGTCACACCTTTCGCAGTGATTTCAGCTAACTTCTTCGCAATTGCCTGAACAAAGAGGGGTAGATCAGCTAGAGAAAAACAGAGATGCAAATAACTACATATGCAATGTACTACTCACATCAGTGCCAGCTGCGAACTTCTCAAACTCAAATACTCCCATAGGCCCATTCCAGATGACAGTCTTGGTGGTGTCCAAAGTTTCACTGAAGGTTTTGATGGAATCAGGGCCAATGTCGAGTCCCATCCAGCCATCAGGGATAGAAGATGCAGAAACAATCTGCAGATGATCTTGGGTATCAGCATGAATAAAGAATGAGTGGAGCTCTCACTATTTTAAACTATGTTCATGATGTGTCTGCTGATTTTTTGCATCTACCAGGAATTTGGCAGGCACTGTAATTGCCGCCTTTTCACAATTCCAGAGCCATGCCTATCTAGCATTGGGAAGGTGAGCATTGCAAGATCACATGGTATATGCAATCAAGTGAAATTCTATATAGCATCATATATTTGTAAAGGAGCATACCTTGCTCTCAGCATTTGCATCAAACTTGTCGGCCACTACAACATCAGCGGGAAGCAAGAGAGAAACCCCCTTTGACTTAGCTTTTTCAATAAGTGAGGTTGCCAACTCAAGCTTGTCTTCCTCGACAAGAGATTTCCCAACAGCATATCCCTGAGCCTTGTAAAATGTGAAGATCATACCACCACCAAGGATGAGAATGTCGACCTTCGCCAAAAGAGACTCAATCACACCAATCTTCGTTGACACCTTTGATCCCCCGACAATGGCAGCAAATGGCTTCTTTGGATTGGCAACAGCACCAACAAGATAGTCAAGTTCCTATAATATGAAAGGTATTAGTTACAAACTGAAAAATATCTAGCAAAAAACTTCAAGGAAATTAAATTGCAGATCACTGGAATAGTGGAATCGATCCCCAGTCATCAGGAGCTTGCAACTTGAAAAGGGAAGAGTACTCATTCTCCACAATGGAGTATACTGGGATCAAGATCACTTTAAGTTGAAGCAAAATATTAAAACATTGTGGCAGTGTCCATTAAAATATGAGTAACAGCAACCTCTGCAACAAGACATGAAGTAATTTAACTTCAGCAAATACCTTCTGCATGAGGAAGCCAGCAACAGCAGGCTTCAAATACTTGGTAACTCCCTCTGTTGAAGCATGGGCTCTGTGTGCAGTACCAAAGGCATCATTTACGTAGAGATCAGCAACAGATGCCAGCTTCTTGGCAAACTCAGGGTCATTCTTCTCTTCCTCCTTGTAGAACCTAACGTTTTCTAGAAGCAGCACACCTCCATCTGGTAAAGACGCAGCCAACTTCTGAACTTCATCACCAATGCAGTCATCGGCCATAACAACCTTTATCGATGTATATAAGCAAATAAAGGAACATAAGATGGGTTATCGTTCCAATGGTTGGTGCTATGTAGAAACAACAAGCACGAGTTATCTTTTCGCAACACATACATTAACTCCAAGGAGCTCAGACAAGCGTGGGACAAGGGGCTTTAGGCTGTACTTGGGAGTGACACCCTTCGGGCGTCCCTGAAAATACAACAATGAATCAGTGATTGTAGTAGAATGAAGAGGGGCGATTAAGCAGTTAAGCCAATACGGAGGAACAAACGTTTTTCCAAAGCATAAAGGTTAGTTATAATGAAAACATTCAATTTGGATTGACCTAAAGGTTGGAATTTACATCAGATTGCAACTGGGGGGTTGGTATCTGTCTTGGCTGATAGTCACAAACTCACAATTGAGTGCCACTGGCTAGAATTAGTGCATGTTTACAGGGATGGCTTCGAATTTCGATTAGTTAAGACAATTTGCAAACAATTGGTTGCAACAAGTACATGATTAACCAAACGGGCATATCCAAGTAAAAAGATGCAGTGTTGCACCATACAACATTACCAGCCCAATTTCTCCTTTTTTTTTTCAGTAAAACCATCACGCTGACTATTGGTGCGACCAAACTACAGTACAAATATTAGTTCACTGTTCTGAGTGCCTAACACTCACTTTACTGCAAGCCCACCTTCTGCTACCTGAATAACTGATTTTTTTTTTGAAGGAACTGAATAATAACTGATATCGATACTAGCACGGAACTATACCTGACGGTACCAATCGCCCAAAGTAGCAGCGAATCCCATACCCTCGAGCACGAATCTTACGAAAGGGACCTACCAGACAGAGAGCAAGAAACATCGCTGCTCACCAGATGGCTGGCCAGGATGACCTTGGCGCCCTTCTCCATGAGGAACTTGATGGTGGGCACGGACGCACGGATGCGGGTGTCGTCGGTGATCTTCTGGCTGTCGTCCAGCGGCACGTTGAGGTCGGCGCGGAGGAACACCTTCTTCCCCTTCAGATCCGCCTCCGTCAGGGTGCCCACGCTCTTCTTGGTCGCCATTCTCCCCCTGACCTGAACCCTGCACCAAATCCCGACTCCACAGAGTCACGAAACCGACAGTCGCCAGGCGCCAACTGGATCGTACTAATCGGAAGACCGCGAATCCTACCAGGAAAAGGCCGATCGGATTCTTCTTGAGATGATTTGGGTGCGAGGTGGGAAGAACAGGAGCAGCTTTGGATACGTACGAGGAGGAAGGGGGTGGAAGGTGCTACGCTTTCTTTATAGCCTTCTGGATGTGGAAGACGAAGAAGCTCGACAGCGCATCGCCGAGATGGGCCCAAGTGTCATCCTTTCTGACACGTGGGCTGCTGCGAATAACGTAGGCCCAGTAGTCGGCGGGGGCCAGCGCACCCGGGTTTCATGCGTGCGGCTGCGGCGCCGTGGGTTCTCTGCGCGCGGATTGACGTGGTGGGCCGTGGGCCTGGCCGTCTGGGGCCGGGGAGCGCATGGACGGCCCAGGTTGATGGGATCAGAAGATGTCGCTCCTTTCTGTAATTTTTTTATTTTTATATTTATTTAAATCGTTTTTTGCAAAAATAAATGGGTGATTGAAAAATTTGCAAATATGGACCTATACCGCCGGACCAATTGGCGGAATATAAAAACCGCCATCCCAATCGGCGGTATTTAAAAACCGCCGGATCAACCGGCGTTTTTGAAATACCGCCAGAACAGGTTGGCAGTGCGGCATGCGCAACGACCGGTGGGCCCGCGGACCAAAAAACGCCAGATTGGGCGGCGGTATTTAAAAACCGCCGGCTGGGACGGCGGTTTTTTAAAAACCGCCGGCGGGGACGGCGGTTTTTTAAAAACCGCCGGCGGGGACGGCAGTTTTTTAAAACCCGCCGGCGGGGACGGCGATTTTAGGCCCATACACCCGCCGGTCGCCTCTTTCTTTTTTCTTTCTTCCTTCTTCTTCCTCGCCACTGCCCGCCGCCCGCGCCGCCCGCCGTCCCCGCCGCCGCCCGCGCAAGGTCGTGCGCGCCGCTCGGTCGCGTCGCGCAGAGGGGAGAGGAGGAGAGGGAGAGGGCGCGGAGGGGAGAGAGCGCGTCCGGCGCGCCGCCCAGGAGGGAGAGAGGGAGAGAGAGGGAGAGAGAGAGGGAGTAGAGGAGGCCAAGGTTGCAGGTAAATTTTCTTTGAAACATGTATTTTTTTTAGCATTTTAAATATCATTAGTAGTATTCTTTGATATTAGTAGTAGTTTAGATACAATATTAATAGATTAGGTAACAGTAGTAGTAATTTATATAATATTAGCACCAGTTTGAATTACCATTAGCGGATATAGTCTCGTTTTATGTAATACTCATACTATTTTAGTTGATATTAGCACATTTACCAGTTTTAGATTTAGATAGAATATTCAATCATTATAATATAAGAAAAATTTAGTGTTATATAGAAATGTGGTTACATATGTGCTAAGTACTGTCTTGGTTGTCGCATTTGTGGTCAGGCATGTCACAGAAAACATATTTTCAGATATATTTTGGTGAAGGAGAGATACGTTACGGTCAGTTCGGGGTAGATTTGAGTGGGTTTCGGTCAGTGACAAAAGGGCTGGACAAAGCAATTAAGAGACCATTTCGTTCAGTGTATAACTGGTTCATGAAGTGTTTTAAGTTGGATTATGATGAATGTCAATTGAGCATCTCAGCAGTAACAACTAGGAGTTCATCTCCTGTTTATTATGAATTAGTGCAAATAGAAAGCACTGCCGTATGGAGGAGGTTTGTTGATGTTAGCTTACGTCATGGGTTACCTCTGGTTCTTTTTGTGCAAGCATACGAGAAGGTGAATGGTGAACCAGAAAGCTCACGGGGCTGTGATGAGGCCACAACAGTTGAAGAAGTGGTGGAAAATAATGTGAATCGGGTTAACGAGGTGGGCGTTGATATAGGTAAGCAAGGTGAAGCAAATGAAACAGTACGGGAACCAAGGGGTGAGGTAGATGAGGGTGAAGAAATTGTAGGTTTGGTTGAACAGATGCAGCGGGAGGATGCCGATGCCAATGTCCCTGTTGATGAAGATTCAGATAGTGAAGATGAAATATTGAACCAGGTTCCAAGTTAATGGAGCAACTTTGATCACTCAGAACTGCTAGTAAATGAAGGTGAAATGGTTCCATGGGAATATAGTGAGAATGAAGTATCTGTGGGAGCTATTTACCATAGCAAGATAGAGCTGAAAGAGGCCGTGCAAAGATGGTCGGCTAAGTGCCTGAAGAAAGAGTTCATAGTTCAAAAGAGTAGTCCACAAGTCTATGATGTGAAGTGCATACGAGATGATTGTCCTTTTAGGGTCCATGCTTTCTTGGGAAAGTATGATATTTTCTGGACCTTTTCAAGAATTGAACATCATACATGCGTCCTTGAAGAGCTTGAGAGTCATCACCGTAACTTGACAGCTGATTTTGTGGCTCAACATATGTACTCAAAGATAGTAAATAATCCTGGATATGAGCCGAAGGCAATAATCAATAGCATAGAGGATGACTTTCAGTACAAAATAAGTTACAGCAAAGCTTATAGGGCAAAACAGAAGGCGTTGGAAATGAGATGGGGTACGTATGAAGCATCGTACCACAACCTGCCACGTGTGCTGAACACACTATGTGACCGGAATCCGGGTAGTTACTTTGAGATTAAGCACTATAATTTGCCTCAGGACCGGACAAAGCGTGTTCTTCAGCGTGCTTTCTTTGCTTTGGGGGCATGTATCAATGCATTCCAGTATTGTCGCCCAGTGATATGCATCGACGGGACCTTCCTAACAGGAAGGTACAAGGGCACAATTCTGACTGCAATTGCGGCAGATGGAAACAATCAGGTGCTCCCAGTGGCTTTTGCATTTGTTGAGAGTGAGAATGGAGACAGTTGGTACTGGTTTTTAGAGCGGATCAAGTCATGTATTGTTCAGGATCGGCGAGATGTGTGTGTGATTCATGATCGACATGGAGGCATTGTGCAAGCGGTGCAAGATTTACAGGAAGGATGTGTACAACGTCAAAGAATAGCAAAGTGGGTCGATCTGAAGAGTCGGTGGTGCATGAGACACATGGGAGCTAACTTTCAGAAGCAGTTCAAGAACAAGAAACTAACAAAACTTTTTAAGAGGTTGTGTAGTCAGAATCAAGAAAGGAAATTCAATGTTTTGTGGAAAAAACTTGATGAAGTCACATAGAAGAAGGCTACGGAAGTAATTACTAGAGGTGCGAATTTAGAAGATGATGAGCCAATTGCAATGGAAAATGTGGGCCTTGATGCTCCTAATGTGCGACGGAGGCCTGGTCGTTCGATTAAGTCATTCTCGGAGTGGATTGAGCATGAGCCAAAGGAGAAGTTGTCTTTGTTGCATGATGAAGGAGGTGCACGTTATGGTATTATGACTACGAACCTTGCCGAGGTGTATAATTGGGTGTTACGTGGAAGCAGAAGCATGCCACTTGTCGGGATTGTGGAATTTTACATATACCATACAACACAATACTTTCGGGAACGTCATCCAGCAGCAAAGAATGTGTTTCTAGACCACCGCCTCGTATATGGGCAGAAATTCTTTGAGTATATGGCCAAAGCAAACAAAAAAGCCGCAGGACATCGTGTCAGGAACATGGGTGTCGCTGAGCATCGATTTGAGATCATTTGTCGGGACAAAGGCCGAAGAGGAGGCAATCATGAGAGGCACGTGCAAGAATGTGTTCTGTACAATAACCATTGTGTTTGTACGTGCCACAAGCCGAGGTTATACCACAGGCCGTGTACACATGTCATAGCTGCATGTCAGGAAGTAGGAGGTTTGAACGCTCGTATGTTTGTGTCCCCCTATTACCTGAAGGATGCAATCTATCACACCTGGACTTCTGAGATATATGGTTTCGCCATTACGGGGACTTTCACTAGTATTGCAGAGGGTGCTCCTGATTTCATATCCAATCCTCACCCTGACATGAAACAACAGATAGGGCGACGCAAGACTCGTCGCATTCGTAACAACATGGATGACGCCGAAGCTGGGCCAAGAATTGTCATATGCTCGAAATGCAATGAGTTCGGGCACAGCTACAAAAAATGCGCTAATACACCTCAAGGAACCGTGTCGAACATACCTGAGCCAGGATCATCGAGTCACGGTCGACGCGATCGTGGAGGAACAAATGAAGTCATTTAATGATTTTTAGTTACTGTCATGGATTGTAATAACATAATGTTTGGAACCTTTCTCTGCTACGTTACTCTTGCATTAGTTGAAATTCTGTGTATGTGGATTTGCTATCATGGATTGTAATAATATTATGTGACTATGCCATTTAGTTTGTTAATATTTTGAATTCGATGCTATGATATGCAATGTTATGTTATTGTTATGTGATGTTATTTTGAATTACATGCAGTCTTATGTTAATGTATTAGTTAGTTTATACTTGGTTTATAATGTGGACTAACGATATCAATCTTTTTTAGGGATGGATGCCCCACAGGGTTACGTGACCCCCGACCTGCTCGATGCAGCGACAGACAAGAAGCACCGGTCTTACTTCAGTGCGGTATTGGGGAGCTCCTTTGGACAGTTTCGCGCACGTGTTCCGATGGAGACGATGGCGTTGGACCCTCGTTGGCTACCGAGGTTCGCTTTACGTGCTTCATTCTCCCGTTCAGATATATTCAATCTCTTTCAAATTTATACAATGCTATGCTCATCGTTTTTTTAGACTGCGCGCTTCTGGTCTGCTCCCACTTGCTCGCATGGTCGAGGGAGACGGACCGCGTTTAAGCTACGACTTCTCTCTCCTTGCTTCAATGGTGGATAGGTGGAGACCGGAGACACACACTTTGCACCTCACCGTGGGCGAGATGGCGCCTACGTTGCAGGACGTGTCGTACCTGCTTGGGTTGCCGTTGAGGGGCGATGCCATGGGCCCCACGGACGTCGGCCCGGGGTGGCGTGAGGACTTGCTCGCTCGGTTCGGTGCCGTCGAGCGTATCGGCAACTCACAGCCCTACAGGGAGTTCCCACCGACGTACACGGGCAGCCCCCCAAAGTGGTGGATTCTTCAGTTCAAGGTGAGTAGATTCGACCGCAACCGGCATAGTTAAAATTCATATGGTTCTTACTTATGTGCAACTATTTATAGGCCGGCACCATTCGAATAGGTGCCACAGAGTACGAGGTTGCGCGGCATTTGGAGGCGTACGTGCTGTGGTTGATGGGGTGGGTCATGTTCTGCAGCTCTGCGGGCAACTTTGTGCCCAAGAACCTACTGCCTTTCGCGCGTTACGTCGCCGACAGCCCACTAGAGTCGATCCCGCAGTTCAGCTGGGGGTCCGCTGTCCTAGCTGCGACGTACCGCGGACTGTGCACGAGTTGTTTGAGGAGTTCGTCAGCGGAGCCCATCTTCGGGGGATGCCCGCTACTTCTGCAGCTTTGGGCCCACGAGAGGTTTCAGATTGGTCGGCCCGCGGTCGTGCACAGCCCGTACGACGCGTATATACGCGACGACGTAGACGGCCCGACGATGGGCTCTCTGTGGTGCGACCGACGAGTACGTGGCTTGTTCTTCGTTTACTTATTTGGGTGTGTCTTTAATTTTCTGTACTAACGGTGTAATTGAATGATTTCGCAGTTCGCGTACGCTCACGTGCAGACTAGGAAGTCTTGCTGTGGCGGAACCGCCGATTTAATCCGGGCTAAGCACACCTGCCACCTCTGGCTTGCAGTGCGATTAGACCGAACTAAACCCGGTCGTCCGTCGAGAGTCGTTCGACTCCCGATATTACCTTTTCCCAGAGGAACCGACATCATACACATCTGACCCACGATGGAGCCACAACAGAAATATCATCACAGGCAGTTGAATAGCGTAAAATTAGACTTAGTTACAAACCAGCTTTTACATAAAATACAAGTTCAACATAATGTTATAAGGCAGCAAGTTTGAAAGTTTCTCGCAGCGGAAATATAAGTTTAGGGGTCACCATATTATCACCAAAAGATTTGCATTAGAGGTACAACATCGAGCCCACCGATGCTGCCCTCGTGCCACTCAGTCATCTCATCCTAAATGAGGGCATGCTCCGCCTCCAACACAAGTGCACACCATGAACTCCATACCTGCGCTCAAAATGTGGGGGCAAACCCTGAGTACTAATTACTCAGTAGGTTTTAATGGATTTGGCTTACGGCTGACGCGAAGCGGCTTACTAGCAAGTGGATCCTTAGCCTTTAGTTTTAAACAGTAACATGTGTAACATAAATAGTAAGTTTTCATCATTTATAGAACCTTCAACACAACTGTAACTTGCAGAAAGGTAAACAGTCCAATTCAATCATGTGATATTCCAAAACCATGAGTATTAAACACCGAGAGTTTAAGTAGTTACTACGTTGCCCGTGTGCATTATCAGCATTCCCACACCTGGTGGGCATCAGCGATTCGAATCGATTTTAATTCTCGGGAATAACTATCATGCCAGGGGTATATGCTTACTAGCCATCGCGTTCCCACATATAGCCCCGATCTTAACCTGCCTCGTCCCAAGTTCGATTCACTCCCGCCTAGCCCCCCGGGTTGTGCCCCCATGACGAGCCTGCCGACATCTCGGTCTCCCCGTCATGAGTACCAAGCTCCCCCGGGCCACCTTCCTCTCAACCAGCGGGTAGGAACGTGTCTCTATGCTTCGGACGAGCTCAGGAAAGACTTTTCCGGTCCCATATCCCGGATAAGCATTCTAGCAATGTTATGCCGAATAGCAGGTGAACAGCGAACGGGCCTTGTGCGACTCGGGCGGAGTCCATAGCGCAACATTATGAAAAGTATATACTGAAATAAATCTCCGCCCGGTCTCCATTTAATTCATGATCAATAGTAGTAAGAGATGTAATGGTAAGCTTTTGTAACTTTGAAAGCACCTACGCGACGAGTCCACACACTCGTGTCTACTCGTACCTAGTAATTTCTAGGCATACTCGTCCTACGAACTCTATGTATAGGTGCTAGGGCCAGGGCGGCCAGGGAGTCTAATGCAACTGGTTTCAATCAACTCCTAATGCACATGTGTAAACATCAAGTATAACTTTGTTTGCTGGGTTGAGTATGGTCCTGCCTACCTTTGCTTATTCTTATCCAGCCAACAAACTAAACTAGGTTAGTTTGCCGGGTTGTGAGGCTTTGCCCCAGGCAACCCCTTGATTACTTGGACAACTCCTCCTTCCAAACATGACTGATGGGCTCTCCAGGTCGTGTCTGGGGCTTACTTGACCTTCTGGGTCACCATTGCTTAAAGTAGCTCCCGCACTTGTTTCTCAATCACGTATCTGCAATAAGCGTTGCTATATGAATGCTATGCATGACACAGTGAATGAGATGCACGATCATCAAGCATACAACTGGTTAAGCAAAATATAAGGCAAACATCTAGTTACGCATGTAATGGATTACTAGCTCAACCAAAACCTCCCGACTGGCACTAGCATTAATACTACTTTTATGGACCCGAGCAATCGTGTATGTGCAATTTCACAAGAACATATACAAGAATTAAGTTGTCGATTATAAACCTAACATGGTGATGTGAGCCGATAAAACATGCATTAGTTATTTAGTCATTAAGATTACTATAATAAGTGTGGGGTTTTTTTTATTGGATATACTGGTCTCACATTTTCGATTATTTATATAAAATTGCATTATTTCTACTATTTTCAAATCAGAGTCACAACCTTACATGCACCACCTCATACTCTAGCAATGAGTCATGTTCATAACCTAGAGCTCATATCAAGCCCCTAAAGTCACATGGAGCATTTTTCTCCATAGCAACCTTTTTCTAAATTAATATATGCTTAAATATAAGACAAGGGCAAAATAGTAATTAAACAGTTAATGCTAGGGCTACCAAAATTTATACAGAGCCTATACAGGTTAATAAGGTCTCTGCCCAAATTTCATAATTTTTGAGGTTCATTTTATCCACATTTCCTATTTATCAAGGTTTTTCATGCATGCACAATAACAGGGGCAAAAAGGTCTTTTCCTACTCAACCATCATATCCATTCTATAGATCTACTTAATAGGAATATAGTGCAACAAAGTTTGTATTTTTCTGATTTTTATTTGATTTATTACGAATTTCCAAAGTTTTCAGCCTAATAAAACACATTAAATCGAAAATCCTAATGACCAGGGACCTTAATACGATTAACTATGGACTTCAGGGACCTGCATGGAAGACATTCAAGACTCAGTGAATAGTACACAAACAGAAAGTGCAAAAATAGACAAACTCAGGGAGTTTTCGCGAAATCACCATCTTCTTCTTCCTTGGTCAGCAGAAACGAGCTGCGCGGCGGGCCGATCTTTTCCCGCGTGGATCTGCGCGTGTGAGACTCCCACGGCCGAGACGCGACTTTGGGAAGGTGTTCCCGGACATGGGGCTCCTTTTCCCCTTGATCTCGCCGTGTGGAGTGGATTGGACGAGCGGGGAACGTGCGTGAACCGGAGATGAACTCCGAGGTCGCGTGCTTCGGGGCGGGAGCTCGATCTGCCGAATGGAGAGGGGAAAGGCGACGCCGCCTCGTGCTTCGGGTGCGCAGGAGTGTGGCGCAGCCGGAGGAGGGGTTCAGGTGGCGTGGGGCGCAGCGGAGGAGCGGGCACGGCGAGCTCAAGCTTGGCCGGCCATGGCGGCGTCGGCGCTGGGCAGTTCCAGCAGCGCGAGCCACGGGGAGGGCGCGGTTGAGAGCGGAGGAGGTCTGTGAGCGAGGGAAGGGACCGAGTTCTCTGCTCTGGTCCGCGGCGCGAGGTGGCGCGGGCAGGGCCAGGGTAGGTCGGGGGCGGGCGCGTGGCCATGGCGTGGCGAGCTGGCGCTCGCGACGCGGCGTGCGCTGCCGCGTGCACGCGAGGGAGGGAGAAAGAAGAGAGAGCGGCCAGCGTGGACTGGGTCCGGTGAACCGGAGTCACTGACTGGTGGGGCCAAGGCGAAAAAAAATGGAGATGGTCTATGGACCGGGTGCATGAGGTGAGGAAGGCAGTGGGGCCCACCCGAGTACCGGCGCAGGCGACCCGACAGGTGGGGCCCGCTCGTCAGCGACTCACGGAGAAAATAAAATTCGAAAAATAGGAAAACCCCTGTTGACTGCAGGAAGACCTGTTTGAAACTTGAGTTTTTGGATATTCTAGAGTCCGAATTTGAAAAAGACCCAATTTAATGAAATGTTGTACCTTTTGGGATCTACAACTTTGTCAAAAGGAGTAATATCAGATTCCAAGTTTAAATATGATTAAATTTGAATTTAACCCGCTGACTCCAGTTTGACCAAGGTTTAATGCAAACTTAGAAATTCCTAAAGTCTATTTTATGCTCATTTTCAGAGAAAGAGTATTATACCAATGTTGTGTAGTTTTTAATT
This sequence comes from Paspalum vaginatum, assembly GCA_030272315.1. Classification (NCBI taxonomy): domain Eukaryota; kingdom Viridiplantae; phylum Streptophyta; class Magnoliopsida; order Poales; family Poaceae; genus Paspalum; species Paspalum vaginatum. The sequence continues at coordinate 4,720,133 of CM059021.1, read as the reverse complement.
ATCTACAACTTTCTTATATGATGTTTTGCATGATAGGGACTTTTGTTCCTTTGAAATTTGAATTTTCCTTACCGATCCAAGTTTAGGCAGATTTCTGCTTTTTCATTAATCGACTCAAAACTCCACCTAAACCTTTGTGCATGTTACCACACCCAATAACAAAGTTGATCTACATAAAATTGTCTACAAGTTTGCTATAGAGAGTTTGGTTCCAATCACATTATATTTTAAACTATAGTCACAAATGCACTCAGGGGTTTTTCATATTTCACTGAAAATTTTTGACTTCGTGATTTACTAACCTAGTTGTTGCTCTTCTCTAAACATTATTAAGCCAAATCCTTGACTACCGCTAATCTAATCACGTGTTAAGACTTTCGAGATGCCGGGGGCATCACACTTACCCTGACTTCGTAGGCCAGTTCGACGTCCTCCGTGACGACGACGTTCGTTGGACGCCCTACTCTGACGAGGCAGTGGAGAGTCGTGCACCTGACGGGCTGTCGTCGTTGTGCGTACGCGACGCCGACTACTGGAGAACGCGCAGCCCACTTGTCTTCGACATCTACGTCGAGGAGCACGCAGTCCACCGCGTGCTCCGTCAGCTAGGCTTGCGGCAGGAGGTGGTCGTCCCTCAGAGCTTACTGCCGCCGCACGTGCACCGGTTTGTGCCGACCTTGTACATTACCGTAAAGTTATATATTTCACATAATTCACATGGCACCGACAAAACTATTTTTATTTTCAGGTTTACGAGATAGGGCCAGAACGTTGGCCAGATCTGGGCACCACGTCTTGCCGAGTTCGTGGCGAAGTGGTCTACGGCCTTGGATGACCTCGTCATGGAGGGTAGGCCACATGACGATGCAGCCTGGGGTCACTACCTCCGTTGGTACCTCCCACGGACACGACTTCGTGTCTTGTGGACGCCACAGGAGTTGCCCCGCCGCACACCGTCCGTCACGGACAGTTACCCTACACAGCGAGACCAGGGGGCGTATATAGCTGTAAGTTTCGTTCCTGATTGTCGATTCCGCATTTGAAGACATCTAAGTTCATACTTTATGGCAAACTAATGCAATCTTTTTGAAACAGCATGACGTGCTCCGGCAGATCCATGCAGACGTCACGACGTACAGCCGTAATGCCCTCACCATGGCCCCACAAGATCACAAGGCGGCGTACGACAAGATAGCTTAGCTGTGCAGAAGAGTGACTAGGTCGTTGTCTTGCCGTAGCGACGATGTTGGCCATCCACCACCGCAGCCGATGTTTGTTCCCCCTAACCCGACCCCGCCACGACCCCCTCCGGTACGACCTCTGGTACCACTGTTTGCGCAGACTCCGCCGATGACCTACCCGCCGCCAGGTATTTCTTGTAGAGGTCAATTAAATTAAACACGAGTTCGTCAATTATTTATGCATGTTCCGTGCAACAGGTACGCAGTACGGGACCCATGTTGGGTCATCGTCTCGTCACCCTACCTACCACCACGACGTCTTCGCTGCAGGGACATCACGGACTCGTGACGTTGAGTGGGGTAAGTGGCTTTCACATACATGCAGCATACTCGTCATGCCTGTTACAGTGTTACTTTACATTTTTAATCCATGCGATTGATTTGCAGGATATGAAGCTGGCACGACCCCTGACGACAGCTACGGAGCCGGCCACGCTCCTGACAGTCCACCAGGTGCAGCAGAACAGATGGCGCAGTCCTTGTTCGCGTCGCCGTCGCGACATGATGAGATTGGTTACTCACAGCTGCAGGAGGCGCCACCCCACGAAACTCAGCAGTCACAGGAGCCGCCAGCGCCCGATGCAGTCCCTGGCCGACGTACTCGACAGGCACCCGACCCCTTTAGTCACGGGTCACGCCACACTTGGGCTGCCCAGAGAGCTGCACGCAGGAGCAAGAGGGGTCGTAGCTAGATCATAGTTCCAGAGTTGACTTGCATTAGTTCAGTGTACTTTCGTCATCATGTATTTTATCACTTTCACGTGACAACACGTAGGCAATCGTTTCAGATACAGATGCCTCCGTAGCCTTTTCTGCTCGACGTGACAGCGCATCACGTAGCCTTTTCAGTTACAGGTTCATGCGTAGCCTTTTCAGTTCCTATATGACAATACCTATGTAGCATTTTCAGTTTTACGTGACAACGCAAGACGTAGCCTTTTCAGTTACATGTACATTCATAGCCTTTTCAGTTCGACGTGACAACAACTATGTAGCCTTTTCAGTTCCACGTGACAACACCTATGTAGCCTTTTCAGTTCGACGTGACAACACCTGCGTGGCCTTTTCAGTACCATTTCCACTTTGACCTAACAACTTTTTCGTTTTCAGAAGACAACTCAACCCGCATCTCGACTACAAAAACACGACACACCTTCAAAGAACACACACAACACACTACCAGAGCGAGGGAGCAATGGCCGAGCCGGGAGGAAGGGGGCGTGGCCGCGGCCGAGGCCGAGGAGGGAGGGGTGGAGGACGTCGTAGCCACCACTTCCTCTAGGGAGGTCCTCAAGGCCCAGACATGTTTCCACATCCACTGGAGGACTTCCCGCTAGAGGGACAAGACGCCTTTGTTGGCGAACGCAGGCTTAGGCCTTACGATGATCGCACGGAGGTGTGGCCTACGTGCCGTTGTGGTGAGTATTGTGTCGTGCAGGTGTTCGATGAGTTCATCGATGGAGGTCGTCGCTTCTACAGATGCCCTTTTGGCTATGTGTGTGCTCAAACTCGCTCTCTATACTTTGTTCTAACATAACTCAAATTGTTTCTAAAAAGAGATATATATGATTGCAGGATTCCACTGACACGGCATGCCGCTTCACCAAGTGGGTAGATCCTCCACACCATGCCTACGTCGAAGACTATATCAACCACCTGAAGACCAAGATCCACGACCTTGAGTGTCGCGTCAACTCTCTGGAAAACGAGGCTGACGCTAACGCGATAGTGGTTGGACTCGAAGATGATCCCCTGTGCCCTGACCCCTTCTGGAAATGCCCGTACCATCCACGGCAGCGTATGCCCCCCAAGTCTCCACCATCCGGAGGTTACGGCTACTATGATCTCGGAGGCCCGTCGCAGCACTATTCGAACCAATTCGCTTAGACGAACTTCCTACTATTTTTACGTTTCTAGCATTTCAAATTACCTAAGCCAAGTCAATTGTGTAGCGCGAGTTATGCGCTACAACGACAAGGCATCGCAAGTGTGTCCAACTTTATTTGTGTCGTTAATCTACGTTGTCAACATTGAGAATTATGTATCCGAGTTCAATCTATGTTGCGTTTTAACTTCTGCATCAATTGTTCATGTCGTACTCAATGTAACGCTGTGATTTCAATTTAATGTAACGTGTACTCTCATAATTTGTTTTTTTCTGTCCTCCATAGTAAGAAAAAGAAAACAAATATTTTACGTCATAAAATAAAGAAATACAAATTTACCGGTACTAATTACAATAGTTTCCATGTCCACATTCAAAGAATTTTTTAATTGACATTTTGCTTGTACGTATACTCATATTGGTTATTTAACAAACTACCATGCTCTTGGTTTTTGAAAATATGGAGCAAAAATCGCCGGATGGGCCGGCATTATTTAAAAAACGCCAAAAGGATTAAATACCGCCGACTATTATTTAAAAAACGCCAACAGGACCTAAATACCGCCATGGGAATTAAAAATCGCCGGCCCATTCGGCGTTTTTTAAATTTCGCCGGGTGGTCTGGCGATTTTTTAATTTCGCCGCTTCGGCCGGCGGTTTGATGACAGGGGTTCAAATCCGGCGGCAGAGAGGATGCCACGTCATTAAACCGCCGGATAGGGCGGCGTTTTTTAATTACCGCCGGATGGTCCGGCGGTAATAGTATAGATTTGTAATTTTTTGAATCCTCTATTTATTTCTGCAAAAAATAAATAAAATAAATATAAAAATAAAAAAAATTCGCTCCTTTCTTTCTTTATTTTTTTATTTTTTCATTGTTATCGAAATGTGGCTCTGTTTTTGCATTGCTGTCCGCTACAGCTACAAAATAGCTGAAAACACTGTTCCGACTGAATGATTGTGAGAAAAAAAACACTGTTCCATAGCTGAAAATAAGCTGAAAGTAGCTCAACCAAACAGGGCGACAGAACGCTCGGAAAGAGTCAGGCCTGATCTTTTCTTCTTAACTACAAGAGACTCCAAGGATGGTAATCTGAAGAGTGAACAACTTGCCACTTCTGCCACTTGCCGTCATCATACACATATAACATATAACTAAAATAACTAACAAGCATCAATTAAAAAAAGAAAGGCAAGAAAAGGCCTGCTTTCTGTCTCCAAAAGAGTAGGATGCATTTTTATATTAAAAACATTAGAATGGACATGGCACAATAATGCAGCCGTCTTTCAGATATTGAGGCTGCCATCCCCCGAGCTCCCTCCGTCTGACAGAAAAACATCACTAGGATCTGTTTTCAAGAACATGGAAGGCGTGGTTTCCTCTGGAGAATTGGTCGTGGGCTTGGATCCACCAGGCGCCAGCTGAACAACAGCCATTTTTCAAAAAACACGAAGTGCAGACCCCAAAACAAAGGGTGGGCTACTGGGCTAGTATCTCATCCATGAACCAGGAAGAATACCAGGATCTTGTTATCTGAAGGACTTGTCACTTCTGCCATCTCATACATGATAATCTTCGCATCTCGGAGCTAGTAGGTTCTAATAAGCTAGAAAGCATAAAAGGAAACAGATAGGAAGGCCACTGGCCTGCTTTCAGTCTCCCAACGGTAGAACGTGCAACTACTTCTTCCCCTGAGCATGAGCTTTAGAAGTTCAGTCAAAACCGAGGGGCAGCTTGTCTCAAGATGCTTGTAGCCTTCCGTACCGGCAACAGCTTGGAGATTCTGTGGGCTAGACACAATGAACTCCATGCACCTAGATTTGAGATTCGAGCATCCGTGCTGTTCAGCCAAGGCCAATGCGGTCGCAACCGTATCCACACTAATGCTCATGCACATCTTCTCCACACAAATCTTCTTGAGCCTATCTAGTCCATACCGATCTGCAGCTTCCAGAAGATGCTGTGCCATCACGGTCGACTGCTCCCCCTCTTCATCCAGCTCAGGCACTCTGTCAGTGTAGATGAAACGAAGCATTGCCCTGAATACCTTCATCTCCATGTCCTTGATCTCGACGTCAGGCGAGGCCTTCTCTTTCATGTCCCCATAGAGCTGAGCCATGAAAACCGGTGACCTTGCCGCAAGCACACACCTGTGCGCGGCGACACACTCACCAGAAATGATAAATGTGATGTCCGCTCCCTTCTGGCCTTGCAGAAGCTCACCAAAATGCTCATGTAGGTTGGAGGATGGAATAGTGGGTGTGGCCTTAGCTACCGTCTCAGACTCTGGTTCTCTGAGCAGGACGGTGATTGCACATTGGGCAATAACACACTCATCTTTCAGATATCCAGATTTCTCCACCTCACCCCGTGTCATAAGAGTGACATCCACAGAACTACCTTGAGAGAACTTGGAGGATGTGCACTCCTCTTTTGAAGTGCGTCCTCCAATATTTATCTACCAGGAAGCAGCTGAACGATGCCGCCACACCACTTGCGGCGCTGATCAAACTGACACTGAACACTATCCAATCAGCTTCGCTGTAACTTCTGTGTCTGTTTTTTCTGTCTGGAAGGAACATGATTTTCCAAAAGTGCCCACCGACGGCGCATACCCTTGACGCGGTGTACCCTGATATCTCCTTGGTTGCAGTGAAGCCATTGATCTTGAACAGAATCACGGAGCGTGCAGCCTCCGTGAGGTTCAAGCTGTTTTGCATGGTGGAGGGGCAAAGGCAGAGTGTGGTGGGTTGTTGCTATGGCATGTGTTCCTGCAGGACATAATGTGAACGGTCAGATCTGTCCTGAAGCTGCTTTCTTCTAATATTGGTGGGCCAAGAGCTGGCAGACATAGGATTTTTGCATTAGTCATTTGCTCAAATTTTCATAAGACATAAATTCAATATACATGTACAATATTTGCCAAATTAAGATACAAACATATTTAAAAGGTTCGATAATATCGTAGATTCAACAAATTAGTTAAGTTTAGAAGCAAGAAAATAATATGAACAGTTCGAATATGAAATAAGTTTTACATAAAAAAATTACAAGCACTACTCTAGATTCTTCACTCTATGCTTCCTCATGGCCACTGAGGTCATCGCCATTATGTGTTCAGTAATTTCCTAGTAAACTGAATAATTTCATTTTCAATAGGAGAGGGAGTCGAATTGCAATTTAAGAAAGCACTGTTAAGAAATCATTTGGCTAACCTCCTCATTGTTTCCTACAAGGCATTTAAAAAGTTCAAAGAAGCTCCCTCAGTTGCAAGATTCTTCAAACAGTAACACTCACACTTCCTAGTAATATTTCTCTGCAATCGATTCAGTGATTTTTTAATTATTTGAGCTGAAAAATCGAGTTGAAGGACCCTTCTCTCCAATCTATTAATGAAGTACTTTATGCAAAGTGCTCACTCGCTTGCATAATTTCTGACACGGTAACAATGTTGCATTGCCAAGAAGCTCAGACTCCGTGAGACTGGTTTGCGATGAGGGATGACACGAAATGGACGCATGACTAACATCAGATGTCTTCCTCTAAATTCATCAAACCAGCAAACCAGGAGAAGAGGGGACGAGGAGAAGTGACCAACTCACGTCAATTGCCGGGACGCCTCGCGCGCCTGCCCGGTTCCTCGTCTGGCGTCTGCGTGCTCGGCGGCTCGGCACCAGCGCGCAACGAACCGGCCACTTGCTCGGCTGCCTGCCTGCGTCCTTGCCAAATGGCGCCGTTGCCTGCCTGCCCTTGCCGCCGCCGCGTCGCCGTATTTAGGGTTAAACAGTGACAAGTCGAAGGATCGACGAGCGGGGCGTGTGGTGGGCTACTGCTGGGTAGGCCGACAAGCCCACAATATATGTATCGAAATAAAGCAAGCCCACTTGCTCATTGCTCTTGCCGAAACATGGATGATTTCTTAAGAGTTAAGATTCCCGAACTTAAAAATATCGTGGATGCTTTATGTTGAATTTTTTATTTCTATTATTTTTTGCACAAAATGATGACACAAATCAAAAAGTTGCAAAGTTATTCCCATCACCAACTGAAATGGTGGGAATTTTTAAAAAAAGGGATTTTACGGTTATTGAAAAGGTACACGTTCTTTTTTATTTTTAATGGCATTTTATATCCTTTGTGGAATTAAAAATTAATAAAATATGGTTAGTTTGATTGTCCATTTGTCGACAGATTTGATTTCCATTGCTAGATGAAGCATCTCAACCGCGCATATGCTGAATTTTTTCCACTGCTAGATGAAACGTCTCAATGTATATCTCTTACATACGCTGCCTCATTTCAACTTGGCGCCGCGCGACTCCTAGCCTCGCGCCATACACTCCCCATAGCCTCCACCTCCGATGGCGCACCACCCCTATCGCGCGCCACCACTAACCACTCCAATTTGACACCCCTGCAGTCTACTATGCCCGTCCCATGTTTTCAACCACTGTGGCTGGTTCGACGAGCTCCCTGGCCATCTCCTCTATGGGTGGAGGACACAATAAATTCTCCCAACTCTGATCCGGACCCTTAACCCTAAGGCCATGTTTGGATCCAAGAACTAAAGCAAAATGAGCTAAAATTCAGTCAATTTAGAGGCTAAAGAACCAAACACTAAGAACTAAAAGTGACTAAAATGTTTTATCTCCCTTAGGTCCCAAGGAGGAGCTAAAAGGGACTAAATGCCACCTTTTCCCACTCCTGCCCCGCGTGCGGTTCCCCGCCCACTCCCACTCGCACTCTCTCTCTTTGCCCTTTCTCTCTCCCCTCTCTCTCCGCTGCCGCTGGCCTCCTACGCCACACCACGCCACGCCACGCTGCCGTCGGCCTCCCGTGCTGCATCCACGCCGACGGACCCTGATGACACCGCCGACTCCTCCTCCCCGCACCACGCCGGTAAGCTCGCGTAGATCGAGGCCGACGGCGCGTACCCTCCGCGATGCCAGCCGCAAGCGACGGGACCGCGACGGAGCAAGGGAGAAGGGGCGGCAAGGCGGGAAGGGAGAGAGGGCGGCGCGGCAAGGGAGAGCAGGCCGCCGGCGCGGGAAGGGCGAGCGGGGGAGGGGGACAGTACGGGGCCCATGGCGTCGTGGGGAGGGAGAACCAAGCGGCGCAGCAATGAAGAGCGGGCGGCGTGGCGCGGGGGGAGGGTGGAGGAGGAGATTGGGGAAGGGAATAGACGGGGTGGACCTGGGGGCATTTTAGTCATTCTCTAAAGCAATAAAGACTTTAGTCTCTACTTTAGTCACTGGATCCAAACAGGGGTGACTAAAATTATAGTCACCTATTTTAGTTACTTTGCTTTAGTTGGATCCAAACATGCCCTAAAGCTTGGGGTTTAATACGAATCTAGTAGCCAAATCCTAAAGTCAGTAATTTGACAGATTTAATCCAAGTAATCTGCCAACAGATAAATCTTCTTGGTATTGCAATGTTGTTTCTTTAAAAATAGATAGATAGACAAGTAGACTATATTAATATACTCCTAGGTTCAATCAAACTTCTATAATATTGATACTTTGTCATCGGAGGAAGCACGTGGCGGCTAGCAGAGTAATTAATAAGCTCAAGCATAAATACAACTAATCATCAAAACTATAAAAGGATTTGCATCGTGTCTCCAACACTACAGATGCCCCTCGATCGTGAGCTTGAGCAGCTGTGTCAGAACCGAGGGGCAGCTCGCCTCGAGATGGCTATACCCTTCCGTTGCAGAAACTGCGGAGAAATTCGCCAAGATGAACCTCACGCACGTGGCCTTCAGGTTGGAGCCCCCGTGCTGCTCCGCTAACGCCAGCGTCGTGGCAACAGTGTCCACGCTAATGTCTGCGCAGACCTTGTCGATACATATCCTCTTCAGCCTCATCAGTCCGTACCGGTCCGCGGCTTCAAGAAGATGCTGCGCCATGGACGTCGCCTGCTCGCCCTTGAGCTGCTCCAGCTCGGGCATCGTGTCGGTGTAGACGAACCGGAGCATGGCCCTGAACACCTCCGCCTCCATCTCCTGGACCTCGACGCACGGCGACGCCTTCTCCCTCATGTCCCCGAACAGCTCGGCCATGAAGACCGGCGACCGCGCCGCGAGCACGGACCTGTGAGCGCGGATGGACTCGCCGGCGACGAGGAACGTGATGTCGGCGCCCACGTGGGTCCGCAGCAGCTCGCCGAGCTGCTGGTGCAGGTCGGAGGACGGGACCGTGGGCGAGACGTCGGCCGCCGCCGCCGGATCGATGGGTTTTTCGGAGAGCAGGACCGTGATGGCGCATTGCACGATGAAGTAGTCGTCTTTCAGGTACTGCGACCCCCTCCAGGTAGCTCCGCTGCATCAGAGGGATGTCTACGTGGCTGGTTTGGGTGAACTGGAAGGACACGGTCCTCTCCTTCTGAGGGACTCGCTCCAAGCTTATTGGATCCAGCAGGTATCAGCTGAAGGACGCCGGCACGTACGATTTGAATCTGCTGACCAGTGTAGCACGGAACGTTATCCAGCTATCTGGGTGGAGGAGCTCGATCCGCCAGGTGTGTCCACCGACGGAGCACGCCCTCGACGGCCGGTTGGCGCTGTGCTTGGTCGCCGTGAAGCCGTTGATCCTAAGAAGCTGCACGGAGTGTGCGGCCTTGTTGAGGTCTAAGTAGGCGTCCTCCATGGTGAAGGACTGGATCTGATCGGAGCACGGCGCCGGCCAACCGGCAGAGGGGCTGCACGGCAGATCGCGGCAAGTGGAGAGCTCAGAGAGATCGGCGGCGGGTTTGTTTCTACAGCGGCCGGGGCGTCGTCGTCGAGTCGTCGAACGTAGTCGTATCTTATCGTATCGTAGGATAATCACGCCTCGATCAACCAATTATATGCATGATCAGTCGTAGTGCCGTTCGTACTTCCCTCCTATTCTAAATCGGTTTGGACGTGAAAGCTTTTCTTTCCACCAATCTTCCATACGGACTAGACGGTAAGATGTATGCCGACTACCCCATCCTCTCCATCGCTGCTAGTGGCCCCGTCCCTTATTCCTCCACTCGCTCCCACACATAATTGATTTTTTTTAAAACTTCAATCTCTCGATTTGTTCAAAAAATACATAAATTATCATTTATTTTTTGTTATTTGTTTTATCATTGGGATTAGTTTGAGCCTGTATTGTATTTTTACAAATTTGCACAAATTTTTTGAATAAGACAGGTGATTTAAGTTTTGAAAAAAAAAAGTCAACCGCGTCAAATAAAAAGAACGGAGATAGTATTGTTGAGTGGTATTTTAACTTGCATGGGATTCAGCCCCCCTAATCCCACTGATCCCTTCTATTCTAGGCTAATCGAATAATCCCTTATTGGTTAGGCTTAGGTTGGCAACTTATGTTTGAGAGGGATTGAAGTGAATTGGAAGAAATTAAGGAGAATTTTAACCTATTGTGGATTTAAACCCACCTTAATACTCTCAAACCACTTCAATTCAAGAGTACGTAAACTAGCAAATAGGAAGCGAGGTTGGTTAGACCAACTCCAACAACGCGAACCAAACAACCGCCCAAGTGCTATTTGGTCCTAGGCCGCTAACGTAGCCCATTGTTGCAGGCAATCATCCCACAGCGGGACACTTTACAGATAGGCCCTGCAATAAATTTTGCTCATTTGTCTTAGGGTTTAGAGTTGAGATGGAGAACTGGAAGACCTTCAGCTTAGATGGATGGCTAAAGATGGTGGACTAGCAGTGGTGGGGACCGAGAGACAACACATAATCCGTCCATAGTTACAACATGAATATGAATATTACAAATTCAACCTTCCACGATAAAGAGTGAAGATAATATCGCGCTGGTATTGTTAGGAACTACACTATTGCGAAGGTATTCTATCATCATGTTATAACAAAGCATATCAATATAGCGTAAATACCAATTTCAATATAAACTAATTTTTCGTGACACATGATTTCACATCGCCTAATGTGCTTATCAAGTGCCCAAAATGATGGCTTAGCACCATTTTTAGCAACGCTAGAGGATGAAGATGGCATGTCGAAGTGAGAAAAGAATGGCGGAGAGGTGTCTCGCATGCTGCTCCGAGGGAGCTAGAAGTGGATCGGATTAGGATCCTCTACGGTTGAGGGGGGATGCAACTGGGCCACTCATGCGTGTAGAGATGTGGTGAATTGAAGGTGGATGCATGACGCGGTGGTACGGTATGGTACAGTACTTCTGTGAGGATTAGCATCTAGCCTATTGTAGCTTTAGTCTCCCTCTCCCTGTCACTTTAATTGTTTTTCAGCTGGTGCTGTAGTGTAGGAGTAGATAGCTTGTGTGGAACCTTTAATAGGACTGTTAGGGTGGTGCTTTTGTGATAGTCCCTACTTGACTTGTATGGCGGGTAAAACCATGCTGGTTTTCAATAAAAAGCCAGACATGATGATCTCTGGTCTTAAAAAAACACTAGCCCCCAGTGCCAGCGCCATACTATTTTTTCCTTTTTTTACAACATTTGATGTCTAATCATTTCTACATTTTCCCCTTGCAGTAAAAAATTATTTGCAATGTATAAGGAGGTTTTGACTAGAGCCCATTCAGATTTACTTTGCACATTTTTCGTTAAAATTTGATTAAATGTCAGGACGGCATGTCTATAAATGGGTGGATTGATCGAGAGTGTGAGATCTGGCAATACTACGTGCTTTGCAAAATGTTATCAGCTCCGTTCACAAATATATGTCATGGTTGATTTTTTTAAATACTTCAATCATTCTTCTTATTTAAAAATTTATTCAAACAGGTAAAACACAACTCATATTCAAACTAATGTTTAGTGATAAAACAAATCACAATAAAACAGATGATAACTTTCTGAATTTTTTGTATAAGATTAATGATCGAAGTTATGAAAAAATCAACCATGTCATACATTTGTGAATAGAGGGAGTATCATCGTCTCAATTCCTCATATTTTTGCAGCTAGAGAACATTATTAGTGGCCTTTGTTGATGCTAGAGCTGTAGCCTACGTTTGTTTATAAAGGAGGCGTTTATTAAACTCTATGTGTATTAAATCGAGGTGATCGCTCATCCATTGCAATGTTATTAGTCCTGCTTCTCTGTCGTACCTTGCTGAGTTGCTGTGATCTTGACATAGCTCTGAATGCCTCATCTGCACACGATCTTCTCCTACGTAATCCCGCTGCAACGCGCAAGTAAGCAGCTTCCTTCCAGTGTACCTAACTTAATTGCTTCAACGAAAAACAATGATATCTTGCTTGCTAAATGGACGAAATTGTTTGTCACATTGAGATGACGACGATAGTGGTTGAGAATTGCCAATTCCGCCAATGGAACCCCTGATTTCTTTGAATTAAATAAGAATAATGATAGTACATAGCGTCGTCATTTTTATGCAATTGCCATATGTTGTTCTCTGTTCGGGAATACTTTAAGTTCTCGGTCGGTCATTGTAATGAGCTAATTGGCTGGTCAAAACTTTTGTCTCGACACATTAGTTAGTGACTGAACATAGTTAAAATTTTAAAGAACCAAGTATGTGTGCAATACAAAAATATTGTAACTTAACCTAATCAGTCTACTACGATATAAATTTCACTGGTTTGTGAGGCACCGTGCTAACCCTAACTGTGCTCCTAAACTTGTCATACCATATGAATAATTTAGATTTGCTGATTATGCAAGCCAAGCTCTATTATGTAGTATTGATTTCCCTTCATCCAAAAATAATAGATGCATTATATTTGGCTACGCACGGAAAAAATGTATTTATTTTAGGACGGATGTATTAGCCGAATTGGAAGAGGGAGGGCTTGTGTGCCTAACTTTCTATTCATTCACTAAAGCCTCTTTTGTAACATGGGGTTTTGTTGAATCCTTTTTCCTATGAAATTATTGAACTATTTCAGAGAAATTTCTATAAAATTCATGCATTTCAAAGGAGACCTAATTATACTAAGGTAGTTGAATTTCTAAGACTAAAAGAAAAGTATTTTTAAAAAAGTTAAAATACACTAATGAATTGTTATAGCTAACCAAAATATTTTGCCAAACTACACTAAATTTCTTGCCTGACACGTAAATCCTTAATTGACTGATAACACAAAACATCAAACGAATATGACCTGAATGAATAATATAAAAACCGTCCCGAGGGCCTGTAGCCCAGTGGTTGCAGCAGCGCGAGCGGCACCTGAGATCCTGGGTTCGACTCATTGGGAGAGAATTATTCCAGAATTTATTTATCGGCTTTGTTCATTCACTGGTAGGCGACGTTCTTGTCGACGTGACTTCGTCAACCTCAAGATATGATATGCCGGCCCAGTCTTTTGGAGGTGCTCATAGGGATAGAGTGTGCATGCCTAGGCCCCAGTGGTTGCAGCAGCTCGAGCGATACCTGAGATCCTAGGTTCGACTTCCGCTGGAACGAATTATTCTAGAATTTATCGGCTAGATGCTCATAGAGGTAGGGTGTACTGTGTCTATGTTACGTTGTTTATAGGGTGAGCGTGCGTATGTCTGTGAGGGTTTGCGTTCATACTGTGTTTCAAAAAAAAAAAAACCTAACATGCAAGAATAGAGTACCACCCATTTGGCCTCCGGACATCGTCTCCGTGGAGGTGACTCGGGTGGCCTCCACCACCGACTCCTATCGAGACCTTGCCATCGGCCCCGGCTAGTGACTTTGGTGGCCGTGTGCCTTGTCTAATTGTCTCTCACATCTCTCCCTTCTGCTCACTCCTCCATCTACCTATTCATGTTTTTTCACCGATTTTGTTAAGTAACTCTGACCTGATTTGGGTTGTGTTCTAGTAGATGCGCCTTTGATAGGGTGTGACGGCTCACGGCTCTATAGACTCACCTATCTATTAGGGAAAAGGTAGAATGCATATATGGAGTCCATCTCACAAGAATGTCGCACTAAATACGGAGTACAATATGTGGTTTCCAGGCTTCGAGCTCACAAACTAGCTCTCCGTCAGCACTATCTCTCCTTACTGTCCCACCTACACATCATTACCGGTAAAAATAGAGGTATAATTCCTTCGGACCTTTTGTAGGCTAAAATTCTGCTTGATGATTTGAGTATCAAGCCAACTTTCAAATAAAGAAGTTTTCATTATACAAAGTTGTAGATCTCTTTGAAACATACAGTTCTTGTAAGTATTTTTTTTGTGGTTGTTCTTAATAAGAGCAGGCATGCATAATCCGAGGAGTATCTATGTACTGGTTCTTATATAATCGATCTGACATAGATGATGTTTTGCGAGTAGTGGGTTGCATATTTTTAGCATATATGCTGAGAGCGCAGTGAATAGAATAGACGCTGTAATAATATAGGAGTATCAGAAGTGCATGCAATAGGGTTCCCGTTTATCTCAAGGTCCAGTTTTTATCTAAGGGATGACTTTTAATTTGATCGGTCTGTCACGTTGGTTACTCAGATGCTTTTGAAGGTAGGTAAACTACTGCTGAACGCTACCTAGTTCCTTTAAAGCTAAGCCACATGGATGTGCCACTCGACGACGGATCGGACACAAAGCTCCCGAGATTGCTTCTGTTTGGGTGGATGCGACACATGACTGGCTCCCTAATCTGAATTCTCTATCAATAAGGGTTTAGCGGCTCTTTATTTATTAATCTTGTGCTAGGTAGATGTGTGTACACCTAATCACACACTGTGTGTTCTTCTGCTGGGACGTTTACATCCGTCACTGTATTACCAAGTTTTGAATTGCTTGCCATGCAATTCAGGATAAATAAATTAAAGACATCCATTGAAAGCACACGGTGTACATAGATAGTGTGGTACCAGGAGTTGCAGCAGCGTGAGGGTATTAACATTGATATGGGTGGGCAATCCAGCATTAGCTTTTTCATACACCATCAGACTCCATGGCTTTGTTGGATTCGGTGTTTGCTTCCGAAACATATATAGGCCAACTTCTTCTTCGCCGGTGTCCTTGTGCGTTTGCATTTTGCGCTCTCCTTCCGCAACACAAAAGCGGCGAACGCGACACTACAAATGCCATCTCTAACAATTGAGTGGGGTTTTAGCCCCATTAACCATACTACGTGTCATATGAAAGATGTTACCAAAGAACAAAAATATGAGGTGTGCCATCTTCAAAAATTGCCTTTTACAAATTTTGTGGTACTAACCCCAATTTTTTTATTTGATGTGTTCTAGGCCGACGATAAATATTCGAAAAGAGGTAGGACATGGCTGTAGTTGTAGGACATGATATCACCGAAGACAAAGAGTCCGCCCTAGTGATTAGGTTGGCTGTTCTGACTTGTTTTATGAGTAATGCTAGCAGCTAGCTAAGAAACAGAAATGGCTAGGTTAGGTTGTTTTCACCTGCTTTCCTTCCTAAAAGACACCGTTGTTGGAGATGGTAGAGACCGTTTTCTTATCGATCCCGGCCGCTAGACGTCTGGTGTGACAAATAGTAAGGCAGGTGCGAGGTCATAACCTACCCTTTTGCGCGCCAATCTGTTAGTGTGTTAGCTCGTCTGATGGTGGAAATCCATGCAATGCCGCCCAACCAAACGGCCCCACACGACACGACCCCTGCCACGCTCTCTGTCTTCCCCTCTTCTTGGTCGCCGCGCATCTCTGTATCTGCATGCATGGTTTCCTCTGCCTCACTACCTGCCTGCCTGCTGCCCTGCTCTGAAGCCTGAACAGGCGGCGGCGGCTGCTGCAACACCACCGGCCGGCCGGCAGCATCTGGGAGGGGAGCCATGACCACCAACTTGCTAAAGACGTACCAGGTCCAGAGCGACAAGCTGCTGCTTCCCAAGCGGCAGCTCATCATCACCTACGCACTCTCCGCGCTCATTGCTGTCGCGCTTCTCTACCTGTTGGTCGACCCAGCAGCTCCAGCATCCACGAGGCCATCAGTGGCAGCGCCGTGGATACAGGACGACCTGCCGCCGCCATCATCTCCGGCTCCTTACGAAGGAGATGAAAGATTGAGGAGTGCACCGCAGCAAGCGCAAGGTAACTTCTTTCTCCTAGTGATTCTCTTGCAGTGATTTGTGGTGGAAATATCGTGCAAATTTAAGTTGAGCCCTGCTGGGGCCTGGAGCTAACCTATTTGTGCTCGCATTATTGCATCTTGATCATGAGTAGCCAAACAAGTGCTGGCGGCGGCACCGTGCGACTACTCCGACGGCGAGTGGGTGCCGGACCCACGGCCGCCGCTCTACAACGGCACGACCTGCGACGTGATAAAGGACGGCCGGAGCTGCACGGCGAACGGGCAGACGGACACCGGCTACGTCCACTGGCGCTGGCAGCCGCGGGGGTGCGACCTCCCGGCCTTCTCCCCGGCCGCGTTCCTGCGCTGGCTCCGCAACCGGCACATGGCCTTCGTCGGCGACTCGCTGGCGCGCAACCAGGCCGAGTCGCTGATGTGCCTGCTCTCGTCCTGGTCGCCGCCGGAGCTCGTGGACCGCGGTGCCGACAGCAGGTTCCGGCGGTGGGTGTTCCGCGAGTACAACGCCACCGTGTCCATCTTCTGGTCGCCGCTGCTGGTGAAGGGCGTCGAGAAGTCGGAGCGCGACGGCGTGCGGTACAACCAGGTGTTCCTGGACGCGTTCGACGAGCGCTGGATGTCCCAGCTCGGCGCCGTCGACGCGGCCGTGCTGTCCGCGGGCCACTGGTTCAAGATCCCCAGCATCTACCACCGGGGCGGCGGGGTCGTCGGCTGCCACGGCTGCGCGCCGGAGTTCAACTACACGGAGACCAGCTTCCTCGGCGTGTTCAGGGACGCGGTCCAGCGGACGCTCGCCGAGGCCGCCCAGCGCGGCCGCGGCCGCGGCGCGGGGGAGGAGGAGAAGGAGAAGCTGGTGGCGTTCACCACGTTCTCGCCGTCGCACTTCGAGGGGGACTGGGACAAGGGCGCACCGTGCCCTAAGAAGCGGCCCTACAAGAACGGCGAGAAGGAGCTGGGGTACACGGAGACGGAGATGAGGAAGATCGTCGTGGAGGAGGTGGCTGCGGCTGCGGCTGCTGCGGCGGCCAACCTGCGGTTCGCGGCACTGGACGTGACAACGCTGGCCAACCTGCGGCCGGACGGGCACCCGGGGCCGTACTCGCGCAAGAACCCGTTCGCGGCCGGCGGGCGGGTGCAGAACGACTGCTTGCACTGGTGCATGCCCGGGCCGGTGGACACGTTTAACCAGATACTGCTCCAGACCATCCTCCGCTGATCGAGCGCCATCAGACGTGCGCGCGGTACTCCGTACTCCGTAATACGTATGTGCTCTCGTGTTCAGTTTATAACTACGATCTGCATGCGAAATCGATGTGGATGTATACATAAATATACACGAGCAATTTTGTTTTCAAATTTAAATGCAAATATATACTACAGTATTTCTAAATTTTGGAATGGCATATTCTTCCGTCCTTGGAGAATTTTTATAGAACGCCCTTAGTATGAGAATTGATATAAAAAAAATTACCCATGACCATGAGTATAGAAATGGACACCCGGCAAGGACAGAGCATACAGGAATTAACATCCTCTATTCCTCTCCATGCAGGTAATGCCTTTTTTTTTTCTCTTCCTAGACCCTAGTACAGGTCGTCGTCAATTGGGCCCATTGCAAAATAAAAATTATATATAATTAGTTTCCTCATTGCTAGCTTTTGCTCGTTGCTTCTCCTCGTCCTCTCCTCAGCCCTCGCTGGGAGATGGGTTGATTAGTCTCTATCTCCGCTGCAGAAGAGTGCGCGATCCCTCTGGCGCTAGCAGTTGCATCAGATTATGATGGTGCCACGACTAATGCTCTTATTGTACACTAGTCCATCGTTCCGTACTTCTGTACGGACTAGCAGAATTTTAACAAGTACTTGGAGTTTATTGCCTGTACACACTCTTTTAATTTGCATGTTGGTCGATTTGCTATTTTGCCAATAGTCTACTCATCCATGGTGGATTTGAGGTGGAGTGGGTGGGTCCCTCAATTTTCGTTCTTCCTATGTTTCTTCTTATTCTATCGATCCATGTTCATCTCTCACTCTCATAGATCCAATCCAAGCGGTTGATCTGCTACGTGCTACCAAAATTTGGGAAGCCTAAATTTTGAAAAAAGCTGAGAAGGAATCCTTAAGGACATTAAAGTTTAATTGGATGTCTAAATATGGTGAAAAATTTATGCATTATCCTCGATCTCTTCAAATTTTGAATGACGATCGGGTGTCTCTGCTAGTTAATTAAGCAATTGGCGGCTGAACTGTTGGCCAGAAGTCTTGCCATCCAAATCATTAATCCATTTATTTTTTCAGTACTATGTGTGCCCGACCTTGTTAAGGAAGCATCTTTCGTAACGCCTAAGTCGCCTGGTTGGGCCCTCGTAAAAAAAAAAACTAAGAGGAAACTCAACAGATTTGATTAATTCAAGGATAAAATAAGATGCTCATGCATAAGACGCAAAGGAACGCACGAGAAAAAAAAGAAGAAACAACAGAACTGGGAGTGGGAGTGATATCAAAAGTCCATTGACGATGGATACTGCTATATATAGTGCCAAATCTTAGAACATTCAGCACCGCTTTGCTACTTCAGTGTTCTTTCTTCCTTGCACAGCCATGAGAAGGTCGTTCATAACCGACGGGCAGATCGCCACGAGATCCATGTACCCATCGGTGGCCATGACGGCCTCAAGGTTTGCAGCGATGACCTCGACGCACTTAGCCTTGAGATGGGAACATCCATGCTGCTCCGCCAAGGCCAGAGTCGTCGCCGCGGTGTCGACGTCGACGCCATCGTAGAGCCTGTCCTCGCAGGTCAACTTGAGCCTGTCGATCCCGTACCTGTCCGCGGCCGCGAGGAGATGCTGCGCCATGGCCACCCCGTCGTCCTCCGGCAGGTCGTGGTCGAGCTCCGGCACCGAGTCGGTGTAGATGAAGCGAAGCATGGCTCCGAACACCGCCGCCTGCATGCCCTTGATCTCCACGCGCTGCGAGCGCTTCTCCTTCATGTGCCCGAAGAACTCGGCCATGAAGACGGGGGACCTCGAGGCGAGTATGGCCTTGTGCGCCGCAAAGGACTCTCCGGCGACGACGAACGTGACGTCCGCCCCTGTCCCCTTCTAGCAAGGGATCGCCGAGGTTATGGGACAAGCTCGAAGACGGGTCTAGAGTGTCAGATGGGCGAGCTGCTTTGTTGTGGAGTTCTCTAACTCTGAGCAGTTTGAGGGTACACTCCAAGGTGAACGCGTCGTCTTTCAGATATCCCGATCCTTGAAAATCGCATCTTCTCATGAGGCGACCAGAACAATTATCTCCTGAACGCTTGAACTTATGCGACACATAGTATACTTGATGAGGCTTCAGCTTCTCACTCTGATCTACTAACTGAGAGGTGAATGTTACATCTACACTGCTGTCCATGGGCACCTCACTACAGAAATGACCTTAGGCGCCTAACAATACTGGATGGAGGGAGTAGAGCTTAAGTGCAATGTAGTCATGTTTATTATTGGAGTACCAGCTTTTTGGGAGCACTTGAACCTCCCATTCATAACCGCCGACATTCCATCTACTCGATTTGAGGACCTCGCCGTCGGACATGGCAGATGTCAAAGAATATCCTTGGATCTTGATCTGTTTCGACGACTGAACAACCTCGGTGAGGGTTTCCATGTCCATGGTTCGGCGTCTCGGGCACAAGGGGGAGGAGGAGCAGTGAGAGCGGTGGGGGTGGCGAGAGGGCGAGTCGTCTAGCTTTCTGTGAGACGATGATGCAGCACAGTGCGATTTATACAGTTGTGTGGCTCGGGAGTTGAGCTTCAGAGTAGAAAGTAGAAACCGGCGACTGCTCGGCTCACGAAGCGTGCAGAAACCAGCGCTGTTCTGATCTTTCACGTTCCAAATTCTACGCGACGTCTGTTTCTTTGCCTTCCGAAGCGTCAGTTCAATTCTCTGTTCTCACTTTGCATTACTAGTAACCTTTTTGCGTTTATGAACCGGCTTTTCCTAGGACCGCTCGCTGCAGCTTTGTCTTTGTACTTGAAACTACAGTACTGTTTTGCAAGCGTACTATGTAGCCGAACATGCCGTGTGAGTACTGTAGCATAGGAGTAGGCATTTTGAAGCCGGCCACCGAGCAGTTATTATCAACCCAGATGGAAAGGTACTCCCTCTTCCCCTCTCGAACTCTCTCGTTGCTACAGTTGGGAGAGGCGAAAAGGGGACGTTTGGTGCTCTCTCCGGCGAGACCGCCGGTTCCCTTCGCCGCCGATGGCCTTCTAGGCCTCGCGTGTGAGGGGGATCAGTGAGTCTGCGCCCGGCGATGTAGATTAAGTCCTAGTTTTTCTAGGTATTTGTTTCCCGGCGGCGCTCGCGAGACGGCGGCGGGAGCGCGGCCATGGAATAAGTCCTTCTCTCCCGTCCCTGTTTCACGAGGCGTTTGCTTCGGCATCGGTGAGGGAGCTGTGAGGGTGGAGCTGACTGGTTCTGCAGGTCTCGTTGTTGCGGGACTATCTGCGAATCATGGTGGCTCCGTTGTAGGATGCTGCTCCTCGGCACTTCCATCGGGTATGATGTGGGTGTCGTCGGGCTGGTGCAGATCGGCAGCTGCCGGGTTGATGGTCGCGTGGTGGGTGGGCTTGTGCTTTTTTGTTGCTTACCGACGATGCGTGCAGGTCCACGGCAAAGAGGTGCGGGGTGTGTCCCCGGCCGATGCTCCTCCATGGTGCTTCTCTTTTGCGGCTCATTCTCAAAGCCTTTGTGCGATGGCACCTTCTGTGGCCTACGGTGTCCTTGTTGTCCTTCTCCTAATCCAGCAATGGCTACGTCGACGGAGGTTGACGAAGGTAACAGGCGGAGGATTCGAGAAGCACAAAAGATCTTCGGGCCTTTTTGTTTTTTTACTCTTTGATAGGGTCTTTTGTGCGATTTGGTATGGACAGCTAGTCCACTCTGTACCTGTTTAGTGTGTGCTTGTATTTGTACTCAGTCATGTACGCTTGTTTCCTTGGTTAATACAAGCCCGTTTATCAAAAAAAAAAAAAAAACCCAGATGGAAAGGCTGTGACCTGTGATGGCCTACGTGGTTCGGGACTAACTGCATTAGTTTAATCATGAGCCGCTCAACCAGCTGACCGGACCAATGCACCAGGCAAACTCTGGCTGTGACTTTTGGCTCGTTGCAACCACTGAACTCGGCTAGGGCTTTAGTATTTGACTTGAAATGTAACCCAATGCAAGGAAAAAAAACTCAAACAAGCCAAGCACCAGGTTAGGACACGTAAGCCCGAGGGATGAATCCATGGAAGGGGATTTGTTGACGTTTCATCTAGTCTAATTTGTTTTGATGGTCCAATTTATTTATGATGTCCAAATATGTCTTCGCTAGATAAAAAGTGAAATTCAATATTTATGAAAAAACATTCTAATTTTAGAAGATGTTCTATATTCCTGTCAAAAGTATTTTAGCTGCACCAGCAAAATACTCTAGCTTCAAATGAAAAATCTTCATCCTGCATAGCTAAACATTCAAAATAAATAAAAATGAGAAAAATAAACAAGATAGAAATGGACTCTAAAAATAAAAAATGAATGAAAATAATAAAATTAAGAATGGAAGCATACGCTTGGACATATACTTCACCGTCCTGTGCACGAAAAAAGAGTCAAAGAAATGGTTGGAAAAAAGAATTAAGAAAAGAAGGGATAAACATGTCAGTGGGCCAAATTAGACCCAAAACCACCCTAAAATAGGAGCTAGCAGAGTGGGTGGGAGGATTGTTAGGGTCCACCTAGGTGGACTAAAGATTTTTGGGATCCAATAGTGGCATTTGAATTGGCCAATCTGATTTCTGGAGATAAATAGAAACCATGATTATTTTGTCAGACACTAAAACTAATAAGAATCTTTGCAGCTAGATCACAATCATATATTTTTAATATCAACTTCCATTATATTTCTTCTACATATATATTGAAGAGAAGTTTTGCTCTTGTTTTAAAATTTGGATCATTATTCATAATGATTATTTCATTTAGTATTGTGGAAGTCTAATTAGTGAAATTTAAGTAGCGATTTTAAACATGCATTATTAGATTTTTTTATTGATTTTGTTTAGCATTGAAATTACGTTGTTAACATCTCAAATTTATGTAGAAAATTCTGTAGCGTTTGTATTTTACAAATACACTTATATATACTCCCTCCATTATTTTTAATTTGTTGCATTTTAGTTCAAAAAATGAACTAACATGCGGAAAATATTCGTGATGAAGGTAGTATATGTTAATTAACTAGGCTTCATCGTAGGTGGATAAAGGTAAAATAAGTATTTATATGAGTATTCTATTATAGTATGAACAAACGAAAGATAGTGAAAAATAGCCATTTTTATTAGTTGTGGATCTCAAGTTTATGTACAAAAATTTAACTTTTACATATGTTAAGAATACTACTCTGTGCTTGACGAACTAGTTTGATTAATGCTTAATAATATAAGTTATACACTAAATTATCGTAACATCATATAATATAGATTATAATCATCTTAATAATAGTGTTTAGCTGGTCTATATTGTTAAACTAAATGCACTAGCCACCACCGTATCGGCTATATTTCCCTCAAACAGTCAAACTATGTGTAGGGCCTTTTCCACACTCGTCTCGGGCCGTGCTGGGAAGTCAGACTTTCTCCGACGGATTTTCTATATCGATTAACTAAATACATATATTTGTCTATAATAACGCTGCAGTGTAATTTTATACTGATACAGTTAACTCCGCTCGAAACAGCCTTGTACCATCTACCGACCAATCACGGTCGTACTGTTTAGACGGCGGACGCACAAATGCCCTGGGACCCACGTGGATTCTTTTGAAGTCCTTTTTTCAGTCTCTCCAAAGCTACTTTCCCAATTGACGAGCACGACGACCAGATCATCACTGGACCGAGAAGAGAATCGCGTGCACCAGCTTCCTCGCTTGCTCGCAGGTTAACATCTGCCCGCCGGTGAGGCGGTCCGGCCGCCAATCTCACCACCGTCCCTAGTACTCGCCACCGCCGACGGTGGAGGTAAACCCAATAATCCCCAGATTTCAAGTTTAATGTAACTCTTTTAGATGAATGCTAGACATTTTATATCACTGGAGAGTGGAGTGGAGAGCTGGTGACTCGTTTTTATTCTGCAATTGAATTGAAGTCGAAACAGATCAACTCGAAGCTTTTTCTTTCAAATGGACTCGAAACATTTTTTTCTGGGTCTTTTCTCTCAGATACTCTGTGCAGCTAGCTCGCGGAACAATCCGATTGAAGCTCTCTATACTCGTAGCTCGAATTCATGTAGTTATATGAGCTTGCCACTCCTGGAATCCGACGACATTACTTGACATGTAATCGCCTCGCCGCCCGTGCAGAAGGAGTCCATTGTCATCCATGGGGCTGTCGTCGTCGAACCTCACCGACGCCGCGTGCACCGTCCACCTGTTCAAGATCAACGGCTACTCGGCCACCAGGGCCATGTCGAGGAAGGAGTCCCTCCCGTCCAATCGGCTCGCCGTCGGCGGCTACCTGTGGGAGGTCCACTACACCCCCAACTTGGCCGCCGCCGACGGCAGCTTCTGGATCGCGTTCAAGCTCGTCCTCCTCGGCGCGCCGCGCCGGGACGACGTGAAGGCGGCGCTCAGGTGCCGGCTGCTCTACTCTTCCTCCAGCAACTACCACCAACGCGGCGCGTGCGTCGTCAACGCGAGGGGCGAGAACGTGGAAGCGCAGATGTGCCACGCGTTCGGCCGCGCCAAGGAGAGCTCCAGGTGGGTCGTGCTCCACAAGCGGGACGCGCTGGAGGCGTCTCGCGTCATCGAGAACGATTCTTTCACCGTCGAATGCACCATCACGGTGGTCACGACCACAGACCAGCCTGACACGGCGGCGGCCAACGTCCTGGCCCCGATCCCGCCGTCGCTGGGCATGAAGTCCCTGCACCATGACCTCGGTGAGCTCCTGCGCAAGGGGACGGGGTCGGACGTGACGCTGGTCGTGTCCGGGGAGTCCTTCGCGGCGCACAGGGCCATCCTCGCGTCGAGGTCGCCGGTATTCATGGCGCAGTTCTTTGGCCACATGAAGGAGGCGCGCTCGCAGAGCATCGAGATCAGGGACATGGAGGTGGCGGTGTTCAGGGCCATGCTCCGTTTCATCTACACCGACGCGGTGCCCGAACTCGAGCTGCCGGACGACGGCGTCGCCATCGCGCAGCATCTGATTGCTTCTGCCGACAGGTATGGAATTGACATGCTTAAATCCATGTGCGAAGACAAGCTCTGCAACGACACCACCGTGGAGACGGCGGCGGCGACTCTGGCGCTGGCGGAGCAGCACGCCTGTCCGAAGCTCAAGGCTAGGAGTGTTGAGTTCATTGCTGCAAACCTTGATGCCGTCATGGCGACCGAGGGATACAAGCATCTCATGACAAGCTGCCCATTGGTTATGAATGACCTCTTGAAAGCTGTGCGCGGAAGAAGGAGCTGATCAAGCACATCGGTGATCAATGGTCATGGCTGTCATATTTCATATATATGCTATTCTACTATTCAGCTTCAGCTGTATCTCCTCTTGATCACTTCATCTAAAAAAGCTCCTTTGAATCAATATCTGAGCCATCTGAGGTACTGCTAGCCAGCCTGAATTTCACATTGGAATTTCCCATGGCTTGGTTCTACATTAACAGCTCAAATCGCAGAGGTTTTTATTAGAAACTGCAAAGGGGCATGTGAGAGGTGAATGTACTGGACGCTCTGCCCGCGGATCAGCAACCAAAACACCATTTTGACATGCACCCTCTGCAGATCAGCGTACATACTTACGTTTTGAGTGCATTCTAAATTCTACAAGTCTCATTCTAGGTTCTGCAAGTCTCAATGCCGACGAAAACTATTCAAACTTTCGTCCGATGGCCGATGAAAATATGTTAGGTAACGTTGGCTGTTCTTTGGACCAAAAAAACTTAGCCGTCCAAAATCTTCAAGTTTTGTGTAGTGGGCTGTCATTTGACACTTCTGTCTCTTTGGGAGTGTACTATTTTTTAGTTCCTAGATAATACTAGGGTAATAAGAAGTACTCTAATTTTTAGAAGAAAAAGTGTTTGGTAGCTTTTTGGAAAACTCAAATTTTAAAACTATGGTTTTGACAATAATATAGTATTTTTAGAGTACTGAAAATTTTATTCTAGACCAAAGTTTTGGTTCAACACACGTAACCTAAATACCCACCCATACAAGGGATAACACTCGAGTGTATGTATATTCATGTGAGGCCATGACGCCATGTAGAATCTACTCATCAACTTCTGTTATAACAATCATACATGTATAAATGACATAACCCCAAAAGTATTTTCATCATTTGACACATTGACACAAAGCAATTTGATTTTATAACAGATGACAGATACTCTGCTACATACTCTGCTAGTACCAAATCTTAGAACATTCAGCACCCCTAATCCTTAGCTACTTCGTTCAGTTCTTTCTTCCGTGCACAGCCAAAAGGAGATCGTTCATGACCGCCGGGCAGCTCGCCACGAGAATGCTTGTACGGATCGGTCGCCATGACCGCCTCAAGGTTTGCAGCGATGACCTCGACACACTTGGCCTTGAGATCGGAACAGCCATGCTGCTCCGCTACGGCCAGAGTCGTCGCTGCGGTGTCGACGGTGATGACACCATAGAGCCAGTCCTCGCTGGTCAGCTTGAGCCTGTCGATGCCATACCTGTCCGCGGCCGCGAGGAGATGCTGCGCCATGGCCACCACCCCATCGTCGACGTCCTCATCTGACCCGTCGAGCTCCGGCACCGAGTCGGTGTAGATGAAGTGGAGCATGGCGCCGAACACCGCCGCCTCCACGCCCTTGACCTCCACGCGCTGCGAGCGCTTCTCCTTCATGTGGCCGAAGAACTCCGCCATGAAGACGGGGGACCTCGAGGCGAGTATGGCCTTGTGCGCCGCGAAGGACTCCCCGGCGACGACGAGCGTGACGTCCGCCCCCGTCCCCTTCTCCAAGAGCTCGCCGAGGTTACGGGGCAAGCTGGAGGACGGGACCAGATTATCAGCCGGGCGCCGATGATGATGGGCAGTCTGTTTGTTGTGGGGTTCTTTGAGCACCGTGAGGGTACACTCCACGGTGAACGCATCGTCTTTGAGTTCGAGATAACTCGGTGCTTGCAGATCGCCTCCTACCATGAAGAGAGCAGAGCAGCAGTCTCCTGAACGCTTGAACTTGTGCGACACGGAGCACGCTTGGTATGGCTTCAGCTTCCCGCTCCGATCGACGAACTGCGAGCTGAATTTTACATCCTACAGTACTGTTGTCCATGGACACCTCGCTGCAGAGGTAGAGCTTGAGTGCCATGTACTCCATATCTGAGTACTTTCTTGGCAGCACTTGGACCTCCCAGTCATAGCCGCCGACGTTGCATCTCCTCGATCTGAGGACCTCGCCGTCGGACATGGCGGACGTCAAAGAAAACCCTTGGATCTTGATCTGTTTCGACGAGTGGTCTACCTCGGTGGGGGTTTCCATTTCGATGGTTCGGAGTCTCGCGCGAAATGGGCGGCTTGGCGGGGGTGCGAGTCAGTTGGCTTCAGTGGCGATGAACAAGCACACTCGATTTATACAGGGGTGTGTGTGGCTCGCGAGTTGAGCTTCAAAGCTGAAACGACAGCGGGTGACTGCTCGGCTGATCGATAAGCGTAATGCTGACGGTCACAGTTAAACATGTGCTCCCTGACCTTACATGTTCCTGTTCACGCGGCGTTTGTTTATTTGCTCACCGAAATGTCAGTTCCCACTTTGCCACAGTGGAGTATATAGCACTAGTGGAGTACTTTTTATGCGTTTATGCACAGCACAGGTTTGCTAGGAGATGTACCGATCAGTGCCCCCCCCATGTTTCTACCAGTGCAGGGGTGCAGCTTCATCTTAATTTGTATATGCTTGGGCCGATTCAAAGTGTTTTCTACCAGGCTATCTGGCCGACCCATAGTTCACCTTTTCAATTGAATTTCGTTGCCATTTTAATATGATATAAAACGAAACACGAAAACTACCGATCTTTGCACAACATACAAATAGCGTTAATACTTTGTGCATACTACCTCCGCATGGAAATGTTTGACGTTTCCGACAGCCAAAATAACTTACACATCTTACTATTACTACCAGACGTGCTAGGAAAAAAATAAATCCTAAAAATTCTTAAAAAATTCAGAAATATCCCGCCGTCGATTATGTACATTTAATAATAGTAGTCATTAGATCTATTATATTTTTTAAAAAAATTGCCCAACATGCCGTTATAAAATATGATATAAAATAGCCTCCTAAATTTATAAAAAAAATTATCCACCATGCCATTATAAAATATGAAATAAAATAACCCCCTAAATTTATAAAAAAAATTACCCACCATGCCATTATAAAATATGAAATAAAATAACCCCCTAAATTTATAAAAAATCACCCACCATGCCATTATGGAAGATGAAATAAAATAACCCCCTAAATTTATATAAAAATTACCCACCATGCCATTATGAAATATAAATTAAAATGACCCCCTAAATTTGCCCACCATGTCATTATAAAATATGGATTATATGACCCCTAAATTTACATATAAATTACTCACCGTGCCATTAGATGACTTATAATAAGTCATAAATCTGCATATAAATTACCCAATTAATAAATTATAAATTACTCACAATTTCATTAGGAACGATGAAATAAAACAATCACATGTAATATTACTAAAGATTAAATCTATTCCAACTCTAATTCGTGCGAGAGCACGGGTTAATAGACTAGTAATACTAGTTAGCTGTCTGAAACGCCAAACAATTGCATTACAATAGGAGAGAGTACTACAAAGCCTTCAATAGCTTAAACTCATCTGCTATCTTTTCGTTTGCTTGGCCCATTATTCTTGTGGCCCATGATGTACTTCCATGTTTTGTCTTTTTTACCCATGGTATAGAATTGCTGTCTTGCAAACATAGAATAATTTCTTCTTATACTTACAATATTTTACACTAAAATCAGAATAATTTCATTTGAAAGTAGAACATTTCCTTGTAAAGCCGAACGATTTCTTACTAAGCTAGAACATGTATTTGTGAAGCTTGATCTTTTTCTTTCATTTGGTTTCCCATTTTTCCATCCACCATATTTGTGAAGCCTAGGAATTGTCCTATGCATCAGAATTCATTGTTCGCGTAGAACAATTTATTATATATGTAGAATAATTATCAGCGGTAAAGCAATTCATTTTGTGAACAGGATAATGCATTTTGCACGTAGAACCATTAATTCATTATACTCATATAGCAATTCCTAGGCTTTTTTTCATTCGCCTTTTTTCCATGCACGTTTCATTTTTTGCATGCGGAAATTCCAATCTCTTTGTCTTCCATCAGTTTTTTTATTTTAATTTATTGTTTTCCTTTAAAACAGTTTCATCTATGAACATTTATTTAGGAAGGTAGAATATTCTACCTGCTAAGTTAGAACATGCCATTCGTTGAAGTTAAGAATTCATTCTGTAAAGATATAATATTTTATTTTACTTTTCTGTCTCAAAGGAAGAAAAATGTGCACCATCAACCTTGCCAGTTGCCACCAACGCTAGAGAAGGTTTGATGTATTTGTAATTATCCTCATATATCATGAAGTAAAGATGTTAGTGGTCAAAGTGAGGGGCGGACCCGCCCGCGCGTTCTTGTGCTTGTGCTGCGTAGTGCGAACGTCAAGTAGAGCAGAGGCGTAGCGTAGGTGCTTGCTCGGCTGGGCTGAATTGGATGGCAGGGCCAGTACGTGCAGGAGACCTACAAAGCAAGAGAACAGAGCCCTGTTTGGAACCGTAGAAGTTTTACAGGAATTTCAGAGGAATTTCATATGAAACAGTTTAATTTTACAGGAAAAATGCAGGAACGGGATTTTCCCACGTTCCAAACAGGCCTCCAATGCAGTGGATGAAGGATGCTTGAGGGTTGAGGCTAGCAGCAAGAGCTAAACCCATATGTTCTTGTCCAGGCTAGCAGCAAGAGCTAAACCCATATGTTCTTTCTTACAAGAACAGAACAATGTTGTTAAAGCTAATTAAGTTTGTTGAGGAGTCCAGAGGAGTCTAGACACTAATCCTTTGTACGTACCTTCCGCCTGACAGAAGGATGCAGACCCGCATCTCCTCCCATACAAGAAAGCATAGGCACGCTCTCCCCGCACCTCCTCCATCCAACCTGTGGAACTACTCCCCTTCACCTGGGTGCCGATTATCGCCTGCAGTGGTCAGTATATCAAATTAATCTCATTCATTCTTGTACCCGCGTATTTATTCTTGTGTAGTGAAGTTTCTTAGAAAAAAGAGTAGGCGTCTTAAAATTTCAATTTGCAATTTGAAAACTTTAGAAGATTCATCCCTATCCGTATTTGCCGTGTTAAATGTTATTGAAATATTTGATTATTCTTTCTAATTTAGAATGCTCTCATAATAAATGAAGATTTCTTGAGAAATATATCCAATGATTGGCATAGTTTTTCTCTAACATGAGCTTCATGATGTAGGGTCTTGCAATAGTGGTTCTAACTTGAATAGATGGGAATTGATCTTCTATCACTAAGACAGATTCATGGATATTTACATTCCGTATTTACATTTCATAATTCCACTTGTGCTTTCTTATATTCTCCACTTTTTCTCTGTCCACCATTTTTTTGCTTCTACCATTCGTTTCACACTTTCAGTCAAACCGGACCTTTCGGTTTTACAACATATAGTTTATCACAAGAGATGTTTGTAAATGAGCTTAATTTTTCAAGTTATATATCATATATGTATTCTCCAAAGAAGATTAATAATTGTGGTATATATGCACCATATTTAGTTATTGCACATTCAATTATTGTTGTAGTTCATATACAACCAAATGCAAATCGACTAATATGGGAAAAAAGTTATTGTTGTTTTCATCAATTGTGAAGGAAGGTTTTGTAACCAACGCGCCGTGCCGCGCGTGCATGTTGACTAGTCTACACTATAAAAAGAGTGAATTTAACGAAAACCTAATTTTTACTTAATAGATTTAGACCCACCTAGACCCGTAGAACTAGGTTGTTCCCACAACTAAGGTACAGGGCCCACCCAACACAGCAGCAGGACGGACAGAACGCTGGAAACAGCCGTTCCTGCCATACAAATCAATTCTCAGCATAACCCTCCCTCATTCTTTTTTTCTCACCGAGTTTTTTACCGTACCGACAAATCATACTCCGGGCAGTCTTATCCTCCTTGCTACTTGATCAAATTCGGCCCAATAACAAGCAAAATACTATAAAAAATATATGACAAATACAAGACAACTCTATGTGCTACTGGATCAGATCCTGGCTCAATAATAATAAAAAATACTATGGAAAATATAGTATGAGTACAAGACAACTCGATCACAAATATCATCCTATAGTACCAAATCGCCCGCAAAAGTGTTAATTTGTGTTCTCATAACAGATTCTCACATCCATGAAGCATCGCCACTAGCACACAAATGGATCCAAAGATGTAGGCAGATTGTTGGTTTCTAGAAAATCAGAGGGCGAATCGAGTGAAGAGACCAATCAAGATACTCGGATCGAGTAAATAGACCAATCAACAAGATACGACATACCTTCGTGGCTCTTCGGCCCGGCGGATCCGACCGCAGGAGGAGGAGGCCGGCGGCCCCACCGGGGCGAGAGGCACACACCCGGGGCGGTTCGCAGGCCACATTGAGTCGGGCCTGCTTTCTAAAATACTATCGTTTTTTTCTAAAACCGTGCCTATGAGATAAAAAAAAATGTTGTCTTATTTTTTTCTAAAAGAATACCATTGAGATAGAGTCTTCTAATTATCCTATCAAAGTGCCTAGATAAATAAAAAATATAATAACTATGGAAAACATCCAAAAATTTCAAAACAATTAATAAAACGTAAAACTATATTTTCTAAAAAATAAAAATTTTACAAATAAAAAAGTACCAAATGTAATAACTAACTTTGATACTATAAAAATGACGTGTGCCACATGCGGGACACACGTGCATTTTTACTAGTGACTCTTAAACGCTTCTGCTATTAGACCACCGTAATTAACAGTTCTGTATGAAATAAAAAATTACATGTAAAACAAAAGTTCTATCTACAAAGCGAATTGTTCCACACTTTAATGAATTGTTCTATGCAAATTCAACAAATTTTATTTATGAATTGTTTAATAACTTGTTCTATGCATAATAAAAATTGTTTAACTAGGAAAATATAATTTTTCTGCGCCTAGAATAAAAAATTATATCTGCAATATGAATTGTTATAAATTTTAAAATAAGAAAAATAAAAGAATAATAAAAAGGTGCAAAAGAGAAAATGAAATAAAAAATAACGAAACAAAAGATGAAGAAAAACACAAAAAACCAAAAAATAATACGGAAGGAAAAGAGAAAGAAGAAACGTAAAATGAAAAAAAGAAAGGAAGCGGAATGAAAGAAACAGGAGAAAAGAAACAAGAGTCTGTAGAGAAAACGGAAGATAAAGAAACACAATAGAAACAAAAAGTTACAATACATAAAAAATAGAAAGAAAAACGTAAAATTAAAAAAAGAAGGAAGCAGAATGGAAAGCGGAAGAAACGAAACAAGAGTACGGTAGAAAAAACCGAAAGATAAGGAGACAACAATACGTTGAATCAAACATGGGCCATAGCAACTATATGGGCCAAAAATGTAAAGGCCCGCGCATAGTGAGTCGTTCGGGGATGGAATCCGAAAGTTACGCGCGCGACAAATAGCCGCGGCCCTCTGGGAAGGGGTGTGGCAGGGTCCACATAAATTGGGCTGGGCTGAATCATTGGGCTGCTACGCACTGTCCTACCGAGCTGAGCTAGGATGGGGAAATTCGGGGTTTTTTTTTGGGTATTTTGGGTACCGGAGTTCTGAACCCGAATTATCCGTAATAATTTCGGGTTCTTAGAATTGTTACTTGATATAATTTTGGGTCTAGCAAATTTCGTTTTTTGGGTTCGGGTCGGGTTTTTTGGGCTTTGGGTTTCGGGTTTTGTGCCCACCCTGCACGTCACGCCATCGGAAGCACCTACACGGGGTGGTGTCGTGCTGCGGCAAGAGTAGGTGGCCTTTGGGACAATGTGGCGGATCGAGAGCGGAGATGAAAATTAGGTCGTAGAATTACCACAACTTGACATTACATTTAGTTGTTTTGAGGAATCGATTTACTACACTGATACGGGAACTTTACCATAAAATTGTTACGAAAAGTCTTATACGTGCGTGCAAATACGTTGTTTACAAGAAGTCTAAGAGTGTACAAAAGCCATCGTGCACTATCCGTACATGCAAATGCAGTGGTTACGAGAACATGTGAGAACCATATATTTGTGTAGTAAAAATATTTTGTCAAAACAAAATTACGAGAATACATGAAAGTCCTTTTTTTTAAGTCAATTATTGAGTCTTGGAACTTCGTATGTATACCTAGCTGGCCCACTGAATCCATTGATAGAACCATATTCAGGATTCGAGAGTGAAGGTTAGAACGACTGCCTAAGAGAAAGGGTGAATTAGGATTTCTAAAACTATAGTTCTCTAAAAACTATAACTAATAAGCTAAAATCATGCAAGTTAATCTAGCTATGTGCATTAAGGTTATGCTAAGTGTTGCTAATTTTACCGTGGATAAAGTCTTGCAACCTAGTTCCACCTAAAAACTAATATATCAAGCTAGTCTAGGAATGTAATGCTAAGTCTAAGGGTGCTCCCAAAATGGCAGTTCGCGCACTGTTACAGTACTGTTACGCACTGTTATGCAATGTAGATGTGAGTAGAGGTAGTTAGAATAGTGATAGAGGGATGGGAGGATAGAGGTGCCATTGGACTCAACCTAAGCACACAATTGCAGCAAGAAAGTAAATGCGAAAGCTAAAGTATATGTAGAGAATGCAAACTCCCGTTGACATGATGTCGGCGATGGCACAGATGGAGACACGGAGATTTTTTTTCCTGAGGTCTGGGGAGGCTCGCGGTCTCTACCTCCTACTCCTCGTTAGTGCTCCACAAAGGGCTTTGCTCTCGCGTAGTTCTCAAATGAATACGGCCTCGCCCTCGCAAGGGTAGAGGATGGCAAAGTGACACTCCTCGGAGGTCAAGCCACCCGGTCGGATCTCCGAATATCCTCGGTACACACCCATCCGAGTCCTATCTCTCGCGTTAGTCCTCCACGGACCACAGGCCTCGCCCACAAGGTAAGAGGATAGATGTGCAAGCAGGCACTGGATACTAAACAAATAGGCCTAAGCCAAGATACTAAACAAGCTCTCGCTATGTCGGGATGTGTCTATTAGCTCTTATGGTGGTTGGGCTCTCAAATGTGTGTATGCGGCTCTATGGATGGATCAAATGGGTGCCTCAACACTTGTGTTAGCTCAGGATACTAGAACCACAATGTGAAAGCCAGCCATGAGGGGTATATATAGGCCACACCTCCAAACTAGCAATTGGGAGTATCTTCTCCCGCTTTCTGCGTCACCACCGGACGGTCCACCACCGGACGGTCCGGTGCGTGTAATTTGCTCCCTCTTCGAGTCGACCGATATGACCGTTGGAGCCACCGGACTGTCCGGTGGTACCACCGAACAGTCCGGTGGGTGTTGGCGCAGGGTCTTTGACATGTGTTGTCCTCGGTCTATATCGTCCGACGGTGCCACCAGACGGTCCTGTAAGTGCAACAAAGCTCCTTAGTGGTTTTGGTGTTTGAGTGACAATGCGATTAAAGGTCTAATCTCTTTGTGAGATGTTTTTGACAGGTTTCTATAGGTATATACTGTCAAATGTAATAAAATAAACAGAAATGTATTTGTCTATGAATAAGCATGAATCACTCATTTGTTGAGCAAGGCATTGATCATTCACGAGTGCATACCATGACATTGACTAAGTGCAGGACATCGCTAGTGTTGCTTTATTAATGCACTTTGAGAAACTTGGCTTTCATATTGAGAAAAGTGACTTTAAATTGTATCTCTTCCATTTGGACGTCACTACCATAATTAGATTTCTCATATATAACAAATGGCTGATCATGAAGACACTCTATTGCATATTAAAGCCAATAATGATCAAGACAAATTGAATAAATGGATAATGAGCAAATGTGCTCCATGTACCTATCGAAGAGGTTTTCTAAATTGAAGTCCAACTATTTCGCTCAAATAGGATTGCTCACAAAGGAAGAAGCTCACCTTCGCTATCTCTCTCTGTGGATATATTTCAAGACAGCATTTTTCATCAAGACAAGACCCAAGTGGATTTCATCTAGATTTATATTTATCTTGAGCATATGTATGCCGTACTATCAAGAGGGAAGCGAAGCTCGGAAGTCTCTAGTCAACATGTGCTCACAGCTAGTTCAGAGAGTGTCAAGCCAAAACACTCCTCGTGAGTTGTTCTTGTGCTGAGGGTGGGTTCACCGGATTGTCCGGTAAGCCTCACCGAACTATCCAGTGAAGGCTGAGCCCAGAGCCGAGAGTGATCTCTCTGATCTTTTCCTTGTGCTTTCGTCTCCTAGTTAGGTGTATCTCTAATGGAGACAACACCTACACTTTGCTCATCTGTTAACCCAGGCTCAGTGCCTTAGCCTCTGATCAGGGAACCCCTCACCGGACTATCCGGTGAGCTCTACCGGACTGTCCGGTAGAAGGGGTTTGAGCTCCAACGGCTAGTCTGCCTCTACCGGACTATCCGGTAGGGCACACCGGACTGTCCGATGATGGTCTGACACAGGCCAACGGCTAGTTTTGTGAGGATGGGTATTTATACCCCCCACTCACCTCCAGTTGGGGCTGCTACTTCCCTCCACGTCCATATTCATCCAGAGGCTCCTAGCAACACCTCCCAACACTCTCTTTGTGAGATTGAGCTCTATTTGTGAGATTCTTGAGTTGGGAGAGGATTTGTGAGATTGTGAGAGCTACATTGTAAGCACCTAGCTTCTGAGCACAGTTGGCAACCATTTCCGGGAAGCGTTTTTGTTACTCTCGGAGGTTTCCTCTTAGACGGCAAGAGCGACCCGAAGGGCACCCGGCTTGTGGGTGCCACTTCTCTTGTAGGTGATTACCCCGCTCTTCGGAGCATTTGCAGTGAGTACCTTCATAGCCTTGTTGGTTGTGAAGGGGAGGCCGTGAGTTGAAAAAGACTCAAGCTCTTGGTGGGCGCCTCAACGGGGACGTACGGACACTTGCGGGTTTGCCCGAACCTCGGGAATAAAATCCTTTGTTGTGTGTGCTGTGCCCCTGCTGGGAGACCCAAGCTTTGTGCTTGTGGTTGTTTTACTTGCTTGTATTACATTCTTGCTTCCGCTACCATTATTATTCGTGTGCAAGTTCTCTTTGTGAGTGCAGGGACAAAGTGTTGCTGAGATCATCATCAACATACAAACACATTACACAGCTCCAAATAGCTCGATAAGTATTTACTCGCATATTTACCTTGGGGGTTTCAGTTTCTGTGTGACACCAGACTATCCGGTGTAGAGCACCGGACTATCCGGTTATACCGGACTGTCCGGTTGTACGCACCAGACTATCCGGTGTGAGTGCCGACAGTGTGTTTTTAAGCGGTGTAAATTTTCAGTTACGCCTATTCACCACCATCTAGGCGACATCTAGGTCCTTTCAATTGGTATCAGAGCGAGGACTCACCGAAAAGCTTCACCGCCGTGAGTTAAGATGTCGACACGTAGTGAGGTAACATGTGAGCCACTCATGCTTGATGGCTCTAACTATTCTCAGTGGTCAACTCATGTACTTAATTTGCTTAGGACCAATGGTCCACTTGTGGAGCAAATAGTAGAAGCTAGCATATTGCCTTCTAACTATGAATGGGGCAACCTATCTCATGAGGAGACAATACGCTTGCAGCTCAATGCTCGAGTTGCTAATTATTTGTTGAGCACTTTGAGTCCAGATACTTCTAAGTGGCTGTTTCATGAGTACAATGGATTTGAGAATGCCCATGAGATTTGGGGCAATCTCAAGAATGTTTTTGCATGCAAAGCTCAAGAACAAGCAAACATATCAGTAAGGGACTTAGGAAAAGAAGAAATAAGCCAATGTGAAAGTATAGAGGACAAGGAAGATCAAGAAAGGCAGTTGGTGCTGCAGTCACTGCAAACACCGGACTGTCCGGTATCGGACACCGGACTATCCGGTGTACCGGACTGTCCGATACTTACTACTGGACTATCCGGTGCGGGCAGTGAAGCTGCACCAACCAGTGAAGAGCAGCGATGGAGACCAACTAAAGAATCATGTTCACCCAAGTTTCACTCCATCATTTCACACTCACATCAGTGCCTCATGGCCAAGGAAGGTGAAGAAAGTGAGAAAGAGATGAGTGGGAGTGATGAAGATGAAGATGAGATTACCGATGAAGATTTGGATATTGGTCACCTCAGAAAAAAGGACCAAATGAAAGTGATCAAGCTGATGCAAATCATCACCAAGCAGAAGCAAAGTCTTGACAATCAAGAAGACTACTTGGTGAAGAAATTGGATGAGCTAAAAGAGGCTCAAGAAGAAAAAGAAGAGCTCGAACTCAAGCTTGAGAAGAAGGTAGAAGAAAGAAAAGAATTGCTAAATAGGATCAATGACAAGTGCTTGGAGCTTCAACAAGAAAAAGATGAGCTCCTAGATGAGAGTATGCAGCTCATTGATCAGCTAGCCTTGAGCAAGGCAGCACATGAGGTATTTGTCACGTCGGTAAAATCCTATGAACCTCTCGTGCAAAATAATTCTTGTTCTTCAACTGATTCTATCATTGCTTGTGCTAACCCTTGCTGTCTAAAAGTAAGTAACCCTTGTGTTGAGCATGATATTGTAGAATCTTGTGATGACTTCATTGCAAAAGAAAATGAAAAGCTCAAGCAAGAGGTTGAAAAGTTAAAACAGGACTTGATCACGCTTAAAGGAAAGTGTTGTGTGCAAACTTCTCAAGATAACCATGAAAACATGGTGAACAAGCTTGAGGAGGGTTCAAACCGTGCACAACACACTAAGACAAGTATCAAGTCTAAAAGTGGTGAAAGCACAAAAGCACAAGACAAAGCCAAATCAAGAGGACAGAAGAACAAAGCAAAGAGGAGATGCTACTAGTGCAAGGAAAGAGGACACAATGTTCAGGCTTGCCCAATCCTCAAATCCAAGGCAGTGAGCAGCTTTGGCTCACCGGACTGTCCAGAACAACCTACCGGACTGTCCGGTGCTACCGGACTATCCGGTATTAAGGTGTCGGACTATCTGGTGAAGCCAGTGGCAGCTCAAGCCACCAATTCAAAGGCAAGAAGACCTACCCAGTCTCACAACAAGGTTAGAAAGGAGGAAGTCCATGCAGTCAAGGCAGAAAATCAACCAAAGGGCTTCAGGCAAAGAATATGCTACAATTGCCGGAAAAAGGGGCATCTTGGTAAGGATTGCCCATATGGTAACTTTACTCATCCCAACCTTGTCAATAAGAAAACTAAAGTGACATGTGTACCTAATGGCTGCAATGGTGAGGCTAAGGTGACTTGTTCATCCAAGGCTCCCACCAAAGCTATTTGGATACCCAAGGTTTATTTGACTGACATTGATGGACCCAACAAGGTTTGGGTACCAAAACATACCTGAAGACCTATAGGTACCTGCAGGATGCATTGAGGGTCTTGGCTATCTTGAGAAGCTAAACTCCAAGTATATCATTGTCTCAAGATTCATTCTTCCCATCTCAAGCCAAGATATGAATTATGGCAATATCTTCATCCTCAATGACATCATGGGTAACGTGTGCTCAACTAGATCCTTGGTGGCTTGGACAAGACTCATCCTTAGTAACTTGAGCCTTGCCCAAATCAATCAAGTTCAAATTCCTCTCCTATCCTATGCTTGTGTTCTTGTGATACGTTGATGGCTCTCTTTGTGGAGCATGTGCCTTAAAATGTGCAGGAACATGGGTTGAGACTCATGAGAAGAAAAGGAAATGAAGCTTGTAAGAAATCAAAACTCCTAGTGCAAACTTTCAATACCCATCGGCTAGACCCACCGGTTCAATCGGTCAGACACAGCTAGCACCGATCTGCCGGCTCTGTTGATCTACCGGTTCAACCGGTCGAACCATCGGTTCAACTGGTCGGGCACGTCTCCAACCAGTCTACGGTCCATCTACCGGACTATCCGGTGGACGACACCGGACTATCCGTCATAACCGGACTATCCGATGGAGTCCACCGGACTATCCGGTAAGGGTCAGCCAAGTCTATGTGACTGTGAGTACAACCACATAATTGTTCATTCAAATTTTATATATTTAGCCTAAGTACAACTTTTAATCCCCAGGTTTGTTACAAAACTTGAGCATGTGAAATTGGTTATTCAAGGACCATAAGCATGCATTTGGGGGGAGTAGAGTTATACTAGGGCTCTGTAGTTCTAACAAATCTATGTGAGTAAGATTGCAGAAATGAGGAAGATGTTGAGTGGACAAAATCTCTGGCATAATGCAAAATAAATTGAAGATGCTCAAAAATTGTAAAAACCCGGGCATATACCAAAGGTTGTTCCTCTCTTATATTTCTTATGAATGTATTAATATCAAGGACAAGGTATGTGTTTATTAGATGCATTGTAAGTGCTTCTAGGTCTTGTCGCTCCTGTGTGGTTGTTGGTAGATTGAGTGATCCAACTCTAGTATGGATATTTGATTGATACCTCCAAATCTCAGAAAGTTGTCAAGTTAGTCTTGAGCGCTTGGTGCTTCAAATATGATAGGAGGTATGAGTTAAATATGTCATCATCTATGATGTGATCCTCAATCTGTCTAACACTCTTTGTGGTATAATTCCTAAGGTTTGAGCTAGTGAAATATTGTGTCTTGTCATGAGTATGTCTCATGAGGCTTTAATGAGATTAGATATTTGCTTGATACTCTAGCTAAGAGTGCCTTTCATGCCTTTGTAAGCTGAGTGTGAATCAAACGTGGTAGTCATCTTAAACAAGGCATGGTAATTCACTAGTATAGCAAAAA
This sequence comes from Paspalum vaginatum, assembly GCA_030272315.1. Taxonomy (NCBI): domain Eukaryota; kingdom Viridiplantae; phylum Streptophyta; class Magnoliopsida; order Poales; family Poaceae; genus Paspalum; species Paspalum vaginatum. Next base: position 4,680,887 of record CM059021.1, on the reverse strand, counting down.
ATGGGATTTTGAAAACATTTGTTGTTGAGATCTTTGTGATCAACCTCTCTTTATATGTGGTTATTGTTATCTGGTCGTGTTTGTGCCTAACCACATACATTGAGACTCCTATGCTGAAATTCAAAATCACTTTCCAAATGAATTTATTCAAAAGCTCATCTCTTTCAACTAAATCATCTTTTGACCAAAAGCTTTGACATAAATGCATTTACAAAAGGTCACTTACCTTCCCTGAGGGCTATGTTACATAAAGGAGTCAAATGGATCAAAGGAATATAGCACAGCTCTCAGACCCTCTGCAAAATCATTTTCTAGTGGACTATCCGGCGCGCCCTACCAGACAATCCGGTAACATCAGACTATCCGGCAGGGGCTACCGGACTATCCGGTCCATGTGGGTTTCACCTCCACCCACGGTTCAAAGGGGTAATTTCTCATGTTTTACTCCCACCTTCCTCCAAACCGCTTTTCACCCGTTCCAACCGTCGCCCTTGCTTGATTCAAGGATCTCTTTGGCGATTTGAGGAGTTCTTCTCGTTCCTCTGTGGATTTGAGGAGCTTTTGGTGGGGATTGGCCGCTGCATCTTCGGGGTATCCGATTCCACTGGCCTCTCCATCAGTTTTGACCTAGGAACTTCTCTCCAAGGTACTTTGAACTCTTTTTGCCCGATCTCTTTGCTCGGTGCAATGCTTGTATTTTTCCCTTGGTAGAAGTACTCCTGATATGCATATCCATCATGTCCTAGAAGATCAAAACTTTTCCATTGCTGGTTTGGGAGATCCACCAACCCTAGGGCACTGGGCGCTACTGGACTATCCGGTGGCCGCCACCGGACTGTCCGGCGCGACCGGACTATCCGGTGGAAGCCACCGAACTGTCCGGCGATACCCAGAGGCCCTAGGTCAGTTGGTCTTTGTGGCTCTAGATTTGTTCTATGAGCTCCCAAAGTTGTTCCATATATTCCTTTGTGTCTTTGTGACATATTCCTGTCAGAAAATCATGTTTTCACAGTCATCGTAATCAAATAATATCTTTTGCTCTTTGAGACTAATCCGAGGTTCCAAATCCATATCTTTTGTCTCTCTGGGTTGTAGATGGCTGGTGAGCAACCCGTCAAGCAGTACACCAGGGTTAAGAGGAAGGCCACTAAGCCTCGCCCTCAGTCGAGCAGTGACACTTCTTCTCCCTTGGAGGACACTGGTGCTGGTAGTTCTCAAGGGGGAAGATCTCTCAGGATGAGGCAAGGGCCGTTGCAGGACACTCCTCGAAGTCAGATGCATATTGCAGATGAAGAGGTGGCAGTGGAGACTGTCGGAGCGGACGTGCTCCTGGTCGGGTGGCGGAATGCACCCGGCCGTGATCCTAAGTACTGAGAGTAGTTAGGGGGAGCAATCGTTGTTAGCTAAGTTGGTGGTGGCACGATGGTGGCGAGAGGATTTAGAGTGGTTCGGGCCGCCGGGGCGTAATACCCTACGTCCACTGTGGGTGTGTTCTTGTGTTTCGTGGGCCTTCAGAGGAGTCTCTGAGCCTGTCTGGATCTGTGTTTTGAGATGTTTTCTGGAGATGTCTTTTGTGTTGCGTATGCCTCCCCTTTTATAGCCCAAGGGGGGCATGTACATGGTGGCCGGGCCCCGACAGGTGGTCCCGGCCATTTCCTCTATGCTACAGTTCTATCCTGTGCCTGATGTCCAACGCTTCCATGTTTGGCGCCTGTACCGCCGTCGTGACTTGGTATGGCCTGGAGATCCACCATACCGTCTTGTCGTCTGGATACGGCGCCGCGCCGTCCTGCCTTACGCCGTCCTGTCCCATCGGCTGCTAAACCCGCTGAGAGGCTTCAGAGGCCGAGGGGTAGGCGTTGCGCACGCGCGACAGGACAGGGCGCTCGTAGTAGCGTTGTAGCGCCGCTGCCTAGTATTAGGCTGAGCGCGGCCGCCGCGCGTGGCGCGGCTCATGACGAGTACAGCGTACTTGTTTACTCAATATAGACCCCAGTGTAGCTGGGGAAATCAATTGTAGTGCTCTGTTATCGCCGCCGCGCCTTGGTAAGGCGCGCCCCTTTGCCTCGCCGCCGCCGCCTGCCAGCGGCGGTGCCAGCGGCGATGGGGGCACACCCGTCTGACAGCGGCGGCGTCGGCGGGCGACGGGGGCATGCCTGTCTGACAACGGCGGCGGGCAACGGGGGCACGCCTGTCTGACACTCGTGGTGTCAGCAGCATCGGGGCGTGCCAGTCTGACAGCGGCGGTGTCAGCGGCATCGGGCACGCTCACCTGCCCGCAATAAATGCGGCAGGTGGGCGAGGCGCCCGCCTGGAGGCCCCGCCACGCGCCTTGTGCGCACGTGGCAACGCGAGACCTTCCCGTGCCCTGTGGTCACGTGGCGGCCCCGGACCACCGAGGGCGCCGGCTCCGGACCTCCCCGTGCTCTGTGGGCACGAGGCGGCCCCGGACCACCGAAGGTACGGGCTCCGGGCTCCGGCCCGAGAGGTCCGGACCTCTCCTCGCGTGGCTGGGGGAGGCTCGGTCCTCGAAGGAGGTCCGGGGCCTTCCCTGTGGGCCGGGTGCGTGGCCCTAGCTTTCCCACAGAGTGGGCCGGGCCCATCTGTATGCGGCCTTAAGCCCTCCTTGTACTGCAGTAGTTACCTCCCTTAGTGATCTTCGTCCAGTGTAAGCGGGTACCCAGTTAGCTGGGTACCGACAGTGGCCCCTGGGCTTGCCTTTGGTGAGTTTTTCGAACCTGAGGTGAGCCCACCGTCGCTTACTACACAAGCCGCCGGGAGCCGCAGGCGGTTACCGGCGTTTAGCCGTTAAGCTCACAGTTGGGCAGGGCCCACCACTTGATTTCTTGGTCGAGGCCTTGACTCGCCTGCCTTCGGAGGGGGCCTAGTCCACCCGACCCCGCGGGGTGGCCCCGTGGGTTCCCACGATCTGGGGGCGCGCGATCGTGGGAATCTCTCGGGAAACGTGGGGGCAGGCCCGCGTCGGAAACCGCGCAGCGGTTCACCTACTTCTTCTCCTGCCATTAAGGCGGGGCAGACGGCTACGTGGGCAGCCGTGCGTAAAGCGGAAAAGGCAGGGGCCCCGCACGTCGCGCCGGGACGCGCGTCCGCGAGCGGCCGCCGGTTCGCCTTCCTGCCTTGCTTGCTCTTCTACCCGCCTGTCATGACTGCCTCCTCGGGCCCCTGCTGTCATAGACCTGGTGGCCCGTGGGTGCGCCCGCGCGCGCGTACACTTGAAGTCCGCGGCTTGCGGAGGATTGGGGGCAACCGTCAAATAGGGTTCTCGGCCATCGGCCGAGCACGTCCTTCTGCCATTTGCCTCTGCACCCCTCGCATTCGCCGCGGCGCTTCATCTTCCTCGCAGCAGAGCTCTCGCTTCTTGTCTGCTGCGTGCTCCTTGTCTTCTCCACCGCCAGATTCCTCAGCGATGGGTCCGAGCGACCAATCCCCCCGGGAGACTGAGGAGAACCTCACCCGCGTCCGCCGCTTGCTCTGCTGGACGGACGCGGAGCGTCGCGATAATGTTCGCACGGGCTCCCTCCCCCACCGCAACTTGCAGCTGGGGGAGTTCATCCTCTTCGTCCCCTACCTCTACTGTGGTCTGGGGATTCCGATCTCTTCTTTCTTCATGCTGGTGCTGGAGGCGTTTGGGCTACAGCTCCAGCATCTCACCCCCCACTCCATCCTTCATGCGGCAATCTTTGCCCACTTCTGCGAGATGTTCGTGGGGATTCCTCCCTGCATGACGCTCTTCCGTCACTTCTTCTCGGTGAGGTGTTCCGGGAGGAGCTCGACGGAGATCGGCCGCTACTACTTCCTGCTGAAGGGGTCCGGGGGAAGATCAACCTATCTCCCCACCTTCGCCAGCGCCAAGTGGGAGCACTGGCGCAACGACTGGGTGACCGTCAAGGCGGAGCCGAACGACCGGTTGGCTCTCCCGGATAGCAGTCCCGACGCACCTCTCCCGGAGGGTGCCTCGACGGATCTGCCACCCGAGTTCTCCCCCGTGCTGGCCAGGATCGCCGAGCTCGTCAGCGGCGGGCTGACCTCACTGCACGTCCTCGCGGACTTCCTCAGGCGGAGGCTCGCCCCCCTGCAGATGCGGCCAAGGCTGGCATGGAACTACACCGGCTCCAACGACTGCAGCCGGGTGGTACGTGGTGAAGGCCACGACCTGACGCCGCTCCTGCTGGAGGAATGGGTGCGGTGCGTCACGGACGTGAGTTTCCCTCCGGAATAGCTGCGCCTTCCGCCCGCTATCGTGCCGCTCTGCCGCGACCAGGCCTTGCGGACGGCGGTGCTCCAGGAGATGCCCACGCTCGACGACGGCGGCCTCGCGGCGCGGCAGCTTGGAGGCGACCCCAACCGGGGGGTCCACATTGCTGACGCCCCGGTTGGGGGTTCTGATGCCAGGGGCACCGCTCCTGCTGACAAGGGCAAGGGGCCAGTGGCAGCATCCCCCGTCGTTCCGCCGGCGGGTGGTGAGGAGACGCGGCGAAGGCTGGTCCGCGGCGACGGGACCTTTGTCTCGGAGCCCGACCCGAAGCGTCAGCGGACCTCGGGGGAAGGAAGCTCCTCTGCGCAAGGGGAGCGAGTGCCGCCGCCGCCTCCGGGCCAGCGGCACCCTCAGCGCCGGGCACCTCCTCCGACGCCGGACCAGCAGCGGCGGCCCTCTCCGGTACCGCCGGCCTCGGGCCCGCGGCAACAGCAGCCACCAGCAGTGCCGACCGCAGATCGGCAGCCGCGGCGGGGCTCTGGCCTTCGTGGCCACTGGTCGGCGCCTACTTTAAGGTAAGCCCTTTTGGTTAGCTTCGCATGCTTCGCGGTACCACGGCTAGCTTTTTTCAGGTTCCTTAGCCTTTCGCCGTGCGTTTTTGTTTTAGGCCGACACGCCCGGGCGGCGTTCCTCCCCCCAGCGGCTCTGGTGGCCGGGCGACCACGGCGGAGAAGTGCGCCCCTGGTGGTCCGACGGCGGAAGACGCCACGCGGGCCCGGGCTATGACCGAGGGGCCTGCACCGGAGGCCACCCCGTCTGTTCGGCCCCAGGCCCCAGGTGGACCGACGCCGGGGGGCGCCTCGGGGGTCGAGACCGCACCCGGAGTGCCTGCTGAGGGGGCAGCTCCGGGCGCGCAGCCCCAGGCACCAGGCAGCCCGGTGCCGGAGGGCGTCGCGACCCAAGGGCCTGCGCCGGGGGCGGCTCCTGACTGCCGGACCTCGGAGCCTTCGTCGCCCGCCGCCCAGACGACCAGCCCCAGATCTCCGCCTCCTACCGAGGGGGAACTGGAGGAGGTTCTGGGTAGGCCGCTCCTGCCCCTACCCCAGCCGGGTGGAGCCCCTCTCCCTCGCGTGCTACGTCGGGCGCACCAGGCCCTGGACGACGCCCAGGAGGCGCTCCAGCTGGAGTGGGCCCGGCTGCAACAGGAGCGCGAGGGCCTGGACGGCTGGCGGGCCCGTCTGGGGGAGCAGATCGAAGCTGCCACCGCCCAGCACTCACGGACCCATGCGGAGCTTTCCACTGCCCGCACCGAGCTCGACGCCGACCGCGCGGCCTTCCAAGAGGACCTGCAGAGGTTCGCTGGCCGGGAGCGCGCGGTTGGGCTCCGCGAGAAGCAGGCCGAGGTAGGCGAGGCACGGCTGAAGCTCGAGCAGGCGAAGCTGGAGTCCGCGTGGAAGGGCGTGGAGCAGCGCCGGCAAGAGCTGGTGGAGGTGTCTGAGCGGCAGGCTGCTGTCAACTCCGAGCTCGACAAGATGAAGTTGAGGCTTGTCGAGCGCGAGGCAGCGGTTGCGGCCCGCGAGGACTCCGTCGCTCAGCGGGAGGCGTCGGCCCAGGCTCTGAGGGACTCTGCTGCTCGCCAGGCCGCCACGCTCAAGGTCCGCGAGGACTGGGTGAAGTCCCGGGAAGCGGAGCTGGCGGAGCAGGAGAGGCAGCTGCTGGCAGAGCGGGCCGCTCTGGAGCAGCTGAAGCAGGGTGGTGCTCAGCAGGCGGCGGTGGAGGACCGGGAGCAGATGCGCGCCGGCCTCCAACGCATCGCCGACTGGGCCGGGGAGGCGAGTTCAGCTCTGGTACCGCTCGGACTGAGTCCGATCCGGGTGACAGAGCCGCCTTCCACCATGGCGGACGCCCTCCCTGTCCTGGACTCGGCGGTGGAGCGACTCCGGCGCCTGGACTCCACACTCGGAGAACGCCTTGAAGCCGAGGGCAGCGAGCTGTGCCGCCTCGTGGTGGAGCACCTCCTGGTCTGCTTCCGGAGCCACGACCCCGCCATTTCCTTGGACCCGGTTATCGCAGGTCCGGTGGAGGAAGCGGAGGCCGCCGCTCGGGACAGCGTGCAGGAGGCGGTGGAGGTCGTTGCCGCCCGGTTCCAGCGGACCCCTGCAGACGAGGACCCGGATGTACCGGGGACAGGGGCCTCTCCAGCGCCGTAGGGCAACAACTTTTGCTGTTTTGTTTTTTTTTTGTATGTAAAACATTAGTATGCCAAGTAATATAAGAATGGTAGATGCGACTTATCTCCATTTACTCCCTGCTGCATGCTGGTGTGTTGTTACCTGACCCCCTGGCCCCCTGGTAGGTAGGCTCTAAGTTTTGAGGCTGGCTACCACCAAGTCAGAGGCCAGACCTGCATGCAACTCACGGCAAACGTCAGTGTCGCACCTACGGGACCCACTCTGAGTTGACCTATTCCGCTACTCGAGGTCCGGAGCGTTTGCTGTCCGGGCCAGGGGCTAGGATGTTTGTTCGTGGGATAGCAGGGTGTGTGAGTTAAGGGTACGGAACCAGGCAAAACTGCGACACAGCCCTGGACTATCCTTAGTCCAAAACACCTTAGCTCTGGTCCGGTCCTGCAGTCGTTCGGACCTCTCCTAGCGAAAAAGGTAACCGCGCTGCCTCGAAGTCCTCGGAGTCGCAGCCAGACCTCGCTGCTGAGGTTAGGGGGTGTGCCATTAGCTTAGGGGGTGGTCCAGAGCACTAAACGCACTGTTCCTGATACTGGGGGAACTCACGGCGTGGTAGGGAGTGTTCAGTGCTTAGGGTATGAGACCAGGCTAAACAGCTGACAGCTCCGTGCTACCAAGGCGAGCCCCTTTTCTCTGGACCTGGCACCCAGTATTCCGGACCTCCTTCCCAGCCTCTGTGCTAACCGCTTCACACTCAAGCTGCTAAGTCCTGCTGGTTCCAAGGAGATTTTTGGCAAGAGTAGGATTCCACGTAGGGGTTAGGAAAAATTGAAACAAGTAGTAGGGTAATAGCGGAGACAAGAATTTCAGGGCTAAACTCTTTCTTTAATCAAGCGGTACAGGGCGTCATGTGATGTCAGCCAGAGGTCGGGATTACAAGGGCGGACCTTCACCGCTCTGGTCCACATGGTGGTCCTATTTAGCTTACAAAAAGAAAAAGGAGTTGCCCTGAATTTCTTGCCTACGGATAAAACTTACGGAGGTGCTCTATATTCCAAGGGTTCGGCAGCGGAACTCCTTCCTCCATGGCGAGGCGAACGCAACCGGGGCGACTAACTTCTGCCACCTTGAAGGGGCCTTCCCAGCTGGGGGAGAGCTTGTTGCGCCCTTCTCGGCTCAAGACGCGCCTCAGGACCAGGTCTCTAGGTTGGAGCACCCTGCCCCGCACGGTTCGCTCATGATAGCGTTTGAGCGATTGGTTGTACCGTGCGTTCCGGATTGCAGCCTGCCATCTTTGCTCTTCGACGAGGTCGACGTCGTCGCACCTAGCTTGTTCCTGCAAAGATTCATCGAAAGCTTGGACCCGTGGGGAGCCCAAGAGTATTTCTGGTGGGAGGCATGCCTCGGCCCCGTATACCAGGAAGAATGGGGTTTCCCCGGTTTCTCGGCTGGGTGTGGTCCGGATCCCCCATAGCACGCAGGGGAGCTCATCAACCCACTTCGCACCGTGCTTTCCCAAGCAGTTGAAGGTGCGGGTTCTGAGCCCCTTGAGGATTTCTGCGTTAGCTCTCTCGACCTGTCCATTGCTCCTAGGATGTGCTACAGAGGCGAAGCATAACTGGATGCCAACGCCGTCGCAATAGTCCTGGAAGACCTGGCTCGTGAACTGGGTCCCATTGTCCGTTATAATACGGCTAGGGACGCCGAACCGGCACACAATGGACTTAAGGAAAGCTGTTGCAGTTCCTTGGGTGATGCTTACTACTGGGGTTACCTCAGGCCATTTTGTGAATTTGTCAATGGCGACGTAGAGGTACCGGTACCCACCGACAGCTCTAGGGAAAGGTCCCAGGATGTCCACCCCCCATACCGCGAAGGGCCAAGAGGGTGGAATCATCTGCAGAGACTGAGCCGGTGTGTGTATCTGCTTTGCGTGGAACTGACACGCCTTGCAGGACCTTACTAGCTCAGCTGCATCCTGGAGCGCTGTCGGCCAGTAAAAGCCATGCCGAAAGGCTTTACCGACCAGCGTACGGGACCCTGAATGATTCCCGCACTCGCCTCCATGGATCTCCGCGAGTAAATCGCGGCCCTCCTCCCGGGTTATGCATCGCATGAGGATGCCATTGGCGCCACGCCTGTAGAGATCCCCTTCTACTAGCGTGTAGCATTTAGCCAACCGCACTATGCGCTCAGCAGACACACGTTCTTCGGGAAGGATTTTGTCCTTCAGGTAGTCCCGGATCTCTGAGATCCGTGCATCGGGACTGCCCTGAGCCATTGGATGTGTCCCTGATGACATGCCGGGGTCATTAGTCCACACGATCCTTGGTGGGCTCCAGAGATGGAGGACCACCGGGACTGCTAGCTTCGAGGTGCTAGTTCTGCCCCCTTCGCCCAATTCGGCTGGCTGGGCGGTTGGTCTGAGCAGCTGTCTTTTGAAGACGCCCTCGGGTACTGGGCCCCGAGTCGATGCCCTCGCGGAGAGGTCATCTGCCACTGAGTTGAGGTTCCTGGGAACGTGCTGCAGTTCCAGGACCTCAAAGTCCTTCTCGAGCTCCCTCACTCGCATGAGGTATGCTGCGAGCTGGGGGTTATTGCAGCAGCACTCCCCCCGGACCTATCGGATCACCAACTGGGAATCCCCCTTAACCAGGAGCTGCTTGATTCCCAGTGACTGAGTGATCATGAGCCCAAAGATCAAGCCTTCGTATTCCGCCATGTTGTTAGTGGCTTTGAATTCGAAGCATACTATGTACTTTACTTGATCCTCGTTTGGGTCCACGAGGGCCACCCCTGCTCCGGACCCTTTTTTGCGGGCGGACCCGTCGAAGAAGAGAGTCCAGTGCGGCTCGGTGAAAACCCGGACGGTCCTGTCCGGCTGGGAAGGTTCCCCCTCGGCTTGCGGACCTCCAGATTCCGAGGCGGTGGGAGTCCACTCTGCGATGAAGTCGGCCAAGACTTGGCTCTTGGCAGCACTTCGGGGCTGGAAGTCGAGTTGGAACTCTGCCAGCTCCGCAGCACATTTGGCGATATTCCCAGTAGCGTTAGAATTGCGCAGGATTGCTCTTAATGGGTAAGAGGTCACCACGACAACCTTATGCGCCTGGAAATAGTGGCGCAACTTTCTGGAAGCAATAAGTAATGCGTAGGCGAACTTGTGAGCTTCCAGATACCTGGCCTTCGCCCCGTGGAGGACTTCACTGACGTAATAGACTGGCCTCTGGGTGGTCCGGACCTTAGTGGCAGGTCCGAGACCATCTCCCCCTGCCAGGCTGGCCCCCTGGGCGGCTTGGCCTCCAGCTTCTGGTGGCTTATCGCCTTGGCAGGGCAACGTGCCAACCGGACCTCCGATATCGGGGCCGGCTGCAGCTCCCGTGGTGGGCGGACCACCACCTTCCACTTGGGGGACCCCGGTGTCTCCTTCGTGGGGATGGGCTGGTCGCTCGGCGACCAAGACCATGCTTACTACCTCGGATGTTGCCGCGAGGTAGAGAAACAGGGTCTCACCAGACTCTGGCGCCACTAGAACGGGCAGAGTAGTGAGATGCTGCTTCAACTCCTGGAAGGCTTGCTCAACCTCTTCGGTCCATATGAATGGTCCGGACTTCCTCAAAAGCTTGAAGAAGGGCAGGGCTCTCTCAGCTAGCTTTGAGATAAACCGGCTGAGGGCTGCCAAGGACCCAGTGAGTTTCTGGAGGTCCTTAATGCAGGCCGGCGGCCGCATAGCCTCGATCGCCCTGATCTTGGTTGGGTTTGCCTCAATGCCGCGATGTGACACTAGGAACCCTAACAGTTTACTAGCCGAGACGCCAAAGACGCATTTCTCGGGGTTTAGCTTCGTGCGCGTTGTGCGCAACCTATCGAAAACAAGGGCTAGGTCTTCCATCAAGGTCGACCCTACCCTGGTCTTGACAACAATGTCATCGACATAGACCTCTACTATGTTTCTGATCAGGTCATGGAACGTGAAGTTCATGGCACGCAGAAACGTAGGTAAAGCATTCCTCAGACCATATGGCATTACAACGTAACAATATAAACCATCTACTGTTACGAAGGCTGTATGCCTCTTATCCTCCTCATCCATCTGGATCTGATGAAACCCAGAGTACGCATCCAAAAAAGACAAGAGTTCACACCCGGAGGTGGAATCTACTATCTGGTCTATGCGTGGGAGGGGATAAGGGTCTGGAGGACATACTTTGTTAAGGCTGGTGTAGTCGATACACATCCGAAGCTTCCCGTTCGCCTTGGGGACGACCACCGGGTTGGCCAGCCACTCGGGGTGATGGACCTCCTCGATGAAGCCTGCGTCCAGGAGCTTCCGGACCTCCTGACGGATGAAGTCCTGGCGCTCCACGGACTGCCTCCGTGGCTTTTGCCGCACCGGCTTGGCGTCTGGGTTGATCTTCAGACGGTGCTCAATCACTTCCCTAGGGATCCCAGGCATCTGTGACGGTTCCCAGGCGAACACGTCGACATTTGCCCGGAGGAAAGCAACGAGCGCGTCTCCCTATTTCTCTCCCAGATTCCCTGCGATGCGGGTGGTCTGGGAGGGCTCCGCCCCGATCTGGACGGTCTTGACCGGCACGTCCTCGGGGTCGGAAGGGCGTACCTTGGGCACCTTTGGTTCCTTAACAGGAACCTTGGCCCGAGAGGTCGAGGGGTTGTCCCCCGCCGGGTTCGCTGCGTCAGTAGCGAGAGCATGGAGCTTCTCTACTGCGGCGACAGCTGCGTGGCGGTCTCCCGGCACGGTGAGAACACCCGCCGGGGACGGCATCTTCACGACCAAGTACCCATAATGAGCAACGGCCATGAAGCGGTACAGTGATGGCGTTGAACGGTAGGTTGACTTCCGCGACATCGAACTGGACGTTCTCTGTGCGGAACTTCTCCGGGGTCCCAAAGGTGACCGGCAGGTCGATCTTCCCTTTCGGGTAGATCGGCACTGGACCCACGCCGGAGAATGGGCGCGTCGGAGCCAGGCGCGACTCCGGAATCTGCAGCTGTTTGAAGGCTGCGTGGCTGATGATGTTGAGGGCGGCCCCGCCGTCGATCAACACGTGGTGGAGCCGTATGTTGGCGACCACTGGAGATGTGATGATCGGCAGTACGCCAGCCCCAGCCATGTTTTCTGGGCAGTCGGCCGGCCCGAAGGAAATGGTGGTGTCTTTCCACTTGTGGTGTGGAGCCACCCCAGGGACACTCGGCCTGACCGAGAGGACTTCTCGGCGCAGGGCCTTCACGTCCCGCCGGGAAGAGACCGCCCAGCTTCCGCCGTACATGACGTACAGCCTCTTGCGACGTTCGTTGTCGCTGGATTCGGAGCTGGAGTGGCCTAGAGCGTAGACGCTCTTGAGCTCCCGCTCCGGGGGCTGGTAGCCCATCTCCTTGCCCCCAGCGGCGGGCCCACCGTCGCTGGTAGCCTTCCCCTTGCCAGGGCGCTGGCGTGGGGGTGAGTCGTCCTTGGCCGGACGCTCTCGGCGCTCACTGAGACGCCGCTGCACGAGCTTTTGTATCTCGCGGCAGTCGGCGGCGCTGTGACCGCTGTTGGGATGAACAGGACATGAGCCGCCACTGTTCCGCGTCTGTTGCCTCCGGCGCTTGCCGCCGGTGTCGCGGCCTCCAGGTGCTGCCGCAGCGACAGGGGCCCCTTCCAGGAACCTCTCAGGGCGTCGGCCCTTCTTCTTTTTCTTGCCGCCCTCTCGGGCAGCACCGGCAGAGGCGCCTGGCTGGGCAGTCCTGTCCTGCTGTGGGGAGTGCCATGCACGCCCCTCGGCGGCCCTAGCGCACTTGTCCGCCAGCGCGTACAGGGTGGCGACGTCCTGTACTTGGCGATTCGCTAGTTTCTCCAGCATCTTCTCATCACGGACGCCTTACCGGAAGGCTGTGATGATGGACGCGTCGGAGATGCGAGGGATTGTCCCCCGCACCTTGGCGAAACGAGCGATGAACGCTCGGAGGGATTCGCCAGGCGCCTGGCGTACTGCATGGAGGTGGGCCTCCACGCCGTACTGCTGGCACGCACTCGCGAAGTTCGCCTGGAACAGAGTGCAGAGCTCCTCCCAGGACCGGATTGACCCGGGAGAGAGGTTCATGAGCCAAGTCCGGGCCGGCCCAGACAAGGCGACATGGAAGTATGACGCCATAACGGCGTCGTCTCCGCCAGCCGCTGTGATAGCGGTGACGTACACCTGCAGGAATTCCGACGGGTTGGTATTCCCGTCGTACTTTTCCGGCAGGTGCGGCCGGAACTTCTGTGGCCAGCGCGCGGAGCGAAGACTGTCCGCGAGTGCGGCGCAGCCAACTCCAGCCGATACAACCCCTGGTGGCGTTTGCACGCCAACCGGGGGTGGCGCGTAAGCCGGGGGCTTAGGTGCTGCAGCGGCGAACGCCGCGTCAAGGTTCTTGCCCTTGGCGGCGCTTGGCTGCATCCGTGGTTGCTCCACGGTGGTGGGGGTGCCTGCTCGCCGGCGCTCCTTACTGAGGGGGAGCGCGCGGATGTTGCCGCATCGTGCTGCCTGCGGCGGTTCGCCCTCCCCCCGCTGCTGGGAGGGAGTCGTGACCCAGTCCTAGCCGGGCCAGGGGTGACCTCGGCTAGGTGGATCAGGCGATCTACATCGCTTCGCCACTGCGCTAGGGTGCTAGGTGAGGCTGTCGGCCCTGGGGGGTTACGAAGCAACTCCCTGGCTGCGGCGAGCGGGCCGCTAGCAGCAGCGGGGTTCGCTGTGGCGGCATTTGCCGCTACAGCACTTGTTACTGCAGTGTTTGCAGCAGCGGCGCCCCCCGCGGGGCGTCGAGGGAGCCGCGGCGTCCGCGCCGCGCCCTCAGAACGGTGGGGGGAGGCCTGCGACCCAGTCGAGGCCACATCCTCTGATGCGGCTGCATCCTCATGGAAATCGCGGATGCGCACCATCATGCGGTGAGGGATGAAGCTAACTGATGCTGCCCCTACCTGGAGCGCCAAATGTCGGAGCGGACGTGCTCCTGGTCGGGTGGCGGAATGCACCCGGCCGTGATCCTAAGTACTGAGAGTAGTTAGGGGGAGCAATCGTTGTTAGCTAAGTTGGTGGTGGCACGATGGTGGCGAGAGGATTTAGAGTGGTTCGGGCCGCCGGGGCGTAATACCCTACGTCCACTGTGGGTGTGTTCTTGTATTTCGTGGGCCTTCAGAGGAGTCTCTGAGCCTGTCTGGATCTGTGTTTTGAGATGTTTTCTGGAGATGTCTTTTGTGTTGCGTATGCCTCCCCTTTTATAGCCCAAGGGGGGCATGTACATGGTGGCCGGGCCCCGACAGGTGGTCCCGGCCATTTCCTCTATGCTACAGTTCTATCCTGTGCCTGATGTCCAACGCTTCCATGTTTGGCGCCTGTACCGCCGTCGTGACCTGGTATGGCCTGGAGATCCACCATACCGTCTTGTCGTCTGGATACGGCGCCGCGCCGTCCTGCCTTACGCCGTCCTGTCCCATCGGCTGCTAAACCCGCTGAGAGGCTTCAGAGGCCGAGGGGCAGGCGTTGCGCACGCGCGACAGGACAGGGCGCTCGTAGTAGCGTTGTAGCGCCGCTGCCTAGTATTAGGCTGAGCGCGGCCGCCGCGCGTGGCGCGGCTCATGACGAGTACAGCGTACTTGTTTACTCAATATAGACCCCAGTGTAGCTGGGGAAATCAACTGTAGTGCTCTGTTATCGCCGCCGCGCCTTGGTAAGGCGCGCCCCTTTGCCTCGCCGCCGCCGCCTGCCAGCGGCGATGGGGGCACACCCGTCTGACAGCGGCGGCGTCGGCGGGCGACGGGGGCACGCCTGTCTGACAACGGCGGCAGGCAACGGGGGCACGCCTGTCTGACACTCGTGGTGTCAGCAGCATCGGGGCGTGCCAGTCTGACAGCGGCGGTGTCAGCGGCATCGGGCACACTCACCTGCCCGCAATAAATGCGGCAGGTGGGCGAGGCGCCCGCCTGGAGGCCCCGCCACGCGCCTTGTGGGCACGTGGCAACGCGAGACCTTCCCGTGCCCTGTGGTCACGTGGCGGCCCCTGACCACCGAGGGCGCCGGCTCCGGACCTCCCCATGCTCTGTGGGCACGAGGCGGCCCCGGACCACCGAAGGTACGGGCTCCAGGCTCCGGCCCGAGAGGTCCGGACCTCTCCTCGCGTGGCTGGGGGAGGCTCGGTCCTCGAAGGAGGTCCGGGACCTCCCCTATGGGCCGGGTGCGTGGCCCTAGCTTTCCCAAGGAGTGGGCCGGGCCCATCTGTATGCGGCCTTAAGCCCTCCTTGTACTGCAGTAGTTACCTCCCTTAGTGATCTTCGTCCAGTGTAAGCGGGTACCCGGTTAGCTGGGTACCGACAGAGACCTTCTCTGATGATGATGTAGAGGATGAGACCTATGTGGTTCAACCCAGACCCCATGGTAAGGGTCCAGCTCCTCCCAGCAGTGATGATGAGGAGGAGGAGGAGAGAGATGTTGAGGCAGAGGAGGAGAGAGATGCAGCACCCCCCCCCCGAGGCTGAGTATGCTAGGAAGATGTCTAGCCCAGCAGGCCACCTAACAAAAAAGCGGTAGATTACAAGAAAAAGGGGAAGCTCAGTGAGATCAGGGACAATGAGAGAAATGATTTCAGGAAAGAGCCCAAGAGCTCTTATGACTGGAGGTTTCACACCAGGTTTCAGGAGGATTACTATGAGTCAGTGATTCTATCTAAGGAACACCCAGTCACACTTGATCGTTGGGTTGATTGAAAATACATGAAGGACAAGAAAGACCCCATTTTTGATCAGATGATTGCAGCTTGTGGGAGGCAGAACATCCAGAAGATCATGAGCTTCAGGCATTCAGACCAGACCCTAATAGATAACAGGGTAAAGGGCATTCAGAGGCACCTCGGCATGCAGCCACCACCCTCACCTGACCGAGTGGTCGAGGATGAGCAAGAGACAGAGGTAGAGGAGGAGTTCCTAGTGGATCCCTTTGCAGGGTACTACACAGAGCAGGGTCAGACTAGCGGGGCATCAGTGCCTCCTCAGTTCAGCCAGCCTCCACAGTTTACTCAGGCACCTCAGGCACCTCCGGTTTCAGGATCCATGGATGCCATAGCTCAGTCGGCTACTCAGTCACTTTTTGGGATGAGTAATGCCTTCTCTGCTGGCTACTCAGGCCTCTCCACCACCTTGGCCTCCTCGAGCTTTTCAGGATCTCTACCTTTCTCCATGGGTCAGGGTGGAGCATTGTTTCAGAGCAGCAGCCAGTTCCAGTCAGGACCTCAGGGTGGCAGCTCTAGTGGAGGATGGGATCAGGGCACTCAGTGAGCCCTTGAGGTACTTTTCTCCTCTTCTTTTGACCTTTTTGGTGCTTAATGACAAATGGGGAGAAGTACATTAAAGCTTTGTGGCCCCTTTTTTAGTGTTTTCAGGAGGAGCTCAGTGAAAGGGGGAGAATGGAGCAAGCAGGCCTTGTGTAGAGTCAGCAGATCCTTGGAGCCGCTTGCAGCATGTTTTATCTTATCATCTTCCCTTTTCAGCTGTATCATGTGTCGGTTCATGTGTTGAACTCTTAGGGTCATGTATTGGACACATTTTCATATAATAATTTTAAAACCCTTTATTTCCCGTGTGATCTGTGTGAACTATATGTATATCTATGTCTAATTTATACTATTAGCTATGTGCTCGTCTTTGTGACTCTTTGTGGCTTTGTGGTTTTGGTTTGGTCTGGTGCAGACTGTCATCACCGGACTATCCGGTGAAGCCTGCCGGACTATCCGGTGCACCGGACTATCCGGTCATGTATACCGGACTATCCGGTGAGTGGGCAGTGGCTGCACAACCAAGCATCCCAGTTGTTTTCCTTTGTGTTTTCCCTCTTCCTATGTGGTTTTGGAATGCTGAGATATAGGGGGAGCTCTCCTGGCACGAAATATGTGCTTTTGGGCATATATGGCTAAAATTTCGAGTTTTTGTAACTCAAGCACATATTTAGGGGGAGCATACCAAATATCTAAGGATTCATGTATTTAATTTGACTATCTCTTGTAAGCTTTAATCGGGGTTGTCATCAATCACCAAAAAAGGGAGATTGTAAGTGCAACAAGGCTCCTTAGTGGTTTTGGTGTTTGAGTGATAATGCGATTAAAGGTCTAATCTCTTTGTGAGATGTTTTTGACAGGTTTCTATAGGTATATACTGTCAAATGTAATAAAATAAACAGAAATGTATTTGTCTATGAATAAGCATGAATCACTCATTTGTTGAGCAAGGCATTGCTCATTCACGAGTGCATACCATGACATTGCCTAAGTGCAGGACATCGCTAGTGTTGCATTATTAATGCAATTTGAGACACTTGGCTTTCATATTGAGAAAAGTGACTTTAAATTGTATCTCTTCCATTTGGACGTCACTACATTAATTAGATTTCTCATATATAACAAATGGCTGATCATGAAGACACTCTATTGCATATTAAAGCCAATAATGATCAAGACAAATTGAATAAATGGATAATGAGCAAATGTGCTCCATGTACCTATCGAAGAGGTTTTCTAAATTGAAGTCCAACTATTTCGCTCAAATAGGATTGGTCACAAAGGAAGAAGCTCGGCTTTGCTATCTCTCTCTGTGGATATATTTCAAGACGGCATTTTTCATCAAGACAAGACCCAAGTGGATTTCATCTAGATTTATATTTATCTTGAGCATAGGTATGCCGTACTATCAAGAGGGAAGCGAAGCTCGGAAGTCTCTAGTCAACATGTGCTCACAGCTAGTTCAGAGAGTGTCAAGCCAAAACACTCCTCGTGAGTTGTTCTTGTGCTGAGGGTGGGTTCACCGGATTGTCCGGTAAGCCTCATCGAACTATCCGGTGTCCTCCAAGGCTCTCAAATTATCTCCTCTCTTTCCATATTAGTGGGGAACATATAGTTATTGTAATAAAATTCGAATTCAAGAGACACAAACAGCCCCTTAAAGTATTTCGTGGGAATTCTGCCAAATCGTTCCGAGTCTATGTGCGAACTATTGTCTGAAGGCATTCAACTTTCTCATTTTGTTTCAACCCGATGCCTAATTTTGATAACTCTGAATCCTGAATAGGGTTCTATCAATGGATTCGTGGGCGAGCTAGGTCTGCATATGAATACATATGAAGTTCCAAGACTCAATAATTGACTTAAAAAAAGGGACTTTCATGTATTCTCGTATTTTTGTTTTGACATAGTATTTTTACTAGACAAATATGTGGTTCTCACATGTTCTCGTAACCACCGTGCATTTGCATGTACGGATAGTGCACGATAGCTATTGTACACTCTTAGATTTCTCGTAAGTAGCGCATTTGCACACATGTGTAAGACTTTTCGTAACAATTTTATGGTAAAGTTCTCGTATCAGTATAGTAAATCGATTCCTCAAAACAACTAAATGTCAAGTTGTGGTAATTCTACAAGCTATTTTTCATCTCAATCCTGAATATGGTTCTATCAATGGATTCGTGAGCCAGCTAGGTCTGCATATATATATACATACGAAGTTCCAAGACTCAATAATTGACTTAAAAAAGGACTTTCATGTATTCTCATAATTTTGGTTTGACATTGTATTTTTACTAGACAAATATATGGTTCTCACATGTTCTCGTAACCACTGTGCATTTGCATGTATGGATAGTGCACGATGGCTTTTGTACACTCTTAGGCTTCTCGTAAGCCTGTGATGCGCCTGCATTTGCACGCACGTGTAAGACTTCTCGTAACAATTTTATGTAAAGTCCTTGTACCAGTGTAGTAAATCGATTCCTCAAAACAACTAAATGTCAAGTTGTGGTAATTCTACGACCTATTTTTCATCTCAAGTTATTCATATTGCGTAACAATTTTATGGTAAAATGCTCATGTCAGTGTAGTAAATAGGTTCTTCAGAACTACTTAATATCAAGTTTTGGTAATTCTGCAACCTAAGAAATTCATATTATCGTAACTCTTTCATAGTAAGTTGGTCTTTATTACAGTAGTTTCTCAAAACATCGGAAAAAGTCTACATAACCCCCTCACCTTTGGAGGGAGGTCTGCTTCACCCCCCTCACCTTCAAAACCGGTTATTTAACCCCTTCACCTTGGCAAAACCGGACAAATCATCCCCTGGGGTGGTTTTGTGGGCGGTTTTGTTGACGTGGCGCTTCCAGAGCCCACATGTCAGTGCCACGTGTGCAAACCGCCGCGCCGCTCCCTCCTTTACTTTCTCTCCCACCGGCGCAACCCTCCCCCTCGCTCCGTGCCGCCGCTCCTGCTCTCCCCCTCCCCGCCGGCATCGCTCCCCTTCTTGCTCCCCACCGACGTCGCTCCCTCCTCGCTCTCCTACAGGCGCAGCTCCCGCTGCTCCCACCTCTCCTTTGCCTGCAGCCCTTATCCTCTCCCGGCCCACCGCAGGCCCCCCTCCTCCCCAACGCCTCCCCATCGTCTACCCGAGAGATGGGCCAGCGGGAGAGTGAGGAGGGAGCGGCGCCGATAGGGAGTGGTGCCGGCGGAGAGGGGACGAGCGGGAGCGGCAGCACAGAGCAATGGGGAGGGCTGCGCCAGTGGGAGACAGAGCAGAGGAGGGAGCTGTGGCGGAACCGCCCGACTTAATCTAATTTAAACACAAAACACGAGTTTGCGCCTAAACCAGATTAAGCCCGGTAGTCCGTCATGTCCTAAAAAGGCCCTGACTACGCCAAAACAGGATCAATATACACCAAGTGACCCCTAAGAGTCTTGGATTATTCCAATACAAGAAGTTCTAATAATAGACTTTAATAAAACAAAACAAATAGAACAAGAGTTTTTATAGATTACAAGACAAAAGTGTAAAAAGTTACAGCGGAAACAACATCTAAATGATGGAACCCTGTTATATTACATGAAATCTACATCGAGCCCACTGGTGTTGTTTCATTTTAGATGAATCTAAGAATAGTAAGGAGCTTGAGCATCTGGTTCCTTTATTTCTTCAACTTTAAGAGATATAAGGAAGCCGTCGGGAGAACACTTTGCTTCAATGCTTTCTTGCAGAAGAGAGATAAGCTAAAGACCTCATGCCTGAAAAGAGTCAAAGCCACAACCCTGAGTACTAATTACTCAGCAAGACTTATCCGACCACTGGGTATAAACCCGACTTTCTAACCTAAGGCTGATTTGGTTAGGTCAACTCACACTGCAGCCGCCTATAAGTAGATCCTTAGCTTTTAAGTGTCATCATTGTTTTAGTTTAACCTATTTATGCTATGTTATACCTATTCTATTATCAAGCAAGGCAAACGCTTTGCAAAATCATTCTTTAACAAAAAGTATTATTCTTCTTAACTACGATGTCGGTGATGATTCAGCTCTTACACCTGGTAAGCCAGCGATTCGAATCGATTTTATACTCCCGGGAATAAATACTCAAACACCAGTCATATGTGTGTACGACGACCCCACATATGACAACCCAATATCCTCGTTGCCAACAGTCTGAACTGCCCTCACCGAACCCGAGTGTACTCTGACACTCGCCTGTCTCCCACCATCCAGTTGGTATCACCACAGTTCAACCCTAGGTACAAAGGATGAGAGGCTTATCGGAGCCCGTGACGAGGACGACAAGTGAAAGAGGCGCGTTCGAAAGCCAAAAACATGGCCAAACATCGGACGGCCTTATACGACATAGACAGGATCAGGATCTCAATCATGTTCATTCATTGACCTTCTTTATCACTATTTCTCAAAAGCATAACTGATCCCGTCCACTGTCTCCAATTAAATAACTCAGGAAACTGTCTTGGATTCGTCTCAAAGTAACAAAGATTAAGATGTATTCTTTTCAAAGAAAGCGTAACCTATCATTGAGCTTAACTAAGCATCTAATCTATACGTATAGGATTTATTATGCTCGAATCAGGAATTCGATATGCTCTAGGGTTTCAAACAATTCCTAACTCTAATGCACACTCATAACTCATTAATTAAGACTCAAAATAAAAGGGTAAATGCAACGGGGCTTGCCTGGATTACTTCAAAGGTTGAGGCACAGAAAGTTAGTATCTTGATTAACAATGCTCCTCCTGGTACTATTGTCGTGTTGCGGAGCTTGGCTTTTGGACTTCTCATTGAACACTTTCATCGGCGATCTAATTGATTTATCGTATCTGCAAGATATGAATGATGCATAAGTATGAGGATGATCAACCTATATTAAGAAGAAGGATAAAAGTTTTTAAAAAGCAAAGGTGGGGTACCAGAATCATTGTCCAGGCCCTATCCTAGGCTTAAAGAACTTTTCTAAGTTTATAAGGTTTTAAAATAATTTCCTAATATTTTTAATAATTTTTAAAGCCAAAAATGAATTATTAAGAATTAAAAAGTGTTTCTAAATAATAAGTAATTATTTAATTATTTTTATGAAATATTTAGAAATAAAATACTTTAAGGGTTTTAAAACTAATTAACAAATAAAAGAAATAATATTTCTTTTTTTTAAAATCTAATTCTAAATTATAGTAATTGAAACATTATGTGGCAGGGGGTAGATTTGAACTCTTTGAAAAGTTTGAGGGGTAGATATGAACTTTTTCGTGGCGAACTGCTCATCTGGTCAGGCTGAAACGAACTTGGGCCGGGGAGAAATTTCGGCCCACGGGGCCTTTTCTTTTTCTTTCTTTTTCTCTCCTTTCTCGGCCTCTTGGCCCACGCGCGCAGAGGGGGTTGTTGGGCCGACCCATGTGGCCAGGGGAGGGGCAGGCAGGCTCACGAGGCTAGCGCCTCGGCCGACTGCCAGCTCCGTCGTGGCCGGTGTGCGGAGGCTCGTCGGAGCTCGCTGGAATGGGGGTTCTCGGCCTCCGTTCGCAAATTCAAGAGCACCGAAGGAAAGAGGATGGCGGTGCGAATCTATCCGGGTGGTTTTGGGTATGAGGAGAGGCATGGAGGTAGGGCGTCCACGGGTGCCAGCGGACATGGCCGCGGGAGCTCGCAATGAGCCTTGCTCGGTCGCGGAAGGTAGAAATTAGGAGAGGGTAATGATAAAGCTGGGCGGTGTAGTGCTCAGCGCCAAAGGAATCGAGCCGGAATAGACCCAGCGTGAGGAATCGCTACGGCGAGCGTGTCGGCGTGGTCACTGACGCCATGGGTGGCATTGAGCTCGAATCGAGCTTATGCCAGCCTAATCCTTGACTAGGTTTGGTAGAAAAGGAAGAGGGGGACGGGGAACGGAAGATTTTACCTTCCGGTGGTGAAGAAAGGCAACGAGGGCGGCGGGCGACGATGAAGTGGGACGGTGGATGGAAATGCGCTGGTGCGGGGAATGAGGAAGGGCGGAGCGGAATTGATGGCCGGCGGTGAGGGTTGCCGGTAGAATAGTGGTGCTCGGTAGGGCTTTAAATAGACAAAGGTGGCGGAGATGAGGACGAAATGGCGGCGGCGGTGAGCGGCGGCGGGAGCGAGAGCGAAGCTCGGCTTCGCCTCTGCCCGACCGGATGAGGAAGAAAGGGCGGGGGCACGCCTGTGGGCTTGGGCCTAGATGGCGCCCGGCCAAGTCGCCACGGCCGGCCCACGGTTTTGGCTAGGCCAAGCGCGCAGGGCGCGTGGCGCCCGCGGGCTAAGGAAGCCGGGGCTGGGCCGCGGTTTTGGGCCACCGGCTTGGCCCCTAGTTTTCTCTTTTTTTTTATTGTTCTTTTAAATACTAAATACTTTTGCAAATTTTTGCCCTTTATGCAATCAAAATTATTCAAAGGTCCAAATACAAAAATGGAAGGGTGTATTTCATACTATTACCTTGCACTTTTGTCCTTGGATAAAAATAGATTTTGAAAGGATCTAAATTCACATTTAATTAGAAATATATTAAATCGTAAAATTCTAAAAATGCATATGATGACATGCTTAAATGTACTTAAAATTTGGGGTATCACAGGAGCGGCGCTACGGTTTGCACGCGCGGCGCTGACGGGTGGGCTCTGGAAGCGCCACGTCAGTAAAACTGCCCACAAAATCACCCTAGGGGGTGATTTGTCCGGTTTTGCAAAGGTGAGGGGGTAAATAACCGGTTTTGAAGGTGATGGGGTGAAGTAGACCACCCTCCAAAGATGAGGGGTTATGTAGACTTTTTCTCAGCAAAACTACCCTCCAAAACTGCCCGGGGGTGATTTGTCCGGTTTTGGAAAGGTGAGTGGATTAAATTACCGGTTTTGAAGGTGATGAGATGAAGTAGACCACCCTCCAAAGGTGGAGGGTTATGTAGACTTTTTTCTCAAAACATCTATGTGCAAAAAAAGTGATAAACCCTCTCATCGCTTGGGCAATTCTAATTATTGCAAATATGTCATGGTAAGTTCTTGTTATTATAGGAATAGGTGCGTGCATCAGGTTGACGAATTATGGTAGTAACTTTTTAATCTTGCAACACATATGCTACATGCATGTGTACAGTAAGCTGAGTTCAGGTATTCTGGTAACCAAGTTCACAACGCCACATGAAATTTATCCCTAAATCAGCGTGAACCAGTACAGATGAAACAATTACGTTTCATTTCCTATAATCAATGTGCCTACTCACGGCTGCAACGGCTCGTCCCTGACAGCCTGGTTCCGTGGAGGTCGGAGACCCACGGCAACCTGGTTCGGCCAGCGCTGCGTCAGATGGCTTGGATGCAGAATAAGGTATTCTCCAGCTAGCTGCAGAATATACCTACGCTTTAATCTGTTCTATCTTCTACATGTGTATAAATATTTGTTCTATGAGCTATATATTTAGTTCAAGGTTTATATATCTTTGTTCATCAATGTATATCCATTGTTCGATGCCATCAACTTAGAATATTTTCTCATGAAGCTAGAAAAATGTTCTCATGGGTTTGGAACAACATATTTTCTCATGAAGCTAGAAAAATGTTCTCATGTCTAGGATGCTATCCGGCTCAATGAAAAACTGCGAACAAAAACCTCCTGATGAGGGTACACTAATATGGTGTGATATTTGATAAAGTATTATCCTTTGATTTCTTCACTTCATTTTTATTTTCTCCCTTTAATTTAACCACATCAACGGTGTGCTCTGGAACTCTTTTAATTTTCTCTTTTATTTTCACTTATTTTTTCTTTAACTCATAATCCCTCACTTCTATAGGTCTTCATTTACTGTTGTGTTAATCAGTGTTAGTCTAAACACTAAACGGTAAATAGTCGGTCACCTACTGTTTAGCCATTATTCGGTGCTAAACGGCTGTCGGTACCAGCTAACCGGGTATCCGCTTACACTAGACAAAGATCACCAAGGAGGGCCTAGACCGCGTACAGGCGGGCCCGGCCTACTCCTTATAAAAGCTGGGCCGCGCACCCGGCCCACAGGGGAGGCCCCGGACCTCCTTCAGCGAGCTCCGAGCCCCCCCGACCACGCGAGGAGTCCCTCAAGGGAAGGTGAGATCCGGACCTCTCGGAGGTCCGGAGCCAGCGCCTTCGGTGGTCCGGGGCCGCCACGTGCCCACAGGGCACGGGGAGGTCTTGCGCTGCCACGTGCCCACAGGGCGCGAGGCGGAGCCTTCAGACAGGGGCCTCGCCCACCTACTGCATTTATTGCGGGCAGGTAGGCGTGCTCGATGCCGCTGACACCGCCGCTGTCAGGCGGGCACGCCCCGATGCCGCTGACACCGCCGCTGTCAGACGGGCGTGCCCCCGTTGCCCGCCGACGCCGCCGCTGTCAGGCGGGCGCGCGCCCGTAGCACGCTGACACCGCCGCTGTCAGACGGGCGTGCCCCCATCGCCACTGGCACCGCCGCTGGCAGGCGGCGGCGGCGAAGCAAAGGGGCACGCCTTACCGAGGCGCGACGGCGATAGCAGGGCACTACAGTTGATTTCCCCGGCTACACTGGGGTCTATATTGAATAAACAAGTACGCTGTACTCATCATGAGCCGCGCCACGCGCGGCGGCCGCGCTCAGCCTAATACTAGGTAGCGGCGCTACAACGCTACTACGAGCGCCCTGTCCTGTCACGCGTGCGCGTCGCCTGCCCCTCGGCCTCTGAAGCCTCTTAGCGGGTTTAGCAGCCGATGGGACAGGACGGCGTAAGGCAGGACGGCGCGGCGCCGTATCTAGACGACAGGACGACATGGCGGATCTCCAGGCCATACCAGGTCGCGTCGGTGGTACAGGCGCAAAGCATGGGAGCGTTGGACATCAGGCACAAGATAGAGCTGTAGCACAGAGGAAATGGGCCGGGACCACCTGTCGGGGCCCGGCCACCATGTACATGCCCCCCTTGGGCTATAAAAGGGGAGGCATACGCAACACAAAAGGACCCTCCACAGTCTCCTCAGACCAGACAGACTCAACCCACAAAGCACGAGCACACAATCCTCACTGTCTTCCCCTACAGACAGGAATACAAGAACACACCCACAGTGGACGTAGGGTATTACGCTCCGGCGGCCCGAACCACTCTAAATCCTCTCGTCACCATCGTGCCACCACCGACCTAGCTAACAACGATCGCTCCCCCTAACTACTCTTAGTACTTAGGATCTCGGCCGGGTGCATTCCGCCACCTGACCAGGAGCACGCCCGCTCCGACAACGGCCGTTTAAACGGTGTAAATGGCCAATTAAACGTAAACGGTCTGCTACTGTTTAGCATTTAAACGGGCTAAACGACCGTTTAGACGAACAATTGTGTTAATATATTTTGTTTTGTGTTTTTAAATGATTTGGTTGATCGATTATGGGTGGGGTAACTATGTGTCTTGAGTTGGTCTCCTTTAGAGTTTTTTATTGCCTCATTTAAAGAAGTTATTGCGAGGATTTGGCATGTACTTTCCTTTGTTTCTAAGCGTAAGGTAGGAATGGGCCTCTCTTATTATTTCTCATGATGGTCAACATCCCAAGGAATAAGAAAAACTTTGAAAGAAGAAGATAAATTACACAGATATAACATGAATTATCACAATACATACTTGTTTGAGATTACCTGTTCTAGACATGTTTGGAAGCATTGTATTCTTATGGCAATACCATAGTTAGCTCAAGATCTCATACAAAGCATTTGATGATACGAAGAACAGAAAACCTTGGAGCTTTTGGAAATAAAGTTGCTTAATCAAATAAAGTAGCTCAAGATCCAGACTAAGCGGGCGATCGAGCCGGGCTACATTAGGGAATTCCCAAGACAAAGCGGTATGGATTGTCCAACTTAGGTTGGACCTCGTCACTGACGCGCGAGAGAAATTAAGAGGCGAGACCATTTGTTTCGTCTCCAAGCAGTCAAGCACTGTGTTCAACCGTACCAAACAGTGAAATGTAGGATTTTGAATCATACAAAATGATATATTCCTCCGTCTATCATTCATTCCTTATTCCAAAAGAGGCCCGATTTAAATTTATTATTACTAATCAGTACAATACATGGTTTGCAATAATAAATCCGCATGATGAAATGTATAATGGAGATATTTTTAATTACGTGGGTATAATTTATTCGAGGGGCCCCCGTAGGAGAAGGCTCCATTAGCAATGGGGGTGATGTCATAGAGGTTGGGATCGGTGACAAGGCGGGGCAGCTGGCGTGTGACGAGCGA
Organism: Paspalum vaginatum; assembly: GCA_030272315.1. Taxonomy (NCBI): domain Eukaryota; kingdom Viridiplantae; phylum Streptophyta; class Magnoliopsida; order Poales; family Poaceae; genus Paspalum; species Paspalum vaginatum. Next base: position 4,654,919 of record CM059021.1, on the reverse strand, counting down.
GGCCTGGCCGCTGCTGTCGACGAGCTGGACGTTGGTAAACGATGCGGCGGCGGCAGAGGGCGGCAGGAAGCCGCTACGCATGGGCACCTGATTCTGCTGCCCAACAACGATGCCGCCAAATTGCATGTCCGTTGCTTTATCGGCTAAGCCCGTAAAGATAGACTTGGGAAAACGGCCGATGAGTTCATCAGCGTCTCTGTTCAGCCCGTAGTACAGCAGCCAATCACCACCTGATGCGCTGTCCTGCAGGACATGGATAGTATATACAGCGTATCATTCATCGATCCGAGAGAGCATATTGCATATATAATTGATTAATTGCGTGCCTGGTTAGTTATATATTACTAGTATAGGTGCACGTGGTACACACGTGGTGAGTCTGTCGAGAGAAAGGAAAAAACTGACTGACAAGCAATAATCAAACAAGGAGAAAAAATAAAGAATTAAAAGAAAGAAAACCCGTTTAATTAGTGTACTTTCTTTTTTCATTAATTTAAGGACAACGAATGTGCTTGGTGGGTATGAGCAAACTACGAAGTGAGAAAATAGGTGGAAACATACAATTTCCTTGTATCATTTTTTTTACACTTTTCAATTCCTTGCAAGATGTAAGGTGGGGCCAATATAAAAGGTACAAAGTTTTTTATTGAATGAAAGATGGTATTAGAAAAACTCGTTTTTATTGATAGATAGATATCCATATGAGATATATCAATATATATGCTACTATCTCTATTTAACTGTAATTAATAATGGGCGTCAGCTAATTACTATATAAGATTGATATATATATATATATATATATATATATATATATATATATATATATATATATATATATATATATATATATATATATATATATATATATATATATATATATAGGAGCGAGTATGTACCTTGAGTAACTTGAGGGACAACTTTTGCTTGACACCGTTGGGTAGCTGAGTGACTGTGTCGATGATGCCTCCAGGAACTATGCTTGCGCCACCTTTTGGTTAAAACCCAGGGCACTTGGTATTGTAGCAGCCTGTCGTTTTAGTGCCATCTCTCTAAGAAATTAAACCAATTATAATTAAGCAGTTTTGAGTAACAAGAAGAACAAGACGTTAATAATATCATTATGAACAATTATTATGCATATCAATAGTTGTGGTTCTCACCGTCCATACAGTATAAAAGTGAGTCTTTGAATCACCGTATAGATATGGCGACACCTAGGACACAGAAACAAACAGGCACACGCATCAGTCTATTTATATATACGTGCACATATAAATAAATAATTAACACACAGAATTGAACCATGCATGCATGTATATAAATTCCGTACGTGCCAACCGATCTGCATGTAGTTTAAACTGGAGAGTGTGTTATCTCCAGCATTGATAACCCAAAAGTTGGCCTGGCTCGATTGCTGAGGACTCAGCGACGAACCGTAGGTTCTGTTTCTTGCACTGCATATATATATATATATATATATATATATATATATATATATATATATATATATATATATATATATATATATATTTATTTATTAGATAGGACGATAGATATATGATTAATATAACGATACTAGTATATAAACAATTTTTTAAGTACAAAAGGAATGCTCCCGTCTACGATCCCTGATGACGTACGTACATAGGTTACTGGTGGACCCCTGTCGTCTTGTCCAGTCCAGCCGGTCAAGTTGATGGCCGACGACATACGTAACACGACATTTTCTGCCTCTGCCGCCCTTGCCATACGTTGATCAGGAGAATAAACCTGCATATGCATACATTATCCGATATATATAAATAAATAAATAATAAAGCGGGCCAGGAAGATGGAGCACGCATTATAATATACGGAGTGTATTAGAGAGAAATGGTGACTAAATGGTGCCTACTGCTGCTAGGAAATTAAAACTATACCACGTACTTGGTGGCTTGTTTGGTTCAAGAACCAGCGGCCAGCGCAGAATCCTGTGGGGGCATAAAAAATCAGAATAAATGAGCAAATAGCCACAAGAAGAAGCACAGTCCTCTCCATCTCAACCATATATCGCTCGATGCCTTTGTCTGTTAATTATATATATAGAGAGAGAGAGACTGGGCAAGTCAAGCTCATATATATACATATATCGCTAGTGGTATACTGTATATTGGAAGGCCAAAAGACAATAACTGCGTAGAAACTGAATTTAATGCTGAATGTACTATGGTATATATTAATTCCAATTAACTTCTCAAAAACATTATAGATGATCGAATCCCATGCTCTTAAATCTTGCATTACTATTTTCCAATTAATACATGCACCACCTTTATATATCATTATACCTCGTATATTATTGTGTACCCTTTTTAGCGAATCGAAAGACATATTATGACGGTGTATATAATTAGGCAAGCAGGAGTATCAATGGATTCTATTAAATATATACTTATTAATTTCTCGAAAACACAAATGGTTGATCAATCCCATGCACGTAAATTTGAAGTAATTAAGATTTTCCAATCAAATCCACTCGGTGGTACTCCCTCCGTATTTAAATATAAGTCGCGGTTGATTTTTTTTCAAAACTTTGACACTTCGTCTTATTCAAAAAATTTGTGTAACCCTATAAAAAAATTAGTCATGCTTCAACTATCTACAATGATAAAACATATCACAACAAAATAAATGATAAATTATAGATTTTTTTAAATAAGACGAAGGGTCAAAGTTTTGAGAAAAAAAATTTAATGCGACTTATATTTAAATACGAAAGGAGTATAAGGTGATCATTCCTCCGATCCTACTTTTGATTCTCCATGGGGGCATCGTGCATGCATGTTATGTTAGGTGCACTTAATTTCAGGAGAGTCACCGGATCACACCATGCATTGGATGCGGATGCTTTTTTAACCAATTACTCCACATTGTTCCCCCGATTGATATTACACAGATTCCACGTGTAGAAGTACTTATATGGGATTGTACAACAACACCACATTCCTCCTACGTGTGCATACATGGGACGAACACGACGCTTTTATTTAACTAGTAAAAATGCATGCACGTACATTTTAAGGACAAAATATATTATTATTTTTAAAATTTATTATATGTTAAATTTTCATGTTTGGGAAAATAATTTTTTTTGTTTTATCAATTATTTTGAATACATTTAGAGTCAATAATTAAGTTTTCAAATTTTAAATTTAATTTGTATTGGTTTAATTAAAGTTGAGTCATTCATGAATTTAATTATAATTTAAATTATGCAATTTAAATCAAATGCTTCGTTGTATAGCATCATCGGCAAACGAATTCACCCCAAACAAATAAATAAACTAAACACAAACTTAAATTTTTAATCCAAACTCATGAACAAATATAAATTCAAATTGCACTAAAAAATTAGAACTGTTTTTGAACTACGCAAAACTAAAAGTCTAAAATTCATTAAGGCTCATAAACCTAAAATAATTTAATGAGGAATAAACTCAACTCCAACAGATAAAAAACCGATGAGAATAATAATTCTCGGCTTACTTAATCTAAAATCATGTTCAATGTACTAAACAAATGAAAAAGAAATGAAGTTTTGGAAAATAGATTAAATAGAAGATTTAATTTGACCTGTAAATAATAGCTTGCCCCCAGAAGCCCAAGTAACGACTGATCTAGCCTAGTAGACTGCTAATCGTATATGATGTGTGCTGTCGGATGACATCAGGTGCCCAAGATTCGACTGCCACCTCATATAGGAAAGTCGTGAGGGCCCAAGCAAACCCTAAGCTCAAAAACCCTTGCGCTCATCCCCTTCCACTTCCGCGCTCAAGCGTCTTTTTTCACTTTGTGGTAGCACACATCCTCTTTCATCTTGCCAACAGGCATTAGTTGTGTCAACATGGGCTCGACGAGTGTGGTTGTCAGTGTTTCCTCATTTTCTTCATCTATGTGGTGCAAAAAATGAACCATTAGACCAAGTCTATGATACTCCGTATCCTAACCAGCCCTTAAGTGCATTATTAAGCATGTCATCATGTGCATCATACTAAAATTTTGGAATTCAAAATTTAAGTTTCTCGTAACCAAATTTGAATGCAAATTCTTTCAACAATTTAATTTTCCCAAGGGCAAAAATGCAAAAGTCAGTTTAAATTATGTCTTTTCTCTTTTGCTTTTGGACCTGGGTGAAATTTTATTGTTTTGGGGGTTTAAATTAGAAAGGTAAAAAGTAAAAAAAAAAAGAAAGGAAGATCGAGGACGGCAGCCCAGCCACGCGCTAACCCAACCGAGGCGATGGGCTGCGCTGGCCGCGCGCCTGCTCGCCTCCGGGGCGGCCCAATGCACAGCGGCGCTGACAGGCGGGCCCCACCCCGGGGCTTCTTCCTCATCCAGGGGAATGAACCCCTCACTCGTCCCCGCGCCGTCATGCTTCCACCGCTGCCTTGCCGAGCCACCACCGCCGCCCTGCCTCGCCTTGACACCGTCGGAGCTCCACTCCACCATCCACATCCCCTTCCTCGACTCGCCACCCTAGTTCCGTCCTCGCGCCGTCTCCGCGCCGTTCGTCGCCTCTTCTCGTCATCGGAGGGTGAGACTCCATATCCCTCGCCACCCTCTTCCTCCTCCTTATCCTCGTCGAGGATTGGAGCCGGGGCCGAGCTCAATCGAGCTCCTTGCCCATCAATGGCGCCAGCGGCCATGACCACCGCGTCGTCTCTGTTCCACACGCGCACGACCCCTTCCTGGGCTCCCTGTCACATGCACTCAGTGCGGAACTCTGGCGCTTACTCCGCGTGGGTGACCTCCGGCACCGGCACGGCCTAGCACCGCCGGGAAAGGCACTCGCCGCCGCGCGCACGACGCGCGCGCAATGTGACCGCCGCGAGCAGAGGGAGAAGTGTAAGCATCTAGGCCCCTAGGTGAGTTTTGGATTGAAGAATAAGATTAATTTGTTGTCTAATGAGCTATTGAGTGTAGGTATTAAAATGAATTATAATTGTTGCTCATTGGTGATTGCTAAGTGGCCCCTTAATTCAAGTTATATTCTTTGAAGGCGGGCAATGTTTTTATCCATATCTTGAATGCTAAGGACTCTTCTAGAGTCAAGGATCAAAGGAGATGAAGGATCCTTGCGTAGTTAGGGTTTATAGCTTTATAGTGTCTGTGCACTATCAAGGGGGTCAATGGTTGGTAGCTTGATTACGAAATTTGCCGAGCTTTGGATGCACACACAAGGCAAAAGACTTCATATCAGCAGAGGTGCAAGCTATAGATACTCAAGGTCCAAAGACATCGAAGATTGAATCAATGCCTCAACTAAAGATCAAAATCAGCAAAAACTGCATAAACCGTATGGTACGGTCGTGCATTTTCAATAGAGCGTACCATCTTCAAGAAACTTGGTCCGGTGCAAATGCCATGCAAATCAGGCAAACAGGATGGTACGGTTTAGTGGTTATGTACTAATCCACGGACCAAGAAACTCAGGCCTAAGTATTTGGAAAGCTGGGAAAATTACATAGACCGGAAGGTATGGTTTGAAGGACCGGACAAAGACCGTACCAAATAATCTGAAGATATGCTCATGAGAGGATTGCTTGTGTGGTATGCGGGCTTTGAGTGCTTGGAGAGACATGAACGAATCGCTTTTAACCTCCCTACTCCCATTTAGAAGCAATATAATTTTATAGTTTCAATTATCATAGTATTTAAAGATACTATGATGTTTTGATAAAAAGATGTTTTATTGATCTTGAAAAAACTCTGTTTTAATACCTGAGTATTAACGATACCATATCATTTTTGGAGTGTTATAAACTACACTCCATACCAAAGTTTTCTCATCCAAGTGAATAAGAGACCAGTAAGGCTATGGTATTGAAACAAGTTCTATAACACTATGGTATGAGATATTTTACAGCGGTTGGAATGGAACCCACCGATACCACACGGTACCAAACGGTACAACTATTTTTTTCAAATTTTAAAGACATTTATGCTCTTTGTGGAATTAAAAATAAAAAATATGGGTACCGGTCCCACTATGTTTGGTACCGAACCCTACTATTTGGTACCGTCGGGTACCGGTACCATGGTACCGTCTATTTTTAAGTCATTAGATCTCTTCTGAAGGACGGCTACTATTTTTTCCAACCATCATGAAAATTATACTATGGTATTATTACGGAGGAAAAATACTTTGATCACGTCATGATCAATATGAATTATAGTATTTTAAAACTACGGTATTAAAAAACTTTGTTCTCAAACAGGCGACCGTGGATGTGAAATGGACCCTGGGCCACGGAATTTGCATTATTAGCAACGAACGGGTGAACAAACACGCGCGGTCAATCAATTTGCATGCCTTGACGCAGATGAATATCATATGTCACCACTCACGACTCACGTGTTAACATCGCCGGTAATTCGTGCGGCGCAATTTGTTAGAAAACAAGCATGCACAATCACAGACGATACCGAAAACACGATATTTGTTAACGAGGTTCAGTCAAAGTCTACATCTCTGAGGCATGACTATGGACACTCTTCCCCATTATCAGATAGCTATGCCGTCATCTGGGTACACAGCGGCAACGCCGCATCTTCAAACCAAGCCATCTAGTCGTCCTACGGTTACATAGGGTCGCTTTCGTATTTATGGCTCTCTCTAAATAGAGTTTGACTGAGACTCTATTTAGATCCCTATTACAACTCAAATCCCGTCGTAACCAAAACGTACACATATTCGACACAAACTCTACCGCAAGTCCACAATTAACCTGTGCTCTCTTCCGCGTTTCTTTTCCTATGGAGTACGGACGCCCGCTGGATCGGTAGCAGGAAAGAGTTTTAAAAATTCGAAATACTCCAGTTCTAAACATACCCATTTCAGGCAAGTTAGCATATTGGAGAAATGGTGTCATTGTCCTCCATTATTAATCCTTTATTTTCTTTTTAATGGCTCGTTGATCGGTGGTGTCAAACTGTCAATTGGATTGCACAAGCTCATTTAATTGTTTTTTTCTTTAGGAAGAATGATGCGTACGTGAACTGACTAACCCAAACTAACCTTGCAGAGAGTTAATATGGCATGCCTTGTTTCGAAATTGAAAAGCTTGGAATCAACTTGTTTTAGGACAAATATCTGGCCACAAATTGATCTTTTGAAATGGAGGGAGTACAAGTTTTTCTGACTTTGGCCATCACAGTCCAAAATGTCTGAAGCTCAATTGGTCACGCATCCTATATATAGTCTCTCTATCTCACAAAGATCGAATTTCTATCATTCAAATTTTATCCTGCAAAGAATGCTTTTGTACCTTTTTGACCATATAGATTCCTTTGCATTTCACATTAATTTAATTCTTAAAGCTTTTTCCTTTATCAAGGTTCACATTTCACTTTTTTCACTTTTCCAAGGTTTACTTTAACTTTGCAAGGTGTATTACGTGCGCATTGTAATTGCTTTTTTTTTCCCCTAAGGTTTGGTTTCTAATATTTATTAACCTTTCAAACTGCAGGCATTCAGGTCATTTCCGTAATATTAATCTATCTATAGTTTTACAAAATATAACATTATAATTTATATAAGCACACACTTTTTGTTGGACTGATGGAGTACTAGACACGAGTCAACAAATAATGTAGTACTCCTAGTCTAGCAATGCATTGTGCCTAGCGCATGGCCACTAAGTTACATCCGTTTTTCTTTCATGCTGGAGCTAGCAAAAAAACACAAGATCACTCATAAACACAAGGCCACTCCGTTTAAAAAAAGCTCATGCACCGGTTCGGATCCATCGTAAGTTCGGTTTGGTTCAACCTTTAGCCAGTTTCATAGGCCACTCATTAGGTGTTCAATAGATCCATTATGCTTGATAAATACTTTAATTTTATTAGTACTGCGTTATCACTATGATTAAAACAGATTTTTTTTCTCCAACTCATAAATGAAATATACCATTGTTATAATACTCATTCCATGCAAAACATATTGTGCGCATGTATTTTTAAAATATCAATATTTTTTAAATAGTTGACTAAAAATTTAGTTAAAATGTATTTTTTTTAGTGTAAGCTTGTTATACAGTTGGATTTGTGTTCAAAAGTACTTTAATATTATGATAGTTTTGTGTTTGTTGATGATACATTTTGAATAAGGTTAAAGTTTTGTTTTAAAATGCTGTCAAAAATTATATGCCATATTTTTTATCAAGCCTACATATATATGTTCTTTATCAAGCTTAAGTTGTGACGTAATATTTCTTACTACCACCTACAAAGAGTGTTATTCAAGCTTATGGACCACATAATTGGGGCTCATCTCATTAAATCCCACAAGCTCATCATCTTCTCATTGGGTCAATGGTCATTAGAAAAGGCAACCATACTCCATCTGACCCAAATTATAGTTCAGTTTGGCTTTATCATAAGTTAGAAAAACACCAACATTTATGACATTAGATTAGTTCTATTTATGTCCAGCATGAAATATGTCTTGATATATTGTGCATTCCCTTGGTTGTATAGATGTTAAAATATTTCTATAAAACCATGATGAAATTTAGAAAATTTTGATACAGGATAAAGGTAATGTGAAACTATAATTCGGAATGGATGGAGTCAGGGGCGGATCTAGAGAGAGGTAGAAGGAAGAAAAAGAGAAAATAGAGGAAGAAGAAGAGAGCCCTCCTACCTCTCCATCCTGCCTTTGTGCCACTGGATGGAGTTTGTAATAATGACACTCAATGTCGTTTCACCTCTTAGCTAATCTATTTGAATTGTATGCATTGACACTTTTTGTGAGATGGAGTTAGTACAATAAATAATAATTTTGACAAATCACTATTAAGAATACTATCCCTGACGCCTCACGCGTGAGGGTAAAATTTTAGAATAAGGAATTTGTGCGGACGTAACAACAACAGGCAGAGATAAACGCTCCATTGTGGGCCCTCGATACGAAACTAGCATTGTTGGGCCGAGTGGAACGTCGAGGTCCTGTCTTATTCTTCTTTTCTTTTTCTTTTTTTTATTTACGAGGGCCCTGTCTTCTCTGTAGCATGCTCTTGACTCCCTCAAAATTAAAAAAAAAAAGAATGTAGCATGCCCTTGATCAGCATCAGACGATTGAGATTTGAGCAGCCGTAACACAATTGCGAGCACAGTTCATCGTAACATAGGGTCATGCCGCATGCATCTTGGGGAAATCATAGAATGGAGTGTCGAGGGAGCATTCGTCATTCTACCTGTACCTGGTGTTCCTGACCAAAACCAGCCTAGCCGGTATGCCCGATCCGTCTTAGGCCATGATTCAGCATCATTTCCTCAACTGAGCTAGTGGATTTTTTTTTTCTGAAAGGCCTACACTAATAAGAAGGCACCGAGAATACAACCGCCTTGACTAGGCGGGATAGGGGAGCACGAAAAATTCCCAAACAGCAGAAACAAAAAAACCACAGCTGACTACTCCCGGTACCGGTTCAACTATAGAAGCCAAGTGCTTCGCACCCGCCAAACACCGAAGCCTAGCTTCCTCCTTAATCTCCAAGATTAGCACATCCAAAGTCAGCTTACATCTGCCTCCAAGCTGATCGGGCTCAAGCTCTGGCACCAAATCTTGCAAGCTTCCGGACAGCCAGAGAACAAATGCAGAACAAATGCACACCGGTCAGAAATATGAAATGGGCCATTGTCTGGAGAGCGGGCTATCAGCTTAATGAAAACATTAGTTTGTCATAAATATATACATATGTAGGGCATACATCTAGGGAAATCAAGCCACTAACTAATACTCCTATGCAGATTAGAATAGGACATCTTAGGCCTTGTTTGGTAGGAAGCTGCTCCAAGGGAGTCGAAGGAGATTGAGGGGGGATCAGATCCCTTATAAGCCAGAATCCCCTCAATTAACCAAACAAGGGGGGATCAAGTCACTAAATAACACACCTAGGCAGATTAGAATAGGACACAGGGACGACTGCCAACAAAACACATCTATCCATCCATTCAGTCAATCAGACGTTCCTTCCACGCGCAGCCCTCAGAAGTTCAGTCAACACCATGGGGCAGCTCTCCACCAGATTCCTGTAACCGTCCGTGGCCAAGACGGCATCAAGAGTTTCAGGGGACCTGGCAATGAACTCGACACACTTGGCCTTGAGAAGGGCGCAGTTGTGCTGCTCAGCTAGAGCCAGAGTGGTTGCCGCCGTGTCGATGTCGATGCCACCAGAGAGCTTGCGTTCGCAGATCAGCTTGAGCCTGTCCAGCCCGTACCTGTTAAAATTGCAGGGAGTCAAATTTGGTAGAGGCATGGTGTTATTGTGTAATCCTCGTAATTTTATTGATGAAACACAGATCGTAATTTTGCTGAAATGCATGATAGTACTATCTTCTGACGAAGGAAGAATATATACCTGTCAGCAGCCACAAGTAGGTGCTGCGCCATAGTCGCCGCTGCCTCAGGGTCCTCATCATCAAGCTCCGGAGCGGTGTCGGTGTAGATGAAGTGGAGCATGGCCTTGAAGACGGCAGCCTCCATGTCCTGGACATTGACACACTGGGAGCTCCTCTCGTTCATGTGACCGAAGAACTCGGCCATGAAGACAGGAGACCTTGCGGCAAGAATGGCTTTGTGCGCAACAAAACGCTAGCCAGAGTCGAGCGCAAATGTGACGTCTCCTCCCCTCTGACACTGCAAGAGCTCGCCGAGGTGCCGCTGCAAATCAATTGGCGGTGGTGGCAGCGGAGCCTCCGTATTGCTAGCTGCTGGGTCAGGGACGACTACTACATCAAGCAGCTCTTTGAGCACCGTGATGGTGCATTGCACCGTCAGTGAATCATTCACGAGATAACCAGAAGATGGCACATCACATCTTCTCACGAGCAGAACAACAGACGACAATTGTCGGCGACTCTGAAATACACGGGACATGCCCGTCTCTGCAGACGGATCAAGATGCCGGCTTGGATCTACAAGCCGGCAGCTTAGATTCACAGTCAAATGGGTCCTCTGGGGCTCACTGAGAAGCATGAGCTGTAGAGCTACCCATGGCACGCGGCCGTGGCTTTCGTAATGCGTGTATCCAGTAAAAAAACGAACCTCCCACTCGTGGCCATCAACGTTCCATCTGGATTTGATATTGTAGGAGGAATCCATCGCAGCGGTGGCGCAATAGCCGTCGAACTTGAGGAGCTGCACCGGTTGCCATCGGGGCATCCATAGTGGTTGAATCAAATAGCTAGATGATGTGAAGTTGAGAGAAAAATTAAAATAGTAATTTATTCTAATATAAGTATTTGGTTCTACATGTAATACTCTCAGTTTTTGACATACGTGAAATCTTTTGTCTATTAGCTCGTCACTAGCTATTTTTCCTTGTCTATTAACTCGTCATTAGCTATTTTTCCTCACTTTTTCAGTACACATAGAAAAGAAGGTGTGTCTAGCTAGTGAAGTAACTAGCCAGTGAAAAATCCCTCAGTAAATGCTGCCAACAGCTCACTACCTTTTTTTTTTAACCGCAAACAATAGGAGAGAAAATCTCAAGTTGAAAAGAAAACACTTTCTCATAAGATCATTTAAAGAAGTCTATTACGGTATCTGCTAGCACTTTCGTTTTAAAATAGTTTAGTATGACTTGCGTTTTCATATGTTTTAATATTATTTTGGTTAAGACAAGAGATTAAAGTATTGAAAAAAAAATCAACGCATGAAATAAAAAAGTATAGGAGATTATTTTTGAATGTTTATAGCATCCTTACACTAAACATATTTGGATTTAATTGGATTTTAGTCAAATATCTAAAAGATGCTTATTCAAAGACATGTATATATGCCTTATGTGTCTGAAGGATTTATAAATGCACTCTACGTGTGCCCCCATTATTGTAGGCATTCACATAATTAGATGTTTTTATTTGTTGTGCTAATAAATGTAAAAGAAAACAATTTTCATTTGATGCACATTAGTAACCGCGCTCATATAAGGAATTGGGCTCTAACTTTAGAAGAGAAGGGGAGAGTGTAAACTACTCCCTCCATTCTTTTTTATGTGTCGTATTTTAGTTAAAAATAAATTAGCGAACAACAAATATTCGATAATGGATGTAATATATCACTACTCGTGCACTGAATACCTGCGGTTAACAGTTTCCACAAAAAAAAATCTAAAACGAGACATAACTTGGGGCACAACGATTTAAGAAGGGGGAATTCAAATGTATGCAATAGTTTCCACGACGTACTAGATCATAATACTCCTTTTGCCATAATATATAGGCAGATATTAAAATATTGGACTATACTGCAGGTCCAATCGTTCCACACTTGCACCTCAATTGTCCTTCCTTCCACACGCAGCCTTGAGAAGTTCATTGAGCACCAAGGGCCCGCTCACCACGAGATGCTTGTACCCCTCAGTCGCCATGACCGCATCTAGAGTCTCCGGCGACCCAGTGATGAACTCGACACACTTGTCCTTGAGCAGCGAGCACCCGTGCTGCTCGGCGAGCGCCAGCGTCGTCGCGGCGGTGTCGATGTCGACGCCATCGCAGAGCTTGCCCTCGCACACCAGCTTGAGCCTCTCCAGCCCGTACCTGTCAGCGGCCGCGAGCAGGTGCTGCGCCATAGCCGCCGGCTCCGCCTCGTCCTCCAGCTCCGGCGCCGTGTCGGTGTAGATGAAGTGAAGCATGGCTCTAAACACGGCGGGCTCCATGTCCACGATCTCCACGGACCCGGAGCTCCCCTCAGCCATGCCGCCGAAGAACTCGGCCATGAAGACCGGGGAGCGCGCGGCGAGCACCAGCTTGTGCGCGTCGAAGGACTCGCCGGCGACGGTGAACGTGACGTCCGCGCCCTTCTGGCTCCGCAGGAGCTCGCCGAGGTGCTGGTGCAGGTCGGACGGCGGGATGGCGGCCGCCTCCTTCTTCTTGGCTGGGATGGTGATGCGCTTCAGCTCCTTGAGCACGGTGATGCTGCACTCGACGGTGAGAGAATCGTCGGCGAGGAGGTAATCCGATACCAGCGCGTCACTGAGCTTGATGACCAGCATGAGCTGGGTGTCCCCGGGTCCGGGATGCGTGAATTCCCTCCACACGGTCTTTGTCTTCCCTTCACGTGGTTCGAGGCGCCCAGTGGGATCGACAAGCCGGCATCGTATCTCCGTCCTCGCGACGGACGCGCGAGCCCCGCCGAGGTAGATGAACTTCACTGCCACCCAATGGCAACCGGTCAGGAAGCCAGGATGCAGACGGAGCTCCCACCCATGGCCATCGACCTCCCAACGGCACTCGATGTATTCTGCCTTGCCGGTCATCATCGAAGCCGTGGAGAAGCCGTTGATCTTGAGCAGCTGCACCGATTGCGCGGTCTCCGTGACGTTCGTGCAGGCCTTGCTGCTGTCCATGGGGAAAGGCGTCAAAGGGTGGTGGCCGGTGGGCAGTGGTGGTGGTGGGAGCAGGGGAGATGAAACGAAATGCGGGAGGCCTTTCTGTGTTCAACTTTGAGAAAGATAATATGGAGCTCTTGACATCCCCACCATTTTAATACACGGCTGCACTTGGAACTGGCGACTGTTCGGCTGACGGGCAGATGGATCGGTGCCGGGCCGCTGGAACTTGGAACGAACAACCCCCGTGGCCCCGTCATCACAACTCGCGTGCTTGGATTTGCCCAGTCAAGCACGAAACTCGTGCAGTTGCATGCACCGTTTCGTGATCCCTTTCGCCCAAACGCCGAGGTAATTAAGCGCTGAGGTTGTGACAGAAAGCACCCAACAACGGCGCCAGGACGAAAAAAGTACTCCGTACGTACCACGATTCTCTTATTCCTATGTTATAAGTTTGCTTAATGCCTTAGGATCCCTTGGTCCAACTATATGTGTTTATTCTTCCTAGAAAATTATCGCTAATTTTACAATGTTTGTCTTGTGACATCATTTTGTAAATCCAACAGAACATTTTCTTCTCCCTGCTCCGGAGCTGTACATGATGTTAGCAGTGTTTATTAACTGTTTTAAGATGTTTGCACAGATTATATGTAGTGGTACATTATTCCTTTTCAAAGAAAAAAAGTCAATCCGAAACAGAAAAAAAAATGCAGCGGGAGATCCGGAGATGCGCTATCGCTACCTAAAAGTCGTTACAAAGGAGCGAAACAATAATGTCTTAATAAAAAAACACAGCTTTACAAGAGCAATTGCTCGCAGTCCCCACTGTTGCGGAAGCAAGAGACATGTAGCAGCAAACAGCAAAATGACGATTGGGAGTACTGCGATTATCATCACCATCGCCGGCACTTTCCACCTGCGGTCTGTGCTGTCCATGGAACAAACCTTTACCACCACTATATCTCGCCCCCAGTAGACGCCAGAAAGATCTCAGCCGCTGCAATCTTGAGAAGCGCCCAGTCACAGCAGCACTTTCCTGATGCTACTACTCTGTTTTCTTCATACGCTTCTCGTTCGTTACCTGAGCCAAGCTTGAGTTCTTGACCGCCCAAGTACTATGGTCATGCCTCTCCCATACACCCTCCATCTGAACCTCCAATCTTCCTCACCCCAAATGTCCAGAACACTCATACAAGCACTATCCTGTGCTGCTCAGTATATATGTTTTGCAAGGTCTACACCGTTCCTCCAGTGACCTCGCAGTCTGACCAGCAGTGCATCCTTCACTGAGTTCATTCACTTCTGCCTCAAAATAGTTTGTCGCCACAAACCTAGTGAGCAAATGAGGTTACCTCACTTAAGTTTTTTCAAATAGAGCAAGTCCCTTGTAGTGTGCATTGGCATTGGCAATGGCAACACAAAATATTGGCAAGAGATGAAGGCTTTATCATTTTATGGTATCAAGTAGATAGGCTTGAGGTATGCACTTACCAAGCATTACGATGAATGAGTTCATTCAGAAGGATGGAGGAAAAGCCATCCATGTCTGACCCTGTGTGTATCGCCACCGTGCTCCTGAGTAAGCCAATCCACCTCAATCAGAGGTCTCCACATCAAGAAACTTGATCAGGGGGCAAATCATCATGCTCATACACTTGAATATCACCATCTTTTTTGTTTTGGGTCTATTCCAGAGGTACCAAACTCAGTACACTGAGAGCTGTAACATGGTTAGTGTCAAAGTCTAACCAGTGAATATATAGCAATGAATAAGATCGAAACAGATTGTTCACCCACACTTACCTTCTAAGCAGCCGCATAGCCCATCAGAGGCTCAGAGCGTCTAGAAAGTAGCACAGGTCATTCCAACCTGACACCAAATGTAGTGTGGAATTCTAGCTCTTTTTAGAGCTAGAACTCATCAGAATCAATACTTGGGATTATTTTCTTTAGTATATAGAATGATGATGCAGGCATGCTACATTCCGAACTGAAATGCAGTAGCTCATTCTCTAGAACAGTAAAAGCATCTGCAAAAGCCTGTCATATACATGATAAAAAGGTATAAGGTCCCAAGCCTACAGTTCTTACCCATATATTTATATATCGTAAAAAAAAGATAACTGTAGCTAACCTTAATACATTGGTGAATGCGGAAACAATTCCTGCCCACATTGTTAGCATGGCAAAGTGGATCATCAATGTGAATCGGGTCAATGCTGCAAAATCAAGCATGTTTACATACAGAAAACTAACATAGCAGGTGACAGGAATAAACGGTATAAGATAGTAAGATTGAATTTTATTACCTGTGCCCTCTTTCTCTATTCAAATAGATTCCACTTCCTTGGATGGAAATACGCATATGGCGTGGATCAAATATGTTCCTGGCATTAAGATTACAAATTAAATGCAAGATACACAATAGTAGCTGTTCCAAAAAGAACAACATGCACAAGGCCCTATAGGAGGCACATTGATGCAATTGTCCAGCCCCATGTAATTATTAAAGGCAAAGTGTTCAGGTGTATTTTCTTACCCAAAAAAGTACAAGAAATCCATCAAAAGGCTGCCCAGATTCTGCCAAATTACAAACATAATGGAAACAATTACAAGATACAAAACTAGACCACAAATAGAGTAGTACACAAATAGGGTGTTCAAGATTTGCAACTTACTTGGTTAATAGGCCGGCCAAGATGATGCTCATGTTGAAGAAAACGAACAATTAGCAGCACCTGCAAAGAATATTAAAATTTAAGCTTTATTTTTCACAGATCATCTCAAAATACCGAATATGAAACCCAAGAAAAACTGTATTAGGTAAAATGTCATTGATCAAGATAATATACTAATACGGAAATTAATACAGGACAGTAAATCTGAACTGAACTATCCAAAGATCACATAATATATGCAAATAAAAGCTAACTAGATTTTGCTCTGCTTGTGTTCCACTGTTAGACAATACAAGGATTTAATCATTAGCTAGTAATTCTGATTTTTACAGCAACGGTCCTTGGATACTTGCGAACACATATGTATCAATACTCCTCATATTTGTCTGATATTTTTACGATTTTTAAACAGATAAAATAATCCTTGTACCGTAACAACACCTTTGCAATAAAACCCTCCTTCCACCAAACCCTACATCAACACCATTCCACATGTAACTAAGGTGCGACGCCCCTTGCTAAACATAGGTGCCATCGCCACAAGTCATAGCCACCATCCCATCCACTTGTCCCCTTCCTACCCATCTCAGGGGCAGCAGGCAGCTATAATTGAGCAGCCCTCAAGCCACGACCCACCTGCTCCAATCTGATCCCATGGTGAGTTGAATTGGTACCTACTGTAATCTTGTGAGGAGGTATCCTTCGTATCAGTGTTGTTTTTAACAAAAATGGTGCATCAGAGTATAGCCGTAAGCCCGCATCGCATATCCATATCCAGGTAATGCAGCCTGACGGTACATAGGTCCGCAAAAGCTTATGGCCTCATTCATGCATAAGAAAGATGTCCGGTGCAAACATACTGCAATAGCCACAAATTAAAATAACTAATGAAGCAAATGAGGGACTATTTGGAAGAGCTACATACCAAACAGTAAGAGCTTAAACCACCTGAATAGGGGTGGTCCAAACTCCGGTCAGCCAAAAATTTCTTGAGAATCAAGGCAAGAGGTATAACTGCAGGAAATTGCTGGGTCAACTCACGTACCTGTGAAATTAACAATATAAATAAGGTGAGCAAATAGGCAGGGAATTCCTTCTTACTGTTTGTAATTGCATCTTGCAAAATTCTTGTGCGTGTTTGTGAGCAAATAGCAAAGTTGACCGTGTGTTGTTTTGGCATAACAAATCAAAAAATTCCATGTCCATACAGAGTTCATGTCTGCCTGATGTCATACTGGTAATACAAATGAAAAAACATCTAGATAACTACTGCTATGTATAAATGTAATAAGACCATCAATAATTCTCAAGAATTAGACTCAGGGGCAAGAATGGGTAAATAGTGTGAAGTAGAGGTAAAGTAGTGGTGGCGGCGGCAGCATCACCAACTAGAACGTTTTAAGAAGTAAAAATAAAGATATATCATAAGCAACAATGTGCATGATATGCACGTTATCTAGTCAGAGATATATCATAAGTATAGACACAAAGCAGTTGGCTGACTGCTAATTCATACTGCTAAAAACATAAAACCTGAACCTGTTGGCTTCTGTTTCTCAATTGTAAATTCCACACAGCAATATTGTAAAGCAGAATCACTCCAAAAAATTAACTTGATTCTTATGATGTTTCCTATCTCATCATTTTAATCTTTCAAGGCACCATGCATGTACGTAACTATGTATGTTGGTAGCAACATGGAAACATTACTACAGCCATGAGAACACATAGATAACTGTATGTATGATTTGCATGGTGGCATTGTGTTTTGCAAAATATCATGTATGAATTGCAAATTCAATTGAATTATCATCATGCTTTTCAGCAAAAGTTACTGAATTAAAAGTGCAACATCGGATAGGAGCTAGCGTAGAAAATCAAAGGACCATTTCTTTTATAACACCAAAATGGAAACATTGCATGTATAGCACATATAATATCAAAATATTATGTATTTAGACATATCCAGCTGATGTTCAGCATTATGTTATTGTGCATACGTTAGATGATTCATGTAGTGCTTATTAGTAACTGTCCAGAATATTCAAATGTTTGCTACAAGTTAGTTCCTATTAGAATACATGACAGTATCATCTACCAAACTCTAATCAAACAGGTCTAAACAAAATATTTATACGAAGGTTAAACTTAGAACTGACAGTATTATGGAGATACACTTTTTTTTAATATTCAGTAGATAGTAAACTTCTGGTTTACCAGCTCAGTAGTCTGCAGTCCTGTGTGGGATGGAGATTTGAAACTAATATCAAGACGAATTGACTGCACAATATCACAATCGTCCTTATTCAGTTTTGAGCACACCAGCATGCTGCTGCCTTCCGAACTAGAGGTATCAGACCGAGGAGGACTCCCTTGTTCTCCAATCGCATTAACTGAGTATTCTTGTGAGCTATCTAGTACTGAAGAATACTCATTGGACATATTTGTGTCACAAGGCACATCAGCTACAAGCATGATCACAGGTATCTGCAAATAATATAAGCATGAGGAAAGTAAAATAGTTCATAAACAAGCAAAAGAAAGCCACTTACAGCTGTGTTTTCAACTGTTTTGAGGGAATCACTCCTAACCCAGTCCTGGTTTGTAAGACACCTTGCTGCATGCTGAAAGGAAATAGATGGTCCTTGTGAATAGAATAAGAAAAATCTTTGTCCTCTGAGCATGCAGCATGTCCATTGTGTGTCTAACATCCAGATGTAAGTCAAATGATTTACCTGAAGACATGTTTCCTTGATGCCATTCCGGCCTTCCAAAATTCCAGCTTCTTTAATAGGTTCCTGAAAGCAACAACTTTATTATCCAGAATAATATGGATAACACATGCACTTGAACTCACCAGGTTTCTGACAGGGGGAAGAGAAACCACAAGATCAACATCACTTGTGGGAAGGGCCAAACCAGTGGCATTTGAGCCAAATAGATTTGTACGGGAGCGAGGCCACAGAACCTGCAAGCACCGTGTGACTCTTTTGACAGCCCAGTTTATATAGGGCCTCCTCACAAGATTACCAGCAGCAACCTTGCAGGTTTTACAAATGGAATCAGCATGTGCTTAGAAAAAGGGAACTTTTACTGACACAAAAAAAAGGGCAATTCATAGCGCACAAAGATGAATAGTGACGCTAAAGGCAGAAGAAAAGGGGATATACCTGCTTACAGAATTGATCTATTTCTTCGTGTAGAGCACTGAGCATCAAAGAGAGGGATGCCTTCTGAGATGAACCATTTAGCATATCTGGTGGCTGTACAGGCAATGCCATGTCTGGCTGCAAAAGTATATTAGAATGACAAAAGTTGAATAAATAATCATTCTCGCTATTGAGGGAAGATTGGAAATTATATCCTTACATGTTGATCACGAGATAGCTGTGAAATCTTAACAAGGTGGTCCTGCAAAACAGTATCCTCAATTGATTGCACCAATGTTCCAGAAGTGCCCTTGTTTCCCCATGAAGGCCATACAACTTCAGGACCATCCAAGCAAAACTGCGCCCTGTGGAAAATTCTGTCTTCAGAAAATAAAGCTCTCATCCCCCAGTGTCGAGGACTTGAGCTGCCAGATCTAACAATAGGGAATCCTCTTTTTCTTGACTCTCCAGCGGGGGAAGGAGGTGGTGGCCGGGGCACATGAGGAACACTAAGTACTACTGGTGATGGAGGTCTTCTTGGAAGAGGTATGTCCCTCCTTGTTGATGGTACACATGGGCTCCTGTGATCATGACCGACCTTAATGTCAGATCTTGATGACCTCCGTGATATATTAGGAACAATTATCGGCCGCAGCATGGAATATGGCAATGTATCTCCCTTGGCTACTTCGCTGCCACAAGGCACACTCTTTGGAACTGAAGTCATTTTATCTTCAGGGCTGTCTTGCATGGAAGATGGAGATGTCAGAGCCTCATTATTGATGTCACTCCCTGTTATTGAGTGAGCAGCAGGATCCAAAAATTCGTTTTGAGAACAGGATGGAGTGGAGGGTGGTGATGACACACCATTTGGGCATACAGATGGAATCCCATTAGCCGCATCATCAACAACCCGTATAACATCAGCCTCATGCCAAGCCCAAGCACTATCATCAGAACTAAGAGATGGTGGCCTAGAAAAACCAGTTCCTGCATGTTCCGCAGGACTCCAATACATCACACCTCCACCAAAATATTGATTAATATCTCTTCCAGAATGTGCGCGGACATCTGATTCTTCTTCAGAAAACCAGTAGCTTTCATTATCATCCCCAACATCACTGTCGCTGCAAATACCCCCTCTTTGCATTAGTTGAGCAGGGAACCCTGACCAAGCAGATGATTGCATCTGTGGGGTATACAATGGATCATAACTTACAGCAGCATTTTTACCATAACCTCTAAAAACAGGAGGCCAATCAAAACTTAGCGGCACTGCTAGAGAAGGTAACATTTGATTGCATCCAGCATCAATTGACGGATTCCTCACCTGATGGTTGGCAGGAAGAAAAGGTTGGTTAAATTGAGTTGGCCCTTTGTAATAACCAACATCTAGATGCAACCTGTCTGCCGCAGCTGGACGGTGTTGCATTTCAGGAGATACAAAATGAGGTGGTGTTACACTAGGCCATTCATATGATGTCCCGCCCGGTAGGTTCCTGTTGTATACATAATATTCACCACCACTGTTTTTCATTACTGCACCATTGTCACTTATAGCACTTTGAAGCATGTTGGCAGGAATAGCAGAAGGTGAAACTTTGTCCTTTGTCGCTACAGATTTATGATCCACAGGTTTCTCATCGCAGCCAGTTTTTTCATGTGGAGATCTTACAGAAGAGTCAACAGAGCTTCCGTACAGATTATTGGAAGAGAAACCATTGCTTCTGGGAGGTGAACATGAAGATGACTGAACCATAGATTCACTTTGACTAATGGATGATGAGGCTTGCTCATCCATGTTGAAGGCATCATATTCATGGGCACTATGAAAACGTTCTGTAGTAACTGATGAACTAACTCTAGGAGAATACAAGGTGTCTTCGGGTTTTGTGCCCTTACTGCTGGCTATTACCTTTGTTCCATTAGATGTAATGGAAGTGTCAGAACAGTTAATTGCTGCAGAGATCTCGTTCTTGGAAGGATGGACATAAAATGGGCAATGATGTGAGACATCGACTTCTTCAACTTGTTTATGTGAAGGCCTCTGTGGCAATATTGGGAACAGCAATTTTTAATTTGGTAGATCTTGGACTCTCAGGTCTCATCTGATTTGATACTTTTGTTTTCCCTTTACGTTTGTTCTTCTTTTTGTTACATTGATTTCTGCAGTCGTCCAACCAGACAGGTTGCTCCTAAAATATGGAGAATGCCCCTCATAAGTCATGAATTAATGAACAAACAAAACAGCTAGTACAAAATATTTCTTACAACTTTCATTGTTGGTACAATTTCCTTGCAGGGAGTTTCTTCAGATGGCTGGTCCAGCAGAAGTACTTCCAACAGATGGAGCACACTGATTTGATAAAGGCCTACAATTGCGATTTTCTGAACCACCGCATCCATTATCCTGGAAAGAAGACCTTACGCTAAATAGATAGCAACTTAATATACTCAGTGAAGCATATAGTCCTATGCCTATGGCAGCACTAAAGGAAGCAGAGCAACAATCAACTATACCTTGGATGGCTTAGCAGATGTTGGTAGCTTTTTTGAGCTGTTAGACTTCTTCTTTCCTTTCCGAGAACCTCCAGTGACCTTTTCAACATCTTTCTTTTTTGGAGCTCCATCCCCAATAAGTTCAATATTTATACTTTCGGTTGACACAACCATGAGGAGCCCTCGTAATTTCATAAGTACATCGCCAGAAGCGGTAGCAGCCGAGGCTAATGAAGTGAAAAAGACTGCATCACCACCACAGCAAGTAATGTTGTTCTTCAAACACACTATCTCCTCAACTAGTTTCAGTCTTTTCAAGTCTTTAGCAAATACAGACTTCTTGCTACAAGTCAGAATGTTTGCAACATCAATGGAACATGCCCGATTCTTTCTGAAGAAAGACTGCCGTGTACATTCACAAGATTTATCGGCCACAGATGATCCTGGTTCACCTAAGCAGAAGCAGAAATTATCCCTTGAAGCAATATCCGATCCTTCAACCATCTCATTAGCCTGCAAACTTGAGCTATTAGCATATTAGCTGTGCTCAAGGCGTAGCAACATGCTTGGGACAATTGCACACCAAGTTTAGGGACACTCCTCCCAATCACAGTATTAAAACAAGCCTATACGGGGTGACAAAGAGCTGATCTTTTGTTACACCGCGTCAACATGGTTGGCCTAAATAAACACATCAAGATTCAAGAAAGACACAACTTACTCTGAGAAAAATGAGGGGTAAGGAGTTTCACATTAACTAGAGGATAATTTCCAGCGTCAGACAGAAAATCACACAGATCAAAAGTAAACTACTTGGATTAAAGATATTGTAGTTACTGTTATATAAAAGGACTCCTATAAGCACTAGTAAAACATTTAATTCACAATGCCTCAGGATTGTATTCAGTGGACCACATGCCAGAGGTAAGTGCACTTTGCAATCTGATCCTCATTTTTTTTAACTTGTTACAAAAGTGTGATAGTGCTCGCTCTACTACATAAAAGTTATTGTGGACCATCAATCATTTAAGTCAATGCTGAGACTCCAGTTAGATAAAGCATGAATATTTCAGAAAGCAACTTGCCAAATAGTTTGATCACGCTAGTGTGGCTATTCCAGCAAGAGGGGGGTTTTCTCAGCACAATACACAATAACCAACTTATGTATTCATTTCCAAAAGATGAGAAGAACTTATGTGTGATCCGATTAAACATATATGTGAAAACTATCTTCCATCATATTTATGAGCCAGCTGCATTCACATTCACATACTGTTTTACAGAAAAAAGAAAATCAGAACCCACTAGAATGCCTTGCTTGTTCTCTATTTAAAGGTGTGCCTAGATTCAGGCATCAATGCAAGAAAAGACAATTTGCTGCTACTTCCTTTCCAAGGGCCTATCACATGGTTAAGCAGGCTGGCTTGTTTTTCTATCAACTGATTTTAGAAACAAGATGGTAAGAAACTAGAGTATGCCATATTATTTTGTCATCTTTTCCGATCTCTATCACCACCAATGGTCTTGCCATAATTCTTTTTTTTTACTATGACAGGTCAACAATACATACCCCAAAATGCATCAGTATGGAATCCATCACCCCTAATAAATACAAACCAAGTGTATATATAACATCCACATCATAGCTAAATCACCTTTAATTAGACAACACAGTTTGACAACACACTCATGTAATAACAAACAAATGTCTTATCTCAAACCATGATTGCACATGAATTAAAATTATACTAAAAAATCTAACGGGATTGCAGAAACATTTATAAAATCTGGAGTTCACTAGTGCAAACAAGGCATACAACTGAGAAATGCAACCCCATAGTATCTGAAATCCATGACTATAGATTACTTCAAAATGCAGCATAGAAAGCATATTACCAGGGCCATTGCACCTTTCCCAAAGAATGCCCCCATGATCATTGCTCTCATCCGAGGCTCCAGCCTCATCCACCAATCCACGTATCCCTTCTCCCTCCAGAAGGCATTTGCAGCGAGCCCCGCCTTCTCCTTCACACCCTTCCCAACCCTCACCGCCTTCCTCCCCCCAACTCCCCCTCCCCCTGCCGCCGCCCACGACATCCGCAGCGCGATCTCCAGCCTGTTGGCCGCAAACTCCTCGACGACGTAGTATCCCTTGGCATCGAGCCAGGGCAGCTCCGGGAAATCCTCGCCCGCGAGCGCGGCCAGGTCCACCTCCGCCTCCCCGCAGCAGAGGAATCTCCCGCCGGAGATCGCGTCCATGGCCGCGACGAAGCCGTCGAGGTCGGCGAGGAGGGCATCGGCGACGGTGATCGCGTCGGGGCACCGCGACGACGCGGGGGCGGAGGGGAAGAGGAGGATGTTGGCGAAGAGGAGCGCGTGCGCCCGGGAGGCCGCGGCGGCGCGGGCGAGCAGGCCGCGGGAGAGGCGCGAGAGGACGGTCGGCTCCTCGGCACCGGCCCCGCGCGCGGAGGCGGGCGGGGACGAGGAGTAGAGGACGAAGAAGGAGGAGTGGCCGCGGAGGCGGAGGCGCCGGAGCATGGAGAGCAGCGCGGCGGCCGCGGCGGGCGAGAGGAGGGAGGTGGCCGCCGCGGCGCGCGCGGCGGGGGAGAGGGACGCGAGCCACCGGAGGATCGCGGCGCGCGGTGACGAGGAGGAGGTGGTGGGGCTAGGGTTCACGGCGGCGTGGTAGAGGGAGAGGTGCGCGGTGAGGGCGTCCATGAGCTCCTGCGTGGTGCGCGGCGAGGCGGAGGAGGACGCCATGGTGCGCGGAGCGTGACGCCGAGCGGCCGCGTCGGTTCTTGGTCGGGATGGGAATGGGGGGTGGCCGATGCGGTGGGCGGTGGGCCTGGGAGCTCTGTTCCGGTCTTGTCTTGGTTTGCGGAGGAGTGACTTTTGCATCAGAGTACGTACATTCCTTTCACTTTTACATATAGGTCCGTATGATTTTTGCCTAAACTTTCATAGCGTAGCACACTATATATGAGTTTTATTGTGACCTAAGCATATATGCAAATCCGAGGAAGCGTCGTTTCGATAGCGACTTGGGAAGAAATCACCCTCACTTTTGTCTGAGACGATGAGGTTTGTATGATGATCAGAAGTTCAAAACCAATTAACATGCAAATTTGGCAATTGAGTCGTACCTAACAAAGTGCTAATTTCCAAGTTAGACTTGCACTTAAAAATGTGTCAACTTGCAGAGTGTTGACGCACGATTGGTGTCCGTTCCAACAGGAAATTTAACAAGCCATTGATCATCTAAACATCGTTTTAAGCAGTGTACTCCGAGAACTTAAAACGTTGCTCCGAGCCTCTTAAGCTAATTACATTTTTTTACTATAATTCACCATGAGTAAGTTACATGCAGTGTACCAAAAATCCGACAGGTGAAGTAGAGTTAGTGCACACCAAGAATCCAAAATATGAACATCTTACAACAACGATTTTCACCCCTACAAAACTAGAGTTCAGGCAGGGAGAGCTGCCGCCGGTGTGGCTGGGGGAACCCGGTTCTCAACAGGGATCTCCACAAACTCGGATAGAATCGCCCGGAACTCGTCTCCGGCTAGTGTCTCCTTCTCAATGAGCACCTCAACGATCTTGTCGATGGCCTCCCTGTTGTTCCTGATGTGCCTCAAAGCGATCTCGTATGCCTCATCCGACAACTGTTTCACAGCCGAATCAATGTCCTCAGCAAGCTTCTCTGACATAGAGTTCCTTGCCATCATTCTCATGATGACATCCCCACTCTGCGCTCCACCGTCCATTAGAGACCATGGGCCAATTTCAGACATACCAAAAGTAACGACCATCTGCAGAACCGTTGTGATATCAGTAAAGTTGGCAACAAAGATCAGTAGTAAAGCATCGAGACAAGATGTCTCCACAGACATCAATGGTTCACGATGACTTGGAAAAATTCTTTGCTACTGTTAGTTATGTTGACAAAACTGCTAATACAAAATGAAGCATACCTGCTTGGCTAAGCCCGTAATTTGCTGCAAGTCACCAGCAGCTCCGGTGGTCACCTCAGGCTCTCCAAATATGATCTCCTCAGCAGCTCTACCACCAAGGCCGCCAACAATTCTGGCAAAAAGTTGCTGCCTGGAGATGAGTGTTGGGTCATCCATCGGGATAAACCATGTAAGACCACGAGCTTGACCCCTTGGAACTAAGGTAACCTTTTGGACAGGATCATGGCCAGGTGTCAAAGTTCTGCAAACAGATTTCCGTGAATGAATGAGATTGCATAGAAATGTGATATGGAACGGTTACCAAGGAACTGGCAGGCAAAAGGAACACCAATAACTCAAAGTTAAAAGGTAAAAGCGCAAAGAAACAAAATGCTTTCCAGAGGAGGGAAAAGGCAAAGCCACCAAAACCTAGAGTAACTCATACTCAACCTCAATTCAATGTTTAAGACAGGACAAAGGATCTGCAAAGAGGAAAATGCCATCTCTTACCCGCAAATTGCATGCCCAACTTCATGGTAAGCAACAAGACTTTTGCTCTTCCCGTCCGTCATCACAGTTCCTTCCATACCAGCCACTATTCTGTCAATTGAATCATCAATCTCTTTTGAAGAAATTGCCGTCTTCCCCCGTCGGCCAGCCAGTATGGCTGCTTCATTCAGAAGGTTTGCCAAGTCTGCTCCACTGAACCCAGGTGTTCTCATTGCTATGACATCAAGAGAAACATCAGAATCAAATTTCTTGTTGCCACCGTGCACTTTCAGAATCTCTGTCCTTCCGCGTACATCAGGAACATCAACAGACACCTGTGTAACAAATTACAAAGTATACCCAAAATGTTATGAACGCACCAAATATTTTAAGTTAAGATCTAGATAGCTTTCAGGTACTGAATAAAAGATAACTCAAGCTCTGAACTAAATGGATCAGCTGAGTAATCTACAAAGGAAAAGGCATTGAACTTTTGGATATAAAATGATTAGACTAAATTTTTGCAAGCAAGCGCTTAACAACTTATACCTAGAAAAACAAGTAAATCCATAATCAAACAGAACAACTGTAACTGGAACACGTGTTCACCTAATTGTGCTAGAAGTGGAATGCACTGACAGATAGAATACAAACAAATGTTAAAATCCAAATAAAAAAACTAACCTGTCTGTCAAAGCGTCCAGGTCTAAGTAAAGCAGAATCCAAGATGTCGGCTCGGTTAGTGGCAGCAATAACAATAATTCCAGTGTTGCCCTCGAAACCATCCATCTCAGTCAATAGTTGATTGAGAGTCTGCTCCCTTTCATCATTTCCACCACCAATACCTGTACCTCTTTGCCTTCCAACAGCATCGATTTCATCAACAAACACTATGCAAGGAGCGTTCTCCTTGGCCTTCTTGAAAAGATCACGGACACGGGAAGCACCAACACCAACAAACATCTCCACAAACTCGGAGCCTGAAATTGAGAAGAATGGCACACCAGCCTCTCCAGCAATTGCCTTGGCAAGCAAAGTTTTACCAGTCCCAGGAGGACCAACAAGCAGAACACCTTTAGGAATGCGAGCACCAACAGCAGTGAACCTTTCGGGTTTCTTCAAGAACTCAACCACTTCCATGAAGTCTTGCTTCGCTTCGTCGACGCCAGCAACATCATCAAACGTAACACCAGTGTTGGGTTCCATCTGGAACTTGGCCCTAGATTGACCAAAACCAAGAGGAAAGCCAGGACCGTTGGGTCCACCAAGGCCACCCTGCGCCCTTCTAGAAAGTAAAAATAGACCGCCGATAAGGATAAGTGGGAATGCCAGATTTCCAATAAGGTTGAACAGAAGAGAACCGGAGTCCTCCTGGTTGCTGTGAGCAGCGAAATCAATGTTCTTTTCCCTCAGCTTCTGAAGAAGCTCCTGGCTTAGACCAGGAAGCTGCACACGGACTCTCTGCACGCGGTTGCCAAGCTCAGGAGAAATGGCCTCCACGATAGCAATCGTCCCATTCTCGAAACAGATCGACCTTCTTCACTCTATCCTTATCAAGATACTCGAGGAACCTCGAATAGGACATCCTTGAGGAAGAGATGCCTTGCTCCTCGGCGAGAGCTTTCTTAGCACCCAACAAGGTGGGCAGCCCAACTCCAAGGTTCCCGAGCGCAAGTTTTAGGAACTTCCTCCTGGCGTCGCTGGTCTTGTGCTCCAAGGAAGCGGTCACCGACACCGGCCTTTGTGTAACACCGCTTGAAGTAAGCGCTGAGAAGGGAAGCACCGCCTTTGCTGCGAGACTCATAGATGGCGGCGCCATCTTTACTCACTGGAAAATCGAGGGAGATCTCGTCAACGAGAGGAAAGAACAACTGTTGCAAAGCGAAAATGAGTTCATCCAGGAGCCTAGTTTGCTGTTACCAATCTATATCATCAATTCAATTCAGCTGGAACAAGTAATCGCAAGATATGATTCATAAGAAGAGTTCCTATTCAAGACTACTGCTACTTCTACTAGCTACAAGGGCCACCAACCGCTCTATTCCTCACTCAACTGCAAGTCGGCGAGCAACTATCAGGCTACTGAAAGTATGATCCTCGGTATACAATAACACGACATGCCAACGCAGTGTAAATCCACAAACTAATCCAACACATAATAAGCTTATAATACAATATCCTACTGGCGTGTCCTAGATTAACACCACACACCGACACTCCTACCTCTCCCCCACTTCTCTTCAAGCTAAAAATCTAAACGAACTCCAAAGCAACTTGACAACCCCAATCCCCCACAACACTAAGCTAGACTAGACTCAAGAGCAAGCGGTACCAGAACCAATCATCAAAAACGACGGAATCACGAAATCGAAGACGCGCACGCACCTGTGCCTGTGCGTGGACCGGAGGCGGGAGGTGGAGGGGGGAAGGGAGCGAAGCCGAGCAACTAGGGGGTGGAGGTGGGCGAGCGGAGTGTATAAGTAGGCGAGCACACTGGCGAGGCGGACGGGCGCAGATTTTTCTCCCCCTCCCGCTTGCTCGGTTCCGTCCGCTCCGGTGCGCGGTTGCGTGGGGATTGCCTTTGCCTCGGAGGAGGAAGGGGACAAGGGGCGACGTGGGCGGCTCGGCGACCACAGCGTCGATAAGGAAGAGATGAGCCCACATAGGCGGGAGTTGTAGCACCAGCAGCCTATAGCCCCGATGGCCCAGGCGAGTGAAATATCCACGATTTCTTCCTGGTCGTCCGAGTGGAAAATCTCTCGTATTTTTTTGGGGTGTGGTTCTTGTGGCCCAAGGCTTGGGGTTTGTTTCTTTGTGTCGTGGCTGTTGAACTCACGCAAAGTTGGAGACTGCTGCTTGGACTTCCCAGAACCATTAACCCATACACGTGTCCCTCCGAGAATTCATGGTTTCACATTGCAAATTTTGGACTGCATATCGGTTAAAAATGGTGACTAAGCAGGCAACGTATCACATCCAAACGGCTGGTCCTGTGCAACCGTGCAAACAGGCTCCCCTGTCCGTCTAGATGCCATCCGATGGCAACAGCTGCAGGTGGAGAAACTTTTGCAGAAAAACGCCCGCAGCTCCATCGAGTCACATCGCATTTTTACAAATCACTCCCTAGACCCCTACATCCCATCCCCAAGCGATGATTCATCGATTCCATTGTGCGTGAGGTAGAGCCACAGGGGTAATTCGCCGCCGCCTGTGTGGATGCACCGCCCTGCCACCGAGGTGAGGGTGCTCCTCCGCCGTCCAGGTGCCCGTGATCCATCTTGAGACCATCCTTCCGCTCTGATGGTTGCACCGCGCAATCTGCATCCACACTGATGGCCATGGCACACCCTCTGCCTCGGTCGACGGTGGCTGCACTCACCAACTCGGTGTCTGGTGGCAGCGCCGCGCCCTCCGCCCTGTGGCCATGCCACGGTGTCTTTGGTGTGCCTTCTTCGTCCTTCCGCCCTGCTGGCCATGCTTCCCTGCTTCTGGTGCCCGTTCCTGGATTGGTGGCCACACCTTGGTGCCTTGCTACTCCGGTGCTCGACAAATTGTCTGTTAGAAATGGATGTGTGAAGTAGTCAAGTTTATTTAGCTATAAGTGAATATTGGAGATGAATTTAGCTATAAGTGCTACGGTACAGTTGCAGGTTACTTAGGGAATTGTGTATGTAATCTGTAAGATTGGTAGAATTACCGGAACGATGTAAGAACATGTATGTGCTCCGTGTCTGTGCACTGTGCTGATTATACATGAAATGAGTGCAATGAATTGATGTTGCTAACCGGCTGCTTGAATGGTCATACAAAAATTGCTGAATTTTAGTTACGTCTCCACTTGGCTGTATGCCTGAATAGTTAAATGATCATACAAAATTGCTGAACTTTAGTGCACTGGGCTGTCAGCTTCCAGGATGGATGCGGGGGCACGTTTGTCATACGGATACGCAAGTTTGTCATACGGATGCACTAGTGATGCACTGGTATCGACGATGTTCATGGATGTAGGTTCTTCAACACACGGATGCACCAAGGCATTAGCTTCCATAACTGATGTGGAGGCACTTTCGTCCGCAACTGCCATGGCACACGGATGGAAACAGTGATGCGCCGGCGTCGAGGATGTTGGTGAAGGCACATTCGTCCATGGCAGCCGGTATGTTATACTCCCAGCAATGATAAGGGCGCCGAGGTTCGGCGTACGGCGTACAGCGGCGGCTTTCCGTTTCCAAGTAGCGGCGACGTTTGAAGATGGAGATGGACGAATGTACGGGGTGATTTGTAAAAATGCGATGTGACTTGATGGAGCTGCGGGCGTTTTTTTGCAAAGTTCCTCCACCTCCAGCTGTTGCCATCGGATGGCATCTGGACGGACAGGAAAGCATGTTTGCACGGTTGCACAGGACCGGCCGTTTGCATGTGATACGTTGCCGCGACTAAGCACCCGTCATCAAGGAGCGTTTGGTTTAAAGAGTGGACTAGTCCATTATCTTTTCGGTCTTAAAATTTTTATTTGGTTCAAGTAATAGAATAAATTGATCATCACCACATCATTCTTTACTTACTAATGCAATGATCAGTAGGGTGAGGAATGGAGTTAATGGATCATCCCACCAAAATTTAAAGACTCACTCTCATAGTGCGTCGCATCTGGAATGTATGCCTTGAACCAAATATGTCAAAAGTATATCAGGATTGAGAGCAAGAAAGGGCAATTTTAGCTAGATACTCACGTAGGTCGTGATCTACCGTACCATCACATCATTGTATGAATGCTACATCACCCTTCGACTTTGCTGCACCATAGATAACTTTACCCCGATCGGAGAGAGTATATTCTACTTCTATCATCTTGGATAGATAATTAAAGATCACAAAGAAAAAATATCAATGAAACGCAAAGAAAGTGTGTTTAAGGAGCAAAATAACAAAATTGGCCAAAAATAGCTACCTATTTCCGCATGCCATCACGCCAAGACCAAGTCCAGCAGATCGTTAATACGGTTATCTATAGTACGAAAACTGACACCATAACTACAATGTAGACGGAGTGTGTGTTTGAATAAAGCAATGTGATAGACGATCTGCCGGACTCAGCCTAAAGCTCTAAATTAAATTATCATATGTAACAGAGTATTTGAGATGTACTATTGCTTACCGAATGAAAAGATCTTTTCTTCTCTATACCAATTTGGCATAGGATGATTGACTATATAGATCAACTTATTTTGGGATAGAGGAACTACCAGACGGGGCGGGGCTGACCCTATTTCCTTTTTTTATCTAATAGTTCGCATCTCTACTCTTTTTTCATTAAATAAATAAAGTGTTCGTTAGTGTACCATCAGCTGTTTGTACCTCGTATGATCGTATCATAAACCGTCCATTTCTCATGCAAGTTCTGAATTGTCAATTGCCATGCAGACATCTCCTTTGTGCTAATCAAGCGAGATGCGCAATTGACTGAAACATTAGTGTCCAAATTCTCAAGTGAAACAATCGATAATGCTAAAAAAAAATCCTATCAATAGTACACCATAAGCAATGAATTCTTCTATATTATGATTATTCTCTCTATCTGCAAGCAGTACGTTTACAACTTATACAAGTCAAAACTCACTGTCAAAAAAAAACACAGACGGGGGGCACAGGAGCCCTTGATCAGGGATGTACGATTCATGCTTTTACAGAGGTATATGGGCAGAGGCTATGACGATTGCCCATCACTAATCCAACGAGATCCGCCGGATCTTGCACACAAGATGGGCAGTTGGGAGGTCGAGCTGGCCTCCACCGTCTGATTTGATCAGATTGCGGACCTGGTCCCTCGGGGTGGAGACGCAGACGTGGAACGTTGACAGGAATGGAGGGATCGGCATTGATAGCGCAGAAAGGACATTGTTAAGGTACTCGATATCAGCGGCGAGCTGCTGCGCGCCTCGGTCGGTGATGAAGTGGATTCCTCGGAGCTGCTCCATGAACAAAGCAGTGGCACCCTCGGCGACCTGATATGTATAAGCAGAAATGAGAAACAAGGCTGATGTTCAAACATCAATACAGAAACGGTGTTATGGACTATGACAAAAATGTGGGAAGATTCAAAGTAGCTTTCTATTCAGTTGTGACTCTGTATGTATATTCAAACATAATTTACTCTTCCTATATAATGTGCAGATATAAGCACAGAAGAACAGTAACCTTTCGAACTTCACAGGTACATAAGTAGAAGTATTATGTGTCTATTACCTTAAAAATCCACTCAGTGGCAAACAACTGGGCATCCTCGTTGCCAGCCTCATTGCCTGAGATACCTTCTGCAAGTGGCTCCAGTTGTTGTGGTAAAGTGAGAAGATACTCTCCAACACTGGTCACATATGCTTGTGGGTAGGCGCTGAAGCTTGGAAGAGGAAGGCCACCTTGTTCCTCCACCGATGACCAGATTGGAAGGCGAGCAACCTCACTGAGACGCTGACGAACTTTAGATATGAGCACATCATAGACGAGTTCATTTACTGTGTCTGAGAAGGCCGCAACTCTCTGCGATGTGAGAGGGAGAGCATGGAACCTTGGATCTTTTGACTGCATAAATGAATGAAATGTCAGCAGTAGAACACGAGGGCAAATAAACTTACTTTGGTGGGAAATTTGCAGAGCAAGAGTAGGTTCTATCTTCTATGACACAGATTCGAATAACTAGTAATGCAGAGCAGAAAAGGCGAGTTAAAATGATTAGAACTCAATTTCCTGTGGAATCAGATTTTCCAGATTTCTAAATTGACTTATGAAACAAGTTACAAGTGTATAGAAAAAGCAACCAAATCTGTCATTTGTCTAGAATGCGTAATTTTCATCCAACAAGTACACAACTAATCTGTCTTTTGCAAGAATAATAGAATATAGAGTTATAGACACATGATGAGTCAGACCAACAACAAATGATGCAATCTGGACCATAGATCAAAGATCAGATGGCTCAGGACTTGGTCCTATGGAAATATGAGTAAGATTCATCTATCAAGTTCTAACAGGCGATGATTGCAATTAATGGATCACATCTGCGAAGTTCAATCAATATTCAGATGGAGTTACATTCGAGACAAGTGATGGCTCCTGTGTTGTAACACTGTATGCAAAAACTTAGAACAAGAAAACTTACCTGTTCTAGTACAGTTAAGAGCTTCTTAGACTTCTCTGGCAGATCACTTAGGCGAATAGCTGCAATATCAAGTGCAGCCCTCCCCTCAAGAGGCAAGTCTGCACTCTCATCAGCACTTGCTGCAAGATGATTTATCTAGGCTTGAGCTAAAGCCAGAAAGAGAAAAGTTTGTTCCAATCCTGGCAAGCGTAGCTCTTAAAGAAGCTTCAAAGACAGAGGTTCTGCTAGTTAGGCAATCAGCAACAGTAAGGATCTGCAAAGCACCTTGGACAATAGACCATTCTTCCTCTTCTGAAACATCCACTGATCGTTGTGATTCCTTTTTCTCTAAACCTGCATCTTTCTTCAAGGCATCACTATCCAGCCCACAGACTATTCTCAGGGACTTCAATGTTTCTTGTAGATTAGATATGTACTGCAGCATGACATCATCAAGAGCGAGAACCAGTTCATCTGCCTCTGAACCACCAGTAAGACTAATGCATCTCTCCACGGCTGCTTCAAGTAGTACTATCATTTGCGGGATGGATTCCTCCATTCTGCGGACAGTTTCGCTCAGCTCTATACCCTGCGCACCAACACCACGAGGGACGGCCCCACGGATGTCTATACTTGTCATCTCAGCAGAAAGTATAGCACGCTCCATCTGCCCATACCTAAATGACACCCAAAAAAAATAGCATGTGGCACCAATAGTTAGGATCATACTCAGTTGCATCAAAGAAATGTCATAAATGCAGTTGGTAATGAGATGCGACACAATGTTTTCGTTAGTTGTGTTTGCATTTCCTAAAACTGCCAAGTGCTTACCTTAATTTAAAGGTTTCATATGGGGAATAAATAGCTTTCAAAGAATTCAGCACAATTGCAAAATCTGATTCTGAAAACAGGTGTTGAATGTTCCTAGCAAAAGTGCCCGTCATATTGTGCAGTTCAATTAGCGCTTGAAGATGCTTATTCTGCAGCTTGGTGCTTTTTGGTAACTCGCCTGATAGAACATCCAATATGCCTGGGTACAGAGAAGAAAAATGCGATTCACTGAGAGGGGAAAAAACAAGCATGATTATGCAACAAAACAAATAGCTTGTCAAAGCAGTTAAGTACATCCCTGGAATAGATGTAGGTCAGTGTGAAATTACTGAGCAGTCCATGCTTACCTTTGGCAACAGATCTGGTTTCGGGAACAACATCCCCAGTTGCTATGTTGACACGAGAGACAAAACTTGAATTCAACTCACTCATGGTCTCAATAAGTACTTTTGGTACTAGTGATTTGTATTCTTCAGGGAAAGCAGTCAAGCACCTGCGAGCATTAGCATTGCCATTTTAGAGCATCCACAGGTTAAATTGCAGTTCTGATGGGGCAAAAGAAGTGCTTTCTTCTTTTGGCCTACATGATGTGCTTTCTTCATTATGCCAAATATATTACTTAAAGTCTGTTTCTAAAAACTGAGTTCTGTTCAACCATTTCAGTACTAGGTACTAAGTACTATATTTAACTCAGAAGTCAGAACAAAGGAGAGGATCATGATCGACATGAACATACCACTTCCATTCTTGTTCAAGGTAAAGCAGTGTCTCATCATAGAAATTAGGCAGCCAGCTAGAGAATGAGAGACCACTAATGCTTTCACCACCCATCTCTAGCCTGCTGGCTCTTTGCCTTAGGTCAAAATCTTCCCAAAGTTTCTTTAGAGGCTTCACATGGATCTTAGTGTATTGTGTCTCCAGTGATTTGAACCTTTCGATACGTATCAGTATGCCACGAAGATCTTGCACAGCATCAACCTTTCAAGAACGAAACAGGTCTTGAGAAAAATAGAGATGCTTCAGCACTCTTTGTGGGTGTGTTTGTGTTGTGTGGATGGGTGGGTGGGGGTAGGGGTGTACCTTGCGGTTAGAAAGTGCATCCACTAAACGAGGCTGCACCATTTCATCTAGCCTTTCTTCCAATACTTCAAGCTGTTTTCTAACGTTTGCGAACTCTGCAACCTGAAAGAATCTTTTTATAAGCAAAACGAACAGGCTGTGTATGCAGCTCTTAATCATTTATAGAGAATATGACACCTCTCCAACTGCTGACAAGCAATGTCTCATAGTTGCCAGGGTTTCTGCAGCTTTTGGAAGATTGCCACTAGAAAACACATCCTCGACACTCTGGCTCAACTGAGCTAACCCAGCTGCGTCCTGCCATTCCATCAAGCATACTCTTATAAATAAGAATCCATCAAGTTAGTAAAACATGGTCTACAACTCTGCATATACCCTACCTGCAATGTCGTATATGCCGCTTCCATGCGTTGTTTCACAGTATCAATTCGAGCAAGTGCAGCTATTGATTCAGCAGATGAGCCCTCAGCCTGGTTGAAAATATAAACACAAATACTTTGTTAGCTACCGCCTTAGCAAAAATGTAGCTGGAACTGCATACAGTGTAGCAGGATGGAGCAAGCTGGGCAGAGGGAGAGTATAGGACTGCCGGAGAGATTAGTTTTCTCCACAGGAAAGGTGCTCAGTGTTGGCCAATACAACATGAGGAAGCATTTTTGCACCCCAAAAGCTATCCCACTATTTAGCTTGTTTCAGTTCTCCCCCCACCAGTGTGGAACTAATCCAACACTGGGACCACCGAAGGCTGAGAGACCAAAGTGGAATCTCGTTGTACAGGATAATCTCAAGTAACATCAACTCTGAATGTCTGAAATGCACTGAATTCTAACTTTGACAGTACACTCAAAGCTTGTAAGCGTTACCATAACGCAAGCACATAAAATGGCAATGCCCAAAACTAACCTTGCCACAGATGTCAGCTAGCTTGGTTTTGCAAAACCCTGGCACATTCCGAGACCAACTTTTAACTGGCACCAAAATGAGACAATGAACATTGGACCCCAAACTGGTCAAACTAATGCCTCGGTGGTTAATTTTGGCACTACTCGTACACTATATTTGTATTCAGGTCGTATGCAAGGCGAAGGTCACACAGATAAAAGAAGTGACATGATCAGACAAGGAATGTGAGATCCAGATCCAGTTCAACCGTACGTGCAAACTACAAAGCAACTAATAAGCACGGTAAGCCATTCTAAATCTACCGGTAATTCGTATTGATTTCGCGTAACAAACGCATGGGAGTATGAGCGAGGTCCAGATCCAATCAGGAGCGAAGCAGAGGGACGGGAGCGCGTACCAGGGAGAGGGATTGGAGGACGGAGGCGAGGTGGGATCGTAGAGCAACGGCGTCGTCGCGGAGGCGTAGCGCGTCGCGGCATGCCAGCGGGACGCGGCGGAGTGCGTCGCCGCTGTCCCTCTCGAGCGCGGCCGCGGCATCGTCGGCCGCGGACCGCAGGCGCTCCTCAGCGTCGGCGAGGAAGCGATCGAGCGGCTCCGACGGGTGCCGCGCTTCCAGCGCTGCGTTGATCCACCGCTTTGGGTCAAACCCCTCCGCCCCGAACTCCGACGCATCCACCACCACCATTTCCGACGCACGCCGAGGCCACCCTCTCTCTGTCCCTGCCTTGAGTCCCTTCACTGTCCCCTTTCGCGGCTCATCGGTTGCTCCCCTTGTTTGGAGGGGAGTAGCCGAGCATGGAAGACTGGGAGTGGCTTTTTTTTTCAATTTGGTCCTTTCAATAACTCTCTATTAATAGACCTAGAGCAAATTTATTTTTATATAAATGGACCCCAAAACTCAACTAATGAAGACTCTACGCCAAAATATTTGACTCAATGTTCTTGTTATAACGTTACACTTGTTATGCCCTGGAAAACATAACCGCTGCAATATAGAAGTGAATAAAAAATACTATCTTAGGTGCAAAATCTCAGCTCAAGTTATTTTATGAAATTTGGAATCTACTCTAGTACCTGAATTACTTTCTACGAAAAACTCGAAATCACAAAGAATCTATATATTTGTGTTCTCTGCGCTTAGGGAAGGAAAAAAAACACTCTTAAGGCATAACGTAAATGTCGTCATTGGCTACGCGCTGCTTTTTTGGTTTTACACTCTACGTGATCATCGTCTCGATCTCTACGATCTCTATAGGGAGTAATGCAAAAGTAATGATCATGAAGTGAACAATGATGCTAAATGACATGATGTATGAATGCAATGGTGTAGCAAACATCATGAGTAATCGTTAATAAACATCGTTACAATTGTGTGAGAAGATTATGTTTTTAGAGTGCATAAGCATAGCATAAGGAGTGGTAATGTTCTAGTTCTATCACGGTAGGATGGTTAGAATAACACTAGTGAACAAAGGGTATGGACAACAGGTGAAGACTAACCGGATTGATGTCCTGGCTTCTGGCTAGACCAGCTACATGTTCTAACCAAATCGACCAATGCTAAAGAGGTTTGGTGCTTCAGTGGTAGGCGTGAGTTTATACTAGAGAGATCATGGTTTAACTAAGCCTAATTGATTGTTAGACTGATGTTAGACATGGTCTATCCCAATGGGAACTTGATTCAAAACAATTCATTACTTTGAAACTCGATGCTAGTGGTCCGCTAACCATAGGATACAGTTTCGATGTTGCTCAAACAAGTCTCACCACAAAGGCTGCTAGTGGTGGATGAAGATGGTTGTTCTAGTCTCCCAGTAACATGCATTAAGGTATATAAGCATGTCATCAATGGTGAAAGAACCCTTGACTGTTTTGCGGATCCGAGCAGGCTATCAATAGTTCCAAATGAAAGCGCTAGGGGGAAGTAAAAGAAGCACAAAACGTTAAGGCGGAGTGAAGGAAGCACAAGAGAACCGGAGAGTTATGCTATTGCCACGACCTTCTATCTAACCTTCTGTCTCACATTTTATTTCAAACTCAACCCTATCTACAACAGTGTTTTGCACACCATGTTTTGTGGAGCCCAACATGCTAATACTAATTCTAGATGGGAGCGCTAGGTTGGACCAAAGGAAGCACAAATCGGTAGGGTGAACCAAAGGAAGCACAAAGCACTAAGGTGGAGAAAAGGTCAAATGCAAGAAGGCAAGGCATGGCCGGCAGTTATTAAATATGGAGGACAAAAGAATTATCTTGATGGGGGAAAATTCATCTAAGGCAATGTTGGAGAAAAATTGGGGATTTGATAGTGACAGCCAATGCAAAATAATTTTATTTCTTTGGTGCTGGTGGTATGCACGTAGTAAGGTTATTTCTGGCGAAAAGAAAAAATCGATACATAGAAGTCATTAACGATGTTTTCTTCCACCTGCAGGCTTGGGAAGAAGCTTTTTACTTGTGCAAGCATCCTGCAGCTTCACCTGCAAGGCTAAAATGGAGGGCTGCCTGCAGAAGATGTCTACAAAATAAATTGTAATGGAGCTTTTATTCCTACATCTAATATTGTTGGGTGGGGTTTTGTGATTAGAAACCATCTTGGTATGGTGGTAGCAGCAGGTGCAAGTTCAGCAAATGCTTTATTGTCTGCTCTCCATGTAGAAGCAATAGCTTTGTTGGAAGGGCTTGGAGCATGCCGCCGAATTGGGAACGAGGCATATTATCTTAGAGACGGATGCGGCTGTTCTTTCTGAAGCTTTGTCTAATGCATCTATTGATAGGATCTGTGCTAGGTTTCTTGATGAAAGATATCAAAACCTTTATAGTATCTTGAGTTCTCAAAAGTTTCTATTTCTCATGTACCCAGAGCATGCAACGTGGTTGCTGATACTCTGGTGGCTATTGGCCTAAACTGTATGGATGGTTCATTGGTGTGGCATGATCATGTATCAGATTCTGTAGCTTTGCTCGTAAACGGCGATTTGCCAGAAACATGCAATGACTAATGGAATCATGTTTCCATTTAAAAAAAAAAGGGTGGAGCAAAGGAAGCACAAGAGAACCGAAGAGTTAACATTGCGTTGTTGAAGCCTATCCAAGTGCAAACCCTAAAGTGGGTTTTAGCGATGTGATGGCATGACACTTGAAATCATAATGATGGCAAATGCGGGTAGAATTATTGACTTATATAACACATACACACTAAAAATGTCAATATATGTCAAAAAGAAGTTAAAAAAAAGCTATTTTATTACTCTTTTACATGGATTCCTGATTAGAGCATGGAAATACAAATGACCATGTGCTAAAAGGAGTCAACTCGGAAGAAATGGTCACAGTTACACTCAAGACACAAGCCCAAATCGAGAGATAAAAGAGTTCGGATTAAGATTATTGTTTTTTTCCTGCGTGAATCCAACCATTATTATTTAGTATTATATGTCTTGTCCTAATAAAAAACTCCCAGTACTTCCAAGCATTACATGATCGCACATATATACATACACGCACACTGCACACAAGTGCGTATAACAAAACATATCGATCTAGGCCTAACCCAGGAAAAAAATGCATGAGCACACAAAACTGGCTATCTACATGAACTTGATGAGTAAAACTAGCCTAGGGTTAGACCATTATTGGAAGCTATACAGATGTCGCCGCCACAATACGTCTCTAGCATTCATACATTGCCAGACCAGCCGTCCATAGCTCCAGTATAGAGAGCACACAAGAATGCCTCGTGGAAACAACTGAAGCTTCGACCCCAAATACAGTGTGCTCTCTCATTCACTTGTTACCCTGGCAATTGAAAACTAGCCTAGTTAAGATGGCATTACATCAGGTCATAACCATGTATGATATAAAAAGGGAGTGGCTGAAGGTTTACAGGGATGGGAGATGGCAACTTTGAGGAGATCCAAGATTTTCCATGCCTTCAGATTTAACATGGTCCCCACCACCATAACTATATGACGATAGCAATCCTCCGCTGCAGACAGTGAATCAGTCAGGATTTCAGAAAAGAGAAGTATAAGTGAAGTAACAAAGTATAATATGCAAAATGTCGCCTAGAATAGAAGATATGCCATGTGTACAGCAGAGGGCGCTTGTCCATTGTGGATGGTCTATTTGACAAGCCTGTGGGGGGGGGGGGGGGGGGGGGGCTGCAAATGGCACGAAAAAGGAGGGGGTGGATGGGTGCAAAAATGCACTGGCACCCCCTGCTGGACACAGCCAACATAGGCAATTTAGGCATGCACTCTGGATTATATATAGGGAGCACTTAAGAACATTATTAAAAGCCATACGTGGAATAAGGTATATATATCGTAGTTGATCAACTCATCAAAGGAAAACTTGAATAAAATGAATGTGGTTCAACTCTGCCAGGGGGAGGGAGGAATACAGCTGAAGCATTCACCAGTCAATGATCCATATTCCCCAGATATTGATGAAAATATCCGCCCAAGTATTTGTGATTGAAATTTTTACAGGCTAACACAGTTTTTTAGAAAATAGCTATGATCACAATCTAAAAGAAGTACCACATCAGCGGAAATTTGAAAGCTCAGTGCAGGTCAGACATGAAGGATGGAGACCAACAAGTAATCGGGATACATGCAGCTATGTGCAACACTGGAACACTATTCATAACATGCTTACATGACTAGAAGCTGCAAAAGTTTCTAGAGAAATGTAGAGCGAATCAGCAGAAAGAGAAACTAAACTTACATGTTCTTCAAAATCTGGACTCGTAAGATTTGCTGATAGATTTCTCATAAGTACTATCACCTGTATATGTCAATCAAAAACCAATGCTCACTGTTAATATCACAATTTCGATTAGCATAGGACAAACTAGACTCCAAAAATCCTCAAATATGAATGGAACAAATCAGAATAGGATGCTTAGAACAACACAGAGTTAAATAGCATACTCCCTACAACCACAAATACATGAAGCTTTGGACACATGACCTGGTCAAATGTTCAAAATTTTGACTACCAATAATTTATTAGTTTGAAAATATGAAGAAAAAAAAACATCTGTAGAGTTTAGATTCGTCTAAAAACACTTTTGACAATCTCATTCTTTTTATTGGATTTTACAGATATATTCTAGTAAAAGATTGTGAGCATCTGTAATGTTGCTGAGAACTAATGTTTCTGACCTTTGGAGTTAAGAAGACTCCGTGCATATTCTAGTTTTAAGGATAGCAACACCGAAGCAAAGTTTTGGTGAAACTTAACTAACACCTATCTGATATTACAGAGTGTTGATGATTTTTGTTGAAACACTGATAGATTAAGAATACTTAGAAAATACTCCCTCTTTTCAAAATTGATCAGCGTATTAGGCATGGGCACCAAAATCGAGGAGCAACAAATCCCTCTCTGTGATCCGTTTACTCCTGGTTACTCATAGCCCTACAACCTAAATGATGTGACGCCGTTTCAGTTCATGTGCGCTGTGTGCTGCCCAATCGGCAGGCTAATCCAAACGCCACGAGGATCCCATTCCCATGCATGTAGCCCTGCTAGTGGGCTGGAATCCAGACAATACCCACACCAATCCATATCAAATAGCTAATTTAATGAACCCAACCCCCACCAACTCCTCTGTCAGCAAGCTACGCACCAGCCCAAACCATGCATGGCTCAACGCGGCGCCGGTGGCCTGAGCTCCTCCCCTTCTCTTGCCCTGGCGAGCAAGCAGATCTCGCAGGCGGCAGCCATGGCTGAAGGTGTCGAGTCTGCAGACCTTGCTGCTGCTTGAGGAGGTGCGCCGTCGCTGGTCCGCGTTGCTAAGGGTAGAGGAGGGTGCGTCATCGTTGGTCCGAGCCGTAGCAGAAGGGTCAGATGCGGAGAAGAAGCCAAGTGAACTGAGCAGCCGCCGGCGTGCAGGCAAGCAAGTCGCAGAGCGGAGCTGCAGCAACAGATTGGAGCAAACAGCAAAGTCAAGCCGCCGCTGGACAGAATGGATGGGGACGGATTTCTTCGATTCTGATAGCCAGAGGCAGAGCGTATCCGCAGACAGCGCGCGCTGCGTATGCGTGAGCGGATAGCGCGCATGTGCGTCGGGAGGGACGACGTTGGTGCTGTGGATCGTGCGCACAGGGGCCAGGGGCAGCGGGGGTGGCAAGGCGATGACCGGCGGAGCCACGGCGGAGCCAGAGAAAACTGGGCGCGGCGGCGGGCGAGGTGGAGCCAAGAGCGGAGTTGTCGAGGACGAGGGCTCCATAAGCCTCTTGGTTACCCACAGAACCCAAACTAAACTAACTTGTTAGTGTTGTTAGCCCATTGACACCCAGCCCACGTACGTTAGACGGAGAACCCAAACTATTAAAACCGTTCGAGTCCAATCCAATTGCAGGGCTACATGCATGTTTGGACGCAGCACAACCAGT
The DNA here is from genome assembly GCA_030272315.1 of Paspalum vaginatum. Classification (NCBI taxonomy): domain Eukaryota; kingdom Viridiplantae; phylum Streptophyta; class Magnoliopsida; order Poales; family Poaceae; genus Paspalum; species Paspalum vaginatum. The sequence goes on along the minus strand of CM059021.1, from coordinate 4,612,416 downwards.
ATGTGCCCAAGTGGAACCGAAAAAATCAGCCATTCAGGAGTGTCTCATTCCCATGCATGCTTGGTCAATGATCAGTTAGCATACAGAACCAAAGCATCTCGGGTGTCCACCCAGAGTGACTGGAAGGCTACAGTAGGTTTTCCGCTAATCAAACTTGGGCCTTTTTTGTTTATATGTTTATCAATTCTGGATGGAGTACATGTCAAACTCAAGAATGTTTCTAGACAAGATAGCAGCAGAAGATATAAAATAGAACAGTTAGGCTAAGGAAAGTGTAAAGCACTGAAATGGGGGGCACAACAAATGAATGAAGTTAAGATGAGCATGAAATAAAAAAACATATCCATGAATTAAGTGTATATAAGATGTACCGTTTCAATGTCAATTGGATCCATTGCTTTTAACCTCTGCAAATGGCCACTAGTATCAGGATCAAATATGCTCCCCAGGAAGCTGTATACTCGGGCAAAATCTGGCATGGCTGCGTGTGCATCCAGGAAAAAACAAAAGTTAGGATGCATCTTGCATCGCATCAAGCCACAAACATATCTACTTCAAATATACGATGATACATACATCTAGAGTATTAGAAAATTACATTCCATAATATCGTTTGGGATCAAGGGAAGGTTCCAACTGGAAGATATAAGGAATTACAAAATGGCCTTTTTTATACAGGCCAAAAGCCCTCCAAGAAGCTTGGGGTTATTAAATTTGTCTAGGTTTCTCGAGTTGATCCACCATAATTGATAAGATACTATAGAACTGGTTATTGTTGCATGCAAGGGCTATGTTTTCAGTTGCTTTAATATAAACAGGTAAAAGACACTCAGAGCCCTAGGGAATTTCGCCTTACTAAAAAAATGGTCTATACGTGCAAATATTGCAGCAAGTCTCCTCCAGGGAATAAATGTAATGACTTGAAAGTCAGAATACAAACCCAAACCCAAATGACCCAGCATGCTATCTAGTATAGTATGCATGTTAAACCCCCATTACATGGCACAGTCTTAAAACCCTCACTATATACCATCATCTTAATCTAGAAAAGGTTTGTGCGCAAAGATACCAGAATCTAATTTGACAAACTTAATTTCGTTCAGTCATGGAAGATAAGCTATTCAGGCAGCTGAACACAAACAAAAATTACAAAGCGAAATGCCCTAGTACAACCAAACCTTCACGAAGAGAAACAGAATTTCTGTAGTCCAACATGAGAAGGAAAATGCATTTTCTATTTTTTCTAAGACCACAAGACTTAGACCATGAACAGAGTAGTTGCAAGGTATAGAGTACATGCTGTAGAAGGGAGCACTCACCAGGGTGTTGTGGAACCACATTGTCTTGCTCAACTGCTTCAGAAGGTGGCCAAGTTCCAGATGGGCTCTCTATGCTACTTGAGCAGTTATTTGTTGCAGTAGCACCTGCACCACCGTGATAGGTTATAATTTGCTCCATAAGTCATTTTATGCAGGTTGTGATGACGATGAATAACAGACCTTGCACGTGACTTGAACTGAGAGGCTGGACAAGAGTATTGTCCCAAGAAGGCACTGCCGCATTTGCATTTGTGCTTCTAACAGTAGATGTATCCATAGGCATGAGAGAACATTGCTCTCCTTGAGAAGGGAGTTGTTGTGATAAAACAGCTTGGGAAACTGCAGGAATTAAACACATCTAGTCCAATCGTCAACTAGAAAAAACGTATGCCAATTAGCTGGGTACTGAACAAAACATACCATTTTTAGAGGCCTTCTGCGGATACGGATGAGCTGCCTTTCGTTTTGGTCTAGGTGGGGGCAGATGCTCCCCTGTACCATTCTTCTGAACCTTTAGAAAATACTTCTGTGCATGACTCCTTATCTGTCAAAAGATCATTTTTTACAAATCGAACACATAACAACAGACATATTACTTACTAGCTAATTACTGCATGCCTCAAACCAAAAAAACTTGGACTGGAGCTATGGGGGTACCTGTATAACAGTCTTCGAGCCAACATATGCTTCAATCTTTTTCCAATCACGATCAAAACTACAACAAAGAAAGACCAAATTAAATTTGAGAATGCAGGAAAATCATCTGAGCTCTCACAAAAAGCATTCCCAAAGTATAATTGGCTCACAGCAGCATGACTTGCAATTTATAGATTATAACAAACAATCGCAGAAAAGGCTGCAGATATTAAAATACACCAGAAGCGCTTGATCTCTCCACCTAACCTTGCCTAGCCTTGCTAGAGGACAAAGAATTGGGGGAAAAACTTTACTAGTGGAGGAGATCCATTTGGCTCTCCCTCAGAAGTACAGAAGTACTTGTTCAGCTTGCCCAAAAGCAAGGATAGCTAGCTAGGAAACAGAAACAAAACTACATTCTCCCTCCTAGCCTTGCTAGAAAAAGGTTAGGTATTAGGTAAAGGATCCAAACATGGTAATAATATGTAGTTTGAAAGTTCAGCAGTGAAATTAAAACTTAGGGGCTGTTTGGATACACAGTTTTTTTGGAGTTTTAGCAAAATACCACAGTTTTACAAAATAACTTGGTATTAGGGAGAAGGAAGGTGTTTGTATGAAGCAAATGGTAGAGTTCTAAAAGCTGCAGTATCTAGAAAAACAGTTTTTTTGGAGTTCAGAAATCTCCACCAGGACCCTCTTTTTTCTGGACAGAGTTGGGCGCGTGTGTGCGACGTGCGCACTCCTCCCATGACGGGAATCCTCCCAAGCTGCACGGACTGGGTATGTCCAGAGTTGGAATGCTTTGTTTTATTAATAAGATCTAAACAAAAAGGAAGTAGTAGCGAGAACGGCAAGATTAGTAGTAGCAAGAACAAGTTTCTGATCCGATCCGAACAAGTACGTACGATTGACTGCTCCTGCTGGTTTATATGATTTTACTACAAAAATATATACAATCATTTAATAATCCATCATTTAGGACATAAGCATGTACATGCTCGTACAGCCAGCTTCTAAAGACAGCGTATAGGTGGCCATACTACCAATACCCAAGCAAGCTACGGTTCCTTTAAAACATAGAAAAAATCTGGTTTCTAAATACTGTAGTATTACAAGGCTTTGGCTTTTAAAACCATAGTTTCTCAATACTGCAGTTTTGGGCTACCATAGTAGGAAAAGAGAACATGCAGTCCTAGTCATAGATATAGGAAATGGTAGTTTCAGTAGATTTCTTAGACAGCAGCAACTCAATGTCGAGCCTAGTTATAGGATAAGCTGGATAACCTTAAGCCATCGAATTGGACACACGCAGCAGACAAAACCTATGCGGGGTCGATCATCTCCACTTAGAAGCAAGCACGTTGTGTGTAACGAACTACCCAAATTTAGCATTCGCAGTCGCAGGAGCCGTAGCACAGGACAAATCCAACTACACACCGGAGCAAGGAACCGCAGCTATAGTGAATAGCAGTAACAATCTTATCCAAAACGGCACCAGCTGTACCGGAACGGGGAGACAGAGAGAGAGGGGAAGGGCGGGGGAATCGGGCACTCACAGCTGCAGGGCCTCGAGGAACTTGTCGTGCTCGGGCTCCGTCCAGCTCTCCCGCGACTTGGTGATGGTGTACGGCTTCCTGACCTTCCGCACCTCCTCCACCGCCGCGGGCGCCGGGGCCGCGGCCGGCACCGCCATGGGCGGCGGCGCCATCACCGCCGCGCCGCCCATCCGCTGCTGCTGCTTCTTCCCGCCCCCGCCCCCGCCCCCTCCCCCCTCGTCCCCGCCCTTGCCCGCGGCGGCGGCGGCGGCGTTGACGGCGGCGGAGTCGAGCGGCGTCGGCGTCGTGCTCATCGAAACCATCAGCCGGTGGCGCGCTAGGGTTTTGCTCGCTGCCTGTTTTTTTTCTCTCTCTCTCTCTCTCTCGTCTCGTCTCGCGGTCTCGCCTCTCTTGTGTTGTGTGTACGGTGCGAGTTGGAGCTGGATGGAGGGCTGGCTAGTAGCGGCTCGCGAGAATGGTGCCGAGGTGGTCAGGTGGGGAAATGGGCCGCGCCCGCTCGCGTGCGCGACGTGGACGTTTCGCTACGCTTCGGGGCGGTTCGCTCGCTCGCTCGCCCCTGGCCACAAGCGCCCCGTGAGGCCGACGGGTGGGCCCGCTGGCCGGTGCCAGTTGGTTGGGGTTCCGTGCCGGCTCTCTCCGTGACGATGAGTGGCGCGCGAGTCCGCGGAGTGCCTCGCTCTCGCCCGCACGCGGCACGCCCCTCGCGTTCCCGCCGGTGCCGCCGTGGACGGGCGCCGAGGCGCGTTGCGTGACCCGCGATGCCACGCTTGACGGAGGTCAGGGTGCGTTCGGTTCCGGCGGGAGCAGTGCGGGAGGGGGCGCGCGCCGTCGGATGGCCGCAACGAACGGCGGTCGACGGCTCGAGGCGCTGCGGGGATCTCCCGCTCTTGCTCTCGCTGCAACGAACCAAAGCCTCGACTGACCTTTCATCCGTTCATGCTGTGTGCCAGGTTGATCAGGATAGGTGGTTGGTGCTTGATGGCCTTGCGGACTTTACACTGCACCCCCGATTGTCAACACGATGTTTGGAGGAGATTTGAGTCAAGCTTTTTCATTTTCTTACTCCAAATATCTTCTTTTAAAGTATTCAAGCTTGAAACTTAAACGGGAACGCCGTTGCCTAGTTTTCGGCACCGACGGAGGCTGGACCTGTACAACAACGAGCATTTCTACGCCGGACCGAAAATGTTGGTGGTGAGTGGATTGAGGGTGCCGTCACGCATGGTCCAGCTCCGTGCTCTCCCTCTCTAGGCACATCTCTCGAGTTGCATCCTCATCCTCCATGATCTTTGGATTTTTTTTTCCTACTGCAACGAGTGAATCTATGTGTACGTTTTCAGCAAATGATCGGGGATATCTCATCATCATTTTCGTTCACGATGTTAAGTTTTTATTTGTAAACACATTGGGTGTTATAGAAATAAGTTGATTTGTTGCAATGGGTCTCTTTTTGACGTTTCTAGTTGCTAGCGTGGATTACGTCATAGTTGGCCTATAGATGGCATTGATAGCTTTAGCTTGCACGTTGAGAAAAATACATTTAACAAGGTATAATGTGCTTCACTTATATAAGCTATATAAAATACTCTCCCTATTCGAGAATATAGCTATGTATTGGACATGTGGGCTTTGGAAACTTAATTATTTAAAATGGTATTTAGAACACCATAGTTTGTGATTGTCTTATGCAAAATTCATGGTTTTATCTCACCCTATTGAAACTATGGTATTTCTTAATTATGTTTGAGTGCAACACCACAAAACGATGGACAAGCTAGCAAAAACCATTAGATTTGCAGGTAGGAGTGGAGTTTCAAATGCTCAAAAGTACTAGAGTTTACAAAATGGAGTTTTCTATAATCAGCCAAGCACATCTCATCGTACAATACCATAGATTCTTATGTACTAATGATTGTATCAAAAACGTGAAAATATTTGACATCAAACACGGCTTTAGGTTTGTCCTGCATCAAATCTTCCTAACTTTCACCATAGCCAGGAAAAGATTATTATGTTTGACAATGTCAAAATGATGTTTATTAATGTGAAACCAACTTTCAGAACATGTAAGTTGTAGCCTTTTTATATTTGAAATGAAAAAAGGAAAGTGCTTGACTTTAGACAAATTTAAATGTGGCTATATATTATGTGATGGAGGGAACATATATTTCATGCTCTATATCCGAGCAAAGCAACATCGCATAGTTTCAATTGAGAATTGAGATAGACCTGTGCAGTCCAAGAGCAGACGAGACAACCATGCATCCATAGCTTAACATGTAACACACGCCAAAGCGGCAACAACTGCTTAGGATCGACCCTCATTATTAACTGTGATACCTTGTATCTTAAGCCCTAATTAAGCATGTCATCAAATGCATTCTTCAATTAAAACAATGGAAAAGAAAATGTGTCATTTACTATTTTTAAATAATTTTCCAAATATGAGAAGAATTTCTTTTCTCAAACCTTTCAAAAAGGATCTTAGTGAAAAGTTCTACTTAAATATTCCTTCTTTTTAGACCTTGAGGTAAATCCTTTTATTTGGGGGCTTGATTTGAATATATACACATCTTTATTTAAAAAAAAGGAGAGGGAAACCAGGGGTGAAACCGGCGGCCCAAAAACCACAGCAGCCCACCCCTGTTTCCCCGGCCCACAGAGCCCACCGCCCTCTTATTCAACCTCGGGCGAAAGGGGATTTGTTCCTATGGCGGAACCGCCGATTTAATCCGGGCTAAGCACACCTGCCACCTCTGGCTTGCAGTGCGATTAGACCGAACTAAACCCGGTCGTCCGTCGAGAGTCATTCGGCTCCCGATATTACCTTTTTCCAGAGGAACCGACATCATACACATCCAGCCCACGATGGAGCCACAACAGATACATCATCTCAGGCAGTTGAATATAGCATATATAAACTTATTTTACAAACCAATTCGAAATAAAGATATAGGTTTCAACGTAATGCCATACAATAGGCAGGTTTGAATCAGATAGCGGAAGCGAATTCGAAAACATCTCACCACGGAAACAAAATACTTTATTAGTCTTCATGCAACGACGATCGAGGCGAGCAGCACCGAGCCCACCGGTACCACCCTCCTCCAAGCATTTGTCCAGATGTTGCCGGTACCTGTTCTCAAAAGGTGGGGGCAAACCCTGAGTACTAATTACTCAGTAGGACTTAATGGAATGGCTTACGGCTGACGCGAAGCTTGCTTACTATCACGTGGATCCTTAGCCATAGATTTTAAACAGTGGTATATCAACGTAGAGTAACAAGTCTCTTCATTTACATATAATTCCATAATAATAACTTACAGAAATATAAGCAACACAGTAATACATGTCGTATTTGAAACATGTGAAATAGATATAATATATTCAAGTAGTTGCTACGATGAACGTCAATGGTATTGGCATTCCCACACTTGGTGGGCATCAGCGATTCGAATCGATTTTAATTCCCGGGAATAACTATCATGCTAGGGGTATATGCTTACTAGCCATCGCGTTCCCATATATAGCCCCAATCTTAGCCCGTCTTGTCCCAAGTTCGATTCATTCTCGCCTAGCCCTCGGGTTGTGCCCCATGACGAGCCTGCCGACATCTCGGTCTCCCTGCCATGAGTACCAAGCTCCCCCGGGCCACTTTCCTCTCAACCAGTGGGTAGGAACATGTCTCTGTGCTTCGGACGAGCCCAGGAAAGACTTTACCGGTCCCATTTCCCGGTTAAGCAATCTAGCAATGTTATGCCGACCAATAGTCGAACAACGGACGGGCCTTAATCGACTCGAGCGGAGCCAAATGATACAACAACGCACACCACCAAATAAAATTATTCTCCGTCCGGTCTCCATTTAAATCATGAGCATAATAATAACTTTCATAACAGTAAGATTTCTGAAATTTTTTGAAAACACCTACGCGACGAGTGACTCCATTCACTCGTATCTACTCGTACCTAGCAGGGCCTAGGCAACTCGTCCTACGAACTCTATATATAGGAGCTAGGGCCAGGGCGGCCAGAAGATCTAATGCAATTGTTTTCAATCAACTCCTAATGCGGATGCGTAATGAAACAATCAATTATCATATTAGCTGGGAGAAATCATGGTCCTGCCTACCTTTCTTTTGTTTCACAAAACTAACAAACTAATCTACGTTAGTTTGCCGGGTTGTGGGGCTTGGCCCCAGGCAACCCCTTGATCACTTGGACGGCTCCTCCTTTCAAAGACCACTTCAAGGACCTACGTGTGGTATTTGGGTCTTAGTTGGTCTTCTGGACCACCGTTGCTCGAAGTAGCTCCCGCACTTGTCTATCGATCACGTATCTGCATTGAGCATCACTATATGAATGCCATGCACGATGCAGTGAATGGGATGCATGAATATCAAGCACACATTTGGACAATCATTTCGTGGATAGGCAGAAAGGTTATTGATAAACCTACTTAAGCAAGAGTACTTCTGCCCTAGGTTAAGTTATTGTTATCTACATTGAAGCATTATAGCATTAGTGGCTTTATGGTTTTGATGACAACATGCATGCACAAAATATGAGACTCCTCTAGGAATAATTTCGCACACATCAAGAATAATGGATAGGGGAAATCACAACTAATACGTAAACGCTCATTAACCTGCCCCCTTTTTATCTTCTTCGTTTTTAAGCCTATTAGAGTGACTATACCTAAGCTTCTCATGAAACAGCACCCAAAATTCTTGAATAATCACATTAGCATCATTGCACAATAACATTGCTACATGAATTTCGGTGGGATTTTTAGAGCATATTAAATAGCTCTTTTCTATTTTACCAGTTATATTAACCTAGCACGTGTTGTTTGTAGATCACATATCAAACGGCAACTATAAATTTCCTAAAAACACTTTCTGGGACCTAAACTTAAACATGAAGCGTCATGATTTTTCTTTGAATTTATTTCGCACTACAAAACCACCTTTCCTATTATTCATTTTAACATGAATTTCATTTCATTATTTCAAAACACTAATAAAACATAATAAACATGGCTTCCAATTTTTCCAGTAAGCTACATATGCATCAAAGAGCATGTACAATTTAGGGTATAATTTTTGGATCATGTTTTATATAGCAAGCATTTTCCATGCTAATAAAAGGCCTAAAATACATGCTCAAGGGTAAATCAGTAATCATACAATCAATTCTAGGGCTACCAAAAATCACATAGGGTCTAGATACTCTAGTACAGGTTCTGTCCAAATTTCATAGCATTTGGAGCTCATCTAGACCACTTTTACCATTTAAGTTGATTTAGCATGCATGCAACAAACCGAGGGTAAAACAGTCTTTTCACATAACCACATCTTACCCATCCTGTAGATCTATTCACAAGGATTACAATGCAACTGAGTTTGTCATTTTTGGATTTTTATTTAATTTCCTATGAATTTTCAAAGTTCACTGTCGAAATATTAAAAATAAAACGAAAATCATTTGACCCAGGGACCTATGCGCAATTAACCATAGACTCCAGGGGCCTGGAGAGAAGACTGGTATGACTCAGCAAACATCGCATCTAAATCGATATAACAGGAGGGGGTTTTCGCGAAATCACCATCTTCTTCTTCCTTGGTCAGCAGAAACGAGCTGCGCGGCGGGCCGATCTTCTCCCGCGTGGATCTGCGCGTGTGAGACTCCCACGGCCGAGATGCGACTTTGGGAAGGTGTTCTCGGACATAGGGCTCCTTTTCCCCTTGATCTCGCCGTGTGGAGTGGATTGGACGAGTGGGGAACGTGCGTGAACCGGAGATGAACTCGGAGGTCGCGTGCTTCGGGGCGGGAGCTTGATCTGCCGAATGGAGAGGGGAAAGGCGACGGCGCCTCGTGCTTCGGGTGCGCAGGAGTGTGGCGCAGTCGGAGGAGGGGTTCAGGTGGTGTGGGGAGCAGCGGAGGAGCGGGCACGACGAGCTCAAACTTGGCCGGCCATGGTGGCCGTGGGCGGACAGAGCAGGCGTGGTGGAGTTGGGAGGCGAGTGGGAGAAAGGGGGAACGAGTGAGGAGGCAGAGCTTCACCTCATGACGGGGTCGTCGCGTCGATCCGAGGCGCGGGGAGGCTGCCCGCACGTCGCCGGCCGCGTGGCGTGTGCCGGTCGGCCATGGCGTCCGCGGCCGGATCCCCGGGCCCGCCTGTCAGTGAGCCAAAGGGAGGGAAAAATAAGAACACACTCAATTTGGTTTTTCTCTCCTCTGAAAATCGTGTATTTGACCCATTTAGAGGCCGAATTTGAAAAAGTACCAATTAAATGAAATGTTTAACTCTTTGAGCTCTACAACTTTGTCAAAATCTCCATTACCAAAATTGTGATGCCCTAGGCATCTCCCGAGCATTATCAAGTGCATACTTTGTTTAATTATTTCTCATAAGCATCATTTCATGTCATACTAATGAGCATTTGAGTAAACATGGAGAAAATAGCTAAGTAGTGCATTCAGTTTCGCAAAAATGATGCTATAATGTAGCTCAAATGTTCACTGTTAATTACCATGTTGCCCCTACATGTGATTTTAGCATAGAAATAAATGAGGAAATGTTGTTTATATAGAAATTAGGCTCTAAATAGTTGTATGTATTTTATTTGTGCTCCTTATAGCATAAAGAGCTCACTACTGATATGGAATGCCATGCATGTCAAAATTAGTTAGTGTTTTGATATTGATAAGTTCATGCATGTTTAAAATTAATAAATAGAAAATATAGTTTAAATGAAGGTCAAAATTTCTGAATTTAGGGCAGCAACCTTGCTAGTATGGCCTAGGCTTAGTATAAGAGTTGGTAGCTTGAATGCTTGCTATATTATCCTTACCTAGTAGTTAAGCATATAGTGAACCATGAAAAAGAGTTCTAGATGATAGTAGACACCGGTCTTTCCGCATAAATCGATGCGATTCAGTCACACCCCCACGTTGTTTTATGTGACAAGATAAGCTATCTTAGGTGATGGCTTGTACGATTTCTTAGAAGTTAAACAAGCTTTATCACGAAAGTACATAATACTATTCCATAACCCTTGCTTTCTTGCATTGCACTAATACATGCTCCAATTGCATCATGTCATGCATACAGAGTCCGCGAACGAAGAACCACCGCCGAACCAGCCCGACACAGAGGAACCAGAAGAGGAGTTGCACCAGGAACCAGAGGGCCAGCAGCAGGAACCCGACTACGCTCCGGAGGAAGCTACTGACCCTAGTGAAGAAGGTAGGCAGGACCATACTCTACCCAGCAAAGAAATTATACTTGATGATTACGCATATACATTAGGAGTTGCTTGGAACTAATTGCATTAGACTTCCTGGCCGCCCTGGCCCTAGCACCTATACATAGAGTTCGTAGGACGTGTATGCCTAGAAATTGCTAGGTACGAGTAGACACGAGTGTGTGGACTCGTCACGTAGGTGTTTTCAAAATCACAAAAGCTTACAGTTATATCACTTATATTTGTTGCTCATGAAGTAAATGGAGACCGGGCGGAGATTTTATTTCAGTATTTACTTTTCATGATGTCGCACCCGGACTCCGCCCGAGTCGTTTAAGGCCCGTCCGCTGTTCGTCTGCTGATCGGCATAACATTGCTAGAGTGCTTAACCGGGAAATGGGACCGGTGAAGTCTTACCTGGGTTTGTCCGAAGTTTTCGAGGCTCCGCTCATCCACTTGCTGGAGGCCGATGGGCCCGGGGGCGCTTGTACTCGAGGGAGGGCTGACCCGGTGCGGCCGTGGTATCGCTCCTAAGGGAGGGCTGACCCGGTGGGTCCAAGGTATCACTCCTGAGGGGGCACAACCCGGGGGTTAGGTGAGGGCGCTTTGAATCTTGGGACAAGACAGGTGGAGATGTGGACTATATGTGGAAACGCGATGGCTAGTAAGCATATACCCCTGGCATGATAGTTATTCCCGGGAATTAAAATCGATTCGAATCGCTGATGCCCACCAGGTGTGGGAATGCCAATATCACTGTCGGGCAACGTAGTAATTACTTAAACTCTCGGTATTTTAATACTCATGGTTTTCGGAATACTACATGTTTGAACTGAGTTGTTACCTTACTGTAATTTACTATTATGTTGGTAATTATACAGACAATGAAAACTTGCTGTTTATGTTACATATGTTACTGTTAAATACTAAAGGCTAAGGATCCACTGCTAGTAAGCCGCTTCGCGTCAGCCGTAAGCCAAATCCATTAAGACCTACTGAGTAATTAGTACTCAGGGTTTGCCCCCATATTTTGAGCGCAGGTATGGAGTTCATGGTGTGCACATGTGTTGGAGGCGGGGCATGCCCTCATTTAGGATGAGATGGCTGAGTGGCACGAGGTCGACATCGGTGGGCTCGATGTTGTACCTCTAATGCAAATCTTTTGGTGATAACAGGGTGACCCTAAACTTATATTTCCGCTGCGAGAAACTTTCAAACTTGCTACCGTATAACATTATGTTGGACTTGTATTTTATGTAAAAACTGGTTTGTAACTAAGTCTAATTTTATGCTATTCAACTGTTTGTGATGATGTTTCTGTTGTGGCTCCATCGTGAGTCAGATGTGTATGATGTCGGTTCCTCTAGGAAAAGGTAATATCGGGAGTCGAATGACTCTCGACGGACGACCGGGTTTTGTTCGGTCTAATCGCACTGCAAGCCAGAGGTGGCATGTGTGCTTAGCCCGGATTAAATCGGCGGTTCCGCCACAGCTGGTATCAGAGCCGATCATACACAGACAACAGACATATCATCCAGTTTTGATTTGCAAACCTATTTTTGAAAACCTTTTCGAAGTATTTGGAAAAATGAGAGTATCGATATGCCCATATTAAGGATGTTAGTGAAATACCAGGTGACATCGCTAACATTCTGACCTAGATAGAACTCATATGCATATTCGGCGCTTTGGGAAGCAACATTTCGGCCATAGCTATCCCCAGTACTGGCGGAGCGCTATTGGGATTTGTGGACTGTTGCGAACCCTGCATTCATGCTGATAGGGCAGAACTCTTTAAGGGGGGTGGTCACGCCATTGGAGTGTTTCGTAACCACTTTTCCTTCAACCAAAATTATAGCTAGATCTTGTTGGCCACCGTTTCTCTCCCCTGCAATTCCCCAGTACTGGAAGAACGTTGGGTGTGTTGGGAGAAATGGCGCCACTACGTCGTCCACCAGACGTAGCTTACAGAAATTCGTGGATACCACTTCTAGAGTTAGAGTGGTAATGTTTGGTAATGGTGATGATGTTGATCTGAGCATGCATTTTTCTGCAGGTACACTAACCACGTGCGAAATTAAGAACGAGTAGAGAACGACTAGTTGCATTAGGGAGTGCCGTGCATATATGTCACCGGATACTCGTTAGATATATAAATTATACATAAGGTGTGTGATGTGAGATCGAATAGGATGAGTCATGCATCATGTTTACTTTTACTTGTTCATACTTGGGGGATTATTGCTAAAAGTCAAATAAGTAAAATGAAAGTCCAAAGATGTCTTCTGCGCGCATCACCCACTTAACCGTTGAAATTATATGCAACTTATGCCTATTACTAATTAAAGCCTCTTATTTAAAAACAGATGGCCAGGACCAAGCAAACCGCCCGCAAAGCCACCAGTGCGAGGGGACTCCGCTTACAGGAGGGAAGGGTTGCTCCCCTTCCACCAGTGACCCACACCCCTCCTCAGCTTGAGAATGGGATGGTCCACACCCGTTGCCGTGAGGAGAACGGCCTTGCGCAGATCCTTTGTCGGGCTCTGCGTGAGATGAGGCGCAGACCGTGCCCCTTCTTCTCCGTGCAGACAGTGCACGCGGAGGGACACTGCATGGCCAGTGTTGTCCTTCCTTCGAGCCACACCGCGGTCCGGCAGACGATCACCGTCTACGGGGCCAATGAGGAGGACGCTTACGACAAGGTCACCTTAGCAGCCATCACCTCACTCAGCTCCTCGGGTGCAGCAGGGATGTCAGTGCTGCGCTACCTCCCCACCGATGGCTACGACGACGAGTGGCTCCGTCGTCACAACATGCTGGAGGAGCGGATTGACACCAGGCCCTATGCTGCAACCATGCAGTTTGCTCACAGCGTACACGGGATGTACCTCCGTGCCGAGGACCATGTCTCTCACTACCGCGACCAGCACATGTATGCACAGGACCGTATTGAGGAGCTGGAGGCAGAGTTGGCCGAGGCACAGCAGCGCCTGGCGCAGTACGAGCAGGACCCTTCAGTTGCCCCTGTGGTGGAGGATGAGGACAGCATGGTGTCTGACGCGCGTAACGGGCGTTAGAGAGTTTGGTGGTAGCAATGTATGGTGAAGCCTTTTGTAAATAGTGCACGTTATGAGCGATGTTTTGTATTATACCGCTCCGTGCAATTTGCCATGATTGTACTAAACAATGGTGAGGTCGAGAGAACTCGCTTATGTACGTCGTGTAACCCGATGTAGAACCTTAAGCTAGTGTTTCGATGTGGTGGACGAGATGGACCACATATGTACTAAGTAAACCCTTAGTTTGTTAAGACTCTATAAGTATGGTTGTAGTAACTGCTGGATGCGCATGGACAACGTGGAATGACGCGATGCCTTTAAGCTTGGAAAATGGCACAGTTGAGTTTGGAACTCGGAGTCCAGCAGCTTCTATTGTGCAAAGCCTAAGAATTTAGGACAACTTTTCTAATGATGATAAGACCTAGCCGGTCGATTTGGTAATCAAATTGTTAAAAGTCAGAAGATACTGTTTACATCACGCGAAACTGCACGACCCGGTGACAACGTGCTATTACTTGGCCTTGCGAGATAGAATCTAACTGTTTTATTACAAGTTTACCTGTACTCACAAATTGCCTACAGTCCTATGATCTTTCTATCACCATATCTTTGCGCCAGGGCTATTAGACTGAACCTATATGGCTCCATTTTGCAGATGGTGAACACTCGCAATGGTCAATCATCGGGGCAGTCAGCGCAAGGCGCTCCACCCCTGCCGGAGTTGGCCACTCTGGTGGTCCAGCAGGCTGAGCTGATTCGGTTATTAGCAGAAGACCGCCAGGCCCGTGGGCAACAGCAGCCGCGGGAGTACCGGCCACGTGGTATCACCTACCAAGATTTCGAGGGGCTGCGACCCCCAGTTTTCACCAACTGCCCAGAGCCACTGGCGGCAGACGACTGGCTTCGCACCGTCCAGTCCAAGTTCACCCTTCTGCCAGGGATCAATGAGCAAGAGAAGGCTCGGTTTGCTGCTCAGCTCCTTCATGGGCCTGCGGGAGCATGGTACGCCACTTTCCTCGCCATGCAGGAAGAGGGCCATAAGCCCACATGGGAGGAGTTCCGTCAGGCTTTCCGGGCCCACTACATCCCGGCAAGTTTGACGGAACAAAAGCGTCGTGAGTTCCGAGACCTCAGGCAGGGTAGCAGGACCGTCATGCAGTATGTGCAGACCTTTATCCACCTCTCTCAGTATGCTCCGAGAGATGTTGCTACTGAGCCGGAGCGGGCCGAGAGACTCCTAGAGGGCCTTGACCCTACCCTCCGGACTCACCTGGCACGGTGCTACCAGAGCTTCACTGAGCTGGTAGACACTGCTCTCGACATGGAGAATCGTCTCCGTGCTGCTAACGAGGATCAGAAGCGCAAAAGGCTAGCCAACACATCAGCGACTGGCCCTTCACAGAAGCAGAAGACCGCATACAAGCCTCAACAGCAAAATTATCAGCAGCCTCGCTATGTGGTCCGACCCAACCAACCAAGGTGGATCCATCGGGCGGCACCGCAGCAACAGTACCCCATCTATCGAGCACCCGCACAGTTGACAGCTCCCCGTGCTCCCATTGTTCCGGGGCCGGGCGCTCCTTGTTACAACTGCGGCAAGATCGGCCATTTCAGTAAGGACTGCAGAGCGCCTCGCAGGATCCAAGGTCCTATTCCTGCGGGTGGAAACCAATAGAGCAAGCCGAAGGGATTCGTACCCAAGACAGGTCGAGTGCACTATGTGCACATGGAGCAGATCCCTGCAGGAGAGCCTGTTCTCGCCGGTACGGTCATGGTCAACGGTCAGCCGACCGTCGTGTTATTTGATTCAGGGGCTACTCATACTTTCATTAGTCAGTCATATACATCTAAGCACGGGGTAAAGACTTCACGTATAAAAGAGAAATATCAAATCACTGCGCCTGGGAACCCGATAAATACAAATCTGATAGTGAAAGGGTTAAGGCTGAGTATAGGAGAGGAAGATTTCACAATCAACCCTGTGGTGCTGCCACACCGGGGGATTGATCTCATCTTGGGGATGAATTGGATGACAGAAAACAATGCAGTCCTGGATATTGGCAGCAGGACAGTGCAGTTAAGGTCTAGTGTCAGCGGCAAGATTCTACGAATACACATGCCAAACCAAAAACACATGACCCCCACAGTTAATGCGACTGAACTACAAGAAGTTAAGAAGATACCGGTAGTGTGTGAATTTCCGGACGTGTTTCCGGAAGAACTTCCTGGATTGCCACCAAAACGGGATGTAGAATTTGCCATTGAACTCGTTCCAGGCACGGCACCTGTGTCAAAAAGACCATACAGGATGCCACCTGATGATTTGAAGGAATTGAAAACACAGCTACAAGAACAATTAGACAAAGGGTTCATTAGGCCTAGTTCATCACCGTGGGGTTGTGCAGCTCTCTTTGTTGAGAAAAAGGATCATGGTGGGAAAAGATTATGTGTTGACTATCGGCCACTGAATGCAGTGACCGTCAAAAACAAATACCCACTGCCACACATCGATATTCTATTTGATCAGTTAGCTGGGGCTAAGGTCTTTTCTAAGATTGACCTAAGGTCTGGCTACTATCAGATAAAGATTAGAGAAGAGGATATACCCAAGACAGCATTCTCTACCAGATACGGCTTGTATGAGTACTTGGTCATGTCATTTGGGCTAACCAACGCACCGGCTTTCTTCATGTATATGATGAACTCAGTGTTCATGAATGAACTCGATAAGTTCGTGGTGGTATTCATAGATGACATACTGATCTACTCCAGAAATGAAAAAGAACATGAAGAGCACTTAAGGATCGTACTCACTCGGCTTAGAGAGCATAAGCTTTACGCCAAGTTTAGCAAGTGTGCGTTCTGGCTGAAAGAAGTGGGTTTCTTGGGTCACGTACTATCAGAAAAGGGAGTCGCAGTTGACCCTAAAAAAGTAGAAGATGTGCTAAATTGGAAGCAACCGGAGACCGTGACTGAAATCCGGAGTTTTCTTGGTTTAGCGGGCTACTACCGCCGCTTTATCAAAGATTTCTACAAAATTGCAAAACCCATGACCTCATTGACCAAGAAAAATGCAAAGTTCATTTGGAATCCGAATTGTGAAGAAGCTTTCCAAACATTGAAGAAATTGTTAACCTCAGCACCAGTACTAGCTCAACCGGATATTACCAAGCCATTTGAGGTGTACTGTGATGCCTCCGGCAATGGACTTGGCTGTGTCTTGATGCAAGAAGGAAGAGTAATTGCTTATGCCTCCCGTCAATTGAGAAAACATGAAGCAAACTACCCAACACATGACCTTGAATTAGCCGCAGTCGTTCATGCACTAAAAATATGGAGACACTATCTGTTAGGCAACACATGTCACATCTACACTGATCATAAGAGTCTCAAATACATTTTCACACAACCCGAAATTAATATGAGGCAGAGGCGGTGGTTAGAGTTGATAAAAGATTATGATATGGAGATACACTACCACCCAGGCAAGGCCAATGTGGTAGCAGATGCACTAAGCCGAAAAGCCCATTGCAATGTGATAGAAGTCCGACCTACAGCAAGAGTGATCTGCTGTGAGATGAGTGACATTGAAACACCTTCGGGACAGCATGCAGAACTTTATAATATCATTATTGAGCCCACAATCAAAGCACAAATCATAGAAGCACAAAAGCAAGATAAGGGCATGGAGTATATTCGTGAAGGTATTAGTGAAAAAAAGAAGGCGTGTTTCACACTTGATAACCAAGGCGTCCTGTGGTTCAAGAATCGTCTAGTGGTACCTAAGGACATGGAGTTGAGGAAGAAAATACTAGAAGAAGCGCACACTTCAATGTTCACAATACATCCGGGCAGCAATAAGATGTATCAAGACTTAAAGCAAAAAATTTGGTGGACCCGCATGAAACGAGAAATCGCCAAGTACGTATCTGAGTGCGACGTGTGTAAGAAAGTAAAAGCTGATCATCTAAAGCTCGCCGGGATGCTTCAGCCGCTTGATGTTCCATCATGGAAATGGGAAGATATACACATGGATTTTGTTGTGGGTTTGCCGCGTACCCAAAAGGGATATGATTCTATATGGGTGATTGTCGATCGGCTCACCAAGTCGGCACACTTCTTACCCATCAAGACTCATTATACTGCCGCTACCTATGCAGAGCTATATATTGCACGAGTTATTTCCCTACATGGGGTGCCCAAGACCTTCACTTCCGATCGAGGTTCGATATTTGTGTCCCGCTTTTGGGAACATTTGCAATCCGCTCTCGGAACCACTGTGATTCGAAGTTCAGCATATCACCCTCAAACCAGTGGTCAAGTAGAAAGAGTAAATCAAATCCTAGAGGACATGTTAAGGGCCTGTGCACTAACTTACTCCACCAAGTGGGATGAATGTCTCCCCTTGGCGGAGTTCGCTTATAACAACAGTTACCAAAAGAGTTTAGAAATGGCTCCTTTCGAGGCTCTTTATGGTAGGAGATGCAGAACACCACTAAACTGGTCCGAACCAGGAGAGCGTGTTACCTTTGGCCCTGATTTAGTGATAGAAGCCGAAGAACAAGTGAAACTCATACACCACCATCTCAAAAGAGCACAGTCCAGACAGAAAAGTTACTCGGATAAAAGGAGGAGGCCACTAGTCTTTGATGAGGGGGATCATGTGTATCTCAAAGTATCTCCGATGAAAGGGGTACAACGGTTTGGGGTGAAAGGGAAGTTAGCACCAAGGTACGTCGGTCCATTCAAAATCATTGAGAAATGCGGAGCCGTCGCTTACCGGTTAGAACTACCACCACATCTGGCTGCGGTTCACGATGTGTTTCACGTCTCACAACTAAAGAAGTGCTTAAGAGTGCCGGAAAAAGTGGTAGATACCTCTCAAATTCAGATTGAACCAGATCTCACATACGAAGAACGTCCCATAAAAATCCTCGATCAAAAGCAAAGATCAACCCATCGGAAAACAATCAACTTTTACAAAGTTCAATGGAGTAATCACTCCGAAGAAGAAGCCACTTGGGAGCAAGAAGAATACCTACACGCTAAGTATCCTAGTTTTCTACCATCCACCTCAACTCGGTATGTTACAACAGCTTAGCTTCAGGATCTAAACTCGATGCATGCACACAACACTAACTACAACCAACTTAACCACCCACGTCACTTCAAAAATCTCGGGACGAGATTTCTTTAAGGGGGGTGGGTTGTGATGCCCTAGGCATCTCCTGAGCATTATCAAGTGCATACTTTGTTTAATTATTTCTCATAAGCATCATTTCATGTCATACTAATGAGCATTTGAGTAAACATGGAGAAAATAGCTAAGCAGTGCATTCAGTTTCGCAAAAATGATGCTATAATGTGAGCATAACTTAAATCCTAGGGAAGTTTAGGTAGAACTTCTTATACCAAACTTGTAGGTCTTAAGGTGGTAAACAACTTTGTCAATTAGAGCTTGGATGGAAAATGGGCTTAACTAAGTGCAAAGGGACTTTTGGTGTTACCCAACAAACATACTCCAAATCTGGCTTATTTAGAATTCTTCATTTTTCTATAACCTAGAGTCCTTTTTATGTAAAGGTCCAATTGGGAAAGTTTTAGGCTATGAAATCTTGAACAACTTTGTCAAAAATACTTTTGGGAGAAAATGGCTAGAAATAGGACTTTTGAATTATCTAAGGAAAATAGTTCTCAGTCCAAACTGAGGGCTGACAGTTAAACTCGAATTTAAATCAAACTTAGAGCCAGAATTTGAAATTGGTGCTTTTGACAAAGTTGTAGATCTCAAAAGGTACAACATTTCATTCGATTGGGCCCTTTTCGAATTCGGCGCGTAAATTGGTCAAATTTGCGAAAATCAGAAACCTGATTAGTTGGTAAAAGGGATTTTTCCTTTTTCGGAAATTCTTTTCTTTTTCCGTCTCTATGCCAGGTGGGACCCATCCGTCGGGCCGCCCGCGCCAGCGCATTTCATCGGCTCCCTTGCTCCGTGCACTCGGTCCATGCGATTTGTTCTTCATTTCCGACCTTGGCCCCACCTGTCAGAGTCACTGGTCCATGGACCCGGTTCACCCGCGCGCGCCCTCTTCCCTCACCGCCCGGGCGCGCCCACGCGGCGCTGCGCGCCGAGCGCCGTGGCCACGCGCCGGCCTTCCCGGCCGCCGCAGCCACGCGCCGCTGCCGCGCGCGGACAGCGCGCACGGCGCGCCACCAGGGCGAGGGCGAGGCTGACCCCTTTTTCCCGAACCCTCCTCCACGCGCTCGGGCTCTCTGTTTCTTTTCCCTTTTCGACCTCGCGCCGTCCGCCATTGACGGAGCTCGCGCGAGCTCGCCCCCGGCCACTCCTACCCTCTCCCGAGCTCAACCGTCACCGCGCCGAGCTTCGCCGCCCTCGACTCTACCTTCCCGCCCAGACCGCGTCGCCCGAGACCCTTCCACCCCGGCGTATTGCACCGCCGGACCTCGCCGGCCAGGAGCGCTCGTCGCCGTCCCTCCCCGCGGTCTCCCCCGCCGTCTGAGGTAGTGGATAAGGTTTCCCGTCCTCCTCTCTCTCTCCCTGACACCTCGCGGCGAGCTCCCGTGGCCCGTAGGGCCGGATTGACGGCGCGCCACCGGAGCTCCTCCTCCTGTCGCGAGGAGGAAGATGACGGGAGGAGGAAGATGGAGTTTTTGCGCTATCGCCCTTCTAGTTTAACAGTTTTATGTTTCTATATAGGGCGCTGTACGCTGAGTCTTATAAATCTTACGTACAAGCCCCTGGGGTTCTGAAATAATCACAATCTAGCCCCTGGTTCTGTTGTTTTTCTTTTTAAGTTGTTTATTTCGGCAGAAATCTTTGAAAAATCCTAGAAAATTCAATAAAAATCAGAAAAATACCAAATCAGTTGCATTGAAATCCTTTTGAATAGATCTGTCTAGGGAATATGGTGGTTGAGTAGGAAAAGACAGTTTTGCCCCTGTTTTTGTGCAAGCATGAAAAACCTTGATAAATAGGAAATATGGGTAAAGTGAACTCCAAAAATTGTGAAATTTGGGCAGAGGCCTTAGTATTCTGTGTAGGCTCTGTATAAATTTTGGTAGCTCAAATGTTCACTGTTAATTACCATGTTGCCCGTACATGTGATTTTAGCATAGAAATAAATGAGGAAATGTTGTTTATATAGAAATTAGGCTCTAAATAGTTGTATGTATTTTATTTGTGCTCCTTATAGCATAAAGAGCTCACTACTGATATGGAATGCCATGCATGTCAAAATTAGTTAGTGTTTTGATATTGATAAGTTCATGCATGTTTAAAATTAATAAATAGAAAATATAGTTTAAATGAAGGTCAAAATTTCTGAATTTAGGGCAGCAACCTTGCTAGTATGGCCTAGGCTTAGTATAAGAGTTGGTAGCTTGAATGCTTGCTATATTATCCTTACCTAGTAGTTAAGCATATAGTGAACCATGAAAAAGAGTTCTAGATGATAGTAGACACCGGTCTTTCCGCATAAATCGATGCGATTCAGTCACACCCCCACGTTGTTTTATGTGACAAGATAAGCTATCTTAGGTGATGGCTTGTACGATTTCTTAGAAGTTAAACAAGCTTTATCACGAAAGTACATAATACTATTCCATAACCCTTGCTTTCTTGCATTGCACTAATACATGCTCCAATTGCATCATGTCATGCATACAGAGTCCGCGAACGAAGAACCACCGCCGAACCAGCCCGACACAGAGGAACCAGAAGAGGAGTTGCACCAGGAACCAGAGGGCCAGCAGCAGGAACCCGACTACGCTCCGGAGGAAGCTACTGACCCTAGTGAAGAAGGTAGGCAGGACCATACTCTACCCAGCAAAGAAATTATACTTGATGATTACGCATATACATTAGGAGTTGCTTGGAACCAATTGCATTAGACTTCCTGGCCGCCCTGGCCCTAGCACCTATACATAGAGTTCGTAGGACGTGTATGCCTAGAAATTGCTAGGTACGAGTAGACACGAGTGTGTGGACTCGTCACGTAGGTGTTTTCAAAATCACAAAAGCTTACAGTTATATCACTTATATTTGTTGCTCATGAAGTAAATGGAGACCGGGCGGAGATTTTATTTCAGTATTTACTTTTCATGATGTCGCACCCGGACTCCGCCCGAGTCGTTTAAGGCCCGTCCGCTGTTCGTCTGCTGATCGGCATAACATTGCTAGAGTGCTTAACCGGGAAATGGGACCGGTGAAGTCTTACCTGGGTTTGTCCGAAGTTTTCGAGGCTCCGCTCATCCACTTGCTGGAGGCCGATGGGCCCGGGGGCGCTTGTACTCGAGGGAGGGCTGACCCGGTGCGGCCGTGGTATCACTCCTAAGGGAGGGCTGACCCGGTGGGTCCAAGGTATCACTCCTGAGGGGGCACAACCCGGGGGTTAGGTGAGGGCGCTTTGAATCTTGGGACAAGACAGGTGGAGATGTGGACTATATGTGGAAACGCGATGGCTAGTAAGCATATACCCCTGGCATGATAGTTATTCCCGGGAATTAAAATCGATTCGAATCGCTGATGCCCATCAGGTGTGGGAATGCCAATATCACTGTCGGGCAACGTAGTAATTACTTAAACTCTCGGTATTTTAATACTCATGGTTTTCGGAATACTACATGTTTGAACTGAGTTGTTACCTTACTGTAATTTACTATTATGTTGGTAATTATACAGACAATGAAAACTTGCTGTTTATGTTACATATGTTACTGTTAAATACTAAAGGCTAAGGATCCACTGCTAGTAAGCCGCTTCGCGTCAGCCGTAAGCCAAATCCATTAAGACCTACTGAGTAATTAGTACTCAGGGTTTGCCCCCATATTTTGAGCGCAGGTATGGAGTTCATGGTGTGCACATGTGTTGGAGGCGGGGCATGCCCTCATTTAGGATGAGATGGCTGAGTGGCACGAGGTCGACATCGGTGGGCTCGATGTTGTACCTCTAATGCAAATCTTTTGGTGATAACAGGGTGACCCTAAACTTATATTTCCGCTGCGAGAAACTTTCAAACTTGCTACCGTATAACATTATGTTGGACTTGTATTTTATGTAAAAACTGGTTTGTAACTAAGTCTAATTTTATGCTATTCAACTGCCTGTGATGATGTTTCTGTTGTGGCTCCATCGTGAGTCAGATGTGTATGATGTCGGTTCCTCTAGGAAAAGGTAATATCGGGAGTCGAATGACTCTCGACGGACGACC
The DNA here is from genome assembly GCA_030272315.1 of Paspalum vaginatum. Taxonomy (NCBI): domain Eukaryota; kingdom Viridiplantae; phylum Streptophyta; class Magnoliopsida; order Poales; family Poaceae; genus Paspalum; species Paspalum vaginatum. Next base: position 4,589,367 of record CM059021.1, on the reverse strand, counting down.
GGGTTTTGTTCGGTCTAATCGCACTGCAAGCCAGAGGTGGCAGGTGTGCTTAGCCCGGATTAAATCGGCGGTTCCGCCACAAAAATCTGAGTGTACATATGATTTAAATTTGAATTTACCTAGCAGCCCTAAGTTTGGATAGAGAACTGTTTTTCTTAGAAAATTCAAAAGTCCTATTTCTAGCCATTTTCACCCAAGATTCTTCTTTACAATGTTGTTTAGAATTTCAAGACCTACAACTTTCTAAATTAGATATTTGCATGAAAATGATTGTAGTTTAGAGAAAAAGAAAGATTTCTAAACAGTTCAGGTTTTGGTTGTGTTTCTTGTCTGACAGTAAAAGACCCTTTACTCTATGCTAAGTCCATTTTATATCCAAGCTTCAATTAACAAAGTTGCTCATCACATCATGACCTACATGTTTGGTATAAAAAGTTTTGGCTAGATCATGCTATGTTTTAAACTACAATCACATTTGTATTTAGAGGTTCGGTAAAACTGCAGTTTCAAATCATGCGGAGTATTTCTTGTTTTCAACTTTTGAACCACCAAATGAAGTCCAATTGATTCAAGGCCAGATGCATTTGAAAGGTAGTAAGTTTAATTTCATTTCATACAAAGGAAGATTTTGAAGTTGTATGGTCAAATCAAAAGTAATTTCAAAATGAAATTTGGGAAAGAGTGTCAATCCTAGACTTAGCACAATTTCATGAGTGTAGGCTATCTGGGTTTGGTTGAACTTTTGGACCCCCTTGACATCTGATTTTGAAAATGGTCAAAATAGCATATTTGAAGGCAACATCTTGAACTAAAACTTTCGTATTGGATGTCTTGCACGAAAATGTGTAAGTGTTCAACTACTCAACCAAACTACACAAAGTTTTTCATATTCAACTTGAAAATTTCGACTTAGTGGTTTCCTGGCCAGGTTATTGCTCCTCTCTAAGCATGATTAAATCCAAATTCTTGATTTGCACTAATTAAATCGTGTGTCAAGGCTTTTGAGATGCCGGGAGCATCACAACCCACCCCCCTTAAACAAATCTCGTCCCGAGATTTGAGTGAGGTGCGGTTGTAGCACCTAGCGCGTATTGCTAGAGTATGGCATCGTGATTCGTGTCTTTTCGAATGCACATGGTAATATCCCAATTTTCATCCATTGGCTTTGTCAACTAGCTTGTGAATGGTTAGTGCCTCTTTAATACAGGTAGTCACAGAGCGTCATCTAATAAGGCTTGGGGTCTCTCTAAGGTACTCGACAAGTGGTGCCATATATGAGAGCGAATGAACAAACCATGAAGAGAATGTGGTCAGTGAGCCAGTGACAATGGTAGACGCAAATGAGAGAAGTTACTTCCTGACTTCGATACCAACATTTGAAACATGGTAAGTACCCAATTTATACAAACAATGAAAACGAAGTGTACACAGTCGGAAATCGAGCAAAGCAGAATATTTTGATTCAAAGGATTGTCAATGGATGTGTTTTTGAGAGACACATTCATTTTATTAGATAGGGACTGTGCCCACATGTAAAATACCAAGTCAACAGGTTTTCAAATAGTAAGATGTGGCGAAACATAGCACATCCTGCCCATCGTGACAAGAAAGGCACAAGGGGGAGAAGATAGGCCGTATTCGCTTAGACAAGGTGATGATTTGTACGATTTCTTAGTGTTGGTCATGATTGATCAAGAAAATGGCAGTAGCTGACGTGTTCTTACTAGCGAAGCAAAATGCTAGCAAGCTCCCTTCTAAGAGGAAGAAAACTACTCCTAGGGAGATGACGATAAGGCAAGAGCACCAGCCAAGGACAAAAAGCTAGTGTGGAGGATGTTCGTAAGGTACACCCTCGGGGATTAAGGTTCAACAAATGGATAGAAAATACCGACGGAGACAGTGAGAACGAAGTTGACTGTTCCCACCAACCTTCGGAGGCAAGGTCAAACATGGATATGAATTATTATGAACAAGTCGTGGGGTTGAGGCGGATCATCCCCACTGGTCAAGGAGGCAAGGTGAAACAAGGCAATGAAAAGATGTCATGAGATGGTGAAAATGAGGTTGATCACTTCCACAGAAACAATGAAAATGTGTGGATAAGCAGTGGGTGGAGATTGGCTACTCCCACACTCAAGAAAGGCAAGGTGAAACAAGGCAATGGAATGATATATACAGGACAGTGGAAATGAAATCGATCATCCCCACGAATCAAGAGTAGCGAGATCAATTAAAGATAAAAACCGATTATGAATGTTCCACGATTGAAGCGATGTCATGCCTTCGCATGTCCTAATGCCAGCGCGAACCTAATAGCACAACGATGTGACGGCCGTACACATAGGACTCTAGGTCCCATCGAGGCATCCAAGACTGCCTAAGGAGACACCACAACAAGAGTGGCTCAATCATTCCACTTACAGAGTCATAATCAATACAAGGTTATAGTAAATGAAGAGCAAGTCCAATGTGATATAAGAGCTTAGGGCCCTTGAATCCCATTGTAAATGAGGTTCCTTGATTTGCAAAGTTTTAGAGCAAGTAATTAACGAATAGTGGAATATAGTGCAAATAGACTAGGATTTCTCCGATCACAAGAGTTTGAAATGCATGAACGACAAGGGTTTTAAACCTGAAAGTTACCAAAGCTCAAAGCTACTACATCACCGTAAGACTAAGAGTACATTAACCATGAAAACGAGTCACCAGTAAATTTTCAGAGCTGGATACACGAGGTTTGCTTGACCTACAAGAGTCAGGTTCCCTTATTACAAAAGTCTGACTCGAACACTACCCCTTAGAAACTAAACCGATTTAGTTATTCAAGGGGTAAAATAGAACTTTAGAAAAAATAACTTTTTGGGCCTCGGGCTTTTTCGAATTTCTGAATTTATTCTTTCCTATTCTAAATTCTTTAATTCAAATTTATTTAAATTATGTTTACCTTTAATTAATTTAATTAAACAAATTTCATTCTTTTCCATCATTTCAAATAAATGATAAAATTTATTTAATAAATCTTTATTTTTGAAATTTATTTATTTAATTCTTAATAAAATCTTTTAAATTCTTCTAATTCAATTAAATATTAATAATTAGTTTTCTAATATTTAAAATCTCAACTTTTATTAATAATAATAACAAAATTCTTTTAAAAATCCTAGAAAATATATTTAAACCTAAAATCATATTTTAATTTAAAAAAATAAATAATAATAATTTTAAAATTAGGAAAGGACCTAAAAATTTAAAATTATACCACCCCTTCCTTTTAGAAACTTTTAAAATTCTTAAATTCACAGGTTGATCATCCTCATACTTAAAATCATGCATATCGTGCATCTAGGTGCGATAAATCCTTCGTCTTTCACCGAAGAACTTCCAGAAGCCCCCACATCCGAGGTCTTTGAAGCAGAAGCCCAGGAAACCACTCCAGCCCCAGAAGAAGAATATTTTGAAGTCTCTTTTGATCCAAATACTTTAAATCCAGGCAAGCCCCCGGTGTATTTACTTATTTTATTTCAAGTCCTTTAAATTAAATACGGGTTATGTTTGTGCATTAAAATTAAGAATTGCTTGAAACCCTAGAGCATATCGAATTCCTGATTCAAGCATAATAAATCCTATATGTATAGATTAAATGTTTAGTTAAGCTCAAGGATATGTTACGCTTTCTTTGAAAAGAACACATATTAATCTTTGTTACTTTGAGACGAATTCAAGACGGTTTCTGTAATACTCCGTATTTTAAAACACCTAAGTACATTGCATTTTACCCTAATTTTCTTTTAAAAATTTGATTCAAATTTAAATTTGAGGCCTTTTCAAAAATTTGGAGTTTTCCAGGTACAAAAATGTGAAATGGTAATTTAAATTAAGCCCTTTTACTTTTGTATTTGGACCCGTGCCGAAAAAGGTAAAAATCTAGGGTTAAAAATGAAAATAGTAAAAGTAAAAAAAAGAAAAAGGGGGCGGCGGACCGCGTGGCGGCCGGCCGGCCCGCCTCCCGCGCCCCCTGTCAGGCGGCGCTGACAGGTGGGACCCGCGGGGGCGGCGTCTTCTTCCCCGCCTCGCCGAGCAGAGGAGTCTGCTGCTCCTCGCCCACGCCAACGCCGCGCCGTCGCTGCCGCGCCACCCCGCCGCTCTGCTCCACGCCCCTTGCCGCTTCTTCGCCACTCCACCTTGCCGCTCAGCTCCGCGCCGCTCACCGCCATCCCGCGCCGCGCCTCCCCGTGCTCCGCCGGCGTCACCGAGGTGAGCGCCGCGCCGTTCTCCCATTCCCCACCCCTCCGGTTTCCCTAGCCCAAGCTAGCAGGCGCATCGGGTGCGCCACACCCGCGCGCACGTCGCGCGGGGGAGGGTTGGCCCCGATGGCCCCTGTCGCCGCCATGGGGCAGCCTCGCCGCCGTGGCGTGGCGAGCGCCTTGGCCGCTCCGTCCGCGGCGGCCGGCGTGGGGCAGTGAGAGAGAGGGAGGTGGGAAAAGGGGAGAAAGAAAGATGGACTCGCGCCGCGCCGGATGGGCGCCGGCGCTGCCGGCGCGGCTCTGCGCGCCGCGCAAGCGCGCGTCGAGCGGCCGAGCGAGGGCAGTCCGCTGGGCCGCCAGCCCAGCTGGGCCGCCCGCCTACCGGCCTGCGCAGCCGTTGGGCCGAGCCGGGAAGGAGAGAGTTGGGCCGCGCCTGAGGGAAAGGGGCCGCCGACCCACTCGGTTGCTAGGCCAGGCCGAATGGGAAGCCATGCGATTTTTGAAGGGGGAAATTAGAACTTTTTATTTTGTTTTTTTTTGTGGGCTGGGCCGAATTTCAATTTCTAATTCTGTTTTCTTTTTCTTATTAATTTAAATTGTTTATTTGTTTTACTTTAATATTAATATGTTTATATTAATTATTAAAGTTATTTATTAATTCATATAAATATTTTGGTAATTCTAAAAAGAAATTAAAGTTTATATAATTTTAAAAAGTTAGCCTTTATTTAAAAATGCAGAAAAAATCATAAAAAGTATTAAAAATATGAAATAAATTCTAAAATCCATTTAAATTATTCAAAAATTCCCAGAAAATTCATTTAAGCTTTTAAAAATATTTAAAAATACCAGGTAATTCATTTGAACCCTAGGGCAATCATCTACACCCGAAAATACAGATGTTTAACCCCAACCACCCTTTTCCTTTAGAAAATTGTGCATTTTACTTTTTCAACAGGTTGATCATCCTCATACTTTTAAAACTCATGCATGTCATCAACCTAGGCACGTTGGTCCCACCACTTCTAGTTGAAGAGTCTTCCACCGCAGCGGAAACTCCGGAAGCCGGTGTGGCCGAGGCGTCCTTCACACCAGCAGGAGGAGACTCCGAGTCACCAACAGAGACACATCCCATGACCCAAGGCAAGCCCCGGTGCATTTACCCAGTTTTTTTAAGTCCTTAATTTAAATCAAAGTTATGCTTGTGCATTAGAGTTAGGAATTGATTGAAACCCTAGAGCATGATTACTCATTATCCAGCATTAAATCCTATACTCAGTAGATGGCTTAGGTGGCATCGGCCTAGAACGGAATTCTTTTACAGCAATTTATTGGTCACGAATAAGAAGAATGTTAATAATTTGACAGGCATGCGGCGGGATCGGTTTCGCTTACGTACTTTACATGTTATGATTATTTGCTATGGACCCTGATCCTGCCTGTGTCGCATAACGCCGTCCGATGTGTGGCCTGGTTGGGCCGAACGCGCCTCATTCACTTGCCGTCCTTAACGGGCTCCGGTAAGCCTCTCGTCCTGTTGTACCTAAGCGCGGAACTAGACGAGACCAACTGGAAGGAGGAGGTTGGGCGGGTGTCGAAGGACTGACACCCGGGTTCGGTGAGGATGGTTCCGGCTAGGTGGCACTGGATGTTGGGTTGTCGTATGTGGGGTCGGTGTACACACATATGACGGGTGTCTGAGTATCCATCTCGAGAGGTGGAAAAAAAATCGATTCGAATCGTCTGTGGCTTACCGGTTGTAAGCTGCCTGATCGCGACCAACATCGTAGTAAGAGAACTGATCATGTTAATAAAGAATGCTTGACAAAATGTTTGTTCTTGTTGGTTAGTAGATTAAGAATAACTTAGCATGGTCAGGTAATAGCTAAAAAGTGAACCAAATTCTAAGAGCTAAGGATTCACTATTAGTCCTGCCGCAGTGTGAGTTGACCTAACCACCCCGGCTATAAGCTAGAGAGTCGGGTTTCGACCCAGTGGTCGGGTAAGTCTTGCTGAGTAATTAGTACTCAGGCTTCTTGACTATTCTTTTTACAGGAGCAGAATATATTTGGTTCGAATGGGATCCTTACCTTACTCTTTTCTTATTCTGAAACAAGCTTTCCTACGCCTTGAGCAGAGTAAGGGATGTGTTGAATAAAAACTTGTGATCTATGGTAACTTTTGTTAAAATGGCTGAAGAACTTATCAGCCGGGATGTAATAATTACCAAACTCTATATGTAACATTTCAACTCTATGTAATAAATGTGGCTGTGTATGTTGTAACCTGTGGACTCCTTCGATGGTCGCTGCAAAAATCAAGCTCGATCCGGATGGGAAGGCCAAGTCAGGATACCTACATTCTGAAGGACTACCAAGGTTAGTTCGGGTCTGGTGATTACACACTAAATCCGGATTAATCTGGGCAGTTCTGCCACAGTTTCCTGAGTTATTTAATTGGAGACGATGGACGGAATCAGTTATGCTTTTGAGAAACAGTGATAAAAGAAGGTTAATGAATAAACATGATTGAGATCCTGATCCTGTCTATCCTTTGTACCTAGGGTTGAACTGTGGTGAGACCAACTGGATGGAGGGAGACAGGCGAGTATCAGAGTACACTCGGGTTCGGTGAGGGCAGTTCAGACTAGGTGGCAACGAGGACGTTGGGTTGTCATATGTGGGGTCGTTGTACACACATATGAGTGGTGTTTGAGTATCTATTTCCGGGAGTATAAAATCGATTCGAATCGCTGGGCTTACCAGGTGTAAGAGCTGAATTATCATCAACATCGTAGTTTAGAAAGAGCAATGTTTTATTTAAAATCAATCTTATAAGTGTTTGCCTTGTTTGATAATAGAATAAGTTAAACTTAGATTTAAGTGAAATTTAAAAGAAGTAACGCTCTAAAAGCTAAGGATCTACTTCTAGGCTTTTACGTGTGTATTGACCTCATCAAACCAACCTTAGAATAGCAACTAAATTAAATTTAGTAGACGGGTAAGACTTGCTAAGTAAATTTTACTTAATAATTTTTCTTTTAATTTATTCAGGTTCAGAATACATTCTCTTCAAATATGATCCTTCTTTCTCGGCTCCTTAGTGAATTAACATCTTGGGCACGATGCAATTTACTTTTAAGAATATTTTAATAAAAGTAGACCATCCTTTGATGTATAAAAAAAATAATGAAGTCTACTCTATTTGTATAAACAAGGGTATTGTACTAAACTTATGAAGTTATGTAAATATGGTTTAAAAGTATTGTAATCTAAAGACTCCTTGGTGAGTTGTCTTGAAGTTCGATTTTCTGGAAAGGCTTGTCAGGAGTGGTAAATCTTGACAATCCATCGAAATTAACTCAAGATTGATACTTAGGTATTAAACTTGTGTTCAATTCCGGCGGTTCTGCCACATTAACTGTTAAGCTATTTTTCAGCGTGAGTTTCATTTTCATTAATGATGCCTTTATGTCAGCGATTGTGATGATGTGTCAATGGGTTAATAAAAAAAAAAAAGATGAAATGAGTTTCATTTGAATATAACTCTGTTGTACATTGTTATCTAGGCACGGTCGCAGTAGGAGGGTGCCAGTGTGGGGCGCTGCCGCGGGAGCCGCACCGCGGAGGAGGCCGGAGCGTAGTGGCACAATGCGCGAAGGAGGCCGGCACGGCAAACAGAGTGGATAGAGCGCGCCTGAGTGGTGGCGGGCGCGTGGAGGAGGGTAGGGTGGCGCCGGTGCAAAACGAGCGGGGAACTGGCAAGGGGAACGAAGAGGCGAGACCGTACTAGAGAAACAAAACTTTGATCCGAACCATAGTTTCCTAATCTCGAAAAATATCGTGATTGGCAATACCACACACATAGTTTTGGATGCAGCTGCCAAATAGTTTGAGGCAAAAAATAGCATGATTTTTTGTAGTACTACAAATTGTCTGAAAACTAAAAATATTGTGTTGCCGAACACCCCGTGCTCTAAGGCCTGGTAAAGCAGTATCGCCCACGACGGCGGTCAGAAAATAATGACTTGGCACTTGGCAGTGGGCGCTGGCACCTGCTCTCGCTCTCCCCGTCGGACTCGGACCTGGCACCTGCGCTGCAAGGCCGCAGAGATCGCAAAACCTTTCTCTGCGGCTGCTGAGTGCTACTGCTGGCGGCCCCCGTCGCCGCCTTTCCGTTCCGACGACGAGCAGAAAGCATGGCGTCGCATTCCCGATGGCTTTCGCTGGAGAGGCCTAGAAAGTAATAATTAATAAACTGTGCCGGAAGCTGATGGCTAATTAAAGAATCTATAAACTGACGGCGTCGTGCTGATCAGTGAGCTGCCTTGGCCTGGCCGCCGGGTAACACGCAGGCAGGTGAAAACGCTCGATCGTGCATGCGGTTTGTAGTAGACGTGTACTGTGTAGTCTGTCTGGGCCTCTGCTCTGGGATAAGCACGGGAAGGGAAATACTTGCAGAGGCTTCGAGTGCTCGGCGTGCCGGTGCTGGCGGCTGGCTCCTCGAAGCCGGCATCCGGAACCGGGCGGTCATTTCCCATTTCTTATTGCTGCTGGTGGTCGACCCACCGGCACTGTCGTCTCGCACAAAAGCATCCTTTTGGGGCGCCCGCTCTACTCTAGCGATCTAGTCCTTGAGAATGTCTGCTGTTGCAGATTGGTCCTCACACCCCATACGAACGAGAGGGAAAGGCGATTGTGGTCTTTGCAACACGAGTAGATCTAAACACGAGGGTAGTATATATAACAGGTAGAGCAAAGACGAGCCCGATTGCATCCTTCGATTCACCATCAGAGAATACGTCGTCATTGTTTATACGACCACAATTCACCTGTGTTTCTGCAATCTTCATACATCCAGGCTTTCCCGTACCTTAAACGTATATGAATCGGCTGTAATTATTTATATTCATTAATCACACATGTTAGGGTTTGAGCTCAAGATATCTGGCCTTGGTACCGTAATCTTAAATCGACAGAGAAAAAGACGGTGATTTGCTTATGCACGATAATACTCTTCCATCCAAAAGAAGGATCATTCATACTATCTTTATTTACATTAGCTTCGATAAGTGAAAGTGAAGACCAAGGCTGAAAAATAAGCCCATGGCTCGTGCCTGAAGTCAGGCTCATAGTAGCCCGCTCGACTTGGACAAGCTTGCGATTCTGAACGAGTCGGAGCTAAGCTTATCTTTGGACTCACCAAAATAGCGAGCTAGCTCGGCCCAAGCTTAGGCCGCGTTTGGAAGGAAGGAATTTCGCATAAATCACACTAGTTCAATTCCACGTGAAAAAGTTAGGAACATATGAGAACCTTATGCTACTTATTTCAACCCTCCCCTACCTACTCCTCTTGCCCGTTAGGGAAACGGATTTGCCGTCCTGGATCCATTCTAGCCTTCCCTCTGCCTAGCTAGTAGCTACCATCCCTGCACACGCTCGGGAGAGATGCCTCAATTAATCAATGAGAAGAGTTGTGTTGGATAGACTTGTGAGTAGGTCGTGAGTTTGCTTGTGGGGCAACTGTTGTTGTGTTTCATTTACCTTTGCACATCCTTGTTTTTAGCCACCTGGCCCCTTCTCCTTTATCAATATAACCGCAGCTCTCCTGCCCGTTCGTTTTAAAAGAAAGCAAATAAAACAAAGAGTTGTGTTGGGTTAGCTCATGAGCCTACGAGTTAAGCCTAATTCTTGAGCACACCAAAGCCCTAGCTTGGCTTATCAACTGAGCTAGACACACTGAAACACTTGGTGAATTTGTGACTTGTCAAACGAACCACAATTTTTTTTCAAACCTAGTTGCAAGATATAATTCTTTTTGGCTTCAATGGACCATGCTTGGTGAATCTGTGGATGAAAATTGAGTTAAAGTGAGGCATAACTCTCCGGTAAAGTTCATATAATTTCCTTTGAAATTTTGACAATGGTCAAACATACATTAAGGCCTCCTTTGGAAGCATGAGAAAAAATTCCAATCCTACGCCTTTTTTTGTAGTTTTGAACTCTTTTCTATAAAATTACTATATATATATTTTTTAAAATTTCTACATTTCAAAAGGTGGGTATAATTGGTCGTTTCTTCAGTGCCATGTTTAGAACTCCACTATATCGAAGTGTTCAAGGGTGTTTTTGAAAATGTGGCTGACTTATGGGTGTCCTCTGCCATTTTCGCAGAATTGAGCCCGACAGCAGAAGGAAAAGAGAAAGGCGACGTTTCTCTTTCTTCGTTCCGGCGTCCCACCGGGAGAGTGTGAGCCACTGCCTGCTCAACTCGAGCGCCGCCTGTCGCGCGCGCCACGGCCTCGATCCGCTGAGCTAGTAAGTTCTCTTGCTCGGTGCGTTCAGTTCATCTGATTCGCGGCTGGGTTTCTCTCGCGATCGCGGTTCGGCTCCTCGACGAATAGCGTTCCTCAGGCTAGCGAAGTCTCATTTCTTTCCTGTTTCTTGGATGGCTTGTTTACTGTTCCTTGTAGATTTCGTTGCGATCAATAGCTCCTCTACTTCAACTCCTTTCTGCCAGATTTCTACTGAAGAGTTAAGATGCCTGACAGAGCAATAGTTGGTTCAGAGTTCTACCTGTGACATATAGAAAGAGGAAAACCTTCTTTATTTATTGATTAATCCAAGATCCGATTAGTCGACCGATTAATTATTTTTCGGTACTACCGTACTAGTTATTTAGACGTAGTTATTTAGACGAGTGAGGTTGTTGGGTGCAATAGGTGGGCTCTTGGATACTGTGGATTGCTAGGAGAGTGAAACATATCTCCTTTTTAGCTACCCAGTTTGTTTACAGGTTGGCTGGTTGGTCAGTTCGATTACCGTGATAAACAATCCCTGGGATGTTTCCTTGATCATGTAAAAGGAAAGCACTTGGATTTTGTGTGAAAAAGAGGCGTCGGGATCTGCAAGTGTCTGAAACTATCGGACACAGGAATTACAGTGAGAAGATGCACGCTAATCAGTGAGCTGGAGGGACCCTCATTTTGCTATACTGCTGTATTGTTGGCTTCTTGTTGGAACTGGAATATAGTGTCCAGAGAAATCCCATCAGGAATTATTCATGGAAATGTGATCTCTCATGAAGTAGTATGAGAAGTAGTAGGAATCCCATCAGACACTACACTTCCTAGTTCCAATCAGCTAAACAGTGTAACGTTTGGAGTGAGAAAAGAAGCTTGTTGGTTGTTTCTCGTTGCTTTGAGACTTTTTTCTAGTATTTGTTGCTACCATGTGAATGCATGTTGCTTGACTGTACAGTCATGTGGGGCTACTTGTTTTCTCTGAAACCTGTCATTGATCTGAGATATTGTCAATGTTCATTTGAAGATAGCATGTCTGGACAGCAGGATCATGCTAGCAAAAGCTCTAGCTCGAGCATCAGCAGCAGTACTCAAGAGAGCGAGGAAGAAGTAAGTGTCACCATTGGTAGCCTCCTCGCGCAAGCAAATAACAACAGTGGACATAGTCTTGGGAAGCGCCTGTCCCATTTGGGGTCAATCCCGGTAATCCAGAACCACTTAATGTTTGTTTCTTTATGCGGTTTCCTCTCATTTGCTTTCTTGAACTTAACCCATAACTGTGTTAGTCCTGCACCTATGAAGTTCCTCTCAACCGGACATTGCTTATAACTATAGTAGTCAATACTCCCTCTGTTGTTTTGTTAAGGTGGCCTGATCAGACTAGTAAATTTTAGCAACTATTTTCATACGATGGAGATGTTTCCGTGATACAGAAGCGGTACTGTTATGATAGATGTATATTTGGAATTGTTTTACTATCAGTGACAATATACCATGAACAAAGTCAACAGTGTTCAATTTTGGCAATTGCGCTAAGTCAATCTGCTAAATCAAAGTAACTGATTTAATGTTATAATGTTATATCATGCATTGTTAAAAAGTTGACTACGCTGTAAGTCTATATGTCCTTTACTTGGCAGTAGCAACCTTTTCTGCTAAGTTTTATGATCAAGTTAGTGTGACTCTTCTTTATGGCAGTACACTCCCCGAGTTAATGGAAAAATCCCCAATGTTGATAATGCCACAGTTGATCACGAAAGATTGCTGGAAAGGTAAAAAAAAAAAAATCTCAATCTCACACATAAATAGAATACAAGAAGCTAGATTGTCGCAATAAGTCATATGGACACTGAAATTATTTATATTTTCGGCAAAAAGGTGCTGTCACGTTTTTTTTATTGTTTTATCTTTTACATTAAGTTCATTTAACTTTCTTGTGACAGGTTGGGCACTTATGGTTTGGCTGAATTTCAGATAGAGGGGGATGGGAATTGTCAGGTTTGTTTTACAAATTACAAGTACTTATTGTAAATTAACATTCCATTTATTTTGCACCACATCATTAGGTCTGTTTTGAGCTAGAATGCGAGTCTGCTAGCTTGCTTGTAATTTAGTTTTCATATGGGACCTAGAGTGCCACTGTTATCCCATAGTGAAGGGTTAATGAGCCTGTGCTATTTAAGCTAAAAATGATTAAGTCATTCAGCAATGCTTGGCTTCATTACTTTTTTTTATTCTGAACCCTTAACACGTCTCTTTTCTAAATAACATACTGTTACAGTTCCGAGCTTTGGCAGATCAGATATTTCGAAATCCTGACTATCATAAGCACGTGAGGAAAGCTGTCATGAAACAGGTTTGTTTTGCCCCCTTGTCCATGCCTTCCTCTGCATAAATCAATACATTACTACAATGCATTATAATATGTGCTTATACTGTAATACCCTGTTTTTCAGCTTAAAGAATTCAGAAAACAATACGAAAGTTATGTACCGATGGAATATAAGGTTTACTTGAAGAAAATGAAAAGGTTTGCTGACATGGACTTGAGTTTCTTATCATGTTCACAATCAAGGGTGATACTTGTTTACTTTTGGAGTTATTCATATGCATTGTCCTGCAGATCTGGGGAATGGGGAGATCATTTGACCTTACAAGCGGCCGCAGATCGGGTGAAATATCACTATCAGTTTCAAGATGGTTCATTGTTTCAACATGAATTTCCACATAGATTTTATTTGTATTTTGCTAATTCTAGTTATATCTTAACCTAGGCGATTCTTTGTTAGAGTCCTAACGAACTAGTCGTTTGGGATGAGTTAGGTCCGAGGCTTCATAAGCTGTATTTTGCTTTGCACTCTAACAAGTTGTATTGGAGTCCAATAATTGAAACCAGGAATATCTCTAGAGTAACATGGTGATGGAGGAGTCTATGGACACCTCCAAAGGGTTACACAGGTTGTGTGTGACATGGATATTTGGACTCACGTGGGCCTGGGATAACCTCTTCTAGAGGTCATGGGTTGCGTGGGCCTAGGATAACATCTTCTGGAGGTCATGAGTTGCATGATGGAAGAGTTGGGCCTTATGTGTGACATGGGTGATGCCCTTACCTAACGACTATTTTTTATGCTGAGTTAGGCCTGAAGATTTATGTATCATGGGCTCCGGTTGACCTAGGCCTGGTGGGATGCCGTCTTGTGTCGTGGGTATAGCAGGCTAAGCCGAATTCCGTTGCCCACTCAAACATCCTTTTTTCGCAATGAATCCATCTCTAAGTTGTGAAACAAATAAAAATGGTTGAGACTAAACACCAAAGTGGACTGAAATTTCTCTGTTTGTTATTGTTCGTTGAATTATTCAGTTTAAACTTCAAGCATGAATACATGATCCCTTGGTTGATCAGTCAGGTTTTCATTTTGTATTTTACGCCCCCCTCCTGAAATATCTCGTTCTGATCTGTATTTTTCATTGCACCATCTGTATGCTAATGTCTGTGGACTGTAAATCCTCTAACATCTTTTGTATCTCTAAATGCTCACAGTTTGGTGCCAAAATTTGTTTGCTGACATCATTCAGAGACACCTGCTTAATTGAGATAGTCCCCAGGGATCTAACTCCCACGAAAGGTGTGAGCTTGGATACTTTTGGTTCCATTTCGACCTTCTTTGGCACCAGTGTTTATTCTGCTCTTGAGATAATTCTGCATTCTGTTATAGTAATCTACAAACTGTATTTAGGTTCCATGTGAATCATGACATCTGATCCCAGTGACCATGCACATTTTTGCAGAGCTTTGGCTAAGCTTCTGGTGTGAAGTACACTACAATTCCTTGTATGGAATCGATGGTATGTATTTTTGCAGTGAGCCACTGATTTACCTTTACAAATTTACATAATCAGATTTACTGAAGAAAGTTTCATTACTGACTTTTTAATCGAAATATGCTTTCTTGTTTCTGTGGTTCCCAGTTTCTGGTTAGATTCTAAACGAGTTCCTTTTCTGTACAATGCAGATCTCCTGACTCGTAAAACGAAAAAGAAGCACTGGCTGTTCTAGGAGGGTTCTGTAGCTTCATTCAGTAGCTTTGCAGCCAGTGCAGCCTCTGTTGCACTTGTACTTACTAGTTGGCCAATATTGTAGCATATCCCAAGTTGAGTTTATGACTTTATCTAGGCTTTTCTCTTTTATGTACAGTCAACCTAAAACATGTAAAGTTTCCTCTGGGAACAAAACCTGGAACTGCACCACTTTCAGATCCAAGAGTCTCGTGTTCCTTTTTACATGGGGGTGCCGTATTTTGGTGATCTCCCCAGGTGAATGCTTAACATGCATTCTGATAGTGGGCGTGGGCTAATGAGCCTTTTATGTAAATCGTAAAACAGGGGTATTTTGATGTGGACATTTGGATACCGATACCACTATCTGTACTTGCCAGAATTCGACCAAAAACAGATAAGGGGATCTGCGGTGTTTTACTACCACAGTCTGTCTGTATATAAGTTTCAGTACTTTGAATCGAGACTCATTGTTTTAATCACTAGGATATACTCCTAGAAAGCATGTCTCAAATCTCACACCATGCTACCATGTTTTGGTCGATTTCACATTTTCATCAAGTTTATTTACGGCTCGAGTACTCGACATCACCCCCATCAGCACAAGCACAACGCATTGCCGTGCCATGCTTGGGTCGGGCCTCACACCTGCTACGAATTTGGCCCAGCCCGGCCTATGCAGAGGGGGGAGGATCGACAGGGGCAAAGCAGCAGTGAGCCGGCCCCCGACGCCATTGCTGACGCTTATGGAAGCTCCGTGCGACCGTGCCTCCCTTGACCGTGGGGGTATCAAATCGTGCGACGTGAGCCATTACGTCCCCATCCAGCTTCGAGCCTCGACCACCGCCCGCCCGCCCGCCGCCCCCTCGCCGTCAAGAGAAACCACGCCTCTGGCTTCCTCTCTCTCTCTCTCTCTCTCTCTCTCTCTCTCTCTCTCTCTCTCTCTCGCCCCCAACGCCGTATCGTCCCGCACGTGTGGAGAAACTGAAAACTCGGTCGATCCCAGCCCATCCAGAATCCTATTCGGTGGTCACCTCCAATTTCACTACTGCTTAATCCCAGGGAGCTTAGTCTCATCGGTTTGTGTCGGGTTGAGAACCTGAGATTGCGATTTGAGGAGTTGCGGGAGCGAGAAAGAGATGGGGCAGAGCAAGGAGGAGTTCCTGGAGCAGTTCGGCGCCGACTACGGCTACCCGGACGCGCCCAGGGGCATCGACGAGCTGCGGGCCACCGACTTCAAACGGCTGGAAGGTGTGATTGCGCAACCTTCTCAAATCCATACGCGAAAGCTCTAAACTGAATTCGTTGGTTTCTTATAAGTAAAAAAAAAAAAAAGGGAAAGATCAGAGCCTTTTAATGTCTGTGCCGTGCTCATACACTCACAGTCTCACAGTGTTACGAATTTTGAGCCTTGACAACAGTGATGCCATTTTTCGCATCTTAAGCTTTTACATATATGGAGGTTTGCAGCTTGTTAGCTTTTAATGATGTATTGGTTTTGAGGAGCAGGGATGGTTTACCTGGACCATGCCGGTGCGACTCTGTACTCAGAGGCACAGATGGCGGATGTTGCTAAAGACCTTATGTCTAATGTCTATGGGAATCCTCGTATCCTTGAATTTGGCACATTGTTTTTTTCGCTCCTTGATAGCCATTTGCTCTGGAAATTACTGTGGTTGTGTTCTTTGACGTTCTTTTTAGATAGCCAGAGTGATTCAAGCATGGCTACAAGTGACCTCCTTACTTCTGTGCGCCATCAGGTACCGCATATTATCAAAGTTTAGACTTCCATTTCTTATGTCTGTGTTTTCAGTTATGGAATTCATGTATTTAGTTTATTGACATCAAGGTCGAGGTAGACTTATTTACATTTTTCGCAAATAACCCCTTTTTAAAATCAACCCGCGCTGCAGCAATTTTCTGTGTAAAGAAAGCCAATGCTGGTGATTGGCATACATTATTCATTTTATGCTCAAAATATTACCACTTTCATGTTTTTTTCAGCCTATATAGTCTAAAGTAGAAACACTCAGTTACATGTAACTAAAGTTAGAGAGGAGTGGGGCTATAGTCTGCATGCTTCATTCCCATCAAAGAAACTGCAAATTGGTGCAAACATCTTACACCATTGTATGTTCTTGAGAAGTTGCAACCAGCAGTTTCTTTCTTATGATGCAAACTTTGTCCTCACAGGTCCTAAGATACTTTTTAATATTAAAGCAAGTAAGGATTCTTGGTCCGTCCCACTTGTCAGTGACCCGTCCTCTACGCATCGGACTGTACATCTTGGTCTCTCCGTGTTTTCTTCCCTGCCCGCACGACCGTCCGCCCCTGCTCAATCCACACCGGCGGCCATATCTCCGAGCGAAAACAGAACTCATCGACAAAAATACGGCCCGATAACTCTGTCATATTATCCTTAACGGCCCAACAGTGTATAGTTATTTACAAAATACAAATACCACCATACAATAATACCAAATCGTTGATGGAACCTGGATTACCCTACTCATAAATCATCAACAAACACATTGGATCGGAGCCCGGAAGAGGGTTGGGGGAGGCACGACCAGAACGGTCGCTAGCGGTAGCTGAGGATGCCCGAGGCAGTTCTAAGTAGGGCCGGCGGTGCCGCGGGACAGGGAACTCAGCCGCGGATTAAAGTACGGCAGCCGAGGGATGGGATTCAGTGGCGGCGCGGGACGGGGACGCCAATAAAAAGGCTCGGCCAAGAAATCTCGTGTCCATCGAATGAAAAGCGCATGGACAGATGACTGAACACATGTCCAGATGGTTGAACTTCTTTGAAAAACATTCACACCTAGCCAAATCGATGAGAGCGCAAGATTGGTGAGAGCAAAAGGCGGCCAAATCATCGATGATAGCGCAAGATTGGAGAGCAAAAAGAAAGCCGAAGAGCAAAAAGCGGCCAAATCCGTCGATGAGAGCGCAAGAGCAAAAAGAAAGCCGAAAAACACAATGGCGGCAGCCTTCGTGGTCTCTTGACAGCGTGGTCCCGTTGTGCGCACGCTAGCGCAGGAGGCCATGGCAAGGGAACACAAACATGGACAGTGCGGCTGAGTATAGTATGGATGCGCCTGGGCTAGGGTTTCGCCAGGCAGCAGTGGTGTCTTTATATCCAGATGATGGTGTGATCTGAGCTGTCCGTATTGATGGACGGTTGTGGACGCTCTGAGGAGAGCTAGGCTGGGCGGTAGCACTGTGTGGTCAAGTAACGACGTTGGGCCATTTAGGCTGAATTGAGGTTTGTGTTTTTTGTTTGTTGTTTCTTCATTATCAAGATACTTTTTGAAAACCTTGACACACGTAAACATAAACTCTCTATGGTTTTTGATACATTTGAGTTTAAAAATAAGCTAGCCAGTAACAATTATTCAAAATGAAGATAGTATTTGACTTCATAATGAGAGTTTTAACAAAAGTTTGCACGTGCATAGTAATATTTACTTATTGTACTTTTATTCAAAAGCTAAATAGAAATATGGGATTGCAAGCTATCTTAGTCCAATCTTATGTTTTTTACGATTTTTTTTAAAACCAATAGTATAGAATAAGGAGTCACAGATTTGTTGTCCACATAGTTGGCTCGTAGATTAGTCAAATAAATTGTTTCAATTTAAAAATAGATAACAAAAATAACAAACTAAAATTAATATAATTTAAAACTTTAATTAAATGATGTCTTTTCAATTGTCACGTGCGCACGTAGGTGGCTAATAGAGAGCTGGTTCTCGGTTTTATATACACGTGGAAGCCCATTTGGACTTCGGTGGCTAGCCCACCTCGCAGGTGTGTTGCGGGCCATCACAGGCCGAAAAGGGAGAAGTCATCCATGTGGTTGTTGGGCCACCAGGGAAAAGGTTGTGAGGGGATGGGCTCTGCTACCATCAGGTCACCACGTGACTATTATTTTATGGCAAATACCGTATCAAGTAGTAGCAAAAATATGCAGCGTGTATGTTACTTACACCGGCTAGATACTAACCCACATACTTTATTCGAGCTGTAGGTTCTGCATTTCTTTTGTCTTTTTTTTTATTATGCTACCATTATTTTTTTATTCAATGTGGAGTGGATCTCCATTGTTAATCTATTCAGAAAGTCAAAGGTGATATGAACTCAAATTAGGCTTATCGATCTCATCATTTCAATTTTGAGGTTTCTTTTTGAATTGGGACCGTTCCTATTTAATATTTTCCATTTAATTCTTTTTGAATTTCATAGTTATTGATTATACAATTTATTTTATGACTTAAACTATTGTATTGAAGTTAATTGTCTATAAGTAAATAGTGTGCATACTATATGTGTATCTATTCAACTAGGTGTGTCTAAAGATTTTTTTCTCGCGTTACAACGTTCTAATATAAAGACTAATATAAAGACATTGCTTCCTCCCGTGGCAACGCATGGGCATTTTTGCTAGTATAGTCTAAAGTAGAAACACTCAGTTACATGTAACTAAAGTTAGAGAGGAGTGGGGCTATAGTCTGCATGCTTCATTCCCATCAAAGAAACTGCAAATTGGTGCAAACATCTTACACCATTGTATGTTCTTGAGAAGTTGCAACCAGCAGTTTCTTTCTTATGATGCAAACTTTGTCCTCACAGGTCCTAAGATACTTCAATGCATCTCCGAGGGACTACAAATGTATATTTACCTCAGGGGCAACAGCAGCTCTGAAACTTGTTGGTGAATGCTTTCCATGGAGCAGAGACAGTCGATATATGTACACAATGGAAAATCATAATAGTGTGCTTGGGATAAGAGAGTATCCTACCATGGTTACAAACTCTACTTATTGACTAGTTAATGCATATATCATTATGCAAGTACATGCTCCAATGATGCAATGTGTTTGTTTATATACATATCTTGATAATATGACACCCTCAGATATATGGTACAACAGTTGCTTTTCTTTCTATTCCCTTCATCACTAGGTTCTATTAAGCTCCCAAATTGATTTTTTTTTAAATGAGTTCCTCTCTTAGCAGTCCATATCGAAAGTTAAGAAATTCAAATCGACAGAGTGTATCGGAATGCACATTGGCACAGGGCATCATCCTGTAGATTTCGAGTGTCCTTAATATATTCATAGATATGCTCTGAGTAAAGGCGCTACTGTATCGGCAGTTGATGTTGAAGAGGTTGTTGATCCATCAAAGAACCATGGAACTGATTGTTCGTTTAAGATTTCAAAACGATCAAACCAAAGAAGAGGCGATGATGCGCTTTTGCATAATTACAAGAATGGAAGCCTAACATCTATTTCAGGCAAGTACCGTATAGACAGAATGCGCTTCTTCAGCTGTGACACCTTTTCTCTCATCTAACTGAATATCTATTGCCATGTTGGGGCGACTCATCTCTCTCTCTCTCTCTCTCTCTCTCTCTCTCTGTGATGTAGGAAACAGTCTAAACCTATTTGCATTCCCTTCAGAGTGCAATTTCTCAGGACATAAGTTCAACCTCAGCTTGGTCAAGCTCATCAAGGAAGGAAAATTTATGAGTTTCCCATCACAACAGCAGTAAGATATTTGATGAATATATCATGGCTGTATTAGACAAGTAACTGAATTCGTCTAGTAGTCGTCGTCCCGTTTAACTTGGATTCCTGTAGCTTTTGACATGCTTATTAAGTGCAATGGAATGCAGGGGCCACTGGATGGTTCTGATAGATGCTGCAAAAGGATGTACAACCGAACCACCAAATTTAACCCTGTATCCTGCAGATTTTGTTGTCTGTTCATTCTACAAGGTAATCCATGTGCAGCTATTTTATTTTGGATGCCTTATACTAGACATGAAACCAATTATTATTCTTTGAAATTTTACAGATATTTGGCTATCCAACTGGTCTCGGTGCCTTAATTGTAAAAAATGGTAATGAGACAAGCACTTATCATGTTCTCTTATTATGTGGCTTTTCCTTTCCTTTATTCCGCATACAATAGGCTATAAGCTACATTTCGAAGGAATAAGATAAATAAGCTACTGCAACAATTTTTACATAGATGCCGGCGATCATCTTCCCGAGCAAGGGGCAAGTGCTCTAATGATTTCTTCCCTATTTTTCATTCTCTGACAGAGGCTGCTAATTTACTGAACAAGACATACTTCAGTGGAGGTTAGCACTAAGTAATGGGTTGCTTACTTTCAATGTTTGTCTGTTTCTTATCTTGGTTTTTGGGTAACCTTTTCGAATTCTTATGGCATAGGAACGGTAGCTGCTTCAATTGCTGACATTGACTTTGTTCAAAAAAGAAAGAGCATTGAGCAAGTTCTTGAAGATGGAACAGTCTCATTCTTGAGCATATCTTCTCTTCGATATGGATTTAAGATAATAGATATGCTAACTATCTCAGCTATTGCACGGTATCTCAGCTATTGCCAAGGATAATATATAATAGATATTCTCTGCGATATATTTCTCAACAAAGAAGTTCTCTTGTAGGCATACTGCATCTCTTGCTACTTACGTGAGAAAGAAAATGTTGGAGTTAAAGCACAGCAATGACAACAATGTTTGCATAATCTATGGGCAGCACTCTTCTAAGGTACCGTTACCCAGTCCCTTGATGCCTTCATTTTTTTGGATTTCTTTAACCTTTAGGGAATTGTCACAATTAGTAGAAGAGGTACACATCATGTATACAATCTGGACTCCCCCCTTGAAATCAGTTTCTTTTGTGTATTTATTGTTTCTATTGACCCACTTTTAGGTGAAATATCTAAAAATGGGACCTACTATCACATTCAATTTGAAAAGAGAAGATGGCACTTGGTTTGGATACCGCGAGGTGGAGAAGATTGCCTCCTTGTCAGGAATTCATTTGCGTGTAAGGGCAATCTTGAGTTTTCATAGTCTTCTCTCCTTTAGCATGTCTTATAGAGTTCTTCTGATTATTGATTTTCTTATTGTTCTATTATTTTTCCTGGGTTCAGTCGAGAGTAAGCATTTTAGTCATCATCATTTTTGGATTTATGAAAAGAAATATTGTGGTGTACATGTGTCGAGCAAATCCTTTGTGAAAATTTGGGGGCAGGGTGGATATGCATGAAGTATCATACATTTAGGCTGTGCATCTTTTCTGACTCGCCTTATCTGACAATCATATATTGTGACCAGTAATTCAAGAGTATTTCCAGTCCATTTTGTTAGATATATTTGTATCTCTGTATTTCCTATGCATAGGGGGTTATGCGTATATATCCCTTTATGTACTGGTGTATATATATCGGCCTTAGAGTCTCATAATGAATACAAGTGCTATTCATAACATGGTATACAGAGCCACAATTAGGGTTATGTTTTCCATCCTCTCCTAAACAGCGATCCTGGTGCTGCACTTCCACCATCATCGTGTTTTTTTAGATCGGATTGCTTGTGCTCTTCGTTTTTTGAGTGTTGCAATTCCTCTGCTCCGGAGTTTCGTTTGGGCGTGTCGCCACCGGCTCCTCCGCCCGTCGCTGCGCGCCGCCGGCCCTCCATCGTTGCGCGCCGTCGGCCTTCTGCCTGTTGTCGCGCGCTGCCGGCCCTCCGCCCGTCGCCGCGCGCCGCCGGCCCTCCGCCCGTCGCCGCGCGCCGCCGGCCCTCCGCCCGTCGCCGCGCGCCGCCGGCGAGCCGTCGCCTCCGCCGGATCAGCTCGCCGGCCCACTTCCTGCCGGCTCGCTCTGCCCCGCGGGCCTCATCTGCCGGCTCCCTGGCTGTTGCTTGGGCTTGTGCTGCTGGTTTCGCCGATTCGTTTCGTCGGCTGTAGCCCTTTAGATAGTAAAAAAAAAAAGAAAAAAAATGCTGCTTGCATCGCTTTTCCTGTTGCGTTCTCGCCGTCGCCTGTTGCTGGTTGTCTGAGATGGCGCCTTTGGCTCCTTCCAACGGTGGTGTTCCCATCCTTCACTGTCCGCTGCTCTTTGATGGGACTAACTACCGTGCCTGGGTTCTTCGTATGCGCTGGCACATGCGTGGCTTGCGCATCTAGGAGTTTCTTACTGGCGAGCTTCCATGTCCGCCTTGTCCTAAGGCTCTGGAGCGCCCTACGATTCCAGAGAAGGCAACCGATGAAGCTAAGAAGGTGCTCCTTGCAGATTTTGATGATCTTATGGCATCTTATGAGTCTCAGTTCAGTGCTTATAGGGGTTGGTTGGATGAGGATGCTCGTGCTGGGTCTATTCTTTTTTTTTTGAACGACACAGGAGAGCTGCGTGTCATTTCATTAAGCAAGAAAAAAGAAGTACAAGTGGGAGCCGAGGCCACCACCAAAAAACAAACTCACACCACACACCGGAAGACAAAACGACCTAGACGCGGCAGGAAGGGTAGGTCAAGAGCCCAACCCTACCAACCTCGCAGGTCTATTCTTACGGCTAGTATAGAGGATCAGTTTGCTGCAGAGATTGTTGACTTCAATCGGTCTCATCAGAAGTGGCCTTTCCTTCGTGATCGCTATGAGCCCACTGGTCACTCTGCTTATTTTGCTGCTATTCGTCAGGAGCAGTTGCTACATCACGGTGATCTTAGTGTTGATGAGCTCTACACCCAGTTGTCTGCTATCTGGCTTCAGATTGACTCGCTACGTCATCCACTGTCACCGAGTACTTGTGAGTTCTGTCATGGTCAGCAGTCAGATATTAAGCTTCAGCGCACATATGCCTTTTTGACTCGTCTCCGTGATGAGTATGAGCCTCTTCGTGCCTAGCTTCTTGCTCGTCATCCTTTTGTCTCCTTGATGGAGGCTCTCGCTGATGTTCGTAATGAGGAGACTCGGCTTCGTACTGCTGGATTGTTACCCTCTGCGTCTGCATTGGCTGCTCGTTCTTCGCCCTCACGGCCGTCTGTTCCTCCACTGTCTTTGCCCGCGTCAGTGCCTACGTCCTCTCCTTCTACATGTGGAGGGGGTGGTGGTAGTGGTGGTGGCCTTCATTGTGATTATTGTGAGAAGGACGGACATGTCGAGGCCTTCTGTTACAGGAAGAAGAAAGCGCAGCGCTCTCAGACTTGTCAGGCTTCACAGACTTCACAGGCTTCACAGGCTTCTGGTAGTGCTAGTGCTGGAGTGTCTCAGAGGAGTTCTACAAATCTAGTTGCCCAGGAGATGCTGATGCTTCTTTGTCGCCTTGCTGCCTCTTCACCGTCTGGGACTGCTAGTGTTGCGACTCTGCCTGGTGGCTCACAGGGTTCTGCTGCTGCTTCTCAGTCTTCCACTCAGGGACCACCAGGTACTAATGCATGGATTCTTGATTCTGGTGCCTCTTTTCATATGACTCCTCATCGCACTTCTCTTTCTTCTATTCATTCTCCATCTTGTTCTCTCACTGCTCACACTGCTGATGGGTCTTCTCTTTGTGTTGCTGGAGAGGGCACTCTTTTGTCTAACTCTTTTCATGTTCCTAATGTCTCCTATGTCCCTGATCTAACCATGCAGTTTATGTCTGCTGGTCAGCTTAGTGATCATGGCTGTCGTATTATCCTTGATCCTGATTTTTGTTATGTTCAGGATCGCAGCACGGGTTGACTGGTTGGTACTGGCCCTCGCCATCATGATTCTCAGCGTCTTTGGGAGCTTAACTGGCTTCATCTTTCTTCCGCTGCCCCGGCCGGTCGTGTTGGCTCCGCTTTGGCTGCTTCGTCCACCTCGTCTTTCGCTCAGTGGCATCATCGGTTGGGTCATCTGTGTGGCTCTCGTCTGTCCACTTTGGTTCGTCGTGGTCTCTTAGGTTCAGTATCAGGTCATGAGTCCTTAGCTCAATGTCAAGGTTGTCGTCTGGGAAAGCAGGTTCAGCTTCCCTATCATTCCAGTGAGTCGGTGTCTGAGCATCCTTTTGATCTTGTACACTCAGATATATGGGGTCCAGCTCCTTTTGTTTTAAAAGGGGGCCATCGATATTATATAATTTTTATAGATGATTTTTCTCGCCACACATGGATTTACTTTATGAAAAATCGTAGTGAGGCTTTATCCATCTATAAGAATTTCTCTGCTATAGTTCGCACTCAGTTCGACACTTCTATTCGTGTTTTTCGTGCCGACTCTGTAGGTGAATACCTTTCTGGTGCTCTTCGTCAGGTTCTTTCTGCGCAAGGTACTCTTGCTCAGTTTTCTTGTCCTAGTGCTCATGCTCAGAATGGTGTTGCTGAACGCAAGCATCGTCATCTTCTTGAGACTGCTCGTGCTCTTATGCTTGCTTCTTCTGTTCCACCTTATTTTTGGGCTGGAGCTGTCTTCACTGCCACATATTTGACTAACATTCAGCCTTCGTCAGCCCTTCATGGTGGCATTCCTTTTGAGCGTCTCTGTGGCAAGACGCCTGATTGTGATGACCTTTGTCTTTTTGGTTGTGTTTGCTATGTGCTTCTTGCACCTCGTGAGCGCACGAAGTTGACCGTGCAGTCTGTGGAGTGTGTCTTTTTAGGATATAGTGCTGAGCATAAGGGGTATCGTTGTTGGGATCCGGTTGGTCGACGGATGAGGATTTCTCGGGATGTTGTCTTTGATGAGTCTCGTCCTTTCTATCCTCGTCCTTCCTCTGATGCTTCTTTATCATCTTTAGTTGATCCTCTCTCATTTTTATTTATTCCTGATACTGCTCTTTCAGATATATCTTCTTGCTGGGTACCCTCTCCCACTGTGCCTCCTTCAGGAGCTGTGCCTCCGTCTCCTTCTGTGGTGCCACATGTCAATTCTCCTTCGGGGTCTTCTTCTTTGCCTCCTGACTATACTACCAAGCCTCCTGTGACCCAGGTGTACACACGTCGTCGTGCTTCGACTCCTTCTGCTCCTTCTGATGAGCCATCTTCTGGCCCTTCTGAGCCTTCTTTTGATGAGCCATCCCCTGAGCAGCTTATACGTCGTGGTGATTGGTCTCGTCAGCCTGTTGATCGGTATGGCTTCGGACCTGTTACTTGGCAAGGTTTTGCCGGTACTGTCCTTTCTGAGCCACTTTCCTATCGTGATGCCATTCTTCATCTAGAATGGCAGCTTGCGATGGCTAAGGAGATAGTTGCACTTGAGCGTACAGGCACATGGGATCTTGTTCCGACTCCCTCTCATGTTCGTCCTATAACCTGTAAGTGGGTCTATAAGGTTAAGACTCGCTCTGATGGATCTCTTAGCACTGTAAGGCTCGTCTTGTTGCCCGTGGTTTTCAGCAGGAACATGGTCGTGATTATGATGAGACCTTTGCTCCTGTTGCTCATATGACCACTGTTCGTGCTCTTCTTGCTGTGGCCTCTGTTCGTGAGTGGTCTATTTCTCAGCTTGATGTCAAGAATGCCTTTCTTAATGGTGAGTTGCGTGAGGAGGTTTATATGCAGCCACCGCCTGGGTATTCTGTTCCTGAGGGTATGGTTTGTCGTCTTTGTCGCTCTCTCTACGGTCTTAAGCAGGCTCCTCGCGCATGGTTTCAGCGCTTTGCTTCTGTGGTCACGGTTGCTGGTTTTTTTGCCAGTGCTCATGATCCTGCTCTGTTTGTACACACATCATCTCGTGGTCGTACTCTTCTTCTCCTCTATGTTGATGACATGATTATCACTGGAGATGATCCTCAGTTCATTACCTTTGTCAAGGCACGTTTGAGTGAGCAGTTTCTTATGTCTGATCTTAGCCCTCTTCGTTATTTTCTTGGGATCGAGGTTTCCTCTACACGTGAGGGATTTTATCTGTCTCAAGAAAAATATATTCAGGACCTTCTTGATGATCGTGCATCTATTACTGATCACATGACTGATGAGACTCCCATGGAGCTCAATGTTCACCTTTCTGCCACTGATGGTGAGCCTCTTGATGATCCTACTCGTCATCGTCATATTGTAGGTAGTCTTGTCTATCTTGGTATTACTCGTCCTGATATTTCCTATCCTGTGCATATTCTGAGTCGGTTTGTCTCTGCTCCCACTCAGCTCCACTATAGTCACCTTCTTCGTGTCTTACGTTATCTTCGTGGATGTCACGTCGTTTGTTCTTTCCACGCTCTAGCTCTTTACAGCTTTAGGCTTATTGTGATGCTACTTGCGCTAGTGATTCCTCTGATCGTCGATCTCTTTCTGCTTATTGTGTTTTTCTTGGTGGTTTTCTTATTGCTTGGAAGACTAAGAAGCAGACAGCAGTTTCTCGTTCGAGTACAGAGGCTGAGTTGTGTGCTATGGCTCTTGTGACAGCAGAGGTGACTTGGTTACGGTGGTTGCTTGCAGATTTTGGTATTTCTGTTTCTACACCGACTCCTATTTTGACTGACAGTACAGGTGCTGTTAGTATTGCTCGTGATCCGGTGAAGCATGAGCTTACTAAGCATATTGGTGTTGATGCATATTACACACGTGCACAGGTTCAGGGTGATGTAGTTACTCTTCGCTACGTGCCATCGGGGTTACAGTTGGCTGATTTCTTCACGAAGGCACGTACCAGTGCTCAGCATAGTTTTTATCTCTCCAAACTCAGTGTGTTTAATCCACCTTGAGTTTGAGGGGGGGGGTGTTAGATATATTTGTATCTCTGTATTTCCTATGTATTGTATGGGGTTATGTGTATATATCCCTTTATGTATTGGTGTATATATATCGGCCTTAGGGCCTCATAATGAATACAAGTGCTATTCATAACACATTTGATCTTGAATGAATTTGTTCCGCTACTGTTTTGCAGACGGGCTGCTTCTGTAACCCAGGTGCATGTGCTAAGTATGTTGGCTTATCACACTCAGATCTAGTTTCTAATTTTGAGGTATATAATACGCGGCTCATATCATAACAATAGTAGTAGTAATAGTAGTAATGCTATACCTTGCAATTTTTGCATCTAAATAAAGTAAATATGTTGCCAACATGTCAGGCTGGGCATGTTTGTTGGGATGATAATGACGTAATAAATGGGAAACCAACTGGTGCTGTGAGGATATCATTTGGCTATATGTCCACATATGAAGATGCAGAGGTGTGGCCTTTTTTTTTTTCCATTTTACTTATTTTGAAGGTCTATCTTCTGACTGACCGATTATGTGCAAGATCATCTCTAAGCTGTTATCACTCATCTCATAACTTTTTATTTTTCTGCTAGGAATTTCTGAATTTCCTGCAGTCATCTTTCGTGTCCAAATCTGTAGGATTGAACAATGGCTACTTGGTGAATATGAACACTCTTAATTTAGTAGGTAATGTAGTAATTAGCTTACATTATGGAACCGATGGTATATATATTTTTCATTCATTTAAAATTTTGATTCATATGGTTTTATTGCAGATTATTGGAGCCAACAAGCTGTTTCAGATATTCGCTTAAAATCTATCACTGTATATCCTGTGAAATCTTGCCAAGGATTTAGTGTGCAGAGTTGGCCACTGACAACTGGTGGTATGCATAAATTTCGAACCTTCAGCAGTTCAGTTTTTTTTTTCTTTTGTAGATTTGGCTGGTATTGCAGTGGCATCATGTATGCACTTTATAAAATATTGTTGGCTCGACCTAGGTTTAAAATATGATAGAGAATGGCTTCTCCAAGGATCAGGTGGTGACATTTTGACACAAAAAAAGGTAACTGAATTATCCTTTTTCCTGTTGTGTTAAACTTGTAAAATCTGAATTATTCTTTTTCCTATGTGTTAAACTTGTAAAATCTTTTCTCTCAAACACGCAGAAGAGCAGCGTATCTTTTATATTAAGAAGATGAAAAAAAGGGGGGAAAAGAGCCCCTAAAAAGCACAAGACACCAACACACACATGGACACACACTCAGAAAAATTAGCGCCTATTAAAAAACAAAAACAAACACCAAATCTTAGACAGTCAAGGCAGGAACTACCTGAATCCGGTCGATGGGGCGGTAAGCAAGGTGATGGCATTCACACCAGCTAAGCCCCAGTGCCTAAACTTGCAAAAATCTGGATGGTGGTTTTATGTCCTGGTCTTGGGATAGCCAGAAAATGCTCTTTTTACATTTGTGTGTTTTAACTGCTGTCTTTCTTTTTTTTATTAAAATGTCTTACTCTTTCCAGAAAAACGTTTAGCGTAAGACAAGACTTGAACAGGACGATAGAATTATTTCTTAATGATACATAAATAGAGCTGCACATTTTTTTAGTCTGCGCAAAGTTATTTATCAAATCTGTATTGAGGGCATGCTTCCAATATTGGGCATTTTTTTCTATTATTCAGGTTCCAGAATTGAGCTCTATCCGCACATTGATTGACCTGGAGCTTGGGAAACTCTTCTTAGAGTCACCAAAATGCAAGGATAAATTGCAGATCTCTCTTTTAGAGAATTTGACTCACCTGAGCGCAGAAGTAGATGTATATGGTCAAAGGTATGGTTGTATAATTGTGTACATATTCATCTGTTCTATGAGAATAGCAGTTTTCACATTCATCTGTTCTGCGGACTATGGTTCTGCCATCTTCTTTTATTATCCTATTCCTCATGTCATATTGTTTTTAATTTTACTGAAAGAAGGTCAACAGATAGTAGTGTGTGGGGATTTCGGTGTTCCTTGTTCCTACACTAATTGGCATTGGATTTGTTTAGGCTGATTTTATTTGATGATATTCTACCTAGTCTGGTTTTATAGATAATAAGATAACTTCAGATTTATTGTGATGATAATGACAAGTTTGGGCAAATTGCTTCAGGTATGAGGTGCAAAGTTATGGCGACAAGGTAAACTCCTGGTTCAGTGAAGCTATTGGACGCCCTTGTACCTTTATGAGATGCTCAAGTTCCAAGTACCGTTCCTGCACAATTAAAGGCAGGGGAGATCGCTTATGTAGGGATACTAAAAGTAAACTTAGTTTTGTCAATGAAGGACAGCTGCTACTTGTTTCTGAAGAGAGTATATCTGATCTCAACAGCCGGTTAAGTTCAAGTATGCAATTTTCCTCCCCCTTGTTCCTCAAAAAGGAAAATAACTCCTCTGTGGTGTTCTCTGTGTTACTGCAAAAGGACCAACAGATCTGTGATCACCCAGTACTTACACAAGCAGTCAATATAGAGATGTGATCCAGATTATTTGACGTTATCAATATATATGTAGTTTGCACATCATTTTGTTGTATAACCTTGTTTTGGTAACTCACTTTGTATTTACACATGCCAGATAACGGAAACGGGAAGCACCGGTTGTCTGTTGATGCAATGAGATTTCGTCCAAATATTGTTGTCTCTGGGTCCACACCATACAACGAGGATAACTGGAAAAGACTTCACATTGGGGAGGCCTATTTTACTGTAAGTGCCTTTTCCCCATCTGAACCAATTGTCAGAGGAGACTTTGTTCGTTTTTGTGCGCGAGTCAAGCGCCTTTGCATGGCAAAGGCGATTATCAAATAGTAAATTAAAATTAGCTTGGACACATTGCAGAGGCACACCACAAAACTGATGATTTGCTGATATATGCTCTGTTCAACTCATACTAATTTGCTACTCCCTTCGATTCAAATTCTTGTTTGAGTAGTGCACACAATATTAAGAAGTGCACCGAAGTGCACCAAATTACCTTGATGCCCTTCATTTATGCTACATTGGAAATACTGTTCATTTATTTGTGTAGTGATAGCATTTATTTAGCAGGGAGAGAAAGGAAGAAAAAGAGCAAAACATGCCTAGAAGCTACAGAATGAAATATGTTTGGAAATAAATTGAGAAGTCTAAACAAACTATTTCGAAGCAGAGGGAATGTATCACTTTGCAGGTTAAAATATTATCATTTCAGACATATTTGCTGTCTCTCTGGGTAATGATGATGCCCAAGTGCTAATTTTGCCAATAATATAACCCTAAACGAATTAGATACTTGGTTAGTGACACTAGCTTTTTAGGCATATTTGGCATATTTGCTGATTGCTGAATATTATCTCATTTTTCGCAATGGTCCGTATCTAGTCCATGGGAGGATGCAACCGTTGTCAGATGATCAACCTATATCAGAGCTCAGGGCAGGTGTTCAAGTCGAAGGAACCACTGGCAACTTTAGCTTCATATAGACGACAAAAGGTGGGTTTATGTGCTATGTGTTCCTTGTCTTGTTTGATCTTATAACTAAAACTTAGTCACACGTGGTCAGGGGAAGATTTTGTTTGGCGTCCTGCTGAACTATGAAGACAACATGGAAGGAGAAGATGCCATCGAGAGATGGCTCAAAGTGGGCCAAGAGGTGTATCCTTCTACAGAGTGAATTGTGCACACACAAACCTATCGATTTCACTTGCGTAAGAGGAAAGCAAGTTGGGTAACATTTTTTACAAAATACCTGAAAAGTATATAGATATTTTCACACGCACGCACGCACAATGTATGTAATATTTTTGTTTTTTTCCACGCCTGTATGTAACGCATAAGCATTTGAGGCCTGTGTTCAGACAAAAAAAAATGATAGGAAGGGGAGAAATGTATACGTTGCATGAACGATGTACCAGTGCTATTTGCACATCGAAGGAACTGTGAATAACGAAGCATGTTTTGATATTGCTATGTTGCTCTATATTACTTCAAAAAAGCGAACCATGCTTATAACATGGGTTGAGAACTGAACTTGACAAGCATAACATGGAAGAGCAAGAGGACATAAGAGAAGTATAACATGGTGCGCTAAGGGACGTCATCTTAGATTCAGGTGTCATTCAGCAGTCGATGTTCATATATAGTAGCCATAGACTATATATGTATATATATATCCTATACCATTTTGTACACAACAAGACGTCCCACAAGAACAGGTAATGAATAGAATTATAGAAGCCCAGCGATTTGCTTCAGATGCTGCGGACAGATTTATCAACAGTTGGCTGCAATTTGACCTGGGCACCACTCACTATTCGGTTTTCTCCTCTAGATGGAACAACTTTCCACGGACTACTCTCCTGTGTTCAATACATGATATAACCGTCAGTATGTAGCATGGTGCAGGTGAACGATAAAAAAAATGGTGGATAAACAAGTTAGGTTAGACAAAGGAAGTTCGGTGAATGTAAAGGAAAAAGACCTTGAAGGGCAACGTTCCTCATGAGATAACTCCTTCAGAAGCCTTTCCTCAAATGGCGTGGTGTGCCAGCTGACCTTTTGATCCTATCAACAGTTACATTTAGAACAAACCACATATAACCATATATGTTAGAAAAGAAGGATCAGATTAAGTCATAGATGCATACCTCTTTGTATCTGGTCGTTGTGTTTGGAATTCCATTGCCATCCCATGCCTTGGGCAACCTCGGAGTGGGATTCTCGACATCCCAGTTCAGATCAGACGTGATGAAGACAGGCCTTTCGGTTATAAAGGTGCCCTCATCATATGACTCATCACCTCGATTCTCAGCATCCGCGGAGGAAGATTTCAGCCAGTGGGACAGGCTCCATGCATTCTTTTCATCGAAGTTGGATTTTGGTAGTTCTCTGCCATCCAATAACTCCACAGGAGAGAGCACTTCTTGATGTGAAGCATTGCCATCAGTTGCAAAAAATGACAATGGAGTTTCAGGCAATTCTGATTTAACAACTGAATGTGCTGGCTTCTTTATAGAATCTTCTTCCAAGTTTCTCCTTTTTGGAGGATTGGATGACAGCAATGGCGAAGAATCTTCTGCCAGTTCCATCTGCTGGAGTCTGTTCTCGATGGGTCTCAGGACAGGATAGATGAACTGTTTCCGGGTTCGCACATGCTTTCTAGAGGTAGAAGCCCCTCCATGTGAAGTGTAGACTGTTCCAGGTGTCTGCATATCATCCCTGAGAATTAGAGGAGTTGGAAACGGCGAACCACTATGGTCAATCATATTGTGGTGGAAGTTCTGAAACGGGCTGTTTTCCGAGAAAGTTGAATGAGCAACTAATTCAACTCCAGCAGGATGCTGAGCATCTTCATTTTTCAGTCCAGATTTCAGCGCATGATGCTCCTCACATCTGCGCTTGCGTGGCACAAAAGACGGCAGTGATTTTTTAATCTCATGATAATGAAAATGAATTTCAGGCAGTTATAAAAAATGAGGGCAGTTCTTACCCTTCTGGTGAATTAGCTTCACAAACCAATTCACAATTTGATTCTGGTCCACTGGTGGACTTGTTATCACACTGCAATTCCAGAATGAAGGCATCAGATAACTGAATAATAACAGAGAAGGTTTCAGAAGTGCAATCCCACCTTGTTAGAATTTTCCAAATTGCTTTCATATGACTCATTTTGAAGTTCAGCTGGGGTTTCAGATATAGTGCCGCATAACTTCAGGTAATTCGCCTGGTCAGAGGTAGGAGTGCCATGTAAATTTAACTTAGAAGATACGTTCAAAAAAAATTCAACTTAGAAGAGGGTAAACATCTTAGTCCTTGGAGTACATTTTGACAGTTAATGTTTCACAAAATCTTAGGAAATGCAACAGGCAGAGGAATACAGAGGAAAGTATAATAACAATAAGCAATTTTATAATGTAATATCATGGGAAACTTGGCTGATATCTTGAACAAATATTAAAACACGAGAAAAGTATTACCAGAAGGTACAGTGCCGACAACCAGAGCTCCTTAATAAAACTGTTACAAGTTATGGGCTACATAGCACTTAATCCATTCTTGTAGCTAGAGGACAGATCCTACTACAACATTACCGACATAGTATGTCAAAACCCTGTTAAAATTTATTTAACCGTGTACCGTATCAGTTTAGAATTTTCAGAAGAACTCTTGTGATTGCCTGATTGGTGCTTTCTAGCATAAAAGCACAGCCGGTAGTTCTTAAGAGAGGCACTGTCTACCTAAATATATCATTCTGAACTATCCAAATAAATACGCTGCACATCATACGATCTCTTAGCTCGCTGGAAGCTTAAGATCACACAAATTAATAACGGAAAGATCAATAGACCTATAATGTGACAGACTGACAGTAGGCACCGCAATCATCCCTCTTCAACAAGATCAAAAGAAGAACAATATAGTAGCAGTAGTCTGGAACGCATACCTCGCGTCTGAGCTCCTCATCAATGCCGGCACTCTCAGCGAAATCCTCTTCTGACGTTCCACTCCTTCCTAAACATTCCACAATGCAAAAACGACAAAGCATGAACCACACAGACAAAAAAAAAAAAAAAAAAAAACTGCAGCGCACGTCCGTCCCTCGAAAACCATCAAAATTAAAACGCAACGCACCACCTCGCTCATCATCCCTGAGGACCTCCGCGGCCCGATCCCTGTGCACGGGCGCATCCTGCACGAGGACACCAAAACGATCGTCAGCACGAGACAACCCGGACAGCGATTAGGACGCGGGAGGAGGGCCAGGGCTTCGTCTTACACGGATGCCGGAGCCAGAGCCTGGCCGGGGGCGCGCGCCGAAGCACGAGAGGAGGCAGCCCAGGAGGACGGCGTCGAGGAACGCCACAACCGCCCTCGCGATCGCCGCCGCGCACCGGCACATCGCGGGACGTCCGAGGCGCGCTTCCCGGCAGGGGGTGGTTTAGGGTTCAGCTGCAGCTCCGCCGCGGGGACGGGGGATCCGTCGGAGCGAGAGAGCCGTAGGCGGCGAGGCGAAAGGGTGCGTGCGTTTGAAATGGGAGGGGAGGGACGCCGTGGAGCGCTCGGGACGGGAGGGTGGGTGGAGCTGTGCTGCTGATGGGCTGGGCTTTGTTTTATCCGGCGTGGTGAGCTCATGGGCTAGCTCGGGCGCGTTCGTGGCCTTAGTTGTTTTGGCATGGTTAGATTCTTGGGTTGTTTGGGCCTAGATTATCCAATGCACGAAAATAAAAGATGGGCTTTTTAATTTTTTGGGCGAAATGTGGCTCAATTGGCATACTTGTTCCATGCAAGTCGCGTGGAATGAGTTATTTTTTGTCGGCAGGATCATTCGAGCAGAACATTTTCACTACATAACCTTCAGGCAGTAAAAAAAAAAAAATCGCAACTGAAAAAACTATTTGCTGTAGCAGAAGGCAGTATTCTGTCAGAAGAAACAGAAATGTTTTATAATAAGAAAAAAGTTCAGAGAAGTGCGAGACGATGCCTTCCGGCCACTCACACACGAGACATCTGTTTTGATGCAAATCGCACCAGACTACCAGAGCAGGGATGGATCGCCATAGCTTGTGATGGCCCATGAGCTGATCTTAATTTTCTTCGTCAGCAGAGATGATTATTGTTCCACACCAGGATAGTTTTCACTTTATTATGCACATGGTGCCAACAAAAAGAAATTCATGACTGAAACAACTGCTCCCTCTATCTTAATTTATAGATCGTTTGATCTTTTTGACACCAAGTTTCACCAGCTCGTCTTATTCAAAAAATCTCACAATTATCATTTATTTTCATTGTGATTTAGTTTAGCATGTAATATACTTTAACTATATATGAATTTAAATTTTCTATTTTTTCGCAAATATTTTGAATAAAACGAAGTCGGTCAAACTTGGTGTTAAAAAAAAATCAAACGACCTATAAATTAAGCAGAGGGAGTATTTGTTGTAGACATCAAAATGAAAAAAAAAGGGGTCCGTACAAGGGAAAATGTAGAGGGCAAAACATGATGCATTCAGTTACATATGCTACATACAAAGTTTTTTAATTTTTTTAGACAACTCTGTTTACATTCGCTCCTACCACGGGAAGTTGATCCCGAGGGCCTCAACACCCCATTGGCCTACTAGCATTCATGAGATCACTTATGGCAAGATCGTCAATCCGCAATTACTACTTCTTTTATCTAGAAAGAGAGAGAAATATCGTCACCTACAGGAACCATGTCCGCGAACCGTGTCAATTCTGGCTGCAAGAGCGAGTAGTGTTGGTCACTGCGAATCAATCTTTCTCGATCGATGTAGCTTCTGCATGTCTACCACAGATCGACCACATGAAAGCACAAGCGATTTCAGATCAGATTCAGAGCCATCAATCACATTGGCTAGGCACCGCCTCCTTGACAAGCGGAGGCCGAGGAGGAAAAACACGTATACGACGAATGAGCAGCAGCAGCCAGAGCACACGCCGTCACATCTGCGACTGCGAGCAAGCATGTGGTTCACGCTGCTCCAAAGCCTCCATCCGCTAGCTGTTCCCCGCGCGCGTCAATCCTGCTGCTATGTCAAAACACGAATCGATTCTAACAAGTACGTACAACTCTCGTCTGCCCCGGCATGAACTGGGCGACCCTGCAGAACTTTTCATAGTACTGTACTGTGCCTATTAATCGCTATGCGAGTAACCTGGCCTCCGGCTCCTGTGGTCCAATGACTGAGCTAGCCTACATACTAGTATCCTTTAGAGTAAAGTGCACTGTAGATCGTCGATCATTAGACTGTATTTTTACATTTTTCTTTGCGTCTATAAAAATCTCAGAGTGATAATCTACTCCGTAGATCCCTTATGTTTTCTTCAAATGTTTTGTCTCAAATGGTTTATGATGTATGAATCTGAAGAGTCCCTTCGTAACTTAGGACGGAGGGAGTATACATACAAGCATGATAAATCGACAGTTTTTCCACACGTACGCTAGCTCGTTGCGTGTCGGGTGCTGCTGGCGGCAGTGTCGTCGTCGTCGCGCGTTCCCTTGGGAAGTCGGGAGGGCGTGTCCGGCATCTTTGCAACCTCACCGACCGGACAAACCCACGCGGGTGTCGATCGCCGTCGCCATCTATCGACCGGCGACATTTTCTGATGAACAACTACTGGCGGTGCATTCCCTTCTCTACTTCTACACCACCTTCTTCCTGGATCGACAGTTCGACAGCGACCTCGCGCATCTCGAGCTCCAGACAGCACTCATCACAGTCACAGAGATATAGCTAGCCATAGCTGCAGTGAATAACCCTTCCGATTCAACCGGCAGGGAGGTAGAATTCCAATTCCGATCGAGTACTGATATGTGTCAAGTGTAACAGGCAGCTGATCGAGTACTGATGTGGATCAGCATGCAGCAGTCGCTTTATGTTTGACAATTCTCTGGTAAACGGCAGTTGGAGAGCCGGAACCTTCGGGGGGGGGGGGGGGGGCGGTGTCGGGGAAGAAGAAGCTCGATCGATCGGAGCCGGAAGTACGTACGTCGCTAGCTGATGCAGTAAATTTCAGGACACTGGCTCCGCGTTGAATAATGCATGCCCTAGCTACCCTAGCGTGGGATTTAACGTACTAGTCGTATGTCCTGATCAGCTAGCGCCACTACTGTCATTAACTCACTGTTCATACGGCCGGTCAGAAACATGGTAGTCAATTGTAAACGCGCGCAGATGATTCCAGGATATATACAAGGACGACATGGTACCACAGCACACTATTTAAATTGGCTATTTTTATTTGTTTTGACTCTAGCATTTCTGGGGTAGGGGAAAACTAAAAATCCTCGGTCGTAACGTTTGGTCGCGTATGTCCTTTTCATCAGTACTACAGTTCCATCACTAGGCATACACACGGTAACATGTCGTAAATCGTACACGCAGCTGATCTCAGGATCGAAGGACAGACGGTACTTGTTTTTCTCTTTTCAACATTTCAGCATTTCTAGAAGAATTTAAAAAGATGCATATGCACATGACTCCGAACAAAGTTCGACGTAGGGATGTAAATCGATTAGGCCCCCTTTGTAACATAGGAATTCCATAGGAATTGTGCGGGAATTTCACATAAAACAATTTAATTTCACAGAAAAAACATAAAATGAAAAAGAATCCCACGTTCCAAGGGGAGCCTAATAACTAGCATCCATATGTTTTCTGTCGGATGTATGAATTCGGCTTGACATTTGGATATTTGCTTGATTTATATGTCATAACTATAAAAAGATATAGAAATACAAATATACTGCACTCTATGCACATAGAAAATAGGAAAATATTATTAGTGACATTGATCTAGTATAAATTTAAGGAAGAAGTCCAAGTTACTTCCCACGCACCAATGGACGATGTCCGAATAATCTAAATAATTCTCGCGTCAATTTACACCTTCGTATGCTTTATTAGTTGGTCCGTTATACCCATCAATAATAAACTGACTTTTTTCTCCACACATAATTTTACTTCAAGTTTAGATTTTGTGGTATGGTAGTGAATATCATAATGTAAAATAAAAAATATATTACAAAATTTTCCGGTTAGGTATCGAATAATAAATTAACGCTATTGATACAAAATTGTACAAAAAGTAAGTAGTGTCAGAAACTCGTAATGTATTCTTGCGTAACATAAGTTATGTGTTCGCTACTATCTCAAAAAATTTAAACTTAAAAATTATTTGTAGGTGCCCTCTTTTAATAAGTCGTAGAGAGGCAAATTATCATCGTGTGCGGACATCACAACACCATGTCGGGAAAACTCCCATCCCCCGAGCCGTTTGGGAAGCAGTCTGCAGTTGGTTGGCTGACATGCGTGCCCCACACACGCGGGTCCACCCGCTTGCTACCCAACCGCGGAGGGGGAGGATCGTGGGCGAGGAGCCCCTGGTTCGCTAGCAGCTCAATTTAAACATAAATTTACATTGGAACACCAGAGTGTTTTTTTTTTGCGGGTGCACGTATATGGATGACGAGATACGTTGGAATAATGTAGCAAGCGGTGGCAACCAGCCAACCACACACGGAAGTACGGCCAGTGCGCGTGCTAGCGGCATATATATTTATATAGTACACACGCCATGCATGCGGCGTACAGATCTTTTGGATCGGAGTAGTCGTGCGAATGTGCCGGCACATGTGTACACGAACACGACACTGCACACAGCTATCTAGCAGTGCAGACGCGACGCGATCGATCTCGACCAGCATTATTATTGCATACTGGGAGCGAAGCCCTTTTTGGCTTTAATTATTTGAGCAATGCATGTGGGCAACCTTTTCCATTCGATTCGGCAGGATAAAGTCACGAGTAGGTGAGATTGATAGAATTCGGATGCAACACACAACCAGAGCACGTGTGCCTAATTAATTAAACATATACAGTACGTATATTTCTCTTTTTGAAAAGAAGGTTGAAAAATAATCGGCCACGCAAGCAAATCACGTACGTGTGTGCACGAGCATGCACTCGAGATCATCCATCCGCTCAGAATATTTTGGCAGTATTTTTTTGGCACACGTACGTTCCAGGTTTCCAAGCGCAGCAAGTTTCTAGTAGAAACGGGTAATCGCAAATTAAAGGACAATGGCGCGCGGAGCCTGCGAGAAGATTGCGCGCGGTACACGTTAACAGACTTTGCGAAAAGGCGCGTGACGGCCGAAAAGCGTCCACGAGCGGCCGCTGTCACACTGGAATTAAACCATGTGGGGTTAACACGCCGCATTCTTGAGCTAGCAATAAGTTAATCAGAGTAGGGTGCGTGTCCAGCTGAAAAAATTAAACTAAAGCTGATATTTAGGGTGTGAGGTTTGCTGTGTGCACGGGACTGCTGCACGGCGATAGCTAGCTAAGGATAGGGCTTATCCGTGCTTGATCTCTAGCTTTAATTCTCTTGCCAGTACTGTCGTTTTCACCGGATAAAATTATCTTATCCGGTGGTTCGCTAAATTCGTTCACTTACGTATTGCACGAATGTGATCTGACATGGGCAAATTATACTTCCTCCGGTTTTCAATATATATGAATAATAAAACATTAATATTAAATAACAGAAACAAGGTCTATATAGCACTTCTTCACTTGACACATTGACTATAAACCAAGCTAGAATCTTATTATTATTATTACTAATTAGAGGTTCCTTTTAGAGCCTCCACGTTAATCTTTACCAGACAAGCTAGGAAAAAAAATAAATCCCAGAAATTCTCACAAATATCAGAAATATCCGCCTGTCCATCATGTAATAATAATAGCTATTAGATCTATTATATTTTCTAAAAAATTATCCACCATGCCGTTATTAAAGATGAAATAAAATAACCCCCTAAATTAGTAACTTTATATAAAAATTACTCACCATGCCAATATGAACTACGAGTTAAAATTCCCCCTTAAATTTGCATAAAAATTACTCACCATGCCGTTATAAAATATAAATTAAACAACTCCTAAAGTTGCAATAAAGTACTCACCATGCCATTATAAAAGATGAATTAAAATATACCTTAAATCTGTATATAAATTACCCAATATGCCATCATGAAAGGTAAATTAAAATAATTTTTAAATTTGTATATAAACTACACACAACGTCATTACAAAAGATAAATCAAAATAATTACCTCTATTATTACTAATGATTAAATGAATACAATTTTTACGGGTGGTTGGAAAAAAATAGGAGCCGTCCATCAAAAGAAATCTAACGGTTTAAAAATAGGCGGTACCACGGCACCGGTACCTAACGGTACCAAATAGTAGGGTCCCGTACAAAAAATGGTGAGACCGGCCGGTACCCTTATGTTTTATTTTTTAATTCCACAAAGAGTATAAAAACCTTTAAAAATTAAAAAAAATAGTGGTACCGGTGGGTTCTTTTCTAACCACTGTAAAATATCTCTTAAATGAATATCTCCTAACCCGTGCAAGAGCACGGGTTGATGGACTAATAACTTATAATTTAGAACCGAGAGATCAGCAAATATGTCCAGTATGTTACTGCAGTGAATTTCTATTTACGTGTTATACATGCATTGAGAAAGCAGAGATATTTTGGCAAAAGTAGCGGTCAATTGGTGGCCGAGGATACTTGAGCTACGGCCCAAGGATTAGCGGCACCATTTAGAGAAGCAGGCCGTTGTGCATCTGGCAGGTTGGGGCAGCTTAGCTAGACGTGCAGCGTGAAGGATCTCGGTGTAGCCGATGGATCCATGGAGTTATAGTAGTGAGCATATCTGAGTTTCCCGATGATAACAAATGCTTATTCCCTTATCCACTGATAGTGCCTGCGAGGATCCTCGGCACACGGGTTGGTCATCGTACTAATGTATAGACTACCTCCGTCCTAGAAGACAAAGTCACACTTGACTTTTGTACCTCAAAGTTTAACCATTCACCTTAATAAAAAAATTAGATCATATACTCAAAAGTATAAGTCGCACTTAAAAACTAAATAGTTATGATTACAAATAAAATTATAATAAAATAAATGGTATTTGTCTAAAATTAAGACTAACAGTCAAATTAACTTCAAATCTAAAATTCAACCCCAACTTATTTTCTAGGGCTCGAAGTAGTATATCTACCTATCTGAACTCATACCGCCACAAATATGTAGCAGGGAGAAACACGGTAGAAGAGGTAAATGAGCGCCTAAAGTCTACGGGAATTAAAGAAGTCGGCACCGTCTTTAAATGACGACGATGACGGTTGACAGCACTAGCTAGGCAGCTTGCTTCAAATCTCAAGCTTTGACTAAACGATCCCCTTTCTTCCATTAATTCCTTGTGCTGCCAAAACCTTTGAATTAGTATATACCAGCTGACTTGCAGCACATTACTAGAGCTATCAGGCTTGTATGTACACAAATTAAAGAACAGATCGGCGATATAGCCGCGAGGGGATCCATATATAGTTAATAGGACGATGACTGCTATTCCTAATTTTCTTAACGAGAGCCTATATATTGTACAAACCAAATAATGTACCCTATTTGTGACGTGGGGATACATAGACCATATATAGCCAGAGTGATAGACAAATAGCCGATGCTGGGGAGTATTAGTAGCGGATTGAAATTAGTACTTATCAAATAGCAGATGACAATTAATATATTAGTAGCCAGTGTGCATATTTCTGCATGTGTCACAACGTCATCCTCTCGTTATTTTCTTTTGAGAGGAATTGAATGCCCTCACATTTTGAATGGCTGAGCTCGCTTACTAGGCCTCTAGCCGCCTACTGTTCTTGGGATTGAATAGTTCCCTTGTCCTGCGTGCGCAAGTAAGTACGTACCACGTACGTACGTGCATGCAAGTGGTTACCATGCACACGGATCATTCGAACTACTGTCATTGCCGAGGCGACAAGTGTACGCCCATGTCGACCATTTCGGCAACAATTCGTGGCAAAGCTCCTTACGACAAGGTTGTCATCGCGTCCTGAACGTAAAGCCTACGCTTCTAGGGAGCGAGCTATATAAAGAGACGAATGATCCGTGTCAATTATTCGATTCGTGCAAGTGCAAGATCCACAACCTTAGCTTGCAGGTTGATCTCGGTGTGCCACGTTCAAAATGAATGTGGGAATGGCTAGCTGAAAAAAATCCCGCTTCTGTCTTTCGCTTTCAAATTTTGTCTTGGATGCAAAATTGAAAACAGAAATGAGGAGTGTAGAAGGGAATGAGCATGGGAGTCACAGGATACAAAGAAAAGAAAACATGTCGATAACAACACATATATGCATCACAAAAAAGCGCACATTCACAAATAAACAATTTAACATATCACAATGTAAACACATATACTCTCACATAAAGTTATGAGCTAATGATGCTAGTAATAGATCAACATGAATATTCTATAGGAAAATGGGAAATATGAAAATGGTAGAAAGCACTAGAATCATTTTAGTCATGTTTTCCTATTTTTACTCTAAAAATACAGAAATGATCTAGATAAATGTAGAAAACAATAGGGGACATGATGGGATTTATCTGGTCCTTTTTCACCACTACTAATCATACCCTTCGGCACAATTCGCTTCTCATTGCCTGTCAAGAGGCAAGTTGTATTTGGTGGGTGTGGCCCGAGAGTTTATTACTCACTTCATCCAAAATTGTAGAAGGTTCTAGACTTTTACTAGATTCATTCATTTCTCTATGTACACGCGTTCAATATATGTATAGTTTATCAACATCCATATAAATTTGAAAAAAAAAGAGAGCTAGAACCCCTTATGACAGAGGGAGTAGGAGATAATGGAGTTGTTAAGGGGTGTGTCTGTGTATTTGGGTGGTGTGTGTGTGTGTGTGTGTCTCTACGTGTGTGTACTTGCTTTGTTTCCGTAATCTTTGGTGCTCTCACGAGGTTGTATGGGCACAACTTTGTGCCAATATTTTCTAGTTATTTACCAAAGTATTATATCAAATTAATATTTTAGAGGTTAAACAAACTGATTTTTTATGAATGTACATTGCTTCTACTTCATCTCCAATAAGGCTTTAGGGTTAGGATTTAAGATGGCTTAGTGGAAGCCGCAACAGTGGTGATGCTGCCGTGTCATGGTGATGGTGGTGGGGGCGTCGTGAGGATCTTGTATAAAAAAAAAATAGACAATGAAGGTATGTATGGCGGACATGAAAGCGCAATAATCCAAAATTTGAACGTGACACCGTGGAAAAAAAAACTTGGGATGAACCTATGTTGAATTGTTGCATGCTGTAGAATTACACGTCTCATTGTACCATTGCTAACCGTACCTTTTACTATTTCTAGAGAACTTCTGGCTAAGGTCAATGCATTCACATTTAAACGGAGGTCGATAAAGTATCCAATAAGGAACAATGTTTGCTTAGTTTTCCATGCACGGAGAAAACTTTTATCAACAAGAAGCTTCAAGATTTGGTTGCTGAAATTTCCATGGCATGTTTATCAAACTTTTTTCTAGATCACAAATGTCACTGACACACATGCACATAAATACAACAATCTGACTTTTTCTCTCTAACAAGCTAAGTACGAAAAATATTATATTTTTTGTTTTGGTAAAAATAATGCCCCGCTACTACCAGGAAGTGTCTCAGCAGGAAGAAAGAATTTCAAAAAACCGTGTCCTAGTCCCTATCAACGAGTTAAAGTGAACCAAGGATGCATCCATGAATTTGGATTGGATGTGATATGTGCGGCTTTTCTCGCCTCCTCTTTTTTGCCCAAGAGACAAGAATGTGGTCTAAAGTCCACAATTCATTTCCCGTACGTAGAGAATGCTTGGTCCTACCCCATTTTATCACTTTCTCATGATGTCACCGGTGTAATGTTGATAGCTAATTGCAAACTGCTACCTTGACTTCATAAGCATTACATCTTGCAAGGTTCCAATACTAGCCACAGAACTCCTCACCGGTTTAATGCGCCCCCATCGACCAACGCGGCTTATCAATTCATCATCAAGAATAACTGGCACATGGTCTATATATATGACGTTTTCTAGGCCATCTCTTCTGAATCACTCAAATTAAATGACGCAGCATTATGCATGCATGATTTACACCAAGTCATATACGGAGAATGTGCTATAATCTCCCACTTACAAATCGACATAGCTAGGTATAGGTTGGCAGAAATTCTCTTAGCTATGATCTATCTTGTGGCCTGTACACTCTGTGAAAATTCGTTGCATATATACTGTACCACCTTACCCGCCTTTTCCATTATAAGGAAAATATGTTAGCCATTTGAACTCTATCACTAACAGGAACTGACTTTCTCCAAGGGATATGCCCGTTTCTACATGCTTTCATACATGCTTTTGACTTCGAAGCGTACGGTGCCAACCACAACTTGCGCGAGTGCAAGGGAGTTGTAGCAACGCCTATCACATTCGTTTCCCATTCCTTGGGGAAACCCAGGCCCCAGAG
This sequence comes from Paspalum vaginatum, assembly GCA_030272315.1. Taxonomy (NCBI): domain Eukaryota; kingdom Viridiplantae; phylum Streptophyta; class Magnoliopsida; order Poales; family Poaceae; genus Paspalum; species Paspalum vaginatum. Next base: position 4,545,317 of record CM059021.1, on the reverse strand, counting down.
TTGAATTGACCTTTACATCTTTATGCATTCTTGACGTCTACTTCTGAATTAAATCGCATATATACAATCTGCTCTCTAGTACGTATATATATCGATACCGGAATATTAGTAAATCAATCTTACGTAGATAATAAGTACTCCATTTCTCAACAAAAAAAAATTTGTCATACCTGCTAGCCGACAGGGACTGTTATTTAATGTACGCGTTGAGAATTAACCACCGAAAAAATCAGGGCAATTCCTTTTTGTCAAATAGGAGAACAGTGCTCACCTGTCATTTTCGGTAGACCTAGACAATGTAATGAATAGAACTAGCTTCATATGAAAAATACAAGCACTAATTGAATTATCATTCCTTGTCTCGCGAACATGGACAGCCCAGCTTTTCAGAAACTGTGGCTACCTTGTGCTAATTTTCTTCGTTCTCAGTGATGCCCTTTTAGAGAGCTGAGTGAGCATGTTTGACTGGACTAGGTCAGAAAACTCAGCCTTCTCTCTCTCTCTCTCTCTCTCCATGTTCTCTCTTCTTCACATTCCATCGGCCTTATATACCACATCTGTGCACGGTAGGCAGCAAGAAGGTACTTAAATATATGCTCCGAGGTGTTCGTCATCGTTTAGCCAAACTCGATCTCAACATATAAATTATCTCGACCATACCTTAGAGATATATATATATATATATATATATACAACTAAGGAGTATATATATATGAGAAGCCACGCCTGAGCAAGAGAAGCAGGACCGGCCGGGAATAGAGCTCAAGGCTGCAGAGGCCGGAGAGAGGCGGCGCAGGGAGAATGATGAGAGGGTTTGAGAGGAAAGGAGTCCGGCAGTACAACCGGTCGGAGGTGCCGCGGATGCGGTGGACAGAGGAGCTGCACCGGCAGTTCGTCGAGGCCGTCGAGTGCCTCGGTGGCCAGGACGGTGAGTCTCGCTCGCCTCAATACCTTTACCTTCGATCGCCTCCACATGCGCGTGCATGAAACACGAGAGCCTTGGTTTAATTTAGGCTGTTAATCACTTGAATGCATGCGTGATTTGATTAATTTGGATGCATAGTTTCTATAGTATATATTTTTCGTTTCTTAAATTTCCATGAAGATGGTAACGGGTTTAAATCAATAATTTCCTTTGTGGCTTTGAGGTTTTCATCTCCTTAGCTTAGTTAATTTGTAGGTTGTTGTTAGGCAGGAGTTTGTTGGTGGAGTCCACCGGGCAAAGGAAAACACGTGATATGCATGCTTGAATGATGAGCATCCATGAGATTGCTCTCCCTTTAATTTCTCTTTTTAATTTATCATCTATTGGTGATGATAGCTTTTTTTGGGTAATTATTCATGAAGTCTTCAAAGATTCAGCATCCAGAGAGTGACAGATATTTAGAATTATTGCAAAAGATATATTAATCATATACTACAATGTTTGTTTCCAGCTAGTTCATTTCTGAACTAAAATGTCAAACATGAAATAAGAAAACCAGAGGGAGCACTTAGTTTATTAAGAAAATCATCTATCTGACAAATTATTTTAATCACCACTACTATTTGGTAAGTTAATTTTGTACCCGATTAGATATATTCTTCTATTTTGGTGTCCAACATATCCTTGTTTTGAATTTTTCTCTATATTGAATAATTTTTTTCATGCTGCTTGATTGAATGTGTTCTTAATTTTCTTACGGCCTGGTTAATCATCGTCAGGCTTCACTCTATAGGTATTTGTAGTTACTAGTCATGCATGCGTAGCAAACATGCACTACGTAATCACGTATACATAGGGAAAAATGCACATAATTGCATCCATAAATACTTTAATTTGGATATCAATCAATCAACATATCGACAACTCTAGGAGTCTAAGGTAGCTGTATTACCACCCAAATCGAGACATTGACAATGATATCTATTCATGCGATATATATGCCCATAAAATCAATACTCCTATATAATTAAAATTTTCAGAATAGATGATCATATATATGATCAATGGATCCGAATAACAACTTATATATTAGTACATTCTCTGAACTATATTTGAAACACCCACCCATCTTGTCAGAAATTAATTTGGAGAAAGATCATGCTTCAAAGTCGTGTTGATCTCGTTTCCTTTTGTCATGCAGAAGCAACTCCGAAGCGAATTCTTCAGTTGATGGGCGTGAAGGGAGTTAGCATATCTCATATCAAGAGTCATCTTCAGGTACTTTAGAGACAAGTTTGATTCGACTTCTTGTGCTGATTATTCTAGCTATATATTTGAACACACATGAATTGTTTCTTCCAATAAATAAAATGAACAGATGTACAGAAGCTCCAGCAGTACCCATCAGTCCAGCTTGCAGAAGTTGACATCAACCACAGCAAGCAACAGCAAGCGCGTGTTCTTGAACCATGAAGATCACTGCTTTTACGCGTCACAGGATAGAAACACCCCAGCTTCAGACAAGAACATTTACACCACCATGATCCGTGGTTGTAGCCACTCATCACCATACCAAATGTAAAGCTTAAGAACCGATCAATCATCACCCCGTATAATCTTCTAATGGACAAAGAGTTATCTGAATTTCAGATTAGAATTTAACATCGATGTGTACTTGATTGCAGATCGTCGCTAGATGAAGTGTTCAGAAACTGGGAGCAAAGCAGAGGCCGTGTCCCTTGGAGCTCCAACGTGCAGGCAACGACAGCGAGGGTAATATATTCGATCTCTCCCATATACGATTTGCAGATAAAATTTACTTATTAAACAATACATATATTGTACATGCATGTTCCATTCCTTAGAAGCTTCATTTTGGTTGTATGCATTAGGTGGCAGGCTGCCAAACTCCCATACTGCCGTGTATTGACTGATTATGCCCTACTAGCTGCCATATGGTCCAAGCCCTTGAGATAGATAAAAATGTCTCTGAACGAATGTTTCCAAAACTGCGATAGTGTCAACGAGCCAGCTAACGTTGATGCACCTGCATGTATTATTACAGGCGATTAGGTCAAGTCACACTACTGCTTCCAGCAAAAACAAGCCTGATGAGCAAACAGGATGCGACCTCACGCTGACCATCGGCCTGTGGGAGGACGCGAGCAGCGACGCCGACGGCGGCTCGAGCACGATCAGCGAGGAGCTCATCGCGCCGCGGCGGGACGAGGCGGTCGGTTCGTCGGCTCCGGTAGCAGGTGCTCACTGTGCCACCACCGTGAAGAAGGAAGAGAGCATGCCGGCGCTGAACCTGGACCTGACCATCTCGTCGTCTTGGCTCGCCTGAGGCGGCCGGCCGCCGCGGCGGTATGCGCGACAGCACACTTCCGGACACATGCAGAGTAGCAGACAGCATTGGTCAGGCTTCAGTAGACTGTACATTATGGCGTGGTAGCCTTACTCTCTAGGCCCCTTGGATTTTCGTGTCCTCGTCTTCGCCATTCTGTTCTAGTCTTTCTTTCCTTTTTTTTTAGATCTGTACATTTTCAGGTTCGATCGATTAGGAAACGGGGCTTCAGACGATGATGGGTGAGGAACTTCTGCTCCTCGGGAGAAGGCGCTGCGTACCTGAAATTCTCACCTATCATCGTCTGAAATGTTCTGTTTCTGATCGATTTGGCTAGTATATACCGATAGGATGGAGTATATATGCAGGTTGTTACCGATATGCGCTGTTTCAGTGAATAGCAGAGGATACATATACCGAAATTGCTTGCAGCTGTCTTGAGTAGTTCATAATTATGTTGCCCTCTTTTTCGTTAGACATTACAGCGTATTACCTTGACATAGTTATTTTTTGAACATGGTATTTGCCTATTCATATTATAAAAAAAAGAGCTATGTAAGTATTCTTTATTTTGTGGTGACTTATTTTTATATTTTTTTATATTTTCACTTTTTTTGAATAAGGCTAACGGCCATACATCATGTCCAAAAATAACACGCTATATACTAAAAACAATAATATTATCGATTAAAATGTTGCGCTCCAACGGGCCTCCTAAATCAGGGCTCACTGCATCATACGTAAGACCCACCAACTTTCCATATCCCAACTCTAGCGAGCCCCTCCACCTTGAGAGGGTTACTCTGCGGTACTGCTCACGTGTGTCCGGGGCCACTCAGGGGCAGCAAGTGCATGGTAGCAAAGGGAGGAGAAAGGGGGTCGGGTGCCCTCCAACTTTTGTTGGGCCACCATTTCGGCCGAAGCCCATAGTCACAAGCCGTTTTAGCTCAATAATCCAATATAGAACGTGCCAAATCGTTTTAACCCTAAATTATTGTGCCTGGTTCGCTTTATCCCCTTGCCCATGCGGAGCCCGTTGGGATGAGCCCAACCAATCCATCCATGACTCGTGGTAGGCTAGGGCCAACCCAAGCTCGACCCATAGCCCAGCCTAGGCCCAACCAAGCCAAATTAGGCCCAAATAGCAATTACTGGTCAACGAACTGACAGTCATCTCCCCTGTTGCCCTGCTGACATCAGCAGTGACATCAGCAGTGACATCGATAGACATGCGGCGCCACCTGGACACGCCACACCTAGAAGTTGACACATGACACCCTAACCCATACCTTGAATTAAATCATATGGACTGAACCTGAGCCCCGAAACCTAAATAGACCGACAATTCAATCTACTATGGGTTTGGTTCGGTTCTCGTGTTTAAAAGGCCCACCCTACAGTGGTGGTGGGACTCACGATGGCTACGGGGGCACAGTGAGTACCAGGCATGTGAGCCTCCATTGGCTAGTAGAAGGCAAGGCTACGACCATGGCTCCTTTCAAGCCTAAGGCTGAGACCAACAGATCATCTATCCTATCGTCTATATTCAAACCCTTACTTTGTATACTAGTGTAGCTACATTGTTATTTTCGTACTATAGACGACTATATGCATGTTCAGCTGGACTTGGTCTAATGGAGTACGCCCTTCGTTCGAGAATTCTTGTCCACATCCGGATACATGTTTTTTCTTGTAGATAAGAATTCTGGGCGGAAGAGAGTATTTTCATGTGCACACCTAACAAGGGAATCCGTGTCCCTCACGTAGTCCGTGTCCCATCCCGTGCCTTTCTCCCTCCCTCTGTCCATCCTGATTTGCTTCTTCTCCGGTCACTCGCTCCACCCCCTCCCCTGTTACTCACCACGACGAGCTGCTTTTGGCCCGAACTAGAGTTGCCCCCTGACGGCGGGTAGCTATATTGGATCTAGGGTTGTGGCGAACCAGTCCCAGTCCATCTATGTGTACCCGACAGCTGTAGGAGTGTACGGAGGAGGTAGCCGTGTTGCCCTTCTGTCTTCCTCGCTGCTCCACCCGGCCTCCGACTGGGTACGGGCCACTCGGCAGGCTATAGGAGTGCATAGAGGAGGCGCTGTGTCACCCTTCCGTCTTCCTCGCTGCTCCACCCAGCCTCCGACTTGGACGGGCCAGAGGTCACCAGATCTGTTGCATCTGCCGAACGCTGGCAGACACTCCCGATGTCTAAGCTTGTTCCGCTTGACAGGTCACACCCTCATCGGCGACATCGCTACGGGATCCCGGCGACATCTGACACCTGGAGAATGGATGGAGGTCTGCATCAGTGTGGCGAAAAGACCGGCCTTTACCGATGATGTAAGGTAAGGCTAAGCGCAGCAGAGGGACCAAATAATAGATTGTAGTATGGAATATACACTGTAGCATGGTCTTGCACTTTGGTCCCCCTGCTGAAATTGTCCTAAGTCACCCCCTCATGGCTGCAAGTTCATTTCTCTCAATCTCAATTCACAGGTCACCTCTATATTTGTTTTATTTATTAGCTGAAATTCATTCATCCTCTATGATGTACTCCCCGTATTTAAATATAAGTCGTTGTTGATTTTTTTCAAAACGTGGATCCTTCATTTATTTAAAATATTTATGTAAACATATAAGAAAATTAGTCATGCTTAAACTCTCTACAATGATAAAACAAATCACCACAAAATAAATAATATATTATATTTATTTTTTGAATAGGACAAGAAAATATTTAGAGCAGAAAATATTCAATATTGACAAAACATTAGGCTCCATATTGTGCCGACTCTAGCCTAGCCCATTTAACCCCACCCGCCTCCCCTTTTGGCCTGTTACGCCCATCCTGCCGGTGACCTCCCCCGCACCATCCAATCAAACAGGATGGCTCATGTGAGCCCGGGAGGATCAAATTCCACCAACCGCGTAGGCCACCACTCCCCGGGAGGATCAAATTCCGCCCAACCGCGTAGGCCACCACTCCCCTAAGACTGAGTTCAATAGATCGCCTATACCGCTCATCTATAGTACAAAATGATACGGTAGCGCTATTGTGGACAGAGAGAGGGGGTAGTTAGAATATTGCCAGGCTGTAGAGTAGCTTTCTTTCCTTCTCTCTTTTACCTGACGACGGCGTTGGCCGCACAGCTAGCCAGGGCGGTGGCAGCGGCAGGCCCGCACAGTAGAGAAGGAGCGGTGCCGCTGGGACCTCTCTCGCCGGAAGGCGCTCCTCCTCCTCTCCTCAGCTGCCGGCTGGAGCGAGTGAGCCGCCGCCGCTCCCCTACCTCTGGACGAAGGCTGCCGCTGCGGTGGCGCCCTTCTGTCTTCCTTGTTGTTCCACCCGGCCTCCGACTAGGACCGTAGGACAGGCTAGAGGTCGCCAGATATGCCGAGCGCTGGCAAGCACCCCCGATGCCTAAGCTTGTTCCGCTCGACATCGCCGGCGGGATCCCGGCGACATCTGACACTGGAGAATGGATAGAGGTCTGCATCAGTGTGGCGACAAGACCGGCCTTTAGCGATGATGTAAGTCTAAGTCACCCCCTCCTGGCTGCAAGTTCATTCCTCTCAATCTCGATTCACATGTCACCTCTATATTTATTTTATTTATTATTAGCTGAAATTCATTCATCCTTTATGGTGTACTAATGATCTTTTTTTACTACACAAACATATACGGTCATAAACTAGGTAGTAACTTCTTTCTTCCGTATGAGATAGATAGATGCCCGTTTGGCTATTGTGAAGAAATCCTGAAAGGAAAAGGATTTCCTGCTCAGAGACGGAGACGGATAGGAGACCGTGTCCTCTGTCCTCTCGCAACACAAAACGAAACCCCCCAGCACGATATATACTAGCTATGTCTTTGTGGAATCCTCACGAATCCTTGGTCTTTTCTGCATGGTCCACGAACGAATATGATTGAATTTAAAGAAGACGAGGAAGAGGAAGTTGAGGAGCGCACCACCAGAAGCACTGCGGCGGCCTGTTCCCGAGCTGCTGGACGAGATCCTTGTGCAGGACATCCTGGTGTGGCTGCCTGTCAAGTGCCTCTTGCGGTGCAGGTCTGTGTGCAAAGCCTGGCGAGCCATGGTTTTGGACCCCTTGTTTGTGCACGCACACCTCCAACGCTCAGCCTCCAAGTGGGAGCAGGACCCATCCCTCATCATCACCCCCATCACCTTTGGCCGACTCCTCCGAGGGCCAGGAAACACCGTCACCCCAGACAATTTCTCCAACCACATCCGCTTCTATCACTGACAACAAAATTCCTTCAACAATGGCCGGCCAGCCAGGTTCCTGCACTCCAAGGACTTTGGTCGTGAGTTCAAATACTTGTGCTACTTCGCCCACTGCGACGGCCTGGTCCTTGCTCCCACAGACGGCAACCTCTACCTCTTTAACCCAGCCACCAGGGACTCCATCACGCTGCCAAACAGCCACCGCAATGACCTGCAATATCCCATGAGAGCCTGCCATTGTGCCGGTCTCGGCCTAGATCCTCGCACCGGCAAGTACAAGGCTGTCCAGGCCTTCTACCGAGTTTTCGCTGCAGGCTTGCGCAAAATGGGGATGGAGACATTCACTGTGAACAATGGCGATGGTGGTGTCTGGGAGGAGACAGTGGATTGTTGGGCCCCTAGTTCACTCTCAAGCAGCCTCACTCGCTCTCGCACACTCGGACTTGATCGCTCGTCCGCCGTCGCGAGGTTGAAGATGATGAACAGTAGATATGGCGACGAACGCCGTGGCCGCCGCTACGGCCTGTATCCTGGCTTTAATTGAACTAGACTCTGCCAAAATGAACAAGAGCAGTACAGGGGTATATAACGCCACGCCAGCTCACACAGGAGCCACTTCCTCCACGCCCGGCGCCCGCCATCATCCCCACGATCCGGCCACTTCGTCCACGCGCGCCATGCATGCGTCCTGACGACCCGGCCGGCCTCTCCTAGTGCCGATGCCCACCTCCTCCTGCCTTCACGTCCAAGCAGCTAAACAACCTGTAGACTCGATCAAAGCACACGCACACCACGCACTCAGACTCCACGGACGACCCATTCACCTGCCAGCAACAAACTTGCATGGCGACTGGACTACGGACTCTAACGTGCGCATGCAGCCCTGCTGCAGCTCGACACACACCTAACATAAACATGAACTGGACACACACACGAACACACGCATGCCCGTGCACCCCGGCGCACGCCCGCCAGGCATCCCGCGCTCGCCACGCGCGCTTCCGTGCCCCTGCGCGCTCGCCTGTCGTGCTCCTAGCATGCCGCGCGCGACCGCGGCGCGTTTATTCCATCATGGATGACCCGCCGTACCCCATCGTAAGATGGCAGGCTGGCCAGACAGTGAAAGGGTTCATGTTTTGGCGCATCGACAGGGATGTTGGTGGCTACTACTACAGACAACCAGCTGCTCCGTTTGGTCTCCTCTGCATTAGCCTGGCAGATGAGAAGTTTGGTGTCACTAGACTGCCGGACTCGTTGGACCCTGCACTTGACGACGACTCCTTCTCATTTCAAGCGGCACCGTGGCTTCACGGCCGGGAGCAGGAGCTGTGGCTTATGGCGTGCACAGGCAATGAGTCGGTGACCATCTGGATAATGCCAGTAGACGACGATGGGGGCCAAGGCCACTGGGAGCGACGCTACTCCATCCCTGTGATGTCTCTCACATACCCAATGGCTCTTGTTGGCAGCCGAATGCTGCTGCGGAACCGTGGCTCTCTCTCCAGGTATGATCTGGCCACCTCTGAGCACACCTTTTTGTGCGAGTTGGATCTCATGAGGTACCAGGGTCGTCGACGGCATTGGAAGAATGTCTGGAACTTCTTTGTGCTTCCTTATACCGAGAGCCTCGTCCAGATCACTTCTGCTTAATTACCCTAGCCTGCCCATGTTTGTATCTTTTGTGTAATTTAATTATATTATTACCAAAATAAATAATGCTGGCTGGCCGTATCTCTTTCTATCCTTGTTCTGTATTTTATAACTGGTATTGATCGATTAAGAACAATGTAATAAAACAATCTGATTTATCGAACTGCAGCTTTTCCTGGAGCATGATTTGTATTTGGATATGTAATTTCCTGTTTGAGATCGGCATCCATGAGAAAGAATGGATTTATAGAACTGCGTTACTGGCGCCTAGACGTCCGATGGATTGGACCCCCATTGGACGGTCTCTGCAACATTTCCAATGTATATATCAACATTGAAAAAACAGTATATGAAACATTTAAAATCAACTTCTGAAACATCACCGTTTGGACAAAAAAAATCATTGTGTCCATCCCATTCGTAGGAGGGAAAATCCCGTCACAATATCGGTTCAACTTTCATACAACATGGAAAAATAATGACAAGATCCGTGTAACATTAAAAATATATCTTCAACATAGAAAAATAACGTATGCAACACTAGAATTCAAATACCGCAACATCCAAAACACTCGAACCGCAGTCACTCGCCCTGCGGCACAGGGAGGCGAGAACCACTCTTGCTCCAGCAGAGGGCGGCAGCGGCGGCAGGAGGAAACAGTGCGGAGGCAGCGCTGCAGTGGAGCGGGCGGCCGCGGCGGAGGAGCGGAGCGAGAGGGCGCGTCGGCGCAGGGGTGGGGCGGAACGGGAGGAGGGAGGGGCAGCACGTAGCGACGACGAAGGGGTGGTGCGGGGCTAGGCGTGGCGGTGCGGAGGCCAGGGATGGCCGTGACGGCGGAGCGGGAGGGCGAGCGCGAGGCAGAGGGGCGTCCGATTCTTTTTTTTTTTTTGCTAGTGGACGTCCTGCTGCTAGGGTTTCCGTTTATAGAACCAGTCATCTCAATCGAGTTGAATTTTGAGGGCGTGATTGGTTTCTTTGATGGCCTCTGGTTTGACTAGGGAAAGAATCAATTCCACACACGTCATTATAAAATTTCGCAATCCCTTATGTGTCACTGAAATGATTATACCTCCTTCCATACCTTTGGTCTATTTTAGTCTGGACCTCGGCTGCCACTCCCGTCAAGTGGAGAGGACTGAACCAACCTCATTGCTAAAATTTTATCAAGGCAAATATGCTAAGAACTCAAGGTATTTTGGTAATAAATTTAACGGCATTTTGCCGGCACTTCTCTAGTGGTGTGGTGAGAACTTTGTATATGTTAGATTATAGCTTGGTTTGAATTGCATGAGTTGGAGGTACTTGTACGCTCCTCGTGGTAGGCTTTCTTCCTTCGTTCCTCGAAATTTTTTAAGATATGTTACAGTGTTTTAGAGAAACTTGTGGTTCTTCTATCCCTGATTATTATCAACCGTTGATGTAAAATAGATGTCTTTTTTTGTAAAAACAAGGGTGGTATAGTAATAGCCCATGGCCTCCTTCTATGAATTCACTGTCCTTCTCGTAATTCGGCTCCTAATTTTGCTCGGTGCTTGTGCAACCGCGCACCTGAGGCTCCCCCGCCAGTCTCGCCACGGAGGGGCTCACAGCGACAATGCACCAGGAGCTCGCTGCACAGGAGCCTCGCAACCCGCCTCACATTGCCGCGTACGAAGGGCCTCGTCGATGTCGCCACGCAGGGGCGCCTCACCGGCCTACCGTCGCGCGCATGGAGGCTTGTGTTCCATACCTCCATACGTCTCCGAGTATGCATGGCGTCTCCGAGTAGAGGCTCGCCAGCTAGGGCGTTCTGTGCATGGGCGCCCATACGTCACCATGCAAGGCCGCAAGGGAAGGACTCGTCGCCAGCCTTCGCGTTGCCGCGCATATGCTCGCCGACCCAGTTAGTATAGGATGCGAAAGGAACGTGCTATCGCTCTTCCAAAAACTAGAGGTACGTAAGATAAATCTATTTCGCTCTACACGTGCTAGTTAAGTCTAAGGTTTATCAATGTTTTCTCTAATTTACTATAAGACTTATAATCTAGAGCTAAACCTAATCAAACTAACTAGGAAAGCTAAAAGCACAAAAAAAAATGCAGAAATGTAAATCCGGAAAGTAAAAAGGTAAGGGTAAGATGATGCAAACTCCCAAGAAGACACGGAGATTTAACGTGGTTCATCACTAAGAGCTATGTTCATGGGCTCACCGAAAGCAAAATCTGAGCTCAGCACCAAGACTCTCCCGATCACCGTCTTGCACTCGCCACCAAAGACTCCTGACAAGTAAAGGCTAAGTGCTACCAAACAACCAAGGCTTGGCCACTGCCACCATCTTTTTCAGTCACAAGGCACCGAATGCTTCACTACGGAGTGTAGGGTCTCCTCGTCCCCGCACAAAGTGTCGCTGTCCTCCACACCAAGAAGAAGGGTCTATCAACGAATACAACGTGGCTTGACCGCAGCCAAGGCTTCTCTCTAGCTCACGTAGGAGCTATTCTCAAGAAGAGCTTGCAAGCTCACTCTCTCTAAACTCTAGCCTAGCTTGGATATGCACCAAGATCTCATATGGTGGTTGGAGTGATGGATATGCTTGGAATACCCCTATACACTTGCTCTCAACTTCAGGATCTCCAACTCACTTGAAATAACCGGGTGGGGTGGTTTATATAGCCTCCAAAAACGAACTAGTCATTACTTCAACGCGCTACTGACGCAGAGTAGACCGTACTATACGGTCTATACAATTTCCATGGACCGGACCATACGGTCCGTTCAATTTTCCAACGGTCACTGGAATTTTTGCGTCACTGTACTTTGGTCCGATGTTTAGGACGGTCGGTTGGACCCTACCATACAGTCTGTTGATCACTGGAATTCCCCCAAAGTACTCAGCCTCGGGTTAAATAGGTCGGTCCATGGACGGTCTTCACAACCGTACCATACGGTCCGTTGTAATCTTCCAAGGCTTCAATCTTCACACCCTCGGCCAACTTGGTACGATTTATAGTCCGGTCTTTTAGACCATACTATATGGTCCGTGTAATCTTGGTCGCTTCCACATCTTCACTGCTGGAATGGTACGGTCTATTCAATCTCATTGAGACCGTACCATATGGTCCATACAAATCGCCTGTCTTCAGCTTCTCAATCCATTCGGAAACAAGGTCCGTCCGATAGGACGATATCACAGACCATACCTTCAAGCCTTCGGGTTTTGCATTCGGCTTTTCTTCTTCTTCATCCCTTGGACCTAAACATCTAAGAATATATATCTAGACACGTTCATTAGTCTAAGTGTTGGTTGTCAATCAATCACCAAAACATAACTATAGAAATATGGCGCATGAGACCATTTTCCTTATAGGATGAAATTACTAATGTATCCTTCATAGTTAGTTCTTGGTCATCAAAATTATAGTTCTAGGTCCACAATCTAGGTTTCTTCTTTCAGGTTCCTCTTAGTTTTTAACCTTCCTATCTATGTGAATCAATGGTTCCTATTAATTCCAAGTACGGTGAAATTTCTTAATGTTTTTTTAACTACTTGAATTTGTCTCCTGTCATCTCATCGCCTAACTTGAATTCCACTAGTAGGTGATAAATTTTGTCATATACCATGTCACGTCTAGCAAAATACTGACATCACATTCTCAAAAAACGTACATGGTGCACAGACAAAGCGATATGTCCACCCGTAACCCGTTCATCTCCGACGTAACGCTTGACAACGTGGACTGATAGGTAGACAAAATTCAAGCGACTCGCAAGTAGTAGAACTATTGTTATATTATTTTAAGAACGATACATCAAGTTGTCTTAAAAAATGTCATTTCTACACGAGTGCTCAGAACCTGTACGTTATAGTTTTAATCCTTCTCCTTTCCAACAAGTCGAGAGCTACATTTCCATGTCTGAGCTTGTCCTGAAGCATTCCCAGTATTTCCATGTCTGGGTTGTAGTGCACTTGCATTGGGTCAGAGGGAATAGTCTCATTAATCAATCCATATCCATGCACTGGATAAACCATAGCTGACACAAGGCAAGACGACCACAAAACAAAGATAAAAGGAAAATGAGCTACACAAAACGACGGCAAAACAAAGAAAGAAAATAAATGGATAGAACCAATAGGAACTGCAGTTAGGTGGACTGAAACCATGATCACAACCTCATCCCGACACACCCGAAACCTTTCATTCGGAGATGAATGAAAGCTTAGTTGTAACTTTATAACAGGGGCGGGCCCACCTCAATTCAAAGGTATTAAAACTGAATGCCCATTATTTTTGAAAAAAAAATTGTATATATACATGTATATGCTATGTATTGATCATGAGAGAGCTGAAAATCACAAAATAGCATTGTTTCCTATCAATTTGGCCCACATATATGGCTTCACAGGCCCCCCCCCCCTCCCTGGCCCAGTGGCCAAATACGCAGCCCATCCTCCTGAGAATTTTTTTAATTTTTATATTTATTTTTTTCGTTTTTACAGAAATATACCCTCGAGCGTTGGAATTGCGAAAGTGTACTTCCGGCGCCGGGGGGTTGGGCGCCAAGCGGGCCTGGCGCCCGGAGGCCAGGCGCCAGGGTGGTCACGGGCGCGCTGCAGGCGTCATGGGCGCGCGCGCGGGGGAGGAGGGCCCTAGCGCCCAGGTGGCCAGGCGCCAGGGACAGGGTCCTGGCGCCCAGAGGCCAGGCGCCAGGCCTGGCGCCTAGCAGCCAGGCGGCAGGGCTCACGGGCGCGCTGTAGGGGCGGCCTGGCGCCATCACGGGCGCGGCAGGGGGCGGCGGTGGGCCCTGGCGCCCGGTGGCCAGGCGCAAGGGTCCCCTGCAAATACGCCTCCGCCGGTTGCTTGCGTCCATTTGAAGCCTGCTGCGTCCATTTGAAGCCGAGCGTGCGTCCATTTGAAGCCGAGCGAAGAGGAGAGTGGTTTGAGCATAGCGCAGGAGAGGAGAGGAGAGGAGAGGGGAGGGGAGGGGGAGTGCGATGCTGCGAAGCCCTGCTGAGATTGGACCGTGAATTAGGTAATTTTTGTACTAAGCTTTATATTCGTACGAAGTATTTGTTTGCTATGTTAGCAAGTTAAATGCGGTAGATCTAGTAATTTATTTAGTTTTTCTGTGATATAGAAATTTAGAATATCTTTAGAATAGAATTTTAGAATATTTTTAGAAAGTAGAATATCATAGTTTTTTGAAAGTAGAAATTATAGTGCAATATATAATGTGTTTGAAAGTAGAAATTATAATACAATATATAATGTGTTTGAGTAAATCTGCATATTAGTGTTATAGTGTTTAGTAGTAACCCATAGATCTGTTATAATAATTTGAATTTATAGTACAATATATAATGCGTATAAGTATTTATGTGTAGTTTTTAGTATTTAGTTCAATTAATTAAATTTTAGTAGTATAATTTTAGAAATGTTTGGTATGTAGTATTTAGGTATACATAGTGTTATCATTTATGGAATTTGAATGGTTCAATATATTGGCAGAGATGTCAACCAAGTTGCAGTTTGAAATATATTATGGTGAAGGCAGTATTGTTGAAGGTCCATATGGAGTACAATTGAATGGGTTTAGTCGTACGTTGAAGAGAATAGATAAACCTTGGGATAAATCATTTGGTTCTGTGCATAGTTGGCTAGAGTGTGGATTCAAAATTAACACAGAAACACATGTGCTCACAGTCCAAACTCTCGTGACTATGGGCAAATGAAGGTTATTTCTGGGAGTTGATGTTGATCCGCAACACCTCGAACCGGAAGATGTACATTAGTATGGCTATTCATTGTGGGTGGCCACTTGCTATATGCTTGTGCAGATCATTGAAAAAGCCACTAGTTGATTCCTGAAATCGTTGAGAATTACGGCAACACAAAGTGATGCGATACAGGAAGATGTAGGGTTGGAACATGGATGAAGCAATTGTGGATGGGCACACTGATTCGGGAGCTCCATTTGTGGGACATGGGGCCAGTGGTACTGAAGTTGATGATGAAGAGAATGGTAGCCATCGTGAGGTGCAAGAACAAGCATATGAGGGGCACGGTAGTCAAGCAGAGCCGCAAGGACAGGAAGATGAGGGGCATGGTAGTCAGGCGGAGCCGCAAGGGCAGGCAGATGAGGGGGAGAGGATACAAAGAATTATGCAACAAATGCAGAATGAAGACGAGAAGTTTGCTCAGGCGCAGGAATCCGGAGAAAGGTCTGATGAAGATGAGTACTATCCAATACCCACAGAGTGGAGAGAACGTGGATTTGGTAACCCTATTGTACATGATGCTAAGCAACAGGAGTGGGAGTACAGAAAAAATGAAGTAGTTCAAGGTGCAAGATATGCTTCTAGTGAACTTCTTAAGGAAGCAGTTAAGCTGTGGTCATTATCTCTCAAGAAGGAATTCAAAGTAGTGAAATCTAGCCCCAGTGTGTATGATGTTTGTTGTGTCAGGGATGGGTGCCCATGGCGAGTTCATGCCTACAAAGGAATTCTGAAAACCCATTGGAAAGTTTCAATTGTTATAGAGCATACTTGTTACAACAGAGAGGTGCCAAAATAAAATCGCAAATTGACCGCTGCATTCGTGGCAAATGAAATGTATGGCCGCATCCTGGACTCGCCACGCTAGACTCGCCACACTTGGAGCTAAAACAGATAATCAGAGAGATTGAGCTGGAACACTGGTACACCATAAGGTGTTTCAGATAAGGTTTGGCACCTACAAGGATTCATACGATAATCTTCCTTGTATGCTCACTACAATTGCTCAGAGAAATCTTGCAACCTATTACGACGTGATGCATTTTCCAAATCCTGATGGAGGTCCAAGCATCCTCCAACGAATTTTCTTTTGCCTTGGACCATGTGTGAGGGCATTTCAGTATTGTTTGCCCCTACTCTGTATTGACGGCACTTTCTTGACAGGGAAGTACAAGGGCACTATACTGACAGCCATTGGGGTTGACGGAAACAACTAAGTGTTACCAATTGCATTTGCATTTGTTGAGAATGAGAATGCCGAAAGTTGGTATTGGTTCCTGAAACGTGTAAGGCTCAAGTTGTTTCTTCGCGGTCTAATGTTTGCCTTATTAGTGATAGGCATGCGGGAATATTAGACGCAATAGAAAAGCTCCAACATGGAAAGTGGTGCATCTCCTTCCATATGGCCTGATGTGCACAGTCGATGGTGCATGAGGCATCTGGCTAGCAAACTTCCATGATCATTTTAAGAACAAGGATCTAACGGACTTGTTCAAGATGTTATGTTTCGCAGAATCAGCAACGGAAGTTCAATGCTATTTGGCAGTTGCTTGATGAGTTGACCGCGAAGCATCAAGCAGCCAATTCAAGTGGAAGGACAACCAAACCATTCTCACAGTGGATTCCATTAGTAGGCATAGTTGAATTCATTTTGTATGGCTATGCGAAGTACTTCAGGGAGCGTTACCTAGCTATAAGTGCAGACTTGAGTAATCCATCAGTAGTTGTTTGGGAAGAGAATAACAAAGTACATGAAAACTAAGACAGATAAGGCACAAACCCATAATGCTAAACTTATGGGGACAAGAGAGAACAGGTTTGAAGTTTCATGCAGGGACAGATCCCGACGTGGTGTGCGCAGAGAGAGGACGGTTTCAGGAAAGCCTCATGGGGAACGATGGCACCATTCACTGTTCCTGCATGAAGCCAACACTTCTACACTTATCATGCTCACATGTTCTTGCTGCATGTAGAGAGCTTCATATGGATTCTACAAACTTTGTTTCAACCTTTTATACGAAGGGGGCAATTGTATCAACCTGGAACCAAGAGGTTTTTGGATATGGTATGGTGCGAGCATATACTGCACCAAATCAACAGAAATGGTACATTCCAAATTCATCGCTGAAGAGACTTAAACGCCGTCGGCAGACACAGTCGTATTCGGAATGGTATGGATGAGGCTGAGGCCGGAAAGCGTCCTAAACTAGTGCACACAATGTGGTGATGTGGGTCACAACTATAAGAAATGTCCACAAAATGCAGTTCCTGCAGACGCCGAAGCGGGACCATCAGGCAATGCAATGGATGGTGCGCCTACAACTTTTGAGTTGCCCTCCGCAAGCCGTGCTCGTGGCCGGCGGTCGGTTTCTACCCGATTGGGCGTATTTTAAGTATTGTCACATCGTATTTGTAAGGCCATATTATGATTTATATGGCCATATTATGATTTGTTATGAAATATTATGTAATTTTGATCATATTATTGTTTCCTGTAGATATGCCTGAGGAGGAGCCGACGCCTGAGTTGCTTGACCCAGGTATTGACTCGGGTCACCGTTCGTACTTGAGTGCCGTGGAGCACAAGCGCCTTGTAACCTTTCAGTGTCGGCCCCCTAAAGAGTACCTTGAACTTGACAACCGTTGGTTGGACGAGGTAAGCAATGATTTGTGCTACTTTTTTCATCCTTTGTATTCCTCCTTTCTGATGTTATTGTAATGCTCTTTCAGGTTGCGCAGGTGCAGGCCTACTTACTTTCTGTCATCTTGTTGAGGGTGGTCCTGTCGGTCCGCACGGTCGCGCCAGGTCTAGGATGATGATTGATAACTCTCTTATCACGGCCCTAATTGACAGATGTAGGCCGGAGACCCATACGTTCCACCTCCTATGTGGGGAGATGGCACCGACCCTACAGGACGTCGTCTACTTGCTTGGTCTTCCAATTGGAGGGGATGCTGTCGGGCCCCGTGTGGTGCCCGCTTCAGTGGAGAGATGACCTAGAGGTACGCTTTGCTGGGGTTGACCGTCTTGACCATCTTGGTCCACTCGACCCGCACCCCTAATTCTCGGAGCCCGGCAAAGAGTTGGTTGTTGCAGTTTCAGATACATTGTTTATCGTAGTTTAATATGTTATTTATCATTACTGAACCATATTTATGTTGTTGACATAATCAAATTTACATTTTTCCATGTAGGCAACCAACCTGCATCCGGACACCGACGATGACAGCGTCCGCCGGTCCTTGGAGGCCTACCTGTTGTGGATGTTTGGGTTCATTATGTTCAAGAATGGCAGTAGCAACTCCATCGACAAGGTCCTCATACCCTACACGCAAGAGATCGCAGATGCATCCGAGGATGCTTGTTCCCCTTTGGAGTTGGGGTTCAGCCGTGCTCGCGGCGACTTACCGCGGGCTTTGTGATGCATGCATTAAGGATGAGAGCAACGCAAGGTTTCAGGGGTGCAGCGCTACTACTGCAGTTATGGTCGTACGAGCGGTTGGCCGTGGGTCGACCTATTGTGGACCACAGAGGCTATGAGACACAGTACTACGGTGACCATGACGACTGATGGGCCGACTATGGGCACGCTTTGGGTGTGCCCACGCGAGGTACGTTATTTTCAGGGACGTTTATGAAAACAAAATGTTACATGCTGAGTTATAACTAAGACATTCATATTTACTTGTAGAGAACTTGGACAATGAGCATGGCAAGACGTACATATCCGAACTTCGTCTTCGAGCTTGATCGGCTTGTGGCCGAAGATGTCATATGGGAGCCATATACTCAAGCAGTTGTGGCAAGCCGGGCTACTTATGGGTTGTCTTCTTGGTGCACATTGAACGAGGCTTTGTGGTATACGACTGGCCTCATTGGTGTACGATATCTACATCGAGCCACACAGTCCAGACAGAGTTATGTGACAGTTCGGGTACGACCAGCAGTTCCCAGTACCACGTGTGATTGATCGGGTTTCACAACAGGACCACATGTACGTTTCATATGATAAAATGCACTATTTCAAGTGTAAATCATGTCACAATGCAAATAAAAGAACATTTTCTATTCTATTTTAGGTTGAGTAGGCTTGGGCAACCATGCTCAGCCACGTGGGTGCACAAGGTACAGGCCTACGTCGAGGGTTGGGCCGACGCTCACGAGTTCGTGGTGCACCCCTGTCGGGCCAAACACAGAAGAGTGGTATCAAGCTTTCCTGACGTGGTACCGGCCCCGCACTCGTTGTCACTGTGACATATGCTGACACTGAACCGGTGCCACATGAGGCAAGCTCCACTGGATGCGTATGCCCGCCATAGGGATGGGGCACTAGCGGAGGAGTAGTAAGTTAATGTTTTAATTCTTTTTTTCATTTTTGTCAATTTTTAGACTAGGAAACATACGCCAATCTCGGTGAATGTGCAGATGTAGATATGCTGCCAATTACAGTCAATTACCCATGAGGCGCTACTGCGGGTACTAAGGCGGCAACCCTTTTACCCTAGACGAGCAGTTAGCAGCGGTTGACCGCGGTGAACGAAAGCGTCCTTTCCATGATGCACGCATGGGGTATTTCTCCTACCCTGCAGGGTCCCGATGCCCAACAGCCACCGATTCCTCCACAGTACACATGTAAATAAATAAACTTGCGTTCACCGAGACAATATTTGGTTTTGTCATGTATTGTTCTATGTCATATTGTTTGGTTCTGTTCCAGCATCCTGCTGCTCATACATGTCGATGGATCCTCCATCGACGTCATACACGCCGATGCGTCCGTCTCCACAGCAGTTCCCACCGATGCCTCCTCCGTCCATGTCCTGCCCACCGATGTGTACTCCACCGATGCCTCATCCGTCCATATCCTACCAGCCGATGGGTCTTCCTCCGTCGATGTCGTTCACGCCGATCCGTCACAGACGACAAGTTCTATTATAGAATCCTTTGTATATTTTCTATTTGTGCGCGTACATTATTAATTTTATTGACAAACACATAATATTTTCTTCCAGGATTCAACATATTTCAAGGCGTACAAGACCAAGCGCTCAATTTATCAGACATGGAAGATGAGCAGCAACATATTCTTGGCGCGTCACAGTTGAGGGTGCTCCACTGTTTGCAACACAGGATGCCACACAAACTGCTGCGGAGCCGACACGGCCACATCGAGAGCATATGTCTCCTGATCCTTTAACGTACTCTGTGGGCTATGTACACGTGCAGCAGAGGGCAAAGCGAGGTCGGACTCGTAGGGGAGGGTAGCTGTGTCGACATGTATGCTTTTAATGTGACTGTACGCATTCATGTGACTCTTTTTCTTTTGCCCCGTGACCTGTCATGGTACACTTTATTGCATTGTATTCTGTTGACTAGGGCATCGAATTCCATTCATCCGTGCCTTGCACTGCATCCTACCATCCTACCATGCGCCATCTCTATCATTGTCCTCGCATTATATTCATCAAATTATAATTTAATAACTTTAAAACACTATAATTCAAATTAAATGTTCACAAATTTGTTAATTAAAAACTAAAAAAAGTTAAAATTTCTAACGGATCACATTCACAAATTTGTAAAATAAAAACTTAAAAACACCAGACAGCACCCTGGCGCAGGGTGGCTGGGCGCCAGGACCCTACACCCTAGCACCTGGACGAATGGGCGCCAAGCCTGGCACCTGCCAGGACCCCTGGCGCCCACCCTCCGAGCAGCCGGAAGTACATTTTCGCAATTTCAGCACTCGAGGGTATATTTCTGTAAAAACGAAAAAAATACATATAAAAATAAAAAAACGCTCCTCCTGATCCCACCCTCTCGGCCTCCCCACGCGGCTTCTGTCCGCGATTCCTATGTGTCTTCCGGTAGGAGGAAAGCACAGCTAACTTCCAATGTTCACGATTCGTGCGTACGGTGTCATCCATCCGATTTCTATCGCCTGGTGCACGGGAGCGGTAGTTTCCTCAATCTGTCATTCACCGAGTAGATGGGCCAGTTTGTGGCCGTCGAGGGGCAGTAAGTCTGGTCGGTAGGATGGATCTTGGCTGGCCCCGCAACGCTCCACCGTGACTTTTTTAGTTCGTTTTTTGTCGCTTGCTTCTTTGGATGAGCACACAGAGTAGTGGGCAATTCACTCTTTAGCTCGTCCACTCTAATAATGTATTATTTCAACATTCTGATTGCACCAATTCAACATTTTATATATAAATTGTTGAGCTAGTATTTCTAAAATGTTGAAGCTCAATCAGATAGGATGTTGAATCAGGTATCTGAAAGTGTTGAAATAAAAATGCATTTTAACATTTGATTGTTTTAAACACATTTCAACATCTGATGTCTGAGGTTGAATATATAGATTAAAAAGAATTAAACCTAGCATTTAGATTTCGGTGCATGTTGGGCTGGATAGATGTTCTTCGTTTGTTGGGCCAATTTGGGCTTTACAGTTAGCTACCTTAACCAACTTCCACAGATAGATAGGAACCACCGCTTCTGTCTCCTAAGACCAAGCTCACCAGGTCACGCCCAAAAGGCAGCCCAAAATACTGTGTAACACTGCGCGTGCACTGTAGATAGAGAGAGAAGTAGTTGTAATAGTGGTTGGACGGGTTGGATGGACTCACCTGGTGAAAGTTGTCTAAGGACGCAAGCTCCCCGTGACTCTGCATCGCAGACCCAAGCCAGTGACCCTACCCCCAACCCTAAATCAATGAATCGACGAGGCAAGGCGGCAGAGGTCTGATGCCCGAAGGCAGCGGCCGGCCGGTGGAGGAGCACTGGAGCAGCGTCGCAGTTGCAAGGAGCAATGCCGGCGGAGGGAAGAAGCAGCGGCTGCAGCGCGCACACCCGCCTAGCACCCAACTGGGCCGCCGGGGAGCAGTGCGCCAGTGCCGGCACGGTGACGGCCCACATGCATGCCCGTGTGGCCAATGCCTAGGCCGGTGGTCATTCTCCGGCTGGTTCTCGGTTAGTCCGTCTAGCATGTTGTCTGCTTTGTCACTACTCTGTTGCTGTGTGGATTGGAGAAGATTAAAGCACTAAGAAGTCGTCCTCTGTACTCCTCTCCAATTGAAGACAAGTAGAAGCGGCCAAGCAGTTCCAATCTAGTACAATTTTAGATTCCGAGTGTTTCCATTTCTTTGAATTAGTGGAGTTGGGCGATATACTTTTTCTGGCTTCAAACATGAATTCGTGCTGTCACATGCTAATTTATTATGTCAAACAAGTTCTACTTTTATGTTTTGAACAATTTCAAGTTATGACCAATTATATGTTGAATGAACTATGACATAGTTGGCTAGTTGTGTATGCTCAATTAAGTTTTGTAGCTTCTAGATATTATAAAACTAGTGCTATGTTATAATTTAGACTATAGTCAATTATACGCGCCAAAAGGCAAGGCTTTCAGGCTGTCAAAGAAATATTTTGCAAAATTTTGAATACCCAGTGTCAAAATCCTAGGCCCGCCCCTGCTTTATAACCAAAGTGTTGGGGAGGGGGGGGGGGAGCAGGCCTAGCCCCTCAAAGGTCGGGCCTATAAAATGGCCGGCCCAAGTTGGCGATTGTGAGTCTAGAGTTCTTTAGGCGAAAATATGTAAATAACCACCCCCCTATAAATATGAACCTGAGAGCTAGGGTTTGGGATAAGCTGTAATGACTCAGCATCTGGTAAATTATGCTTCTAACCTTCGTTTATTTCTAACCTTTATCATTTATTTCTCCCTAGTGAAGGCTTCGGCTCGGCAAAGCCTTGGTCACCAAAATCTGCTGGGCTTCGCCTAGGGCGAACCCAACACAAAGCATTCCATTTATTCAATCATGTCATGGCTAATGCCATCCATGTGAAAACTAAAAAATTGTGACCCATTGCCAGCAATTGTCGTTCAAGAGATGATACGCACATTGTGATCCACCTCCGCAGGCAGTGGCCTCTTCCCTTCAGCAGCCTGCTTCAACAAAGGTGAAGAACAAGACTTTGCAACAACAAAGCTAAAACTGATGATGTTTTGTTTGTCTTTAAATACCTCTTTACTAAGGAGTTCCTTGTAAGTGGCTCGAAGCTTCCTTAACTTCATGCCATGAAGATCCTGTAGCAGATGCTGCCTCTGCGTCTCCTTCACTCCCACTTCCTCAGACCTACTGTTCAGCTCCTCATCCTCTTGGATGCTCTCAAAGACATTCAACTCAGGAAGAGTGGAGTCACTCTCAGTTTCAGCATCTCTGAGTGTTGAGATATCGTCAAACTCTGGTAGTAGATCACCACTAAAATCATCTCCTTCAGTAGGATCATTTTTGTTGGCTTCACTCCCTTCAGTTGAGCAAATTTGCTCAGCAACCCCATTATCATCTGAAGCCCATTCCTCATCTTCATCTGTGGCGTCGTGTCCCTACCCCTTCTCAATTACTGGTACTACAGTTTCCACCTTGAACAGGACACCAAAGGTAGTTGAATCCTTCATGCCTAACAAGGGAGCAGAGCTATCAACATCGCTGGTTCCTTTTCTTCCACAATTCCTAACAACAATGCAACAAAATAAATAATTAGTAAAAGGGTTCAATGAGCCCACAGTAGAGAAAATTGGCAAGCATGGAATGAATTTAGGAATGCAACGATTTAGAACTAGAGATAGGTCAAGGAACTAACAGCTAGATTCCTGTATGCAGGCAAAGAACAGATGGATGCATTTTAGAATACCACATATTTCAACTACTATACTAGAGATAAACGATGGAACTAATGGACAAATATGTATGCAGACAGAGAACAGGATAAATTTCAGAATGAAAAGGTCAATATCGAGAACTACAGATGATTCATTTCAAGGAATAAATTATAGGAATTAACTACAGACAATTCATTTGAAGGAATACATGATAGGAATCGGGAATGCATCTCACCTTTCTGGACGGAGCACCTCAGCCATCGCGGCGTTGGTCATGTTGGCGCGAACACCGTTGCACTTGCACAGCGCCTGGAGCTCGCACCGAGAGAACGCGTTGAAGTCCATGGCCACTGCCCTCTCTCTTACCTCCTACTCCTATATGGAAAGAGTTGTGGGAGATCTGGTGGAGGTGAACAGTTGGATGCTTGCCGGCCTGTATGCCTGCGGTCGGCCAGCGGCAACCCTAGCACCCTGTGCCCCTGACAAGCTGTGTCTGTAAGGAGATCCGACGAGGGAGATGAGCGGCGGCGCCGTGTGGGAGTGCGGCCTGCACTGCATGAGATGGAGACTAGAGAGGAGAGGTGTTGGGTGTGCGGCTCACTAGCCTAAGTGGGGATAGAGAGCGCCGTCGCCCAAGGCCTTTTTGGAACGGAACGAATTGATGAAATACACAAATGTTGAGGCGTGAGACTATAGCTTCAGCCGAAGGAGCAAAACTGGTTGATCATTTCAAACTATACATTGTCTACAAGCGGTGGCGGGGTGCGGCAGTGCGAGCTGGTGGGGCGTGACGGTTAGCAGCAGAGGAGGAGTTATGGCAATAGAACGGGGACAGGGTGTTGGACAGGGCGGTCGGTGCGGTGGTGGCATGGATGGCGGCATCGCGCGAAGGAGGGAGAAGGAGAGCTAATGGGTGGGGTCCGCATGTCAGGGGAAGGGGGCGTGCGGGCCCGATATGGCAACAAGGAAAGGGGTGAGCAACCACTTGGTCGGGTGGGCTAAGGGGATCACGGTCTAAGGCAGGAAAAAGGGTGGGTGGACCGGAGGAGAGAATGGGAGGGGCTTGGGCCAGGTGGCCGGATTGGAAGGGGGACGAAAAGGGTTATTCTTTTTCTGATTTTGGGATTTGGATTTTAAATTTTGGAAGGAGAATTTTAAGAAAGTTTGTTTGGAGAATTTTTGTGGGATAATTGGCGATGAACTTGAGGAATTATCAAAGACTTTGTGGAACTTTTATTGAGCTCGATTTAGCACACTCGATAACACAAGATTTTTGAAAATTGATTTTGAATTAATTGGAGTTCAGAGAAAATTTTTTAGAGCCGATTTTCGGGGTGTTATAACAATTGAGTTCACCGTTCCGTTAGTGCGATGGCACTGCAGCAGTCACCGGAGTGACTGGACCACTCCGATCTACCGTCACTGTAACCTCATCGTCCATCAATTCTCAACTGAACCAATCACACATTGACCAGCAGCAGAGGCAATCTCAGAGGAGGATTAGGTCGGTGTTGGCACGGTTTCGCGCCACATACTACCACAATGTGACCGATTGTGGAGGGGACTCGAGGGTGGTTAGGGAGCTCAGAAGACTTTTCTACTGTCAAGGAGTTTGGGTGGTGGCGGTGGAGGAGCTCGGCGGACAGCTCTAGCATAGCTCGACCAATGGCAGAAGAGATCTCATCGGGGGAGCTTGGCAGGCTTCTCTACCATCAAAGAGTTTGGGGGTGGTGGAGGAACTGCTCTACTCCAATGCGACTGACGAGACACAGAGGGAGACACTCGGACCCAGAGGAAAGGGAATTGTGGTGGTCAAGGTGGCATAAGTGAGGGATCGGGGATGGCGGAGGTGGCACGATGAGGACATGCCGTTTGGTATGGCTTTAGCTCTAGAAATTTCCTCTTGTATTTGTGCTTGTCATTAGGAAATCCCTCTTTCCAGCTCATCTCCGAGGAAACACCTTGTACACCTCCATGCTCCTTATTACAGATGGCGACACTTAGGGTATCCTTCTTCCTGTCTGGGAAAAACTTCCTGGCATGCTTGTCCACAGTGAGAGCCAACATCCTCATGGCGGCTTCTTTGGCCTTGGGACTATCAAAATTTGAGTTATCCTCGGTACCCTTAGCCTCTCATGCTTTAAGCCAGTGAAAGGAGCATTCTTCTAGGCCCGCATATGGGTCGGTTGCCCTGCAGCAATGGCCGCTTCTCTTTTTGCCCTCTAATTTTTGCCACTTTGGCCTTGTAACCACCCAGGCCAAGGTGATGGTGGTGCACGTTCTTCTTTGCCAACTCAGTATGCCTTTTGCTAGCTTCTAGGGCCTTCTCAGTTGTCTTCTATCTCACGAACTCTGTCCACTGCATCGGTGTGATCCTTCCATACTTTGTAAATGGGTTATGTTCTTCATGTATTGGTTATTGAGCTCTCACTTCCATCGACAATTACTTTCCCCAACTTGCTTAACTGTGTAAGCTTTTATGCTTTCCTCCTTCCCTCTTAGGAACTAGAACAAGCCTATTCGTTTGGCTTTCTATGGCTGTTCTGTGCTGCAGCTGCAACAACTAACAAGCAAGCCGCAGGCAGTGAGAAGCTCCTGCTGCAGCCTCAGCCAACTGTTGAACATGCCCAATACTTTGATCAACTCACTCCATAAAAAATCCTTGACGCTGTTAGGCGCTTCATTCCATGTGCCACTAGAAGGATTCATTTCATCTCTCGCTAGTGCCCTACAGGCATTTTGAAATTTTGCCCCCACCTCTTTTGGCTCTCGAGGATCCCCTATTGGGCCCAATTCATATATTCCAAAATTCTCCCCAATAGGAAACATGTTCCTACTTTGTTGCCCCCTTTTCCTTTTATTTGTCATAGATGTGGTGGCAGTACTTGTGGTAGCAGTGTTCGGTTCTTGTTCAATATATATATCATGCTTAGACTGGTCATTGTCATGATCTTGCGGGGCTTGATGAGAAGATTGTGTGCGCGCAAGTTAGAAATGAGAAGGTCTCATGCGTGCACTACAATATATTAAGGCTTTACATGTGCCAACCGATCTAAAATCCATTCAGTGTTGATGAGAATCATCAAAACAAAGATGGCGAGCATGATATATTAGGGTCTTGTGACACCTGTTTTGGGGCCCGATGGCCTTGTACGCTTTAGAGTTGCTCGACTGCACGACCCACTTGGACCTCCAAAGAGAACATTATGAAAAATTGCAAAAAACCTGTGTTTTTCGTATATTATGACAATACATTCATATTACTAGATATAAATAAGTATGTCCACACACTTTATGTACACTCGCAAACTCAACGTATATACCACCTCAGATGGTTCAGTATATCTCATTCCTTTCATTTGAGTAGATACACTCTAAATCCTAAGATATCTTGAGCGGTGTTCGCCTAAACGGGTGTTTAAACGGTAAACGATGTGTTGTTTAGGGTGTAAATGCGATCAATTAAACAGTTGACCATTCAAACAGTCAAAAACGGTATTAAACAACCTAAAAGGTCTAAACGGCACGGAGTTAAACAGAATTAAACACGCTAAACGGCTGTTTAACATGTTGTTTAGGTGAACAATGTCATATTCACTTGAGTTTTTTATGCATAAATATAAATATATTGTATTATACATATATAAATATGTATATTAGATTTGTTGAATGTAGAGATATGCATATTTATTTTTAATGCATAAATATTTATATTTGTTATGATATTTTATTTTTATCTAAGGAAAAATATGTATATTTAATGCTATAGTATTTAGGCCGTTTAAATATGTAAACACCGTTTAAACGGCCTAAACGCTTAACGAAGGGTGACAGACTATTTTTAGCGTTTAGGATAACACTCATATCTGGTTCAATTATTTTTTCTAGGATATCATATCTTCATCTATACAAAGTATGGCAATAAATTATCACAACTAAGCATCTCTCGCAATTATTCTTTTAGCTAGATATCATATCTTCATCTATGCAGAGTATGGCAATAAATTATGCCCACTAAGCATCTCTCGCAATTATTGTTTTAGCTAGGATATCATATCTTCATCTATGCAAAGTATGGAAATAAATTATCCCAACTAAGCATCTCCCGCAATTATTACTTTAGCTAGGATATCATATCTTCATCTATGCAAAGTATGTCAATAAATTATCCCCACTAAGCATCTCTCACAATTATTGTTTTAGCTAGGATATCATATCTTCATCTATACAAAGGATGGCAATAAATTGTCCCAACAAAGTATCTCCCACAATTATTGTATTAGGTAGCTAGGATATCTCTTCATCTATAAGAAGTATGACAATAAACTATCCCAACTAATTATCTCTCAAAATTATTATTTTAGCTAGTATATTGTCTCTTCATCTTTACAAGCTATGCCATAAATTATGCCAAGTAAGCATCTCTCACAATTACTCCCTCAGTTTCGAATTGTAAGGCCTTCTAGTCCTCTTTTTTCTATCCAAATTCATGTGGATATTGATGAATCTAGAAGCATGTACAAACCACATACATTCAATATTAGATGAATCTAATCAAAGCCTGAACACCTTAAAATTTAGAACAGAGCAAGTATTATTTTACTTAGCATATTATCTCTTCATTTATATAAGATATCCAATATCTTAATTTACATAAGATATCTAATAATTATGCCACGTAAGCATATATACTGCAATTATTATTTAAGATACGCATATCTTGCACTATATAAGTACTTTCTATGTCCTTGATTTCTAAAGCAACCATCCTTACAAAATGTCGCAAGAGTTGTGCCTTGCACTAATGATATTTGTAGTCCTTGCAAATTTTGATACCACATTAGCAATCTATCATGTTCAACCCAGTATGAGACTTGCATCTATGAACATGAGCTCTTCATTCACCAGTGCTGATCCAATCAAAATCGGGGCATCATCAAGTGATGAATCAAACTTCGTAAATTATGTAAGTTCCATCTTATGCCTGATAGAAGAAACATGATTCTCATGGAGTTTAATTTGTTATCACACTATATGAAGCATGGTTACCATTTATAACTGGTTTTGAAGTATTGTTTTCCACGATTATTTTAAGTTATTTCAGTTATAATGTGAATGGAAGGGATTTCAAATTGCATGATACTTCTAATAGTTATTTATTCCATAACATTCCTACAGAAGTTCAAATAGGTAGTATAGGTTTTTTAGCGAGGAAGTAAGTTTTGCGGTTATGAACTATCTCATATCATCCCGCATACATTAAATTAATCATCAGGAATGGTGGTGATGGTGCAAAAACTATTCCAGCCTTTTTTGGGCACCCATAAAAAGCTGGCACATCCAAATAGGTTGACTAGCACGGATATTATCCTAGTGCAGGGGCAAAGCTAGGATTTTGAGACAAGTGCTAATATTGATAATAAGTGAATAGATGTGAATAAAGTTAAATGTTTGTTATCTGGCTCCAACATAGCTTGAATGCTTGATAGCTTCAATAACAAAAGAATCTACAGCGATGTTTTGCAATCCTAATTAAAGTTATTAACTTGAAATTAGATTCATGACTATATTGGTTGGACTAGGGCCATCTTATAAAACAATAAGTATCGCTAACCTTTTCGTCTTGCTTGAGCATTAAATCATATTACAGTTAGAAACAACATGAAAAATTACGCATGGCATCATTGACTCAGATTCATCACATCCAAAAAAGGCATTCTATAGTTGCCTGCCACAGGACTAGCCTACTGCTGGTTGTGCCTTTGTTGCTGTCCCAACATCTTGTTTTTGTAGCTGGAGGTACTAGAAAAATATAATTCTATACAAAATTGAACAACTATTAGTCCAGTGACTAGAGTCTCAAACAACATGATCATGACATTGTAAGATATGGACAATAGCCAATAGGGCTAGGAGGATTGGGAACACCTGGGGACACATTTAATGTCTACTAATCGGTTGGTTCATACTTAAGCCCATTGGTTAGAGATTAATTTTGAAATTACTACAATCTTTGGGGTGCTGGGACCGTGGGACGCCCTCCGTATCCCCTGTCTTCTCTGCTGTCCTAGTGGTTCCCTGTTGATAAGTGCTCAAGCACGTTCTCTAAGATATCATGCATGGTGGAGATTTGGGGCCTGAAACACATGGCACTAATGAGCAATCAAAACTTTTTATCTACAAATTCAAATGTACGTTTGGTAGGGGTTGCAGCTAGGCCTTCTATCCGGCCCGCTTACATCTTGGGTATATACATCAGCAGTGATTTATTTTTGTCAAAGTTGTATCATTAATTATATTGAATGTGACATTCATTTTGTCCCTGCCAGAACGAGCGCTAGACAGTGTTAGCCTAACGGTAAACGTTAAGCAGTCGGTCACCTATTGTTTAGCCATTATTCAGTGCTAAATGGCTGTTTAAATGGGTTAAACGGTGTAAATGGCCAATTAAACGGAAACGGCCGGCCACTGTTTAGCGTTTAAACGGGCTAAACAGCCGTTTAGGAGAACAGTCCGCTAGATTGGATCATGGTAGTAATATTTTTTGCTATCCATATTATTTGGACTTGGATAGAAGAGCATGCACAATGTTCGTCTCTAGCATCATAGTCATGTGATCACAAAGAGTATGCTATTTTCTCACAGTACGCAGGATATATAGCGAACAGCCCCCCTGCTGGTGGATATAAAGGTGCCATGGCAACTCTAGATGTTTATAGTTTTCCGAACATAAAAAGCGGCATGGAAGGAACCGGTGGAATAATGTGGGTGACAAATGGCAAGCCCGGCCAGAGTGATGGAAATGATTTGCAAGCCGGTTGGATAGTAAGTCGATATTAGTATGATATAGTTATTGCGTTACAAATGAGTCCATAAACCTTTTTTTCTCCATATAGGTTGACCCAGCCCGCTATGGAGACAGCAACGCACACTTTTTTGTATATTGGACGGTATGAGATCAAATCTAGCCATTGGTTCGTCTTTACTGAAGTGTCCATATTTTATCCACATAACATTTTTTTCTCTTTTCATTTTGCAGGCTGTTGGGCACAAATCAACTGGATGCTTTAACTTGGAATGTAATGGGTTTGTACCAGTGAATGATGCTCCTATTACACCAGGAGATACCTTAGACCCAGCAAAGGGACAATCTAAAATATCATTCAAGATATTTAAGGTAATGCCGTAATATATGCTAAAACTAATTCCACCCCTTAAAACCACCATTTCGACTGCCTGATTTTCTTGCCTAAGTTTTTCCCTTACTAATTAATGGATACATATTCTTAGCTTGGGCACACTATTTTTATTTTCATTCTTAATTTTTTCTTATTACATAAATGCACTATTTTCCAGTATTATTTTTTTTGAAAAAAGTATATATTTTAAATCAAAGAAGTAAGATTAGAAGGCCTAGGAAAATAAGAATTGAGGAGGATGCAGAGGAAATACATGGGGATGATGGAGATAGATGATAACGTATGGAGTAAAGGAATAAAGGTAATACTGGACCAATTGATCTCCTAAGAGAAGAGACTAAGAGAGATTTTAGGTAGTGTTTGATTGGTAGGATGTGGTGGAATAATGGAACCATCATATCCCACTTTCCCACCAATTTTAGTGTTTGGTTGAAAAGCCGATGAATGATTCAGTTTCAAAAAGGAGAATATTTTCTCAAGATTTAGGACGGACACGTTTTTTAAAAAGAAATCTTAGAACGCATCCATTCAACTTGGAATGTGATACTAACAGTGGGCCCAAGCTCGGAATCTGGAATAGAGCTATTCCATGTCTAGAATCTAGGATAAAACCATTTTAGTCCTAAAATCGGGAACAGAGCTATTCTATTCTATCTTGTTCTCCAACCAAATGTTATATTTATCCACCAGTACTAGGAGGTACCACTCTTTTTAATTTTTAATGCCTTTTATGTCCTTTGTGGAATTAAAAATAAAAAATACGGGTACTGATACCACTATTTTTAGTATCGGGCCCTCCTATTTGGTATCGTCTGATATTGTTGTATTGGTACCGTAGTACTGGCTATTTTTAAACCGTTAGATATCTTTTGATGTACAATTTTTCTAATGATGTGGTGTGGTGTTAGAAAACCTGTGAAGAGAAAATTGTTGTCTAACACCACATGGCAAACTTTTTGTAAGCTAAAACTATTACAAGATATAAGGATAAGTGCACCAGTTCAATGTCATTTTCTTTACAGTTTGCATCAAATTTCCACCTATGCCACTAAAGCTTACAATTTCAAGTTTGTACAGTGTGATTACCTAGCTGTCAAGGGGTGTAGGGATCAGTGTTCTCCTAAACCGTTGTTTATGCTAAATGGACGCTTAGTCTGACTAATTGGCTGAATCATGAGTGTACGACTAGGCTGTTTAAACATTATGACAGGCCAAAAAAATCACGAGCTGCCACCGTACCTGCTTACTGTTTACGTTCTGATTAGAAAGCTGGTGGAATTCGTTCCTTTACTGTGCCTACGGAATTATTTTATGGTGTCAATTTTGTGCTGAGGACCAGATCTCAACAATCAACAAGTGGTGAATTATCGTATCTATGTTCGGTTTTGTATTGATCTCCGTAACATGTATTATCTCCTATTGCATAATGGTATATCCATGTAAAATTGTATATTGTAGAGCAAAGACGATGGAGATTGGTGGCTACACTTTGGTTATGATGTAAACAATCTGAGGCCCGCTGGATTCTGGCCAAAAAGTATATTTACCAACTTGGAGGATCATGCTGGATTCATAGAATGAAGTGGTTACACAAAGTCTCGCGAAGGAAACGCAAGTCCCCCCATGGGAAATGGGCAATGGCCTGGGAAAAACTCACCAACTTTTCAAAATGTTCAACTTGTCGATTCCAATGGCCAAGGTTATGCGGCGCCTGCTTGGGCTCTTCGTGTTTTTGCAAACAATAAGAAATGCTACCAAGCTAGCATATTTTTTGACAGCATGTTTTACTATGGGGGTCCAGGTGGTTGCACTAAGTAGCAACCTTTGACATTTGAAGCACTCATATATAGCTTCTGTAATTAATAAAAGAGAGATTGGTGTTCATGCCTTTGTTGTGAAGTTGAAAGGTGATTTTACCTTTTTTTTTTAACTTTGTGATTTTACCTTCGTGTTTTGAACATGAATCAGCATTTTACCCCTACTTTGGATGGCCATAAGATATTGCTGCATTAAATAAATTTAATAAAAAAAACAATAGATACTCACGGGAAAAGACAACAATACCCCCTATGCTTAGGCTATCCGCACTCATTTTACCATATTTCTCTACCTAAAAGGAATATTTCGTACTGATAAGTGAGATTCTCTGCCTTATACCACAATCATCCACAACCATGTTTACCTTATATCTCTACTCTATACCAACCACCACAATTTTTATTATTTAATATTCCCTTCTCCCTCTTTATCCCCATCTCCCTCCCGCAGCCACTTCACTGCTCCCCTCCGCCTGACGCTCTCTTCTCCTTCCATCCGCCTCTGCATCTCTCCCGCCGCCTCCTCCGCTCCCATGCCGGCGCCGGCGCCCCTCCTCTCTCGAGCCGGCGCCAACGTCCTCCGCGCCTCCTCCAAGATCCGCCGCCTCCAAGATCCATCGCCACCAGGAGCGTCTCCTCCCTGCTCGAGCCGCCTCCTCCTCCCCCGCACGGCAGCGAGCGGTTCCGGCCACGCCCGCACGCGGCGCCACCTCCCTCACGCCGGCCGGCCACCGCGCCTCCTCATCCGTCCATAGCGCCGGCCTCCTCTTTGGCCTAGAGGCGAGCGGATCCTGCCCTGCCCGTGCATGCCACCGCCTCCCTCACGCCCGCCGGCCGCTGCGCTTCCTCCTCCTAGCCTTCCTCGCGCCAGCCACCGCCCCGCCTCCCCCTCTCGGTCGGCCTCACCATGGACACCTCCAACGGCTCCTGGGCCTGGATCACCGGTCTGCCGTGTCGCCATCTCCTCCCCCGCCTCACTCTGCGTCGCCGTCTCTGTCCGGGACATGGCGCTACGAATTGCCCTTGCCATCGTGGATGAGAGAAAAGAGGGTAACGTTGAGCGGCATCGACGCCAGATTTAGGTCGGGTTGCTCGCTGCAGGCATCCAGTTGACCCTAAAAATTTAGGGATAGGTATGTAGCTACTCGGCGTGGATAGCCTTATGCATCTAGAGATTCTAGACTCACCCGCCCCTCACTGAGGCCAACCTTGTATCACCGGCACCGCCGCTGCCTCGTCTAGCCCATGCCATAGTTCTATGCCCGCCCCTTGCCGCCATCTTTGTGATGCCCCCGGCATCTCGAAAGCCCTGACACACGATTACATGAACACTAATGGTGAATTAGGATTTAATTATGCTTAGAGAGTGATGAGGATTGGTGGAGAAATCACTAAGTCAAAATTATTCTATCCAAAATAGAGAGTCGCACGTTACCTGGTTGAGTAGTAAGACATTCATACATTTTCATGCGAGACATCGAATACAAAAGTTTTAGTTCAAGATGTTTCCTTCAAAGATTCTATTTTGACCATTTTCAAAATCAGATGTTAAGGGGCCCGAAAGTTCAAACCAAACCCAGATAGCCAACACTCAAGAAATGTTGCTAGGTGTAGGGTCGACACTCTTTCCCAAACTTCATTCTGAAATTATTTTCGATTTGACTATACAACTTCAAAATCTTCCTTTCTATGAAATGAAATTAAGCTCATAACCTTTCAAATACATTAGACCTTGATCTCATTGGACTTCATTCGATATCCCAAAGCTTGAAAACAAGAGAGACCACACATAGGCCAAATCTGCCATACGACAAACTCTTGAAAATATTTACCCTTGTAGCTCAAAATGTAATGTGATCTAGACCAAAGACTTAATACCAAACTTGTAGTAAATTTAATGCGTAACAACTCTTATACTATGAGTTTTGACATGCACAAAGGTTTGCTAGGAGCTTTAGAGTGTTTAATGCCAACTAGTGAAATCTGCCAAACTGAGAACAGTTTAGTAAATTCAAAATATTCTGAAACCAAGTTCTAAATTTGACCATGACTTGAATACCAAAGTTGTAGGAAATAAAATACTAAGCAACATTGGTATAGTTCACTTGGCATGAAAATGCACACAAATAGGCTAAACAGAATTTATAAGGTTAAAGAAATAGTTGGTCAAACATGAACCCCTGATTTGAATTCGTTAAAACTCACAAAATTTGAATGTAAGTGGGTACTGCGCATTTTGACAAAGTTGTAGATCTAGAAGATTAGAACAACTTTTGTATTTGGGGTTTTGGCAAAATTGGACCATAAGGTGTTCAAAAACAGAGATTTAAAACATGTCTTCAGCTGGTCAAAGGGCTCTTTTCCTTTTTACCAAAAACTTCCTTTTTCCTTGTCTCTATGACGGGCGGGCCCCACATGGCAGAACCTCGGATCCCACCCCGTGGGCAGCAGGCACCGTGGGTCCCACTTGGTCCCTGCGCCCGTCGATTTGTACACCCGGCCCATAGACCACTCTCCCTCCTCCTCATCCCGGACCCACCTGTCATTGACTCCGGTCTATGGACCCGATCCACCGCGCCTGCAGCTCCTTCTTCCTCCTCTCTCCTCCCTCCACCCGGCGCGCGACGCGCCCACGCGGCGGGCGAGGCCTGCTCGCGCTGCGCCATGCGCGCCAGCACGCCACGCCGCGGCCACGCGCCGCCCGCTCTGCGCCCTGCTCCTGCCCTCGCCCCCACCGGGTTCCTTCGAGTCGAAGTGAAACCCCGACGGTCTCCTCGTGCATTCCCTGCCTCGCCTTGCTCGGAACCCCGCTGCGCGCGCCGCCGCCATCAGAGCCCGGGGCGAGCTCGCGCCCCGTCCCCTACGCGCGTCCCCGCGAGCCACTGGAGCCGTGCCGCTCTTCCCCTCCCTCTCCTCCACCGAATCCCTAAAGTCTAGGCCGCCAAAATCGCTCCACCACCGCGTATTTCGTCGCCGGAGCTCCTCGTCGCCCATCACCGTCGCCGAGCTCCTCCGAGCCGTTTCCCGTCGCCCAAGGTAGGGGGTAAGGTTCCCCTTGCTCTCCTCCCTCTGTTGGTGGCCAGAGTTGAGCTCCCCAAAGCCCGCAGGGCCGGATTGAGGCCGCGCCGTCGCCATTGCCCTCCCTGCTCGAGGTTGAAGACGAGCAGGGAGGAAGACGCCGTTTTCGCAATCTAACCCTTCACTTTGGTGCTGTGCGCTGTGTGTTGCGGGACTTACGTTCTAGCCCTGATGTCTACAAATAATCGCGAATAGGTCCCTGGTTGTTGTGATTTTTTTTCGATTTATTGGTTTTCCTAGGTCTGAGAACTTTGAAAATTCATAACAAATAGAATAAAAATGACAAAAATACAAACTCAGCTTCATTGTGTTCCTAATTACTAGATCTACATAATGAGTATGATGGTTGAGTGGGAAAAGACAGTTTTGCCCCTAGATCTTGCATGCATGTTAAAAACAAAACAAATGCCAAAAGTGATATAAATGGACTCCAAAAATCATGAAACCTGGTCGGTAGCTTTATAATGTTATTTACGGTTTATGTGATTTTTGGTAACCCTAGAAGATTCTGTCAGTTTACCATTTTACCCTCATGGATGTATTTTGTGCATTTTACAAAAGTAGAAATACTTGCTACATAAAAAATACTCCAAATATTCTCCTGAAATTTGTAGGTGCTCTATGTTGCATATTTATTCCATTTTTAGAGTTTCAAGTTCTGCATGTAAGTTTTGGTTGCTGTTTTGAAAAAGACAAATAATTGCATGTTAAAATGAATAATATGAGAAAGTGACTTTATTGTGCGAAATAAATTCCGAGAAAAATCATGGTAATTAATGGTTAAGTTTAGGTTCCGGAAAGTATTGCTATGAAATTAATTGCTACTGTTTCGAGTTACATGGGGAATAGGTTAAAATGACTATATTGGAAAATAGATGTCGCATGTTTCAACTTATTAACATGTGGTGCATTGTTTTTCATATTTCCCTAGCATCATGAGCATTCGTTGCATCCATTTTGCACTCGATCATGCATATAGGATTGCTAACTACGGTAACCTCTCGAGCAGAAGTTTGGTTTCTCCATCAAGATGAAGACGGTGTGTCGCTGATTAAATCTGTCCGTGATTCAAGGGGTTGCCTGGGGCAAAGCCCCACAACTCGACAAACTAACATAGTTTAGTTTGTTGGTTTTGATAAGAATAAGCGAAGGTAGGCAGGACCATGATTTCTCCCAGCTAATATGATAATTGATTGTTTCATTACGCATCCGCATTAGGAGTTGATTGAAAACAATTGCATTAGATCTCCTGGCCGCCTCGGCCCTAGCACCTATATATAGAGTTCGTAGGACGAGTTGCCTAGGTTCTGCTAGGTGCAAGTAGACACGAGTGAAAGGAGTCACTCGTCACGTAAGTGATTTCAAATGTTACAAAACTTTTACTATTGAGAAAGTAATACTATAGTCATGATTTAAATGGAGACCGGGCGGAGAATAATTTTATCATGTGGTGTGCGTTTGGCTCCGCCTGAGTCGCGTAAGGCCCGTCCGCTGTTCGCCTGCTGTTCGGCATAACATTGCTAGAG
Organism: Paspalum vaginatum; assembly: GCA_030272315.1. Taxonomy (NCBI): domain Eukaryota; kingdom Viridiplantae; phylum Streptophyta; class Magnoliopsida; order Poales; family Poaceae; genus Paspalum; species Paspalum vaginatum. The sequence continues at coordinate 4,508,120 of CM059021.1, read as the reverse complement.
TGCTTATCCGGGATATGGGACCGGAAAAGTCTTTCCTGGGCTCGTCCGAAGCACAGAGACATGTTCCTACCCGCTGGTTGAGAGGAAGGTGGCCCGGGGGAGCTTGGTACTCATGACGGGGAGACCGAGATGTCGGCAGGCTCGTCATGGGGGCACAACCCGGGGGCTAGGCGGGAGTGAATCGAACTTGGGACGAGGCAGGTTAAGATTGGGGCTATATGTGGGAACGCGATGGCTAGTAAGCATATACCCCTGGCATGATAGTTATTCCCGGGAATTAAAATCGATTCGAATCGCTGATGCCCACCAGGTGTGGGAATGCTGATAATGCACATGGGCAACATAGTAACTACTTGAATATATTATAACTGTTACTCATGTTTTCAAATACTACATGTTTGTATTGTATTTGCTTACATTTCTGCAAGTTATTATTATGGAGTTATATGCAAAAGATGAATCTTGATACTCTATGTTGATATACCACTGCTTTAAAATCAATGGCTAAGGATCCACATGCTAGTAAGCAAGCTTTGCGTCAGCCGTAAGCCAATCCATTAAGTCCTACTGAGTAATTAGTACTCAGGGTTTGCCCCCACCTTTTGAGAACAGGTACCGGCGACATCTGGACAAGTGCTTGGAGGAGGGTAGTACCGGGGGGCTCGGTGCTGCTCGCCTCGATCGTCGTTGCATGAAGACTACTGATGTGTTTTGTTTCCGCGGTGAGATGATTTCGAATTCGCTTCCGCTATTTGATTCAAATCTGCCTATTGTATGGCATTATGTTGAAACCTATATCTTATTTCGAACTGGTTTGTAAAATAAGTTTATATATGCTACACTCAACTGCCTGAGATGATGTATCTATTGTGGCTCCATTGTGGGCTGAATGTGTATGATGTCGGTTCCTCTGGGAAAAGGTAATATCGGGAGCCGAATGACTCTCGACGGACGACCAGGTTTAGTTCGGTCTAATCGCATTGCAAGCCAGAGGTGGCAGGTGTACTTAGCCCGGATTAAATCGGCGGTTCCGCCACAGCTGGTATCAGAGCCGATCATACACAGACAACAAACATATCATCCAGTTTTGATTTGCAAACCTATTTTCGAAAATCCTTTTCGAAGTATTTGAAAAATGAGAGTATCGATATGCCCATATTAAGGATGTTAGTGTAATACCAGGTGACACCACTAACATTCTGACCTAGATAGAACTCATATGCATATTCGGCGCTTTGGGAAGCAACATTTCGGCCATAGCTATCCCCAGTACTGGCGGAGCACTATTGGGATTTGCGGACTGTTGCGAACCCTGCATTCATGCTGATAGGGCAGAACTCTTTAAGGGGGGTGGTCACGCCATTGGAGTGTTTCGTGACTACTCTTCCTTCGATCAAAATTATAGCTAGATCTTGTTGGCCACCGTTTCTCTCCCCAGCAATTCCCCAGTACTGGAGGAACACTGGGTGTGTTGGGAGAAATGGCGCCACTACGTCGTCCACCAGACGTAGCTTAAAGAAATTCGTGGATGCCACTTTTAGGGTTAGAGTGGTAATATATGATGATGGTGATGATGTGGTATGAGCATGCATTTTTCTGCAGGTACACTAACCGCGTGCGAAATTAAGAACGAGTAGAGAACGGCTAGTTGCATTAGGGAGTGCCGTGCATAAATGTCACCAAATACTCGCTAGATATATAAATTATACATAAGGTGTGTGATGTGAGACCGAATAGGACGAATCATGCATCATGGCATCAGCTGGTCAATCGGAGCGCCGGAGTAAGGATCTGCAGTGGCGTGCGGGACCATGTGGATTTGCGGTAGCTTGCTGCTGGCCGGTGGGCAGAGGCTGTGGCCCGCGTGGGTGGCACGAGTAGCTGGGCAGGACCGCAAGAGGTGGATCTCAGCCAATGGGCTAAATATCCCCCCACCAGCCCACAAAATGCCCCATAGGCCTCAGCCCATTAGCACGATCCTCACGAGCTGACATCCTGACGAGCCCTACCCCCTCTGACTCGTTCGTGAAATACTTTTTTTTTTGGAACGAACGGTACGAGATTGTGCACGTTTCTATTAATAAAGGAGAAAGTCAATAAGGGGTCTAGGGAGGCCCCTACACCAGGAGTACAAATAAATTAAGTAATTACAGAGGATGACAAAAGCGCTAAAAGGTGCTTGGCACCGGCAAGACCCCAGAGCCTAGCTTCCGCTTTAATAGCTACTAGCAAGTCTGGCACCGATCTCTCTCTTCTTTGGAAAGTGCGGGTATTTCTCTCTAGCCAAATTTGCCAAACAAACAACAGCAGGAGGGAGCGCGTCCCTCTTTTCGGACCAGCGGAGGAGCCGACCGTGAACCACCACTGCTTGACTGTGTCAGAGGCCGGCCATAAAGCTGGGTCAAGGGAGCCGACGGAGAGCCAAGACGCCAGAGCCTCCCAAATTCTCCTCGAGTAGCGACATCCAATGATTAAATGGTGAGCTGTCTTAGGGTGTCGCCTACAAAGCGGGCAAGTAGGGCTATGCAGCCAGCTGCGAGCCGCAAGTCTGTCAGAGGTCCAAACTCGGTTTCGGATGATGAGCCAAGCGAAGAATTTGCACTTGGATGGCCCCCAAGGTTTCCAGATGAGGGCTTTAAGGTTGAAGCATGAATACCCATGAAATTGAATTCGGTAAGCCGAAGCCGCCGAGTAAACTCCGGAGGCGTTGTAAGTCCAGGTGATGTGGTCTTCCGTGCTCTGTTCCAGGGAGACAGACTGGGTGAATGACCAAAGCTCCACGAATTTTTTTTAATTGGTTGGCCATGTGGATGGCTTGTAGGTTGATTCAGCGTACCCAGGTCTGGTCAGCCAAGGCCTCCCGAACAGATAGCTTCTGGCCATGGGAGGCGGCGAAGATGTCTGGCGCAATATCTATGGGATGTCGGCCTTGGACCCACGCGCAATGCCAGAAAGAGGCTTTAGCTCCATTACCAATTACGATTTTCGTGGCCGCCGCAAAAAGGAGTTTGTCGGTGTCGTTGCATGGGGTTCCAGGCCTGCCCATGGTGTATTAGGATCCTCCCATGCTTGCGATAGCCAGCGAAGCCGCAGAGCTCTCGCAAACCGTTGGGTGTCTAGGACGCCTAACCCCCCAAGATCCAATGGTCTCGCCATCGTCGGCCAATTAACCTTGCACTTGCCATCGGTGAGGTTCTCATTTCCGGACCAAAGAAACCGCTTCCGAATTTTGTCGATTTCTTCTGGTACCTCTTTCGTGAAATACATGAGGAATCGACTGGATCCCGGGCGGCGCACGCGCAGGAACAGGACTCTGCAGGCGGCAGGGGCTCGGGGCTTGGGCGGACGCAGACGCAGATGGCCATGCCTGCACGCCGACGAACGGACACCAGGAGCCCGGGACGCGTCACGCGAGGCCGGAGCGGACGGGCAGCCGGCGGCCAGCTGGTGCTGTGCGGCCTGCGCAGCAGCGCCAGGAGAGCTGCGGCCTTGCAATCAGGCAGATCGGCGGGCAGCTGCGCACCGGTGGCTTGCAGTCTGATACTTGGCTGTCTCCCAGCTGACGGTGGAGAGTGGCTGATGGTGGCAGACAGGACTATCCGTGAATCTGTGATCCGCTCCTTTGCGACCTTGATCCCGCAGCCTCGTGGATGGCGGGCCTCGGCAAAATGGGAATGGTTTGGACCGGTTTGGATTTTCTCTTGGACCATGGAACGGTTTGGTTCAGGCCGAGAAACGAAATGGCCTATAGCTAGGATTGGTTAGAAACGAAACGGTTGATAAGAAAGCAGTGGGGTCGCTGGTTGGGGTGGTGCTGCGCGTGGCACGGGGTCGGGATGGAGCCACGGGGTGGGGGACCACGGTTCGCAGGGGCGCAGTCATACATGACCAAATGGGACCGTGCCCAATGGGTCGGCATGAGGCACCGCCCGTCTAACAGTACCGTGGGTTGGCATGGCACGAGGATAAACGTGAGGCACAGCGTGTCACCCTGCCTAGCACGATTATTATTTTTTATTTTTTCTCCACCAATATATATGTATCATAAAATATTATCTATTCACAAACACAAAAGAAATAAGGTTGATGTGTCTAGCGCAGAGAGGCTAGGCGCGTCTGTTGGGGGAATAAGGTTCGGCCCAAGATACGGCCGGCCTATGTGCAATAGGGACCAATCTGTGATTTTAAAGTTTTTCAGAAAAAAAACGTAAATAACCATTTTCTATAAACATGACTCCCAGACCTAGGGTTTGGGGGTGAGCGGTACGGATTCGACATCTGTTAATTACGCTTCTACCCTTCGTCTGAGCATTTATCCTTTGTCATTCAGTTTCAGTTATCTTTCAACGAAAACTTCGGCTCCGCAAACCTTCGTCAACCGAAACTTGCTGGGCTTCGCCCAACAGCCTTTTCGCTCGTCCCAAATGGATTCAATCTTTTAAGCCTCCCATCGTCAGCTTCGTGAAAAGCCGAGGGTGAGGCGGTGTCTCGTTGGCTCCCGTTCCCATCACGTGTGGCTCCGCACTGGAGTAGGGTCAACTCCCAACCACCCGCGGAGGTCATCAGCAAAAGAAAAAAAAACGTCTGCGAGCTGATTTCTCTCTGACCCCACCAACCTTCGCGGCCCAGTCAGCGGGCAAAGGCGCTCCGCCAACGACCCAACCAGCAGGCTCCTCCGTCGCCACGGCCAGCCACCTTCGCGGGCTAGGCGACCCACCGGCCATCACTCGCTGGCCTTGTGCAACCTCTGCGGCCCAATCGGCTCGGCCGTCCATCGCTACCTTCGTGGCCCAACCCGCGGCCAGCACAGAGAAGTATAACCCTCGCTATTTTTTTTACAAAAAATGAGCCGTGCCTGAGATCGAACCAGGGACCTCTGATGCGCAGCTTCGTCACTACCTTTTCTTATTATAATATCGTTTACCTTCGGATTGCATGCTGCTCCTTCCGGTTCTTTAACCCAGTATAACATTTTATACTGTATATGTGTAATCTAAGCTTTCAGGTGTGCATCATCTTCTAATTATTGGCTTTAGCCATCGAATATGCCTTTTTAATCCAAAATTTTGTGCATCTAAATTGCTACCTAGTTATCTTAATTTCTGGTAGCTGCTAGACCCCCTTCGCAGGTACCCTCAGGTGCAATGGCACACATCATTCGGTCCTTTATGGACCCTCCATTGGATAGCCTCGAGTCAATATTGAAAATTAACTCTTGCTTCGGATATTTTATTGACCAGCTTCACATTCCAGTTAAAGTTTCGGATTAATATTGGGAATTTTTTTATTGGCCGGCTTCTGAGTTCAATCCCAAATAAAATTAGCATCGGGATTCCTTCTCTTTGGTTTCGGACTTCAGAAATTAACCAACATCAATTATGAGCTCCAGATCAGTGATTCATTTAATAGGCTTCGGTTATGACTGAACTTTGGACTTGCTCGGTTCTGTACCGAAGTTACTAGCGTGGTGTCGGGGGAATAAGGCATGGCCCCTCGAAGGCCCGGCCCAAGATATGACCGGTCCATGTGTAATAGGGACTTATATGTGATTTTAGAGTTCTTTAGAAGAAAAAATGTAAATAATCATCCCCATATATATATATATATATTATATATATATATATATATATATGACCCTGAGGCTAGGGTTTAGGGGATAGTCGGACGGTGAAGAGTAAATTACCATTTTGACCTTCGTCTGTAAATCTTCGTCTTTTTTACCTTCGTCTTATCTTCTTTTTGGCGAAGGCTCAACCACTTCGCTCCCAAATCTGCTGGGCATCGCCCAACAATTGGCGCCCTCGTCCCAACCAAGAACAGAGCGAAGTCCTCTTTGGGCTTTCTCACCAAAGCGAGAGAAGAGCGAAGCTTGTCCGTAGCTTCGTCACGAAAATCAAGAGATTGAACGACGGCTTCGCGCCGGTTCCTCCGGTACCCGTCCGAGGCTTCGCCCGGCGTCCGGCGTGTCACGCTTGAACGAGAGCACCGGCCGGATCTACCTTCGCGCGGCCCAGCACAACTCCGCAGGTCCAATCCTCTTTACGGGCGTCCAGGCAGCCGCAGCGAAGGCACAACCTCACCGTCAAGCTCAGCGTAAATTAAATTAGTCTCGCACGGCCTATTTGAAAACGGCCCAGATAAAGTGCCTGAATACACCTTCGATATTTTTTGCAAAAAATATTACTTTCGCCGTTCTTTGCAAAATCATTCAAGCTCCGCGGGGCTAGAACCAGCGAGCTACCGTTGCATGTTGCCAATTCTCACCACTCTGATGCTTCTGCGTTTGTTAAAAATATTGCTATACTTACTCTTTTTACCTTCGCAAATTCAAGAGCGCATAGCGAAAGAGCTGGCGCTGCTTAAACCGCCTGCCATATTCACTTTCACATTTACTTTGGCTGTTTATTTCCTATTAATATCGGTTCCAAGTGGAGGCTTATCCAGGACTGGATTTCCTACGAAGCCCAAATCGGCAACATCAGACGGACCATCACTCATCCAGCCTTGTTTGAGCGTTATTGAACGTCATGTTAATGGGCTCGGCATATATTCTCGTCCGTGTTGGGCTTCGAATTTTTGTTCCGTATCCTTGGGCTTCAGAATTCATTAAGTCACTGGGCTTCGCATCTGAATTCAATTGGGCTCGTAAATTCAGCTCTGGAACTTAATCGGGCCAGGCAGCCTCGTGGTCCAAGGGGCTCCGCGGGTCAAGTAGATTCGTGGCTTGACCACCTTCGCGGCCCAGACAGATAAGTGGCTTGGACACTCGAACCAGAGACCTCCGTCGCACACTTTACCATTCTGTCGCTTCCACGCTTGTTGCTTAGTTGCAGTTCTGTTTATCTTGTTTGTTTCCGATGCTCAGAATTTTCCAATCAATTTGTCTCGTGCATTTTGCCACTAAATCGGTCCAACCTCCGCGGTTTATTTACGGCGGCGTCACCTTCGCCCAGTTAAGTGGTCCCTCGTCGCAGTTTTGTTGAAAAAAAGAGAGAGACTTATGTTCGAACCAAGGATAATGCATGTTAGCCTATTTCGTTGTTGCAATTTGTACCTTCGTTTGTCATTATGAAACTGTTTATTACTGCATAACACATGTTGTCATATGCGAAGCTTCCTTTAGTTTTTGTTTCAGTTATCAAGTATGCCTCGTTACCTGTAAATAATTTCTTTATTCCTAAATTACGTGCATCTAAATTGCTGGCTAGCTAGCTTAATTTTTTGGTAGCTGCTAGGCTACCTTCGCATGGTACCTTCAACTGCAGTGGCATGCCGGCAGCATTTATTTCTTTTCAGATTCTATCCATTGAAGAGTTTCGGATCAATATTGGGAATCAGCTCTAGCTTCAGATATTTTATCGGTTGGCTACACATTCTTAATTGAGTCCCCACTCATTATCGGTCGACTTCGGAAATCAGTCCCGAATAATTAGCTTCAGCGTTCCATTTCCATTGGCTTCAGAATTTGTCAGATTAATGGCTATTCATCAGAACCAGCTTCGGAAATTCATCAACTACTTTCATCTTCAAGCTTTTGCCAGAGAATCAACTTCGCTATCTCAGTCCAGCTTGGCAATGAGTCAGCTCGGCTTCGGTATCACAATTTAGCTCCTCACCCTCGGCAATGAATCAGCTTAGCCTCGCAGTTCTCAGAATTTTGGAATTTTTCATTTAATAAAATGAGCTTCGGCATCCCATTTCTATTGGCATCAGAATCATTTATCGGCTTCAGAAATTTGTCAACGACAATCTCCAACTTCAGCCCATTGAGTAATTTAAAGGGCTTCGGTAGATGGAATTCTCGGCTTCGGAATTCGTCCCCTTAATGGGCTCCGCGCATATTCACCCCAGTTAATCCGCAGTTGACTTCAGAATTTAACTTCTTGGAGAAAGATCCATCAACATTGAGCTCCGAGCTCCCATCGGAATTTTGTCGGGCATTGCCAAGTCTGCACATATTGGCCTCCACAAAATAATATCTCCCTGTGCATCGCAAACTCCGCACCATTTATGCGGCTCAAAAATTAATCAGCAACAATTATGAGATCCAGATTATCGAATGATTTAATGGGCTTCGGGCAAATGGAATTTTGACAAATGGGATTTTCCGCCCAACCTTCGCCTGTCAGGCCACCTCTGCGAGCTAAGGAGTTTTTTTTTTATATTTATTTAAATCGTTTTTTGCAAAAATAAATGGACCATTCAAAAAATTGTAAATCTATACCAATACCGCCGGACCATCCGGCAGTATTTAAAAAACGCCGCCATATCCGGCGGTTTAATGACGTGGCATTCTAACTGCCACCGAATTTGAACCCCTGTCATCAAACCGCCGGCTGGAGTGGCGTTTTTTAAATAAAGCCGGCCCACCCGGCGATATTTAAAAAAAAAGCCGAATGGGCCGGCGATTTTTATTTCCCGTGGCGGTATTTAGGTCCTGTTGGCGTTTTTTAAAAAATGGCTGGCGGTATTTAATCCTTTTGGCGTTTTTTAAATAAAGCCGGCCCATCCGGCTATTTTTGCTCTATGTGCATTTTTAAAAAACAAGAGCATGGTAATTTGTTAAATAACCAATATGAGTATACGTAAAAGCAAATGGCAATTAAAACACTATTTGAATGTGGGCATGGAAACTATTGTAATTAGTACCGGTAAATTTGTATTTCTTTATTTTATGACGTAAAATATTTGTTTTCTTTTTCTTAGTATGGAGGACAGGCAAAAACAAATTATGAGAGTACACGTTACATTAAATTGAAATCACAGCGTTACATTGAGTACGACATGAACAATTGATGCAGAAGTTAAAACGCAACATAGATTGAACTCGGATACATAATTCTCAATGTTAACAACGTAGATTAACGACATAAATAAAGTTGAACACATTTGCGATGCCTTGTCGTTGTAGCGCGTAACTCGCGCTACACAATTGACTTGGCTTAGGTAATTTGAAATGCTAGAAACGTAAAAATAGTAGGAAGTTCGTCTAAGCGAATTGGTTCGGATAGTGCTGCGACGGGCCTCGGAGATCCTAGTAGCCGTAACCTCCGAATGGTGGAGACTTGGGGGGCATACGCTGCCGCGGGTGGTACGGGCATTTGCAGAAGAGGTCAGGGCACAGGGGATCATCTTCGAGTCCAACCACTATCGCGTTAGCGTCAGCCTCGTTTTCCAGAGAGTTGACGCGACACTCAAGGTCGTGGATCTTGTTCTTCAGTTGGTTGATATAGTCTTCGACGTAGGCATGGTGTGGAGGATCTACCCACTTGGTGAAGCGGCATGCCGTGTCAGTGGAATCCTGCAATCATATATATCTCTTTTTAGAAACAATTTGAGTTATGTCAGAACAAAGTGTAGAGAGCGAGTTTGAGGACACACATAGCCAAAAGGGCATCTGTAGAAGCGACGACCTCCATCGATGAACTCATCGAACACCTGCACGACACAATACTCACCACAACGGCACGTAGGCCACACCTCCGTGCGATCATCGTAAGGCCTAAGCCTGCGTTCGCCAACAAAGGCGTCTGGTCCCTCTAGCGGGAAGTCCTCCAGTGGATGTGGAAACACGTCTGGGCCTTGAGGACCTCCCCAGAGGAAGTGGTGGCTACGACGTCCTCCTCGGCCGCGGCCACGCCCCCTTCCTCCCGGCTCGGCCATTCCTCACTCGCTCTGGTAGTGTGTTGTGTGTGTTCTTTGAATGTGTGCCGTGTTTTTTAGTCGAGATGGGAGTTGAGTTGTCTTCTGAAAACGAAAAAGTTGTTAGGTCAAACTAGAAATGGTACTGAAAAGGCCACGCAGGTGTTGTCACGTCGAACGGAAAAGGCTACATAGGTGTTGTCACGTCGAACTGAAAAGGCTACATATGTGTTGTCACGTCGAACTGAAAAGGCTACATATGTGTTGTCATGTCGAACTGAAAAGGCTATAAATGTACCTGTAACTGAAAAGGCTACGTCTTGCGCTGTCACGTAAAACTGAAAATGCTACATAGGTATTGTCATATAGAACTGAAAAGGCTACGCATGTACCTGTAACTGAAAAGGCTACGTGATGCGCTGTCACGTCGAGCAGAAAAGGCTACGGAGGCATATGTATCTGAAACGATTGCCTACGTGTTGTCACGGCCTACTGCAAAGGTGAAAGTGATAAAATACATGATGACGAATGTACACTAATGGTAACGTATCTCTCCTTCACCAAAATATATCTGAAAATATGTTTTCTGTGACATGCCTGACCACAAATGCGACAACCAAGACAGTACTTAGCACATATGTAACCACATTTCTATATAACACTAAATTTTTCTTATATTATAATGATTGAATATTCTATCTAAATCTAAAACTGGTAAATGTGCTAATGTCAACTAAAATAGTATGAGTATTACATAAAACGTGACTACATCCGCTAATGGTAATTCAAACTAGTGCTAATATTATATAAAATACTACTACTGTTACCTAATCTATTAATATTGTATCTAAACTACTACTAATATCAAATAATACTACTAATGATATTTAAAATGCTAAAAAAAATACATGTTTCAAAGAAAATTTATCTGCAACCTTGGGCTCCTCTACTCTCCCTCTCTCTCTCCCTCTCTCCCTCCCGGGCGGCGCCCGAGCCTCTCCTCCTCTCCCCTCTCTGCTCAGGCGCGCGGCGGCGCGGGCGGCGCGGCGGCGCGGGCGTACGGGCGGCGACTGGAGAGCGGCGAGGAAGAAGAAGAAGAAAAGAAAAGAAAGGAGGCGCCGCGGGTATATGGGCTAAAAATCGCCGTCCCCGCCGGCGGTATTTAAAAACCGCCGGATGGGGCGGCGGTTTTTAAATAACCGCCGTCCCCGCCGGCGGTTTTTAAAAACCGCCGCCCCATCCGGCGTTTTTTAATCGGCGGGCCCACCGGTCGCAGCGCCCGCCGCACTGCCAACCTGTTCTGGCGGTATTTAAAAAACGCTGGTTGCTCCGGCGGTTTTTAAATACCGCCGGATACGGCGGCGTTTTTTAAATACCGCCGGATGGTCCGGCGGTATTGGTATAGATTTGCAATTTTTTGAATCGTTCATTTATTTTTGCAAAAAACGATTTAAATAAATATAAAAATAAAAAAAAACTCCGAGCTAAGGAGCTACGCTGGCCTCGTGCAACCTTCGCGGCCCAAGAAGCCTCCGCGCCTACCAGTGGCCCAACATGATCCCACAACCCAGCACAGATAAGTGTTCTCTTCTCAATTTTCGCAAAAATAAGTTCAACTCCGCCGCGAGGACTCGATCTGGTGACCTCCGGCCTCACGCGTATACTGGTTACTACTGCGAAAGTCTAGTGATTCTATGGACATCTCATTATTTTCTTAATATCGTTGCAAAGCCGGATGAAAACAGCGGCGCAAAACAAAAAAAAAAACGAGCTTCTATACCGAGGAGGTTCGTACCAGGGACCTCCAATCTCGCGCGGAGCCACCCTCCGCTGCACTAAACCTTTCTGTTGTTAAGTTCTGTGCGTTTTAATTTTTGTCTACAATTTAAGTCACTTAACCTTCGCCAAGATCAGCCAAAATAGTCATCTTTCTTGCATCTTAATATTATGTTCCCAAATATTACAGTATATGATACCACATTCCCTTGTTACAGTACAGCGATATACAAATGTGTTAACCTCCGTTGTCAACCTTCGTCAATCTATATTGGTTTCCAATTATATTTCTTTCCCCATAATATATTATTGTTTATCATAATAATATTGTGTGGTTACGCCTTTACCTCCGCAAGATATTTTTGCACTTGTGTTGCCGTCTATTATACGCTTGGTCTAACAAGGGATTTATAAAATATTACTCCTCTTTATATGCTTCGTCAATCACAGTAGCATCTCATGATTTTATTTATTTATGACACACATTTCATTACCTTCGCTTGTTACAATGTACTCACATGAGCAAAATAGCTCTTTGCGTTTAGTGCCCTTTCAGGTGCTTCGCCCAAGTGGCAGGATGTTAAAATTTATTCACCTTCCTATATTCTAAATTGGTTTGACTAACATGCCGTAACCTCTCATTTTAATATTTCGTCATCACGATGATTTTAACCCTTCGGTTCTAACAATATTAGTTATTTTGCTCTCAACAAACACCTTGAGCTTTACCTTTGCTTCCAAAGAAATCTTAGCTTGAGCTAAGTGCTTTCCGCAAGTTACAACTTCTGTTGCCAGTTTATGCTTCGCCGGAGTGGCGTTTCAAGCAACTTTACCCATATTTACTTATGTATTTATTTATTCTATTATATGTCAAAAAATTCTCTACAGGTGCAGGTTTCCCACTGTGAGTAAAACCTTCGCCCTCTTATGCTATAATATACTTGCATTTTGCTCGCTCTTCCCTACATGTGTCTAAGATTGATCTTTATATATGTTGGACTTCGGTATTCTGGGTTTTTAATGACTTGGGGAATTCGTCACATATTGGTAGTATTGGGCTTTGGTAATCAATGGTTTTCCATATATTCTGGACTTCATAGTTTTCATCTATAATTGGACTTTCAACTATCATCGGTCTCCTTGGATTCTTCATTCTATGGCCTTTGCAATTGTGGATCTTCAACTGGATATTGGGATTTATCAACATTCATCTTTCGCTAACCCACTAGTTTTTAACCCTCGCCAACCCATTCACCCCTGCTATTGTAAACATTATGTTCACTATTGATTACAATATTTGATATTATACACTATACTTGCATATGTACGTGAAGCTTGGTAACCTTCGTCGTAGCACTTATTTATTTGTGTCTACCTCATTTGAATTTATCCAAACACCACCTTCTCACTTTTGATATACATCTGATCCTTCTTACCTTCGCCGTGCAATTGCTTATCTCATCTTATGCGTTTAAATTGTGCACCTTGTCGAATGTTCATACAATGCATCTTGTGTCTTGCTTTTTAAGATGTCGGCTGCGGCTACAATGAGCGAAAGCTCTCAAAGAAGTCGGCTACGGCTGCAATGAGTGAAAGCTCTCAAAGAAGTCGGCTACGGCTGCAATGAGCGAAAGCTCACAAAGAAGTCGACTAAGGCTGCGAGCGAAAAAACCGCTCTCTTTTGGATGAAACGTGCATCTTATACTTTGGCTAAATGCTATCTCTATCAAAATCACTTTGCATTCATAGCTCGCAGATATTTGATAAGGCATTCAGCATTGCAAAGATCGACGGTTGACACATCAGTCGCCTTCGCATTGTCCTTCTACATGGCCACATCATAGGTGTTCATCAACTTTACTATCTCTGCTGTGCAACCACGGCTAAGGGTCTTCGACAGGAAACCCGATGACCGCATCGACATCGCCGCAAGGGCTTCAGCGATTTCTTTTCTCACCGCCGTGCAACTACGGCAAAGGGGCTTCGCCGAGTAGCCGACGACTTTGCTGATTTCATCATCCGACCGCGGTTCAAGCTGCGCATCGATGACCATGAGTTCAACTACAACATCTACTATAAGCATCACGATCGCCTACGACCACCAGCCAAAAGGGGCTGGGGAAGGACATATCGGTGTACCAATCGATCCTAATGATTATTGTTGCCTGGTGCCCGCAGGCGAGATTACAAAGGTAAAAGAACAACCTTCGACGACAGCCGCACCAACTTCGCCCATGAGGCTCCGTCGGCCTGTTCACCTTCGCCCGCACGACTTCGGCTTAGGGGCTCTGTTGACCTGTTCGCTTCCGCTAAACATCTACGGCTTAGGGGCTCCATGGAGCTGTTCACCTTCGCCCGCGCAACTTCGGCTTAGGGGCTCCGTCGATCTGTTCGCCTCCGCTGAACATCTACGGCATAGGGGCTTCGTCGACTTCTTCGGCTCCGCCGACGCGACTACGCTTGGGACCTTCGCCGACCTCTTCCACTTCACCGGATAACTTCAGTTCGAGGGCTTCGCCGGATCAGGGCTCTGATTTGAAGGATCGTGGGGGCCTCGACGACGACTGCTACCTTCACCTCGGATGCTTCGACTACTTTCCGGTGCGAGGGCTCGAGCGAGGACTTGGGCGAACGGAGCAAAGAAGATGAAGCAGAAGATCAAAAGCAGATGAGCATGGCGACGCAGCGAAGCCTACCCCCTCATCATTGCGGAGGCTCCGCTTCGCCTCTTCGCGCAAAGGCTCTTCCCCTTGTCAGATGCGATCAGCTTGAATGTTTACACCTGGTTGTCGTATGTGCTCTTTTCTCCATCCCATTTTTCCCACAGGGTTTTGGAGATGGAGTTTTTAATGAGGCGTACACACGGGTAAGGTCGGAGGACATTTCTCTCGACCTGGTTCGAAGTCTAGGCTAGGCCTTTTCCATCTTAGCAGCTCCTTCGTCATGATGTAATCCCAACGAAGTAGCTGAGGGGCTACTGTTGGGGGAATAAGGCCTAGCCCCTCGAAGGCCCGGCCGGTCCATGTGTAATAGGGACCTATCTGTGATTTTAGAGTTTCTTAGGGGGGAAAATGTAAATAACCATCCCCTATATATATGACCCTGAGGCTAGGGTTTAGGGGGAAGGGGGATAATCGGATAGTGAAGAGTAAATTACCATTTTGACCATCGTCTGTAAGTCTTCGTCCCTTTTACCTTTGTCTTATTTCTCCTTGGCGAAGGCTCAACGCCTTCGCTCCCAAATCTGCTGGGCATCGCCCAACACGTGGTTTCAGCTCCCAACGAAGGTTTATTGACGGCGGCACTGCATGGTGGTGGAATTTATTATGGCGCTTATTGGAATTCCATGTTTAACTTCGCATGGCAGTATTGGTTTTCTATTGGGCTTCGTTTTGCGCCCCCCCCCCCCTAAGCTTTGTCACCCGGTCATAATTTATTTGGGATTTGACCAAGTGTTTTATTGGCACCAAATTCTTAGAGGCGAACGTATTTTGGATATTGGCTTTAAATTTTGGATCCAGAGCCTCCGAGTTTTCTTGGGTCTCAACCTTCATGGCCCTCTGATCAAGCTAAGTCACGGTTGTTTATTTGTCATGTTAGGCAATTAAGCTTGGCCTTATATATTATAATACTTGTTATATATAATGATTCCTTGTGCTATTTGTCACCTCTGTCGTGAATCCTTCATATACAATGATTCCTAATTTTATTTCTCTTCTCACGTTCATATACACCTTCGTCTATCATATTTAATATTCTGTGCCCATGCTAAGCCTTTACCCTTCGTCTACTAACCTCGTTTCCATTCTTAGTATTCCTTTGCAAAGTCAGGAAGTTGGGCTATGGATCCATCAGCCAATGGGCTCCACCAGCCTGCAATTGGGCCTCGGATTCATCAGTTACCGAGCTTCGGAATTCAGTTGAGCATTGCAAATTAATTGCTCTCCTAGGCAGGCTTCATTTCACCGCCAAATTAATTATGGGTTTCAGAAATATTTTTTACGGCCTCTGAAATCTCTACGGGCTTCGCGCGCAAAAATGAAAGAGCGCTGTTGCTAACTTTGACCTTCGGACAAGGGACCAGGCAGGCGGCCGTGCAGTAAACTTCCATCTGGCTAAGGCCCAGCTATGTGGTTTTTAGTTGTGCTTCGTTTCGGCACGCTCCAGCTTCGCCGTTTTCCATCAGCATTGGGCTTCGCTTCTGTAAATTATTTCACGGACTTTGGCACTCATCAGCCTTTGCAAATAAAAATTAAATGGGCTTCGCATGAATTTTTGGCCCACCCTCAGGAGCCTGGGAGCAGCTCAGGAGCCACCATCGCCGGCCAAGGGGCTTCAGCAGCAAGGAGGCCTCGCCTCACTTTTGCAAATAATACTCCGCGTGGCCCTCGAACACGAGAACTCCGAGTCATTCTTGGGGCTCTTTTCCACTGCGCCACTCTTTCAATATTGCCTACTGCAAGCTTACATTATTATTATCGTAAGCGAAGGTCCACCACTTGGTCAGGCTCCGAGCTCCGTAAATTAACAGGCCTCAGTATTTCATCCTGCACTGAAGATTTATTTTGCTGCTAAGCCACGTTCACAAAGTTAAATCATCTTTCGGCTTCGCTCACTTATACTGTCCTCAGTTCGCAACTAATATTTTGTGTTTACCTTGCAACTCATGTGTGACTCTCTCACCTTCGCATGGTATATTTTAGTAACACATGCATACCTGTTTTAACCTCCGTCGTCAATATTTGTCACCAAACAGTAATTCCCAATCATATACATCTTAATTTTCATATATATATATATATATATATATATATATATATATATATATATATATATATATATATATATATATATATATATATATATATATATATATATATATATATATATATATATCTCACTGTCTATTACAATCAATATTTTGTGAATATATGGCTACCTCCGCAAAGTTATTTATGCACATATGTTGCCATCTCTTACGCATCGTCTAGCAAGTGATTTATGAAATATTACTCCTCTTTATATGCTTTGTCAATCATGATAATATCTCTTCATTCTAATTATTTATGACTCACATTTCATTACCTTCGCTTGTTACAATATACTCACATGAGCCAATAGCTATTTGCGTTTCATGCCCTTTCAGGTGCTTCGCCCAAGTGGCAGGATGTTAAAATTTATTCACCTCTTATATTCTAAATTGGTTTGACTAACATGTCGTAACCTCTCATTTTAATATTTCGTCATCACAATGATTTTAACCCTTCTGTTCTAACAATATTAGTTATTTTGCTCTCAACTAACGCCTTGAGCTTCACCTTCGCTTCCAAAGAAATCTTAGCATTAGCTAAGTGCTTTCCGCAAGTTGCAACTTCTGTTGCCAGTTCATGCTTCGCTGGAGTGGCGTTTCAAGCAACTTTACCCATATTTACTTATGTATTTATTTATTCTATTATATGTCAAAAAATTCTCTATAGGTGCAGGTTTCCCACTGTGAGTAAAACCTTCGCACCTCTTATGCTATAATATACCTGCATTTTGCTCGCTCTTTCCTACACGTGTCTAAGATTGATCTTTATATATGTTGGACTTCGGTATTCTTGGTTTTTAATGACTTGGAGAATTCATCATATATTAGTTGTATTGGGCTTCGGTAACGAATGGTTTTCCATATATTCTGTACTTCTTAGTTTTCCATATATTCTGGACTTCATAGTTTTCATCTATAATTGGACCTTCAACTATCATCGGTCTCCTTGGATTCTTCATTCTATGGCCTTCGCAATTGTGGATCTTCAACTGGATATTGGGATTTATCAACATTCATCTTTCGCTAACCCCTAGCCTCTAACATTCGCTAACCCACTAGTCTTTAACCTTCGTTAACCCATTCACCTCCTCTATTGTAAACATTATGTTTCTATTGATTACAATATTTGATATTATACACTATACATTCGTCGTAGCACTTATTTATTTGTGTCTACCTCGTTTGAATTTATCCAAACACCTCATTTTCACTTTTGATATACATCTAATCCTTCTTACCTTCGCCGTGCAATTGCTTATCTCATCTTATGCGTTTAAATTGTGCACCTTGTCGAATGCTCATACAATGCATCATGTGTCTTGCTTTTTAAGAAGTCGGCTGCGGCTGCAATGAGCGAAAGCTCTCAAAGAAGTCGGCTAAGGCTGCGAGCGAAAAAAAAACTGCTCTCTTTTGGATCAAGTGCATCTTATACTTTGGCTAAATGCTATCTCTGTCAAAATCACTTTTACAAAGATTGCGGATATTTGATAAGGCATTCGACATTGCAAAGATCGACAGTTGACACATTAGTCGCCTTCGCATTGTCCTTCTACATGGCTACATCAACTCGCCAGCAAAAGACTCCGTCAACTTTATTGGCTCCGCCGCGCAATCACGGCTTAGGGGCTTCGCTAGAAACTTGAACAACTGCACAACATCGCGGGCAATCAACGTCGTGGGCCAAGAACCTTCGCGGGCTTCGCGGACCTCAGCGGACCTTCGCGGCCAAGCAACACCACGAAACTTTGCGGGCGTCGCGGACTTCGAACCTTCGCGCCTTCGCGACCAAGCAATGCCACGGGTACCGCGGGCCTTCGCGGAAGTCGCGGACCTCCGCGCCTTCGCCGGCGCTCGCGAACAAGATGCCTTCGGGGGCCAGAAGATCTTTGCGAGCAAAACGCCTCCGCAGGCCAAGCAGCTCCGCGGACCTTCGCGGGCTAAGGGGCTCCACGGGTTTTGCGGTCCAAATAAGTGGTTAAGAGCCTCCATGTACAATGGCCGCCTACGAGCACTAGCCAAAAGGGGCTGGGGAGGGACATATTGGTGAACCAATCTGTCCCAAGGATCATTGTTGTCTGGTGCCCGTAAGCGGGGCCACAAAGTCAAAAGTGAAAGGACCTAGATATCGCCTAGAGGGGGGTGAATAGGCGTAGCTGAAAATTTACACCACTTAAAAGCACACTGTCAGCAAACACACCGAATAGTCCGGTGGGAACTACCAGATAATCCAGTATAACCGGATAGTCCGGTGCTCTACACCGGATAGTCCGGGGTCACACAGAAACCGAAACCCCCAAGGTACTTATTGAGCTATGTGGAGCTGTGTAATGTGTTTGTATGTTGATGATGATCTCAGCGACACTTAATCCCTGCACTCACAAAGATAACTTGCACACGAACAATAATAGCGGAAGCAATAATATAATGCAAGCAAGTAAAACAACCACAAGCACAAAGCTTGGGTCTCCCAGCAGGGGCACAGCACACACGACAAAGGATTTTATTCCCGAGGTTCAGGCACACCCGCAAGTGTCCGCACGTCCCCGTTGAGGCGCCCACCAAGAGCTTGAGTCTTTTTCAACTCACGGCCTCCCCTTCACAACCACCAAGGCTATGAAGGTGCTCACTGCAAATGCTCCGAAGAGCGGGGGTAATCACCTACAAGAGAAGTGGCACTCACAAGCCGGGTGCCCTTCGGGTCGCTCACGCCGTCTAGGAGGAAACCTCCAAGAGTAACAAAAACGCTTCCCGGAAATGCTTGCCAACTGTGCTCAAAAGCTAGGTGCTCACAATGTAGCTCACACAATCTCACAAATCCTCTCCCAACTCAAGAATCTCACAAATTTAGCTCAATCTCACAAAGAGAGTGTTGGGAGGTGTTGCTAAGAGCCTCTGGATGAATATGGACGTGGAGGGAAGCGGCAGCCCCAACTGGAGGTGAGTGGGGGGTATAAATACCCACCCTCACAAAACTAGCCGTTGGCCTGTGTCAGACCATCACCGGACAGTCCGGTGTGCCCTACCGGATAGTCCGGTAGAGGCAAACTAGCCGTTGGAGCTCAAACCCCCTCTACCGGACAGTCCGGTAGAGCTCACCGGATAGTCCGGTCAGGGGTTCCCTGATCAGAGGCTAAGGCACTGAGCCTGGGTCAACAGATGAGCAAGGTGTAGGTGTTGTCTCCATTAGAGATACACCTAACTAGGAGATGAGAGCACAAGGAAAAGATCAGAGAGATCACTCTCGGCTCTGGGCTCAGCCTTCACCGGATATTCCGGTGAGGCTTACCGGACAATCCGGTGAGCCCACTCTCAGCACAAGAACAACTCACGAGGAGTGTTTTGGCTCGACACTCTCTGAACTAGCTGTGAGCACATGTTGACTATAGACTTCCGAGCTTCGCTTCCCTCTTGATAGTACGGCATACCTGTGCTCAAGATAAATATAAATCTCCACTTGAGTCTTGTCTTGATGAATAATGTCGTCTTGAAATATATCCATAGAGAGGGATAGCAAAGCTGAGCTTCTTCCTTTGTGAGCAATCCTCTTTGAGCGAAATAGTTGGACTTCAATTTAGAAAACCTCTTGGATAGGTACATGGAGCACATTTGCTCATTATCCATTCATTCAATTTGTCTTGATCCTTATTGGTTTTAATATGCAATAGAGTGTCTTCATGATCAACCACTTGTTATATGAGAGATCCAATTCAAGTAGTGACGTCCAAATGGAAGAGATAGAATCCAAGTCACTTTTCTCACTGTGAAAGCCGAGTGCCTCAAAGTGCATTAGTAAATGAACACTAGTGATGTCCTGCACTTAGGAAATGTCATGATATCCACTCATTGAATGTTCAATGCCTCGCTCAACAAACGAGTGATTCATGCTTATTCATAGACAAATACATTTCTATTCGTTTTATTGCATTTGACAATATATACCTATAGAAACCTGTCAAAACATCTCACAAAGGGATTAGACCTTTAATCGCGTTGTCACTCAACACCAAAACCACTAAGGAGCCTTGTTGCGCTTACAAAAAGAGCAAGCTTCGACGACAATTGCATCGACTTCGCCAACAAGGCTTCGCAGACGTCTTCGTCTCCTCCGAACAACTACGGCTTAAGGGCTTCGCCGACGTCTTCGCCTCCTCCGAACAACTTCGGCTTAGGGGCTTCGCCAACGTCTTCGCCTCCTCCGAACAACTACGGCTTAGGGGCTTCGCCGACGTCTTCGCCTCCTACGAACAACTACGGCTTATGGGCTTTGTCGACGTCTTCGCCTCCTCCGAACGACTACGCTTAGGGCTTCATCGACTCCTCCAACTTCGACTCCAGTGCTTTGCTGGAACCAAGCTTCGATCTGAAAGAATCGTTGAGGCCTTCGACAACGACCATGTCAGAGCGAGCGTGCTCCTGGTCGGGTGGCGGAATGCACCCGGCCGAGATCCTAAGTACTAAGAGTAGTTAGGGGGAGCGATCGTTGTTAACTGGTCAATGGTGGCACGATGGTGACGAGAGGGTTTAGAGTGGTTCGGGCCGCCGGAGCGTAATACCCTACGTCCATTGTCGGTGTGTTCTTGTATTTCTGTCTGTAGGAGAAGACAGTGTGGATTGTGTGCTTGTGCTTTGTGGGTTGAGTCTGTTTGGTCTGAGGAGCCTCCCTTTGTGTTGCGTATGCCTCCCCTTTTATAGCCCAAGGGGGGCACGTACATGGTGGCCGGGCCCCGACAGGTGGTCCCAGCCCATTTCCTCTATGCTATAGCTCTATCCTGTGCCTGATGTCCGACGCTCCCATGCTTTGCGCCCGTACCACTGACGCGACCTGATATGGCCTGGAGATCCGCCATGTTGGCCTGCCGTCTGGATACGGCGCCGCGCCGTCCTGCCTTACGCCGTCCTGTCCTATCGGCTGCCAAACCCGCTAAGAGGCTTCGAAGGCCAAGGGGCAGGCGACGTGCACGCGTGACAGGACGGGGCGCTCGTAGTAGCGTTGTAGCGCCGCTACCTAGTATTAGGCTGAGCGCGGTCGCCGCGCGTGGCGCGGCTCATGATGAGTACAGCGTACTTGTTTACTCAATATAGACCCTAGCGTAGCCGGGAAAATCAACTGTAGTGCCCTGCTATCGCCGTCATGCCTCGGTAAGGCGCGCCCCTTTGCCTCGCCGCCGTCGCCTGCCAGCGGCGGTGCCAGCGGCGATGGGGGCACGCCCGTCTGACAGCAGCGGTGTCAGCGTGCTATGGTCGCACGCCCGCCTGACCTGACAGCGGTGGTGTCAGCGTGCTACGGGCGCATGCCCGCCTGACAGCGGCGGCGTCGGCGGGCAACAGGGGCACGCCCGTCTGACAGCGGCGGCGTCGGCGGGCAACAGGGGCACGCCCGTCTGACAGCGGCAGTGTCAGCGGCATCGGGCACGCCCACCTGCCCGCAATAAATGCAGTAGGTGGGCGAGGCGCCTGCCTGAAGGCCCCGCCACGCGTCCTGTGGGCACGTGGCAGCGCGAGACCTTCCTGTGCCCTGTGGGCACGTGGCGGCCCCGGACCACCGAGGGCGCTGGCTCCGGACCTCCCCGTGCCCTGCGGGCACGTGGTGACCCCGGACCACCGAAGGCACGTGCCCCGGACCTCCGAGAGGTCCGGACCTCACCTTCCCCTGAGGGACTCCTCGCATGGTCGGGGGAGGCTCGGACCTCACTGAAGGAGGTCCGGGGCCTCCCCTGTGGGCCGGGTGCGCGGCCCAGCTTTTACGAGGAGTAGGCCGGGCCCATCTGTACGCGGTCTTAGGCCCTCTTTGTACTGCAGTACTTACCCTCCTTAGTGATCTTTGTCTAGTGTAAGCGGGTACCCGGTTAGCTGGGTACCGACAGACCACTTCCTCTACTTCGACGACATCAGCTCACGAAGGCCTAAGCGAGGTCTCGGGCGATTGGAGCAGAGGAGATGAAGATGAAGATCAAGAGCAAATGAGCAAGGGTGTAGCGAAGCTTGTCCTCCCGATTCTGCGAAGGCTCCTCCTCATTTCTTTGTGCAAAGGCATTTCCTCTCGTCAGATGTCATCGATATGTATGCTTAGACCCGGGAGGCATACGTGCTCTTTTCTCCATTCCATTTTTCCCACCGGGTTTTGGGGATGGAGTTTTTAGCGAGGCATACACACGAGTGACCTGGTTCGAAGTTTAGGCTAGGCCTTTTCCATCTTAGCGGCTCCTTCGTCGTGATGTAGTCCCAACGAAGTTGCTGAGGGGCTACTGTTGGGGGAATAAGGCCTAGCCCCTCGAAGGCCCGGCCCAAGATACGGCCAGCCCATGTGCAATAGGGACCTATTTGTAATTTTGGAGTTCCTCAGGGGAAAAGATGTAAATAACCATTCCCTATAAATATGACCCCAAGACCTAGGGTTTGGGGGGGTGAGTGGTACGGATTCGACATCTGGTAATTACGCTTCTACCCTTCGTCTGAGCATTTATCCTTCGTCATTCAGTTTCAGTTATCTTCCAACGAAGGCTTCGACTCCGCGAAGCCTTCGTCACCCGAAACCTGCTGGGCTTCGCCCAACAGCGTCCTTGCACAAGGTCAGGGGTTCAAACCCTCTCCCATGCATGCCATATTTTTGCGATTTTCTCTGAGTTTGCTTCCTCCCGTTACTAGGCCATCGTGCCATGCCGGGTCGGGCGCAGTCGAAAGGGGCGGAGCATGGGTTGCCTATGCCTCCCTTGCGTGTTTAATAGTAGTGGAGATTTTAGCAACTTGGTGTGTACACAACATAACACGTGATTTTGTGTAGACTAGCGTAAAGTTACGTGCAACATGCACGTGGTGAATACATAATTAAACAAAAAAGAGGCCCATTCATATTCTTTTTTTTTCATCAATTTCAAGATAAGAAAACTATCTGGCGGGTATGTGTATAAAATGAAATGAGAAAATGAAAGATCAAAGGCTTAAAATATTTTCCTTCTCGTTCTTTGTAGCTAGAAAATAGGGTGTTTGAAGTTGAGGGATCCAAACTACAGAAGAGGCAAAGGCCCAACAGAGCCCACGCAGTGGCGGTGCTGGCGGTTTTTCACGCCTAGGGCCAGCCCCGCGCCGCCGCCACCGCTAGGCCCGCGCACAGCCTAAGCCAGACACCCCGCGCGCCGAGTCCGCCTGCCCCGCGCGCGTCGCCCGCCCTCGTCTTCGCCCTCGCCCAGCCGTCGCTCGCTGCGCGCTCCTTGTCCGTCCTCGCCCCGCCGCTCCCGTGCGTGCCTGCGCCAGCGCGCCGGCGGCTCTCTCGCACAGTCACCCTCGCCCCCAGCTCCTGTGCCTGCACCTTCGCCCGCGGGCCGATCGCTGCCGTGGGCTCATGTACCCAGTCCCCTCGCTCTTGTCGCTCAAATCCGTGGACAGAAACGCTCCATCACGTCTCCAAGCCAGCCTTTGTCGTCGTCGTCACTCGGAGCCTCATCTTCTCCAGTCTCCGGTCACCTGACCTACTCGCCGTTCTTCTGATCAGCCAGTGGTGAGAAAACACGCATGCCCTTTCACCCTTCTCTCTTCACGTCTGTTGTTCCCGTGGCATTGAATTGCCCCCGAGAGTATAATTCCAGAATTCATGGTCTCATCCATTTTTCTTGGTACTGTTACATCTAATCAATATCACTTGGCAGTTTAAATTGGTTTAACGTATTCGTCTTAATTGCTGCTGATGGATCCAATCAATATCACCCGGCAGTTTTAAATTACCCTAATCGCATTTTGCCTCATTTTAGTGCTTATGGATCCAATTATTCTGAATTTCACCTCATTATTAAAACTGACTGTTGATTATTGAAACAGGTAATACTATAATTTATTACGTGACTCACTGTCACAAACCTCGGCAGTCGGCACCTCACCATCAGAAACGCGTGCCTCTCACCCTGTAGAACCCTTGCATTGCAAGGACAAACCGGTAGGCACCATTCTTCAACCTCCACGATGCATCGATCAAACTGAACCAGAAATTGTCCAGTTCACGGAGTACCGTCTCCCACACCATAGTAAACTATTTCAGTCTAAATGTCCTTAATATAAAAAATATATATAAACTGCACAGATCAAAGTAACCGAAAATGCTCAATGGAATCTGTGATTGTTTACTTTTGAACACTATAAACTTGTTTATTTTAGCTGATAACACTAGTCCATTAATTAAATAAGGAACTAAGGATATTGCTGCATCACGGCAAACCGATGATTGATTAGGCATTGGCAAGAATTCTGCAAATACCACTCATTCAGGCTTACTTGATTGTTTAAGCTCATGCTTTGGACTTGTCAAGTTCAGATATAGTCTCTCTGTCATCTTTTTAGGGGTCTTGACATCGATAGCATTCGGCCAATTGGTCTGCGCCGGCCCGCTCTGATAAACTCGACTGGCAGTGGCTGCCGCGGATGTCGCACACATGGACGACACAAGTGATCCATCCGGCATGATATCTGATTCAGGTATTGTTGTTTTTCTGTTCTGATGTTGATGCTGAGAACAGCCTTGGCTGTGCAGTCACTCACATATCACTTTGCACAGATGTTTCGTCACTGTTATTTGCTGCATCATAAATTTGAAGCGTTTTACTACATGCACATGAGAGGGTGTGTGAACAGGGTGATACAACCATATGCAGGTTAGCAGGTATATAGCTCAATGTGTCTTTTATCATGAGCTGATAGCGTTCTGAAAAAAAAAATCGTAACAAATCTAATGGCAAAACTTTTTTCTTGTTTCCCTTGCATTCCATTGGTCATGCACCTAAAAATTGTTTTTTATTATATACTATCATCACTAGATTGTTGACTAACGAAGAAGGTTCTCCAAAGGCCTACATTCTTGTACCCTATAGACTAATTAGTATGTTTACCTTTCACCTTGCTACATTTCACCCCCATTCCTCTCACCGCCAGGCCCCGGCTCCGCCAGGCCCCTGCCCCGTGGAACGCCGCCGCTGCCGCCGGACCCGTGCGCCGTCGCCAGGCCCTCGCACCCTGGGCCCCGTCGCCGCCTGCCCCTACGCCGCCAGGCCTCCTCCAAGCCGCAACCACCACGGATCGCCCCCACCGGCTGACGTCCCCCACGGTCATCAACATCTCCACGAAATTACTTGTTTCTTTACTGTGTTCCAGTCAACTCGTAGATGTAGTGAAAGGAGGAAGGAATAGAAATTGCTTTTAGCAGTATGGGTTTATGTGATCTCTGACAAATATATTGAAGTAGACCTGAAAAGGACAGAAATAGTATTCACGTTAAGCTCAACTCAGCTGATTTAACTGCAGCATAGTAAGTTTCCCATTTATCCTATCGAGTTTTTAACCAGTTCTAAAATTTCCAAAACAACTAAATCTTCACCTGTATACATGCTTGGACACGATCAGGGGTGAGTGGGAGCCATGCAAAATATGAATCCAGTCACATTTGTATACCCTGACTGAATATTAACAGAGATAGAAAAAATAGACTGCTTCATGTATATATATATTTTTTAAAACGATTGGTCCTCTCCCACAGATGGTCATTTTTAATAGGATGCACTTGATTTGATAGATGGGAAATATGCGCCAAACTTCTTTCAAGTTCATTGTATGCATTGATAAAACTAACTTATGCCCTCGAGTTCTATCATCTCATGATTGACATGGTCTGTGATGTGCTAAGCTATATGATTCTGGAATTTTATGACATCATATCTTGAGTGTGTAAATTATAGCAAGCCCATATGATTATGTTCTTCAAGTTGCATATAAAAACTGCACCTACATATAGTCATGAATAGGTGGCTGGTGTTTGATACTTTACTAATAACCATTGCTAGGAAGGGGGAGTTCAATGTCGGGGTTTGTCTAATGTCGATTTCGACGCTACATGAATGCATTTTTTTTTTTGTTTTGAAGGAGCAAAATTTCATTCTTGCATATCCATTTTTTGTTGTGCAAACCATACCTGTAAATGCATCTCTACGTAATCCAATTTGACTGGATAATTTCATTGGACTCTCTGTATAATGCATGGTAAATTACATTACCATCATTGTACTGACATGCTTATGAATTTGATGCATAGGCATTGGAATAGAAAAAAAAAAGGGCTCAAAGACTGTCATATAGTTACATAATAGGAAGCTTCCAGATTGGTTAAACAAGGATTCATTGGTGCTGCACAGAGGCCTAAGATCATCCAGGTTATGATTTAGGTTGCCACATGCATGGTTGACTTGGTGCAAGGTTATTCTAGAACTTGCTTTGCTAAGCATTAGTTCATGTAAGGATATTGTACTTTGAATCAATGATTATTTTCAAATGTATAGCGTTCTAAGAATATGCTCCGATGGGATATTGTTGATGTACAATTGCTTCAATTTATGGACTGCAACTGTTAGATTGATGAATCAATTATATGGTCCAGTTTGACTTTTGTTTGTGGTCCTCATTTGCTTCACAAGTTGAGTAAGAGAGTTTCCAGTAGTGTATGTGGTGATAGCTTGTAGGCGAACATGCTCCTCGCTCATGAATCAAGAATGGGCTGCTTGATAGGAAAGAAAACATTTACTAATATAACAATATTTCATTTTTTAACCATAGTGCAAAATATTCCCCGTGGAAAAAACACGGATTCTGTTTAATGGCATATAATTAGGCAACTCTTTGTTCCTCATAGAAAAACACGGATTTTGTTATAATGGCATCTAATTAGGAAACTCTTGCAGATGGCGCCTTCCAAAAAACAGGAGGATCGCCCTTAGTTAAAGATATAACCAACTCCACAGTTGAACAGGAGGCGATCAATGATCTAGGGGGCAGAGCATAAGAGGCAACATTGCAGATCAGAAGCAGGCTTTACTAAAAAACGTTGCGAATACCATCAGCAAAAGAAAGTTGCAGGCACCATTATCAGTCATGTGATGCCTCAATGTGATACACTTCATGACGGTAACATGCAATTGGTGCACGTTGTGCTCCCGAATTAACAAATACATCGAGTGCACAAGGTGGTTACTACAATAATGTCCATTTTACTTGCAACCGTACTAATTCCTGGCTCTAATAGTGCACAACTCCCATTTAAACTAGATATCCCAGAGTCGGGATAAATCTCTTGATGAAAACATTCATTGTTTGCATCGAAATGATAAGTACAAGACGACACACATACCAAACTTGAAATAGTTTACTTAAACAAACCAAAAGAATACATCGTATTTCAGAATATAGAGTGATGGAAAAATAATACACCCATAGCAACGTACGGGCCAATTACTAGTTTTTTATAGAAGCTATATGCGAGTTTATAATCACATCAAACGGTTAGACAGTCTCTCTGCAACGTGGACATGTCGAGCTAATACCATCCCCTACCCATCGCCGAATACAGGCAACGTGAAACTTATGGCCGCAAGGCAGGATGCCAAGCTTGTCTCCCTCTGTGTATGCGTCTAGGCATATATCGCACTCGTGCCCGGCCTCCTCGGTGTCGATAGCCCTCTCGGTAATCCTACTGAGTGAAATCTCCTTGACATTCGGAGTAGCCTTACGCCTCGGCCTCTCGAGCCAGGTCTGGTAGACCACAACTGCTAACACTATAATCGCTAGTGACCCGACAATGCTAAATGCAATTGTCATAACATGGTTTTTTTTAAACAAATCAGGGGGGCATCACCCCACTTGTCTATTTCCATTCAAGCACCAGCATCCAAGGAGGATACTGAAACAAAGCTGTAGTTACAGGAGAGGATGTGCTCTCGCCATTGATCGAGCCCCATCCTCGAATGAACAGGAAATCTATGGCGCCAAATGTTCAGATCATCCGCTATGACAGGTGTGGCCCACTTGTTATCCCTCTCCATGGCCCCAAATGTCATTGAGAGAGAATAAAAATGAACGTGCTGACATGTGGGTCCCACATGCCACATCAGCGAAACCGCTTTCGGGTTGCCAATCAGACTTTTTGCCAATTTGTGGATGCAGGATAGCCGGTTTTGTAGTATGAGATCGAAAATCGGATTTGACTAGTTTGATGTTGTAAAATGGACTTTTCTCAAAAGAATAACCAGATCACTCTTAAGCAGTTAGCCTACGTCTAGAAGATTTCACTCCAATTTGGCGTGGGGTTTTTTCAATCCAACGTGCCACATGGAGCCGAGAGCTCAGCTAGGAAAGGATCCGGATGGCACATTATTTTTATTTTTAATTTTTTATTTTTGGAGCGGAGATGGCACATCAGTTGATTCAACAGAGTACAGGTGGCTGATTAGATGTTTGCGTTACTTAACACAACCTAATTTGATCTTTGCACTGTAAAGTTAATTTTTAAGTGCTTATAGAACATTTTGTTGGTATTTTGAAGGGGCAAAATAAGAAAGTGTGTTTCGGAAAACATGAAAGTGCCAAGTATCCGAAAACAAATAAAGTGGTGAAAAGTGACAATTATTTCGAAGTGGAGGTTAGTACAATAAACATAAAAATAATACTCGGTTAAATCGCAATAATTATGAAATGTGAAGAAAAAGTAATGCCTATATCTCACAATAGTATTTTAAGAAACAAATTAAGTAAAGTAAATATAATTACGAAATATGAAGAAAAATTAATGCCTATATATCGTAATAGTAATTTACGAAACAAATTAAGTGAAGGCATTTCCTAGATCTAATTTAATATTTTTAATGATTAACTATATAACTCAATAGCCAAGAGTTGCTAAATATTTAACTAAGAGTAGGATGACAAAAATCCGTTTCATTATATTCCTACACCTATCTAGTGTCCAATGAGCAGAGGTCGAATTTGAACCGTTATGCTTCATCTACGTAAGATTAATAATTGATCGTTAATTGTCTTAGCTAATACTTTGTGGATGGCACTCCAGCGGCTTGCTATGCTAGCACCTAGCTGTAGTTAGGCATTTCTCACTGATCTAGGTTGTTTTGATTGAGCAGTGATGTCACTGTGCAAATCCTAGTGTTGTCCCTGTATATGAACATGATCGAGGTAGGTATGCAGGTTAACGTAACAGCCATTGCTATCCAGTGACAACAGTCCATGTATACTAGATCAGCAGTTGGTGACGAACCTGTTTGAGTTGGTGAAGCAGCTGCAGCCATCGGCGTTTGCTCTGACCTCTGACGGAGCCACGGAGGGGAGGACGGGGAGCCGCAAGTCTTGCACGGCGCGCCCAGGGCAGCTCAGGTGAAGCAGCAGAGGGCAGCTCAGGTGAAGCAACAGGCTGTGGAGCAGGAGCAGTTGAGGGCGCAGGCACAGATAGCTGCTGCAGGCGGGCGAGGCGGCGAGCTGTGCAAAGGCGGCCGAGAGGCAAAGCATAATAGCGGCAGAGGAGCCTTGGAAGTTGGAGCGTACGCGGGGTCTTAGCGAAGGTTTTTACGTATACACATAAGCAAGCAGTCCGTTTGGAGAATTAGCCAAGCTTTTCTTTACTGGAATTGGGCGTCTATGGCCTCAGTGGTCACTGCACATTGACATCTTACATAGTGTATGGTTGAGCACATCATCGTTAGCAGCTGCGAGATTAATGCACGGTTTGGTCCCTGCTTGATTCTGAGTCATGCTCCGCCACTTTGCGTCTACGGCAGGTGGAGCAGGATCAGGAGAAGGCGACAGCGGCGGAAGTGTGTCAGCAGCACCCGAAACAGGCTTAGCGTGGAGAGGCTGGCATTGCCGCATTTTAGGATACATTTTAGGAAATTACAGTATGCATGACTGCATGTAAATAGAAATCAGACAAACCAAATCAGGATGGCGAGCGGCATCACCCAAGCAAATGTGTGAGAATTGCAGCATGTTTCCATCTGCTGGATCCACTCCGCGTGTATCCCTCTACCGGATCTGTGCTGAGTGAGGAAGAGTCAAGCAAAGAGGAAAAGGACGTGTGATTTGAAACTCAGAAAAACAAAAAATACAAAGAAAAGAAAGGAGGCACACGTTAAAGTGGAAGCTACAGTATCTCCTAAATCCGCCATAGATGAAGCCAGTATTAAATCCCAGGATGGCATGTCATCGGTAGGAGACTAGGAGTAGTGCCAGAAGGGGGTTGCTGTTAGCAGTGGTGATGCTCGGTGAACAAAGCCGA
This sequence comes from Paspalum vaginatum, assembly GCA_030272315.1. Taxonomy (NCBI): domain Eukaryota; kingdom Viridiplantae; phylum Streptophyta; class Magnoliopsida; order Poales; family Poaceae; genus Paspalum; species Paspalum vaginatum. Next base: position 4,477,803 of record CM059021.1, on the reverse strand, counting down.
CGGTGCAGGCTGTCTAAAGCGCTATGCAGATGAACGGACTCCGGCGCCTTGCACCTGCATATCCTCTGTAGCCGCGGGCCTTCTGGGCCGAGCTCGTGGAGAAACTAGAAACCAGAAAAGAGCGGCCAGACAGGGACCAGTTAGAGTTTTGTTCGTAGTCTCTTTATATCCAGAAAAGGGGCGATCTCAGCTGTCCAATCTGATAGACAGCTGAGAGGAGAGCTTAGGCGAGGTAGCAGCTTGGGCCTATGGAGGCTTAATGGGCCGATTTCATAGTTTGGACAGAAACGAAATTATCTTGTCACTGTCATATATTTTTTTATTTATAAGCAGCACAAATTGATTATATTTGAGTTGTATCAATTTATATTTGATTTGTTTGTGCTTATGTAATACGCTTTGAAAATAATTACGTGAACGAAAGTTTATTCATGTTTATTGATCTAGAAAAGTGTCATGATCTTCTTTGTGTTGTAATGCACAAAACGAAAAACTGACAAATGTAAGAATTTGTAGAAAATTCTCCAAAGACACTTGGTTTGTCAACATTTAGCGTGGCATTTTTACTTTAGAGACCCAATACTTTATATAAAATAGGTTGTCATCAATACCTATTGATTTTGTATTGCACAGAAACGTCTTCAAAACATCCCAGATTTCTTATCGACATTTAGGTAACACAATTAATATATAACTACCCACACATGTATTCATGTCGTCTTTTCACTCATAACAGTTCAAATCAAATTAAATGAATAGTCCATGAGTATTTCAGAGTACCATAGACCACGTCGTAATGTTATTTAGACAAACACATACAATTGTTAGAATATACATTTAAAGAAGTGTAAATAAATATTAAACACAGTTTGATCTTAGAGTTGTGGAGGCTAACACATGAAAAAACAATGCGCGGAGGTGAGACATGTATGGATTCTAGAGATTAATGGATTGGCTCGGTGAATTGGCATATTGCTATAACATGGTGAAACATCAATGGCACATTGCTTTTGTAAAGCATGTATGGCATAGGTGAGGCAATTGTACTGTACACCGTAACAACACATGAGCATTTTTGCTAGTTTTCTAAAAGGTGGAGACCCCTCTCTCTCTCTCTCTTTTCCCCATTATTAGGCTTTCCACAGTGGTCAGCTGGAAAGAGCCCCCTAAAAATTTAGAGTTGAGTCAACCCCTACAGCGGGTGAACGGGGAAGCCTCCCCTACGGTAGGGTGAGGACTCTCTCACCTCACATACAACGCGATACGGGGCGCTCCCTAGCGTCTGTCTCCCTCCACTTCGGCAACAGACTCCGCTTGGAGTCACGGTGCGGACGAGGACGATGGAGACGATAGCGAGGAGGCTGGACTACGGAGCGCGCAGGAGTGGTCAATGTAGGTCGGCTCCTGTCTCGCCGCTCGTCGCCGTCGATGGAGGAAGCACCCAAGACAAAACTACCCCACTGGCGACGGCGGCCGTCGCAAGGAGGTAGCCACGATGGGGCGGATCTGGCCTCGCAGGTGGCAGCAGCTGGACGGAGCTCGAGGACGAGGCGGCGGAGATTAGGAAGCGAGGCGCGGCAGCCGGCCGGGGAGGTGGGGTGTGGGAGAGAAGGCTCAAATCCTGACATGAGCTGAAGGAGGATGCCGGCGAGGCAGATCCATGGAGGCTGCGCAGGAGGAGGACGCCACGATCGGCGGAGGGGAGGACGTGGGGCCACCACCTGTAATGCCCCCGGCATCTCAAAAGCCTTGACACGCGATTTGATTAGTGCTAGTCAAGGATTTGGATTTAATCATGCTTAGATAGGAACAATAATTAGGCCAGTAAACCACTAAGCCAAAAATTTCAAGTTGAATATGCAAAACTTTGTGTAGCTTGGTTGAGTAGTTAAACATTTATACATTTTCATGCAAGACATCGAATACAAAAGTTTTAGTTCAAGATGTTTCCTTCAAATATGCTATTTTGGCCGTTTTCAAAGTCAGATGTTAAGGGGCTCAAAAGTTCAAACCAAGCCTAGTTAACCTACACTCAGGAAATTTTTCTAAGTTTAGGGTCGACACTCTTTCCCAAATTTCATTCCGAAATTACTTTCGGTTTGACTATACAACTTTAAAATCTTCCTTTGTACGAAATGAAATTAAACTTATTACCTTTCAAACGCTTCTAGCCTTGAATCAATTAGACTTCATTTGGCGGTTCAAAAGTTGAAAACAAAAAAATACTCCACATAAATTGGAACTGCAGTTTTACCGAACCTTTAAATACAAATGTGATTGTAGTTTGAGATATAGCCTGATCTAGCCAAAACTTTCTATATCAAATCTGTAGACAATTTGATGAGGGATAACTTTGGTATTTTGAGTAGTGACATGCATAAAGGTTTGAATGACATTTTAGGTCTTTTTCTGACAGCACATGAATCTGCCCCAAATTTGAGCTGCCAAGTAAATTCAAGTGTCTGTGAAACAAAAGTCATTTTCACGCAAAACTTTGTATATAAAAGTTGTAGGTAATGAAATTGTGAACAATATTGGTATAGAAAAGTTTTCATGAAAATGCACCTAAAATAGATTTTTATAATTTCTAAGCTGAGGGTTTCAATTGGTCAAACTGAGGTTACAGTTTTTGAATTCAAATTTCTCCAAAATTTTGAATAAAACATGGTAACACAAACTAAAACAAAGTCGTATATCATGAAGTGTAGATCACTTCATGTATTTTGAGTTTTCACTAATTCGGCCGTTAAATGTTTCAAAAACTCAAAATTCAGACAAGGGTTCTAGCAGTCAAACACCATTTCTGCTATTTTCGAATTTTCTTTCATTCTTGTGAGTCACTGACGGGCGGGCCCCGTGCGACAGCGCGCCTCGGATCCCATCTCGGGACGACAGGCGTTGTGGGCCCCACTCGGTCCCCGCGTTCGTCGCTTCGTACACCCGGTTCACCGGTCCACCGCACCCCGGTCCCACCTGTCATTGGCACCAGGTCCACGGACCGCGTCCACGCACCCCGGTCCTTCTTCCTCCTCCGCTCCCCTGCGCCCACGCGGCAGGCAGGAGCTGCCTGCCCTGCCATGGCCGCCGGCCTGGCCATAAGACCGAGCCGGCCGAGCCTGCGCCCCGGCCATGCTCCCTCTGGCTCCCTCGCTCACGGGCTTCCTCGCTCACGAGCTTCCTCCACTCTCACCCGCGCCTCTCCCCCTGGCTCGCCTTGCCCGGAACTGCCCAGAGCCGCCGCCACCATAGCAGGGAGCTCGAAGCTCGAGCTGGGCCTGCCGTTCCGCGCCTCCCCGTGCCACCGGAGCACCGCGCTGCTCCTTCGCAACCTCCGCTCCGCCATTTCCCTTGCCCAGGGCCACTGGAACTGCTCCGCCGCGCTGCAATCCCGCACCGAAGTCCCCGCGTCCAAGCGCTCCGTCGCCGCGCAGTTCCTGCCTCCCCGCGCCAAGTCGAGGTAGTGGAGCATGTTTCCCGGACTCCCATCCCCCTCCTAGGTTGCTCCCGGTGGGCTGTCGCGCCCCCGCAGGGCCGGCGCGGCCAAGAGCCGCCGCGTTCCCTCCCTCCCTGCGCGAGGAAGAAGGAAGCAGGGAGGAAGATGGAGTTTTGCGCGCTAGCCCCTGGTGTTTTCGGTTTTTGCATTTCAATCCCGCGCACTGTTTCACATGTCTTGTGGATCTAACATCCTAGCCCCTAGAAACTAGGTATAATCACGGGTAGGTCCCAGATATGTGGGTTTTCGATTTAAAATGCATTTAAACTAGCTGAGACTTTCAAAAATCATTATAAATCACATAAAAATGGTAAAAATACAAAATCAGTTGCATTGTGTTCCTTAAGAGTAGATCTATAGAATGGAATAGAGGATGACCCACGAAATGACCATCTTGCCCCTGATTTTGTGCATGCATGATAAAAATGAACAAATGATAAAAGATGAGTAAACAACCCCCAAAAATTATGAAATTTGGACTGAGTACTACTTATATCAAGTATTGCCACATATGTTTTTGGTAGCCCTAGATAGTACCAGCAAATGATAGATCTACCCCTAGGAGTTACTTTTAGATAATTATTGAATAATAAAATACATGCTTTATGATATGTGCTCAAATAAATCCCAAGTAATTATGTTGTACTCATTTAGGCCAGTATAGTCAAGAAATAAAGTTTCATTGGTGTTAGTTGTGGTTTACTAGGTAATTTGAAAACGGAAACTTCTATAGGGATTAAACAGTGAAATAAAGAAGTGTTACCTAATTCACTCCAAAAGCTCCACCAAAGTTTAGGTAGCTGTGATGCTCCGTAAATATGATGGTAAGAAGTTGTCAGGTGTTTTTGGTTGTTGTTATGGAAGGAATTTGTAAATGCTTACTTAAATAGAATTAAAAATGAGGGGTATGAATTGGGAATGCTAACGTGTGATTGGATGTGAACTCATGATTTCTTGTGTGCTTTAGTAGTTACAGTTCATTGATAGGATCACCATGAAGCACACACCTTCCACGTAAACATCTTAGTTCCATATTAAACAACTAAGCAACTAGTGCTAAGAGTGATGTTTTAAACCAGCAGCCCTTTTCAAGGGTAAATATATGCTTGTCTGATGCTTGCCTGCATAAAGGACAATTTAAATTGATACTTGAACAAATGATGCGTCTATGTGTTGCTCTATGAACAACTAATTGTAGAAGTGAACGTTTGTTCCTTGCTCACAAAAATACTCTTGTTTAAGTAGTTTATCAATCACCTTTCTGCCTATCTATGAATTGGTTGCTCAAACATGTGCTTGATGTTCAAACATCCCATTCACTGCATCGTGCATGGCATTCATATAGTGACGCTTAATGCAGATAGGTATTCACAAAGCAAGTGCGTGGAACTACTTCGACCAATGGTGTCCAAAAGACCAACTAAGACCCAAATACCACCTGGAGGCCCCTGAAGTGGTATTTGGAAGGAGGAGTTGTCCAAGAGATAAAGGGATTGCCTGGGCAAAGCCCCACAACCCGGCAAACTAACATTAGTTTAGTTTGTTGGTTTCGATAAAAATAAACAAAGGTAGGCAGGACCATGAATTTCCCAGGTAATATAATAATTGATTGTTTGATTACGCATCCGCATTAGGAGTTGATTGAAAACCCTTGCATTAGATTGCCTGGCCGCCCTGGCCCTAGCACCTATATCTAGAGCTCGTAGGATGAGTTGCCTAGAATTGCTAGGTGCGAGTAGACACGAGGGAAAGGAGTCACTCGTCGCGTAGGTAATTTCAAAATTTCAGAAATCTTACTATTATGACAGTTATTATTATGCTCATGATTTAAAATGGAGACCGGGCGGAGAATAATTTTATTTCGGGGTGTGTGTTGTTGTACTATTTGGTTCCGCCCGAGTCGTTTAAAGCCCGTTCCGTTGTTCGTCTGCTGATCGGCATAACATTGCTAGAGTGCTTATCCGGGATATGGGACCGGAAAAGTCTTTCCTGGGCTCGTCCGAAGCACAGAGACACGTTCATACCCGCTAGTTGAGAGGAAGGTGGCCCGGAGGAGCTTGGTACTCATGGCGGGGAGACCGAGATGTCGGCAGGCTCGTCATGGGGGCACAACCCGGGGGCTAGGCGGGAGCGAATCGAACTTGGGACGAGGCATGTTAAGATTGGGACTATATGTGGGAACGCGATGGCTAGTAAGCATATACCCCTGGCATGATAGTTATTTCGGGAATTTAAAATCGATTCGAATCGCTGATGGCCACCAGGTGTGGGAATGCCAATATCACTGTCGGGCAACGTAGTAACTACTTGAATATATTATATCTGTTACTCATGTTTTCAAATACTACATGTTTGTATTTTATTGGTTACATTTCTGCAAGTTATTGTTATGGAGTTATATACCAATAATGAAACATGTTACGTTATGACATTATATCTCTATTTAAAATTAATGGCTAAGGATTCACATGCTAGTAAGCAAGCTTTGCGTCAGCCATAAGCCATTCCATTAAGTCCTACTGAGTAATTAGTACTCAGGGTTTGCCCACACCTTTTGAGAACAGGTACCGGCGACATCTTGACAAGTGCTTGGATGATGGTAGTACCAGTGGGCTCGGTGCTGCTCGCCTCGATCATCGTTGCAAGAAGACTACTAAAGTATTTTGTTTCCGCTGTGAGATGTTTTCGAATTCGCTTCCGCTATCCAATTCAAACTTGTGTATTGTATGACATTATGTTGAAATCTATATCTTTATTTTAAACTGGTTTGTAAAATAAGTTTATATATGCTATATTTAACTGCTGAGATGATGTAACTGTTGTGGCTCCATTGTGGGCTGAATGTGTATGATGTCGGTTCCTCTGGGAAAAGGTAATATCGGGAGCCGAATGACTCTCGACGGACGACCGGGTTTAGTTCGGTCTAATTGCACTGCAAGCCAGAGGTGGCAGGTGTACTTAGCCCGGATTAAATCGACGGTTCCGCCACACACCGATGGAGCGGCCGACCGGCCCACCTAGATCCACGCGCCACCGGGCATGGTGGAGAAGGCGCCGCCGGATCTGCTCGTCGCCGGGCGTGGAGGAGGATGCGGCGGCGGGAACGGAGAGGAGGCACCGGCAGGAGGGGGAGGCGGAGAGAGGATTCGGCAAGAGAGGGAGAGAAGGCGGCGTGTGTGGGTGGATTTGGGAAGGGAAGAGAGAGATAAGGATGGGAAGTAATAAAAATGTTAATAAAATATGACTGCGGAGGATTGTGGGATAGGGTAGAGAATCTTGCTGACTAAGACGAAATATTCCTTTTAGTGTAGATAAATATGGTAGAATGAGTGCGGATAGCCTTAAATCTTCAAGTCAAATGTTCACCATAATCATATCTAATTCTTTTCACGTATTAGTTGAAAGTTTTCAATTTAAAATTTTGTATGTCTTGAACGCAATGTTTCTTGTGAGGTGATATAAAGTTGTGAAGTTCAAAGTTCTTGTGAGGCAATTGGAAGTTTTCAAATCAAAAGTCCTATGGTTCTTGGATATAAGACTTGGTGATATGCCAAGATATGATGTATCTAAGTCGGTGGCCATGAAACACGAAGATGACGGTTCATGATAGTTGCCTTCTTCGTAAAGATATGTAGACTAACAATGTCCCTGGCTATGAGAAAACATATTTTAATTTTTTTTATTTATTGGCTTAGATTATTTGTTCTTGGCCTATCCTTTGGCGCACTTCATAAACAGTTTTAATTCTTAAGGATTCAACCTTTGTCATATGTTGATCTCATGGGATTTCTATAACATGCAGACTGTCATATCTTTTATATATCATGTGTCCTGCTCTTGATCAAGACATATATATTGTCTTGTCTACTTTGGCGCACTCCACTTTACAACTTTATCTTTGGGGAGTTTTAATCTTTTATCAGCAGGTGTCGGTTGATTCTATTAGAATAGCTTGGTTTTGTGCTGCTCAAAACTATCAGTTGGCCATGCTAGACAGGGGGAGAGAGATAGACATGGTGAGGAAGGGAAAGGGTATGTGTGAGCTATGTAACATAGAGAGTGCGAGGGAGAGAGATACCTAGTGTTTTTAAGGCGTCGGACGACGCCTAGGCGTCCAGGCGCCAAAAAATCCTTGGCGTCCCCTATCGCCTTGCCATTATCCACAGCAAAATGAGAGAGGGAGGGAGAGAATGGAAGAGCAGGAGGCGGATCAAGGAGGAGAAGCTTCCATATCCATTTGATCTGGAGCCGGTGGAGCATCGGAGACCTGAGAGAGGGGCGGAGGGGAGCATCGGCGAAGCGAGCGCGCTACGCGCGAGCGAGGGGCAAAAAGGGGAGCGGCGGCGGCGCGAGCAAGGGGCGGAGGGGAGCGACGGGCGTCGGCGGCGCGAGAGAGGGATGACGGGCAACGACGGCGGAGCGAGAGAGGGGCGGCGGGCAGGGAGCCAACGACAGCGGCGCGAGAGAGGGGCGATGGGCAGCGATTGGTAAGGGGCGGAGGGGGATTGCTGATGGGTGTTGGGCTTTGTGGACTGGGCTAGGACGTTTCATTCCCTTTTCTTCTTCTTTTTCCTTTTCTCCTTTCTCCTTCCTCCTCTTTTCTTTTTTTCTCCCTTCATCCTGCTGTATTTTGCTATTCGTAAGGTGTCGCCTTGCTCACCTAGGTGTCCGGGCGCTAGTGGATCGTCGTGCCTCGCCTTACCGCCTTAAGAACCATGGAGATACCGATTGACATGCTAGAGAGGGTTTTAATCCTTTAAATTATTGTTTATCAATTAATGGTTTAAGATTATGCACCGTGACGAATGGATAGTAATTGCGATGTACATGATGGGAGTCTCTAGATTTTGTTCTCTATGACAATCCACGCAACTTTCTCTGTAGTAGATATATTTTGGATCTCCTTACTTTCAGTCCACCAAACCTTTCAGTTTTACCGCATATATAGTTTATCACAAAAGATGTTTGTTAATGAGCTTGATTCTTGAAGTTATATATGTATTCTTCAAAGAACATTAATAAATGTGGTATATATGTACCATATTTAATTACTGCACATTAAATTACTATTGATGCAAATTGAGTGATTATGGAAAAATGTTATTTCTATTTTTCATCGATTGTGAAGGAAAATGTGTAGTCAACGCGTGTGAGACACGTGAATGTCAACTAGTAGTATAAATAGATTAGCTATCCGCGCTATTTGCACGCACGGGCCACCTCCCCGTATCTGACAACCGGCGCGAGGCCGGGGTAGGCGGCATTGTGTACCTCGCGTCCACTCTCCAGTCCCCAAGTCTCCACTCCATCACCGGCCGGGCACCCACCGGCAGCAGAAACTGTTGATGATTGAAGAGCCCACATTGACAACGCCAAAATCTCTTGTCTGCCTCCCAACCCACACCGGCAATAATCATTGAAACAGTCCGCTCTCCGTTTCCTCTGACCGGCGCCCCCGCATGCAACAACTGATAACAGCAAAGGGAGTAAATTAGCTAGTGAGGTTAGTCCAGGAAGGATCTATGGTGGGGGAGAAGGGCGCCACGGAGAATGTGAAGCTGGTGTCATCCGGTGGTGCTCCGCTAGCGAGCTTCCATGTTGTGTCGAGGGAGGCCCTCGACATGGGCGTCAGCAAGATGGCGTTCCTCGTCTACAGGAATGCCTCTGCCCTGGCTGTGCTTGCTCCTTTTGCCTACTTCCTCGAGAGGTAAGTATATGTAATGTAATCTGTGCAAGTTATTAGTGATATCCTGGTTCTCCCTACTTCTCAGTTCTCTGGCAATTAACCATGGTGATCCATTCAAATGAAGGCAAAATCGACCAAGTATTGGACTGTATGTTTTGCAAATCAGTCACGAAACACGATTATACCCATCCAACGACATTGTGGTCGCAGCAAGTAGCGGCTAAATTCGCCGACCTCGGTAACACAGCCCGCGCGCCTATATATATTCCTAGCTCACCACGAGGCCATGTCAGCCGCATCCTTCTCGCTCCACCTCTGTCGCACCACGTCGCCGGCGCCGGCACCCGGCAGGCACTACTGTGGCGGCGCCCGCATTCACGCACACAAATAAATTAACCTCTCTTCCGTGTCCATGGCCGGCGAGGCTAGATATCTCTCAAGCAATCAAACATCCAGCGGCAGATTACAGGACGAAACCTCTAGAATGTTCTGGATACAAAGAATTGGCGCTAGTGGAGGAAGAAGAAGGAGAGGGAGAGCCGGAGAGGGAGAGATCGAGCTTTCGCCTGCCACTCGAGCCGATGGTTCACTGCCGCCAGCCGGTTCAATGTGGTGGTTCTTCGACAACCTGTGTCGGAAATGAATTAGGTGGAGACCGTCCCCAAATCGTTCTCCGTGCGGACGTGAGTCCGATGAACTCCTCCGGCATCGGACGCTTGATACAAACAGCGTCTCCATGATATTGCGGCTCGGCTCGGCGTCGGCTATATCCAGTCTTCCGCTTTCTGCCATCCGCTCCGCCCTTGCATCTCACACAGCGCGGCCGCCGCCGCCCTTGAATCCAGTGGGCGGCATGTCTTCTGCCTCACGGACCCTTCCTCCGCTGCCCTCGCCATGGCGCTGGGGTCGGCGATGAGTAATGTCTGTCTCCTCGGACGACGAGGGGATGACGGATGAGGACCTGGCCCTCACAGGCTGATTGCTACATTCTTCAGAGCATGAATAGCAGCAATTTTCTACAGCATATCGACTGTCCTTCCACACATCAGTAGCAGTAGTTTCCTATGATCCTATCACCTTGCGGCAGAGTACTTTTCATCAGAACTTTTATTTCTCTCAACTTAGAACCCGTGTGGTTCTTTTTGCTGCTTCTTGCATCTGAATATGGTCTCTTCAGTTCTGTTCGATGAAATAAGTTTTTCTGAAGATGCAATGGCACTTCCACTTTGCTACACTTGCTGTCTAATTTGTCTTCTATGCTTTTTTGTTTTCCTTGTGTGAAAGAATCACGTCATCAAACTATGGATAAAATAATTCACATGTTAAATTAGATAGCAAGCTTACAAAGAAAAAAATCAGACACAAAGACTAGATGAATTAACAATTTCATAGGCATGAGACATAACATATTCTAATCTTGAACTGGTGCTTGCTTCTGAGATGTCAATTATTGTTTTGTGAACAATGTTGAGAGAGAAGGTTAGGACCTGCTTACTCGTTACTGTTGCGGCAGTGGTGGCGGTGGAGGCGGCAATGATATTGCGGTGGCATTGGGGAAGCAGGCGGAAGCTGGGGAGTCCGCAGCATCGTTTGGGTATATGGACCGTATGGTGGAGGCGGTGGACGCCAGGACGCCCGGGTGCAATGAACACAGCATGACTAGCTTTGCCGATTCACCGACGTCTGCAATGTCGGTGGAGCCGGTCTTCCTATAGCCGTGTGATCAGCTTTCAACGTGGATCATACCGGGTCCGCACGGAGAAACCTGTGTTGGTGCCCTACCCCTCGTTTTGGGAAATAAAGTTGGTGGGGACCGTCCCCAAATCGTTCTCCGTGCGGATCCGGTATGATCCCAACCATCTTGGGCTAGCCAGCCCACTCCGAATTTGGGTCCATGACAGCTTGTCGCCGCTAGGCGGCTCTTCCTGGTTGCGGCGTTGGGTAGTCCATTTTTTAACTAATAAGCATTAAATGAAAAAAAATAAAAAAAGGACAGATGAAATATGAAACACCACTAAATTTGTATATAAATTATCCTTCTTAACTGTTATGATAGATGTTACAACCAATCTCTTAAAATTACATATAAATTATTCACCCTTATTTTATAATAAATAATATGAAAAATAATAATCTCTAAAATTTATATCTAAGTTATCTGACTCTAGTGTTACTAAAATAATCTGAGATAGTCAAACATCCTCCAAAGTTACCAACCTATGTTATCATAAAAAAAATAAAAAATAGATCTTTATACGTTTCTAAATTATTAACTTCTATCAATAATTAAGTTAAATCAGCAACTTTTAACACGTATGTCTCCTATGACTAGCATGTGGAACATGTTCTTATCAAAAAAAAACATGTGGAACATGTTGACCTGTCGATGGACCAGTGGACTCAAGTATGCCCAACAAAATAGCTCCAATATTCAAATAATAGATGCTTCGATGTACATGCGGTCAGCATCCTTTTGTTTTGAACATCAATTATTTCTATAAATGTTTCAGTTCACATTTTGAGAATGGTACGATTAGACTCGTCTTCCACAATATTTTAAAATATTGCACATTTGATATACTTTGAAACTGTGTATCTATCACTATTAATTTACTTATGTTCAAAGTAGTGTCTCCGTGACTATATATTGTTGTCTGAAATGTCGATTATTTGGCATTTGAGTTTTGTTAACCAAGCAAATGCTGACCAAATGTTTCAATCATCTGGCCAGTTACCTAACTACTACAGACGCAATTTCTTCGGTTAAATCAGCACCAACCAGATTTGATCGCCGGCGCGACGCCTGGTAGGTGGCCTCATGTCGTGTACCTCGCGTGTCCACGCACTCTCCTGTCCCAAGTCTCCGCCACCGGCAGCAGAAACTGTGGATGATTGAAAGAGGACATGTAATATGTTGTCTGCCTCCCAATCCACACCAACATTCATCATTGAAATAACCTCCTCGTTGCACCACAGTTCGTCCGGCGCCGCTGCTACAACGAACTGATAACAGCAAGTAAAGGGAGTGAGCGATTATTGGTCGTCTAGGAAGGAGGATCCATGGCGCGGGGGGAAGAGAAGGGCGCCACGGCGGAGAAGGCGAAGGTGGTGCCGTTGGTGCTGCTGCTGGAGCTGCTTATAGCGGGCTTCCATGTCGTGTCGAGGGCGGCCCTCGACATGGGCGTCAGCGAGATGGCGTTCCTGGTCTACAGGAATGTCTTTGCCCTCGCCGCGCTTGCTCCTTTTGCATACTTCCTCGAGAGGTTAGAACACGTGTACTGTAACCAGTGCAAGTTCCTGGTAATTAATCTGGTTCTCACGACTTAATTAGGTTGAGTTCAGCGAAGAGAAAGGTGTAAAGTTTGAATATGAGTAAGAGGATATATGTATATAGGCCAGTAAAGCCAGCTTTATCAGAGAAGTTCACTTCAATTTTATAAGTGCCACAGATAAAACATGGTATATAGATTTTTTTTGGCATAGCTTAGCCTTTTTTGAGCTAGTTTTTTTCCAGCTTAAGTTTTTTGGGGCTCACTTCGCGGCAACCGTTACAGAGAAGCGACACGAAATCATAGTAGCAGCAAGCTATGAACCCAGCAACAAGAGCCACTGCACTGCAGCAGACACTGGAGTGACAGGACGACCACTCCGATCCACCACCGTCACTGTAACCTCGCCGTCCATCTATTCTCAACTGAACCAATCACACATCGACCAGCAGCAGAGGCAATCTCGGAGGAGGGTTAGCTCGGCAGACCAATCCACCACATGGCGGAGGGGACTTGGGGGGTGGTTAGGGAGCTCGGAAGACTTTTCTACCGTCAAGGAGTTTGGGTGGTGGCCGTGGAGGAGCTCGGCGAACAGCTCCACCGTAGCTCGACCAATGGCAGAAGAGATCTTATAGGGGGAGCTTGGCGGGCTGCTCCACCATCAAAGAGTTTGAGGGTGGTGGAGGAACTAGATAGACCGCTCCACTGCAATGCAACCGACAAGACGCAAAGGGAGACACTCAGACCCAGAGGAAAGGGAATTGTGGTGGTCAAGGCGGCATAAGTGAGGGGTCGGGGACGGCGGAGGTGGCACGATGAGGAAATGCCGTTTGGTAGAAATTTCCTCTATAACTAAATCACAATAAAAATAAATGATAATTACAAGAGGAGTAATCCAAATTAATGTTAAAAAAGTCAAGTGATTTATGATTTAGAATGGAAGAAAGCTGTCTTTTTTAGCGCCGTAATGCCAAGTATTACTCCGACCCGTCAATAAAATACTAACTCACTACGCATTCCTACCTCTATGTAGGAAAGAAAGGCCACCCCTTACGTTAAGTCTGATGGCCGAGTTCTTCATGCTGGCTGCAATTGGGTAAGGCGTATAACATTTATATTCATGTCGAGTATTGACCATCTCAAGATATATACTTGTGTACGAGTTAGTGCTTTTTTTAACTCTATATATAATCCGTGCAGGGTTACATTCACACAGGGGCTTTATATTCTTGGTTTGTACTACCTGTCACCAACTTATGTCTCTGCCATCCAAAATTCAGTCCCTGCAGTCACGTTTGTGATGGCTGCTGCTTTGAGGTGAATAGCACATGTCTGAATTGCACAGTACTACCATATTGGTGTTTTAATACATAACACATCATTGACTTTTGAATCAATGTTCGACTATTCATATTAGTATCATACATTAAAAACAGAGATAGTAATTTGTATTTACAAATTGGGTGAATCACTGTAGATAGTAATTTGTTTTACAAATTGGGTGAATCACTGTAGCTGAATCAAACTTTCTGGCCACTGAAAGCCAACAAGAGTTTTTACAGTTTAGATGGTGTTTTCCCAATGAGACACAAGCAATCGATGAACTAAAAAGGACAAATAATAATAGTATGGACATCTACTTGCCCGAGATAGCTGGATCAGATAATCAAAATTGGGGGAAACTAGACTAGCTCAACTGTATTTCTTATTCGGCGTTAGCGTTACCTTTATATGTAACTAATACTAGACTGATTTAACCAGAATTGAACAGGTCGATTTTAAAAGCGTACATGGGTGGGCGAAAATAGCAGGCACGGTGGTTACCATAGCTGGGGCGACCATCATCACCCTTTACAAAGGGATGCCATTAACAACAATTCCAGAGGGTGTCCACAAACTGAAAGACATTGACGTTATCACGAGTTCAGGATTTACCTGGATCACTGGATGCCTCATCATGTTTCTGAACTGCCTTTGTTTGTCTGGATGGATGGTTATGCAGGTTTATATTACTACTATTTTGCCTTCTGTTTAACTCCTCATGCTCATTTGTATCTTATGCAGTTGACATTATCATTTATAGCAAGTAATATATATACATCAGGAATGACAGTGGAATAACTGAAAACATGATGCAAATTTTATCCGCAACAGAGAATTTTTAGAAGTGTGCTATTGACATTACTTTTGTCCTAAAACGTAGATAAGAAACACGAAATGTTTCCATTACATTCATGATGGTTTCAGTTTCAGTTTTGATTTTTTTTTCTCGATTCCTGGCTATGTTATATGGGATATCTGCTTGAATTTTATTGTAGTTTATTGTGCTCCAAAATCTATTCTGATTTTTCAAGTTAGGCCTATCGAATTTGTATTAAGAACTCTTGTAACTTGTTCAGTTTTAACAGGTCCCGATTCTGAAGAAGTACCCAGCTAAGTTGTCATCTTTCACTATCACTTTAGCGATGGGGCTCATCCAGCTCGTAGTGATAGCACCATTTGTTGAGAGCAACCTTGAGAGGTGGAAGGTGCACTCTGGAGGCGAGCTTCTTACCATCCTATATGCTGTAAGCCTCTTAATTACTATGTCTTCATTAATATTTTGTAAACAAGCTTAAATATAGGATATGTTTCTAGTGGACAAAGCAGAGAGCTTTAATTATGAGGGTGAATGTAGAATAATTTCTTGCATGTACTGACAAATGCAGGGTATTGTGGTACTTAGTATTGCCTGGAATATTAAGGTTTGGTGCATAAACAAGGCAGGCCCGCACTTCGTTGCTGTCTTCCAACCATTGCAAACTGTCTTGGTTGCCATCATGGCAGCCATTTTCCTGGGTGATAGGCTCTACACTGGAGGGTAAGAAACACTACTGCACACCGTAATGACATATAAATGGCATGGAGGAGCAACATCAAATTGATGTTTATTATCCAATAGCCACTGAATCGAGTCTTGTGACAGAATATATGTTCTTTTATGATTTACAGAGTTATAGGTGCGGTGATCATAGTGGCTGGTCTCTATTGTGTATTGTGGGCCAAAAGCAAGGAGACCAAAAACAAAGGTGCTGAGTCTCAAAGAAGCTTAGCACAGAATCTCATTGATGAAGGGAGTACATTTGAAGAGCCATAACAATTTTCTTGCCAGAGGCAATGGTTGCAAAATATAGTACTACTAGTATGTACACTATGTAAGACACTAAGTATCAAAAGGAAGCTATATGTATATGTTTTCTATGGCATGTGAGCACGAAGGCAAAATCGACCCAATCTACAACGTTTTTGCCGCCTTGAAGAAGTTCCCTATGATCGACGAAGCATTGGGCTGTATGTTTTGCAAATCAGTCACGAATCACGATCCAACGACAGATGTACTAACAAAGATGTTGCGGGCGCAGCAAGTAGCTGCCAAATTCGCCGACCTCGGTAACACAGCCCGCGCGCCTATTCTTAGCTCGCCACGAGGACGAGGCCATGTCAGCCGCATCCTTCTCGCTCCACCTCTGTCGCACCACGTCGCCGGCGCCGGCAGCACTACTGTGGCGGCGCACGCATTCACGCACACAAATAAACCTCTCTTCCGTGTCCATGGCTGGCGAGGCTGGCGCCGCTGGGTGGCTCCTCTTGATCGCGGCAGCGCTCGTCCTAGTGGCGGGCGCGGCCTCCTCGGAAGCTCATACGACAGACGCCACCGCGTTGCTTGCCTTCCGGAACACGCTGCGCGCGGCGGGGGGCGAGCCGCCGGCGCAGCTGAGAAGCTGGCGGGCGCCGGGGCCGTGCACGGGCGGCGCGGTGAAGTCGGCGTGGCAGGGCGTGAGGTGCCACGTGCCCACGGGCCGCGTGCAGCTCCTGCAGCTGGAGGGTCTAGGCCTGCAGGGCGTCGCGCCGGACCTCGCCCTGCTCTCGCCGCTCCAGGGCCTGCGCGCGCTCAGCCTCTCCAGCAACAACCTCACCGGCGCGTTCCCTGACGTGGCCGCGCTCCCCGCGCTCAGTTTCCTCTTTCTGAGCCAGAACGGCCTGGCCGGGGAGATACCCGACGGAGCGTTCGCGCCATTGAAGGAACTGCAGAAGCTTGATATCTCCGGGAACGGCTTCTCCGGGCCCATACCCAGCTCCATCACCACCTCCAGCAAGCTCCTGTCCGTTAACATCTCCTACAACAACTTCTCGGGGCCCATCCCGGAAGGGCTCTGGAAGTTCGGTGCCTCCAGTTTCCAAGGTGAGCTCGTCATGGCTTGGCTTCCATGGTAGGGCTTTGCTTTCGCATGCTACTTGATCATCCATGCATAATTGCATTGACATGGTTACATTTCCTTTGTGTTTACTTGGATAAACTTGTGCAGTTTTGAAGCACTTACTGAGACATGCAACTAGATAGTGTAGGATTTATTTATTTATTTATTTATTTATTTATTTATTTATTTATTTATTTATTTATGTATTGGTAATAGCTAGCTGCATTATGCATTGGTTAGCCATTTAGCATACCAGTTCGTAGGACACTGCCGAATTGCCGATTGCCTGGTCAATTTTTCTGTACACGGTGAGAGATAGAGAATAGTCTGAACGTTGGGGGCAGCTGAGCGACTGCTAGTGGGCCCAGACACGTGCAGGCTCTACATGTAGTGACTCGACGTCACCAAGGGAGCCTGATCATCCATGCAATAGCCAATTCTACAATTGCAGAGTGTCATTCGGCTAGTTTTGCCTTGAGAAGTAGTAGGAGTGTTTTATACTTTTATTTCATTTCGGAGCAAATGCACACGTGGTCCTTGTAGTCGGCAAGTTGTGTCACATAGGTCTCGAACTCAAAAAACTAGAAATTCAAGTCCCTAAAATGACTGTTGTACCATCCTCAAAACCGTCATGGGATGGTACACGTGGTTTTTGAGTTACGTACATGTGGGACGACCACATGTAAGGCCAATATCTCTTCTTTCTTCCTCACGACACTTGAGACATATTCATACATAAACATTATTTATTATTATTTTCACCACGCTCTCTCTCTTCTGTCCTCTCTCCCGCCATCGGCCTCCTCTTCCGTCACCGCCGCATGCCAGAATCGTTGGCACTTCTATTGTCATCCGCTTGCCACCCAATGCCGTGTGCATACTCCTGGCTCACCGCAGCTCACTCTTACCATCATTGATGGAACTAGGAGACATGAGTGATAACCAAAAATTTAGAAAAACATTTCAATCACAACTGGACCCCACGTGTCATAGCTTAAGAAAAAAACGTGGACCTCAAGTGGATTCTACTAATAAAAACTATGGTCAATGCACCATCAATGCATGGATTGGTGGTTTTGGGAGCCGGTGATACTCAAACCAACTTGAGGGACCCAAGTTTTTTGTTTTTACTTAAAAAAATCATGGTCAATGCATAGTTAGTGAGTGGATTTGTGGTTTTGGGACCCCAAATGGCACTCAATCCAAATTTAAGGGACCAAGATAACATGGTTTTATAAGTTTTGGACCTTGATTCCTAGTTTATGAGTTCAGGGACCTAGCAGACACATGGTGCCAAGTAAGAACCGCTCATGTATTTCGCTCTTCATTAGGATAAGACTTTGATCAATAATTACTCTATTAATAGGTCATTTACTTGATGGATACCAAACCATAATAATAAATAAGTGTTTTAAACACAAAAATAAGGACACCATGTTTACTAATATTATGTATTAGTAAAAGAAAATTATTGGTCAAGGACTTGTCCTAGCTAAATGAAATATAGCTACTACTTTCAAATGGCGGGTACTATGGTGATAGTATCATGTGTATTTTAAACATATGCCAAGCTTTTGTTCTATGTTAATATTGTGCTTTCTAAACATTCTAGATAATTATGCAATGTATTTTTTTCAGGCAACAATGGTCTTTACGGGCCACCGCTCAATGTTTCATGCCCACAAACACCTTCCCCATCACCGGTGCCGGGGCCCTCAGCAAATTATCCAGGCAAAAATGGTCTTTGAAGCCCGTCAGGCCGCTACATTATGTGCCCTCGAGTACCTCCTATGTCCACGGCACCAATGCCATGGTAGGTGGAGGGCTCACCATGTCGAAGCAGAGAGTGCCATGTTGTTTTTTACTATGACAGAGATGATGACAATACATTTTAATACGAATAAATATAACTTCATAAAAATTTTGGTGCTTTTTTTGAAGCCTGGGTATAATTACAGTATCTTTTCAAGTATATAAACATACCACACCTTACACACACCTCTACGCACAAGGCACACCACATGTACCTAAACAAATCTAGCACTACACTTGGATCAGAAGACAACGCCCATAGAGAGATCAGCAGAACCATGAGCCTCCGCAGACGACGGGAGTGTCAAATTCCCTTTGTAATTCCATGCGTGAGAGGTGCAAAATTTATTACAAGGGACTAGCTCACGTGAGACACCGGTGGTGCTGGCCAAAGCTCGGTTCTCAAAATTTGGTACTTTTTCATCACAAGGATTTAAAACACTTGTTGATGGCACGCATTGGTATGATACAAAGGGATAAAACCATGAATATAAATGGTAAAATATATAAAATAATTCCCCAATTTATCATGACTAATCTTACTATTACTAATCAGAAACTCCACGTTAATCATCACGAAACGCACCAGAAAAAAAATTTCTAGAAATTCTCACAAAAATCAGAAATATCCAACCATCAATTGGCAGATTGGAATATTAATAGACATTAGATCTGTTTTCTAAGTAATTACCCACATCTGCCATTATGAAATGATTTTGAGTTCAACTCTCAACGCAAACAATTTTTTTTTGGTAAATCCCATATTTTAGATCCATTTTCTAAGTAATTACCCACTACTGCCTTTATGAAAGGTTTTGAGTTCAACTCTCAACGAAAGCAAATTTCTTCTTTTTTTGGGAATTTTTTCTATTTTCAAATTTACTCTAAGTTTTTTGTCAAAAAAATTTCCATTTATAAATTTACGATACTAAATTATCCCGTAACTTTTTTTCATAAAGATACTAGAAACCTTTCTGTGAAACAGATATTTTGTGCATAATCTTTTCTATTACTAATTGGAGACTCCTTTTGGAGCCTTCTTATTAATCCTCACAAGATGCGCTAAATAAAAAATAAAATCATACAAATTCTCACAATAATCAGAAACATCCTACCATCAATTGCAGATTGAAATATTAATAACAATTATATCTGTTTTCCATGTAATTAACATCCCGGCATCCATCACGTAGCTCTAATAATAGATCTGTTTTTTAGAAAAAAAGATAAATCCTAAGAATTCTCATAAAAATCAGAAACATCATGGCATCCATCATGTAGCTCTAATAATAGTAGTCACTAGATATATTATAGTTTCTAAAAAATTATCCACCACGACAGTATGAAAGATGAAATAAAATAATCTCCTAAATTTGTATAAAAATTGTCCATCACACCATTATGAAATATGAATTAAATAACCCCTTAAATTTGCATAAAATTACCCACCATGCCATTATGAAATACAAATTAAAATAACCCCTCGAATTTGCATATAAATTACTCGACATGCCATTATAGAAGATGAATTAAAATAATCCCTAAATATGTATACAAATTACCCAATATGACATCATAAAATATAAATTAAAATAATTTCTAAATTTGCATATACATTACCCACAATTACATTACAAAATATGAATTAAAACAATCAGCTCTAATATTATTATATATTAAATTTAAATCCCTAAAAACCTAACCCGTGCGAGAGCACAGGTTGATAGACTAGTGGAGTTCTAATAGGTACTATCTTACTTTTAGTAATAGGGGTCTTTTTTTTAACATCCATGTTAATCCTCAAGAGATGCGAATCCTAAAAGAACTCACAACAATAAAAAAATCTGGACGTGAATTTGGTAGACTGAAATATCAATCTATTCTATTTTCTAAAGAACTACCCACCATCATGAAAAATATTATAAAGTAAATACTTAAATCTATGTCCAAATTACCTATCTCTTCCATTATAAAATATAGTATGAAACAACCTCAAAATTAGTATCTAAATTACCCATATTTGTTATTATGATAGATAATATAAAGTAACACTTAAATTTATATCTAAACTATTACTTTTTCTATTTTATAGACAACCTAAAATAACCCCCTTAAATTAATAATTGATTGAGACATCTCGGTCATTATGATAAACCAAAAAAGGAAAACATATACTATTATAAGAAAAATAAATAATAAAAATAGACCAATATGTATGTTTGTCTAAATTATGAACTTGTATTTTATATACAACTTTTGCATGTATGTCTTGTAAGATTCTGACACATGCAAGAGCATAGGCCGAGACTATTGTGCGCAAATAAACACACACATAAAGATATAGAGCATAAAGATAAGTAATTCTGATTACTTGTTATTTGTTTTTGTTAAGATTCCTACTTGAGTAGAAGCATTGGTTGACGGACCAGTATATATATAACATAGAGAAAAGTAATGTCCACTCCTCAAGACCTCAATCCATGGAAGATCTCGTGTCACACCAAGCTTTCACTTCCATTTCATGTTGCCCGTGACACTACATCTACATGCATGGACTGGTCGTTGCAGGTACAACTTGTAGCCAACCGCTGAGGTTGACGGATACTATGATGGCGAAGTGGGAATAGGTGTGGACGAAGATCTTGTCAAACTTTCATAGCTGAATTGGTTGGAGCACTGGATATGCCGGCACCAACAGCCCTTCAATGGGAAGCAGTTGCACAGGACGACAGCACATCATTATTGGTTTCTTAATTCATGAGCCAGAATGAATGGTATTTTTTGCTGTAATTTTCTTGCTTGAGAATGAAATTAGCATGTAGTATTTATATTGCTGATGGTGTGGTACAAGTGGTTAAGGTGTAGTGATTTCTAAAAAGGCATGACCCATGTACTGTTTCCTTGAAGTAGAGAACAAGGTAAAATGACAGGAAAAGAGAGTCCAGAGTTCTGACATTGAGTTGCTTGTCCTTCTAGATCCTTGTTTCTTTCAGAGTTGCATCATTTGAATCTACACAGACGCAAAGGTAAAAAAAATTTGAGAGATGAGATGAACAACACGAGCAAAGGCGGTAGTGCAGCTACCTGCATTGTTGATGCAATGCAAGACACAGCAAGGGTACCAACAGACGACTCCGAAAGCAGGAAAGGAGGGTCCCTTTTCGCCAACACCATTGCACTGTTTTGATGCACTTCTGGACTCACTGTGTAGTGTAATTGACTCCTCACTGCAGTTACCGGAGCCTTGAAATATCACCAGCCGTGACAGATCGAAGACATGGGCAAACCTCCATGACTAGCCAAAGATGGCATCTTCTTGGATGTTTTTATCAGCGTGCTGCATACCCACAACCTACATGAACTAAGTAGTTGCCACTGTTCAGTTTCGTCCCAGAGTCTACTTTCAGTTTCAGTTAAGGGACAGTGATGCTGCCATGTTGTTTCTAGAATTCCAGTCCATTAGCGTGAGCATACATAACACTGCAGTAGATGTGAAGTTTGAATATAGGTAGTGGAATGGGTAAATTGGTGAGATCAGCCTCAGCACCACCGTATTTTGCTCACTCTAACCGTTATCTCCAGAAAGTCAGATCAAAACCGATGCTCCACACACACAATGTATTGGAGAAAGGAAAAAATAGGAAAATTTGTAACTACTATCATCGCACTTTTATAATTGACGTTTAGCGTAAGATGATCAGATTATTTTTGAACTGGTGGCCCTATCTAAACTGTCATACAAAAGCAACGGAGTGAGTATACATTACTATTACGTGACGGCCAACAGACAATGTTGCAGGGCTACTTGTGCTAGCCTGCTGAGTGCTGACCGGTTGTTTGTAGGATGTGATACGTGAGAGTTTACGACAGTTGCAGTGCTACTGACATATGTATCACTTTGTACCTACTAGGCCACAACAAACGGCATCAATGCCGACGATCAAGGACAATAATCTAATGATAAAAATGGGTCTTCTCCCTATTTTAAAAACGAAATAAGGAGTATCTGCAGTCAGATATATACCACTTTTTATCAATTCATTTATGTGTCGAGATCCTCCACCCTCAAGCAGAATAGAACGACGTGCGTCCATACGAACAAAGATAAGTAAGAAGAAGGCTAGACGCTAGAACGGCATATGCCTAGTTAATGAGAATATAAATATGGAAACTACTCCCTCTATAAAAAAAAATAAGACATATAGATTTTTCACAGAGTCTTTAAAACAAAACTTTAACCATTAATTTCTTTAAGAATATTTTGTCAACAAAGACAAAATTATCATCATATTAATGTACTTCTAAATATGTATCCAAGTTACAACATGCATACACTAAAATTTTAAATTTCTCTCAATAGCTAGTAAAAGAGTTAAAATGTTGATTTTTCAAAAAATCCATATGCCTTATTTGTTGGGGTGGAGGGAGTATATCTCAAGAACATATCCTACCTCGAACAATAGAACGAATGGCATGCATGGATACTAACGAAATAAATGAAAATATTCTTAAAAAGAAAATGAATGAGAAAAAAAAAAGAAAGGATAGGCATCTTATCTACACTATAAAAAATGATTTTAGGAAAAATCCTTTTTACCTACAATGGTCCCAATGTACCCTTCACGTGAGCCCCTACTTTCCTTGTCTTGGAATTAATGAGAAATGAATCATGTCAATCAAACATGTCACATTCCTTTTAATTCATTCTTTCTTTTCCCCCCTCTTTTCTATTGTCCGGTTAGTCATCTCAAGACACGTGCATATTGCACATATATCTACGCTAGACTGCATATAATTGATATGCATACTTAAGACCAAGAGTTTTATTTCTAAGGCACGTACATCTATGCATATTCGCACGTACATCCAAGAGTTTATATTTGTTGAATACAATTCCAGTTTAACCGATGCAAATACTACTTGCAAAATGATGTTTGAGGATTGTTCCACGTTCCACAACAATGTATCAACAATAAATGACCAAAACATAAGAAAATAAATTAGCCTAGATCTGTTGAGTGACCAAATTAAATGTGTCTGCACAAGCCCAAACTTCCCCATCACAATTTCAGCAGCATTTAATTGTGAGCATGGTCATGTGGATTCTCTAATTTGTAGAGTCCAAATCCAGTGCCTCTTTTATCAACAAGTTCTGTCTCTTTGCTATCTTGTACTAGTGTATATCTTATATGGTCCAGAAATCCACAAGATAATCATCATGTATTTATGAAACTTTTATTTTTAAAGTATTGTTTGATATGCGGCGGATCAAGATATGTTGACAAAATCAGGTGTAGCTTTTGTGTTGGCCTGGCAAAGCTAAGCAGAAAAAACGTGTGCTATGGCCCTTATGGAAAGGTTCTAGAATAACAATTTTTTTCGCATACTAGGAAAAACCTTTTTTAACTATTCACAATTTTTTCGCTAAAACCTATTCACCGTACGTGTGATGGCACATCAACATACATATGGATATATGAGATGCACGCCGTTTCCTTTTGTTTTGAAACTGGGTATGAGATTCTTACGAGACGCATGTTTGCGTTTGAAGAAATCTTGGACGACAAAATCTACCTACCACAAGTGTGAACGCAATGGGTGTCGTCATGGAGTAGTACGTTGCATGAAGTAGCACTGCTCTATCTAGACAAGCACCAGTGACAATAATATCATCACCGGAGGTGTAAGCCAATGACTAGAACGAGTAGGCCCAAAGTGATCGTGCATGACATATATCTCCTGTCATCAAATTAAATGGGCTGGGGAGGAAAAAATATTGTTGAGATAGTAGATCGGCAGGTCAACTCGTGACACCAGCATGGTATCCTTCCTTCCTTCCTTCTTGCTCAAGGATTTGGTTAGATACAAAATTCATGAAAATGGGATATCCAAATCTTTTTCATTTCATTATTATGCCGCATGATAAATTACATCGAATCCCGCCTTAGGATACTTGATTCAAACCTCAATATGTGTGTGTGTGTTTCAGTAAAAAAACATGCGGATCAGTAAGATTTATCTACTCTAGCAGAAGTAATTTTACCATGTACAAGTGAGCTTCACCGAAACTCAGGTCACAGAGGCTGACAAGGAAGCCAAGCAGGTGTAAGCTATAGTGACAGCAAAAAAGAAGAGCAGTTCCCAATTTCCACTAAAACTAATTTATAACCATGGTTGGTTAGCCTAGCTATTCTTCAATCAAAATTAAATGGGAAAAAACATGGTGCTGGTTAGCCATGGTGGGTCACCTTGCACAGACACAAACCTGTGCTGATGTGCATGGGTGCCTCTGAACACGCGGACACAGAGAGAGGAGGGAGAGACGGGAAGGAAACCATTTGGCGCCCCCCTCTTCTTTTCGTGAAGCCACCACGTTTTCCCTCCTCCTTAACTGCTCCTCTCCTTCCTCCGTCCGTCCCTCACTAGTCTCTCCTTCCTCACCCACACTTCCTCCACCGCGGATCGCGCG
The DNA here is from genome assembly GCA_030272315.1 of Paspalum vaginatum. Classification (NCBI taxonomy): domain Eukaryota; kingdom Viridiplantae; phylum Streptophyta; class Magnoliopsida; order Poales; family Poaceae; genus Paspalum; species Paspalum vaginatum. The sequence continues at coordinate 4,452,836 of CM059021.1, read as the reverse complement.
GTGGTTGCACGCAGACAGACACACTCCTAGCAGCCCACACGCCGGAATTCAGGGCCGGTCGATCGAATCGTCCGCTCTGCTCCAGGGAGATGGATGTCGAGGGCGCCGGTGGCCTGCCGGCGGTGCAGAACACAAGGAGGAAGAGGAGCTCGTCGTCGTGGGTAAGCTGATCATGCGTCTTTGTGCGCGTGTGTGTGTGTCATGCGTCAAGCATGCATGAGAGAGTTTAGGGACTGATTCTGCAATGCAGCTGAGGATTCTCGGCGCGGTCGATCGATCGGTTTATCTGGGTGTTTGGTTTCCTTGATGCTGTTCTCCTGTAAGGAAGGAGGGAACCTCTCTGGCTTCTCTGCTAGTGCCGCTGTGGGATTCTGGGTTGTTCTTTGAGCTCACGCTGCAGATATTGTGTTCCTCCTGGTCCAAGAATTCGAGATGAAGAACGCTCGATATGGCTGCGTTTTCAGAATGGCAGTTATCCTCGATCGTTCTGAATTTATGTGGCAATCAGAGTCAGACTCCCTGTGATAGTAGTATTTCCTTGGCCTTGGATTTTGTGCTGGCTTTGCCGTAAAAGTAATGTTGTCTGACTCATGTTTTATCTCTGATAGCCCCCGCATGCAGTCCACGTCATGTCCATGAGCTCGAGTCCATAAATGAAATCAATAAATCAAGCTACATATTTTCGATCAACCCCGTTTTTGCAGTCGTATATATTTCTTGGAAGTATATGCACCTAGAGAGTTGCTTATTACGGTGCACATGTATCGGGTTGTCACTTCACGTCCTCTTTTTTGGTCTATCTGAAGAACCCTTTTTTCCTCTTGTTCAGACTAGAGTGTTTTTTCTCACTACATGTACTTGTTCCTAATTTGTCATTTTAAAAAAAGTGCATTTAATTTTTTTTTTCTTCTCAAATCTGCACTTACAGTTTGTGTCACTAGCTAGATTAACAGCTATGGAAAACACTGCGAACTTATACTGTTCGTGCTGGTGCAGGGACTTCAGAAAGCGACGCTTTTACTGGCATACCAGAGCTTCGGAGTTGTGTATGGCGATCTCTGCATCTCACCTGTCTATGTGTACAAGAACACCTTTTCTGGGAAGCTGCGTCTGCATGAGGAGGACGAGGAGATCCTTGGTGTGCTGTCCCTCGTCTTCTGGAGCCTGACTCTCATACCCCTACTCAAATACATCATCCTTGTTCTTGGAGCAGATGACAATGGAGAAGGTGCTCCTGTTTGGCTCCAATTCCTTCAGCTCATTCTTCAGTAGATCATTATCGTTTTCGACACCGTTTTCAATATCAGAAAAAGAGGGTCCATTGGACGTTGACAAACTGTCCCAATTTATTAGCAATGATGCTATATATGCAGGTGGCACATTTGCACTGTACTCGTTAATGTGCAGGCGCTCAAGGATGGGACTCCTGAACAACATACACGATGGATCTTTATCGGCGTACCACCAGAAGGAACCTCGTGAGGAGGAGCTAAAGAGTAGTATGACCATCAAAGCTTTCTTCGAGAAGCATTACTCGCTTCGCGTTGTGTTGCTGCTGTTCGTTCTCATGGGTACCAGTATGGTTATTGGGGATGGCGTCTTCACCCCAACAATGTCAGGTAAAGAACATTAGGTTCTTGTGTTCGTTGAAACGGATTGCCTTCAGCTACACTTTTAGTGATTTTGAGGACGAGGCCTGCGAGACCTTAACTAGACTCCGTACAATACTAGAATTTCGTTTCTCGTTCTTAATACAGTGAAGGTGCATGTCTTTCCTGCGTATTCTATTTCCATAGACAAAAAAAAAAAAGAATAAATGTTCTGCTTAGTTCAGTAATGAACATCTCCTCAGTGTACTGTACTTCACATATTTTCCCTGTGTAATTTAGCTAATAGTCAGACGGTTTCTCTTCTTTTCAGGGAAAAGTTAGTAACCTAAGCCGATCAAATATTCCTGCAACTGACAAAGATGATATCCTTTTTTCCTGCAGTTCTGTCGGCAGTTTCTGGACTCAGAATCAAGTTTCCAGAACTACATGAAAGTAAGAGGCCGTCTAATATATTGCTCAATCATTACGATTGCTTCTGCTAGTAACACACGCTAATTAATAGTGGTACTTTTGAGTTTGTTTGTTTGTTAATCTTTGGCAATTTCACTTCTTAACAACAAATGATCGAGTCATTTTTCTTGTGCTTGTCTACAGATTACACCGTGCTTTTTGCCTGTGTTGTTTTAGTTTGCCTTTTTGCGCTGCAACACTATGGAACACACCGTGTTGGGGTCCTATTTGCTCCAATTTTGCTTGCCTGGCTCGGTTGCATTGGCGGTATTGGCATATACAACATTTTCAAGTGGAACCCTACTGTCATCCGTGCGCTGTCCCCATACTGCATATACAACTTCTTCAGGAAGGCCGGCAAGGACGGCTGGAGCTCACTTGGAGGGATTGTGCTTTGCATTACAGGTTCACATCTCGGTCTCCCATCTAATTGTCTTGGCTTAAGGTTCAGTTATATAACTGTACTTGGCCATTTCTAAGGCTGCTAGAATTTCAGGTGCTGAAGCAATGTTTGCTGATCTTGGGCATTTCTCAAAGCTCTCACTAAGGGTAAATATCGTATTTTAGCTTTGCTTGCTGGATGCACAGTTTCCTGCGGTTAACTGTGTATTTTACTGAATCTTTTTTGTTGCTTTGTGATGGCAGCTTGGATTCACAATTGTTGTCTATCCATGCTTAGTCCTCGCTTACATGGGTGAGGCCGCTTATCTATCTAAACATAGGGAGGACCTCCAAAGCAGCTTCTACAAAGCCCTCCCAGGTGAGGTGGCAATGTTTTAGCCAGACTGACTAATGAAGTTTAAGTTTTCCACTCATACTGTATCATTATTTTCCCCCAAAAAAGCCATCCATCATTATTCATCACCACTTTTTTTGACATTTTCAGTTATATAACATTCAGATATACTATTTATATATAGTTTGTTATTTAGATTTTGACAGTGTTGGGCTAAAAAATGCAACACTAATGATAATGGATGGTAATACACCGCGAATGTAAATGGAATGTTGAAAGTGAAATATGTTTTCTTTGACTGTATAATAGTAAGAAAATTCAGTACAATAGTGAGTTCAGTGGCTGACTGGCTGAGTATTGATTAACCTAGCAAAAAGAATAAAACATGTGAAAAAAGAATGAAACAAAAATCACATATCTTATTAAAAAAAGAGGGTCGAAACTGCACCCTAGAATATTTTTAAAAAAATCATACGGAAAAGCGATAAGAAAACACACTAGCGAATCATGCCACTAGCGGAATAGGGGTTGCGATCGATGTCACAAGTGGACAGCATGAAGAACAACAATAGTTGAAACGGTGATGAAGACTTTAGACCCTCATTCGCGTGGTCCTAGGTAGAATTATGGAAGGTTCGAGGCAAGAAGACTATCCCACGAAGATCTTATTGCAAACAGATGGAGTGAGATAGGCCTTTCACGGGCCCGTAACCAGTGTTGTGGAATCCAATTACGGCTTGAATTATACCTAAATAATAACTTTCTCTAGAAAAGGTTAAATAATATAAAAAATCCTCTACAAAAGATAAATATTAACCTTTTATATAAGGAAAACAAAAATTAGTGTGTATGTTCCATAGAACAAGCAACTAAATCTGTTATATTCTACTAAATTAGCCTTCATTAATTTAAAAAGAATGTTCATCTCCTTGAAAAGCATTTAGATGCATGGGTCAATATAGTATGTTGGGTTGGTGGCATGTAGAAGTTGGATAACAACTCTTGTGTCAAGGAGTCTCTGTTGAGAGATCGACACCCTAGGTGGCCAGGTTGAAGAACGTCCTTATTTGGTGCTAATAAAAAATGGCAGTTGATGGTAGAGGATTGAAGATAGCATAATGATTGTCGATTAAGGTTGATAAAATCAGAAACTATGAAGTGCAATAGCGGTGGACTTGACGTGGATTTCTATGCCATCCTATACATCTACTAGCGAATTGACATTCATGTTAACAAGACCCGGCAAGTGGTGTCATCACAAAAGTCACCCTTGGAGTTGAGCGATCTTCATATTCTATATGAACGATTAGCACGATGCCTAGCTGGCCCTTTATATATGACAACTCTATCTAACGCCTCTATGACTTTTGTCTTCATTGGTCATGTTTGGTTTCATGGTCCAGAGCAGCGCTTTGCTGAGTAGTGTCAGTTGAGCATCCACAATTTTATCGTGTCTTGGGTTTTTGGGTTGCATATTCAAATCTTGCATCTCTCACGTGACGTGTCAGGAAGAAGTGATTCTTATGCGAACCATTTGGTGGGATTTTATACTTCTCACTGTCGTTGATGACAAATCACGGAACCAACCATGGCCATTGTCCCCCTCAATCTTGTCTTTCTCCACAGCTCACCAACATACATAGTTGAAGCTAGATGCACTTGAGAGTCTCCTTGGGAATGTTTCTTTCATCATGACAAATGCATTCCCTTGAGATCTTATAAGAGTTTCAATATTACAATACAAATGATGTTGTATTGGACACTGAAATGGTGGATCCAAATGTCTCACATTGTATTTTGTCCACCCACGTGTTATTGAAGACCAAGTTTATTATTTGTATCCTTTGGGATGACAACCTAACACTTGAGCCCCCCTTTTACACCATAGCATCATCAATCCAAATGACTCATCCTATCCTTTTTACACCTCAAAGATTTCTTCATCCATGTTCGCCAATGTCACCTTCAATGTCACTCCTAGAACATTCCTTAATGGGAGGCTTCTTTCTCCAATCATCTCTCTAGTGTTTGGTCGGGTATCATCGTGAACTCCTAGCCTTGATTGGAGAATGTGGAATGCACACAAAAATCTTGTCTTGGACCTCATATGAATGGTTTCCGGTCATCCTATGTCTACCCATTGATGAGATAGATTTATGGCACCATGCTAAATTAAGTATGTGTAGCTTGCAAGATTTTTCTTATGTCCCTACCGTGTAATTTCTATCTGGTATGCCAGGATACACATTTGTAAGGTTGCTTGTACTAGTTGTCTCCTTGATTAATTATTTTGATTTAGATGGCGACCCTCTCCTCCCACTCCTACTGTTGTTTGTGAAAAAAATATATGTGCTAATTAGATGAAGAATTGCCATATTCAATGAGTACTAAGTTGCCATGTTTATTTGGTAAGTTGATCAGTGTTAAACAAAGTTCAATATCACCTCCCTTTAGGCTGGATGTTGTGGATGGTACAGGTGTTCCTGTCATTGCCCACATTCAAACATAAAACTGCTAATCCACCCAATACCACCCTATCCATTGCTCTTCCCATTCTCAAATTGCCCATACATGTCGAGTATTGGTTAAAATTAATGGGGATTGGATAAGAAGAGAAGCTAGTAAGTGATTCATCATCAAGGTCATGGGTGCCTGACTTCCATTGTTGAAACTCATAGAGTACATTCATAGGACTGTGAGGCGTGTCATCACAACTTCATCTTTCTATTGCAGTGAAAAATAATTAAACATATAGATAATGTCCTCCCTATACCTCCATACCCAAATGGGTAAAGCAATTTCCACTCATACTCTACGCATTGCAATGGGGGTGGATTTGGGGATTGGACATGAACAAACCCAATGATAGGCATCCCTTCATTTATTGTTGTTAAGGTCCAATGGCGATGGTATTGAAGCTACGAGCTCCCCTCTTTTCCTACAAAATCAACTTTGAATGGCGTGCCTTTGTCTAGGTCAATGATGACCCTCCTCATGGATGTGAAGCTATCTAACTTCCTAAAACACATGGGGGGCTTAGTATCGATGGCCTACCAATACAAAGCAATTGCCCTTTACTCAAACACACCAAGCCATGATCACAGATCCTACAACTATATCGAGCAATCACCACAATCACCTTTGGCAATAGGACCATGATGGTGAACAATATCTATATTGATAATAACTACATCATCAAAGCATACCTAGCACTTGCCGAAAAATTAATTGATTGCTCACAATGACATCATTCAGAATGCCATGTGTTGAAAGATCACATTTAACCTATGGCCCTAGTTGTCATATGTTACACAAGATGAGCTTTAGACAGAGTTTTGTATCTGAGCAATTGTAGACCTATAGTCTTGTAACATGGAAAAGGCATCCGCCTACCCAAACAGTATGAGAAGGGTATGGAATACCCAATTATAATGTAGGTGTGGATAGAATGTTGACAGATAATGTCCTAGTTTACCCGTACCCGTCCATTTCCATGGCAAGTCAAGGACAAACACTACATGTATAACACATAGTCGGGCGGGTGAGTCATGTGTGCCGTTATTGCAGTTGTTGGCTACCTCATGGGTGGGCAGGGATGAAGACGCCCTTTCATGGCTAAGCACCCATGCGTAATAGGCACCGCCAGGTCCCATGTCGTGCTGCACGTCGTTGGCCACCTCATCTGGGATCAGTGTCATGGACTGTTCTCCATGGACTACATCCACACTTCTGCTATTCAGCATGGTCTCCAACTGCATCCTAGTGGTATTTATCGCACCACCGTGGCCCTCTCGTTGTGTGCTACTATGCACAAAATAGTTGTGTGCCAAGGAGTAGCGCTAGCAAATTGCCTTTACCTACATGATGATAGCTTGGATGTTCTCTCAGCTTGTTGTTTGCTTCTTCCTATTGGGTAACCCATATAGTCATGGATAAAAACTTGGGTAAGGGTAGGGCAACACTGAATGGGTATGGATAATTATAAGGGTTTGGTTTTACCTAAAATCTTCCTAGTGGCATCGCTTGCTTCATCAAAGCATGATCCGAAGTCTTTCGATAGCACCAACTCAATCGCATTTAGGAGTATGCCTACATGTCTCACCTAGAGTTGATGGAAATCTATCCTATATTACCATATATGACAACTGCAATTATGAAGGTGCATGCAACAGCCTTGTGCAATATCCGGTACTCGGGTTGTACATTGCAAAAGACATGCTTCTCACCATGCTCCTTATGCAAGACCAAATAGAAACATAGAATCATAGATCAAGAGTTGAAATGAGAAAACATATAATTTTGTATCTATAGTTAAGACATCCAATGAGACTTCAACCGTATATCATAGTGATGATGTAGCCAGATAAGAAACAACTTTGCCTCCAAGCTTTGCAGCCATCAATGTGTCCTCTGTCTTCCAATACAATCAATGGCTCAAGGTAGAAAGGCCATTACAAGGCATGGAGGGAGAGGATACGAAGAATATAGTATTTTTGAGATCGTATAATCAACATATGTGAACTCATGTGACATTTTGAAATCATATGTTGCTTGTCATTTCTCAATATCATCAAGAAACTTGTTCTCATTGGCCCTTAGCTCTACTCATATTAAGCAATTTGACAAAACATTTAAAGTCCAAGCTACTTCTTCATTAAGAACATGAACTAGAAAACAAAAGTGATCTATATATGCGGCCACAATGTATATCATGTATTGTTATACTTTGAGAGTTACCCTACTACATCGAAGTCAATATCTTGAGAGTTGAGACCCATAGCTAAGAATGGTAAGTTGTTTACTAAACATACCAAAGCTTCTTGATGCCATCATAAGGCCTTATTCGGTTAGCATAGAATCAAATGGGATTAGAGAGGATCGGGAGGTATTGGGTGGTATTTTGACTTACAAGGGATTCAATCTCAATCCCCTCAGGCCTTATTCGGTTAGCATAGAATCCAAGGGGATTGGGAGGTATTTGGTAGTATTTTGACATACAAGGGATTCCATCCCTCTTAATACCATCCAATCCCCTTGGATTTTCCTCTAACTAAACAAGGCCTCACTACCACCCAATCTCCTTGGATTTTACCCTAACCGAACAAGGCCTAAAGGTGCTCCTTGTTCCACAAATGTTATATTTGTCATTTGATGCATAGGCATGTGTTAGATAGAGAGAGAGTTATATTACAATGGTACAGGATGGACGGCAATCAGTATCGATTCCTTTATGTAGCTGAATTATCATAGTTTTTCCTACTGATTTTCTTGCATATTTTTCTGTTCCTATTTTTTCAGACAGAGTGTTTTGGCCGGTTTTGATCATCGCAACACTAGCCACGGTTGTTGGGAGCCAAGCCATCATTTCGGCTACATTTTCCATCATAAGCCAGTGCAGGGCTTTGGGGTGCTTCCCGCGGATAAAGGTCGTGCACACATCAAGCCATGTCCATGGCCAGATCTACATACCGGAGGTGAACTGGGTTCTCATGTTCTTGTGCCTTGCCGTCACGGTCGGGTTCCGTGACACTGAAATGATTGGAAATGCATATGGTATGAATTCTCAAGAATTTTTTGAAATGCAGAAGTGTACAATGTATAGCATTTCCATAAGCCAAATATACTCATCACTTGTGACCGGTGAGGCTGGAGTGTGTTTCCTTTATCTAAAAAAATATAGCGTTTCCATGCTGCTGTCACTCTGTCAGATGATTATGGTTTGCTGTTGGCTGCTGCTTAGTTGAGGCAATTTTAATTATTCAGATAAACTTTGGTAGATCCATGTTTAATTTTCTTATCCATTCCAGGGCTTGCCGTGATCTTGGTGATGTTTGCAACCACATGCCTGATGTTCCTCGTCATCACCACCGTGTGGAACCGGAACGTCGTGCTGGCAGCGCTCTTCACCGTCGGGTTCGGATCCATCGAGCTCACGTACCTGTCGGCGTGCCTCGCCAAGGTCCCCCATGGCGGCTGGCTCCCCCTGCTGCTGTCCCTGGTCACGCTACTGGCCATGTCGACGTGGCACTACGGCACGAAGAAGAAGGAGGAGTACGAGCTGCAGAACAAGGTGTGCCTGGACCGGTTCCTCAGCCTGAGCTCCGGCATCGGCCTGGTGCGCGTCCCCGGCGTGGGCTTCGTCTACTCCAGCGCCGCCAGCGGCGTGCCCCCGATGTTCGCGCACTTCGTCACCAACTTCCCGGCGTTCCACCGGGTGCTCATCTTCGTGTCGCTCCAGACGCTGACGGTGCCCAAGGTGTCCCCGGACGAGCGGTTCCTGGTGGGGCGTGTCGGCCCGCCGGCGAACCGGCTGTTCCGCTGCGTGGTCCGGTACGGCTACAAGGAAGGGCGGTGGGACCACTTCAACTTCGAGAACCAGCTGCTGATGACGGTGGTGGAGTTCCTCCAGCGGCAGGAGGGCGAGGCTGCGGCTGACGGCTCCGGGGAGCTGGCGGTGATCCCCGCGCCGCTGCCGCACGCCCCGCCGCAGCTCGTCGACGTGGACGCCGCGCCGATGGCGTCGTGCAGCAGCTCGTCCTTGGAGATCGACGCGGGAGTCGTCAGCAGGAGGGTCCGGTTCGAGGAGCCGTGCCCGTGGGCCGGCAGCGAGGACGCGGCGGCCAAGAGCAGTGAGGTCAAGACGCTGCTGGAGGAGCGGGAGTCCGGCGTGTCGTACATGATCGGCCACACCAACGTGGAGGCCCACGAGTCGGCGCCGGCGGTGAAGAAGTTCGCCGTGAACATCGTCTACGGCTTCCTCCGACGCAACTCGCGGCGGCCCGCTGTGGAGCTCGGCATCCCGCATACGTCCCTCATCGAGGTGGGCATGACGTACAGGGTGTGACTCTGGATGACCTCGCCGAAATCGTAGTTGCAGACTGGAGTAGCTCGTAGAGTTGTAGTAGGCTAGTAGCAGCATACTGACTCTTGTAGACTTGTACATGGAAGAAGAACAAAATCAGCAGCCGGAACACAACAATACAGTTACTCTTTTTTTTATTAGATTAGAATTGTTATTACAGAGCATCACTGGCAGAATTTGGCGGCGAAGAGGCCACGGCCCAAGGAAGGGAGAGTTTCCGGGATAGGAGCGAGCGGGCCTGGTGAGTGCAGCCCACGGGCCGGTACGGGACTAAGGGCCGCAACAGCGAGAGATACATGTGTCCATATTATATTATATTAGTCCCATATTGTTCTCCTCGGCAAAAAGAAGCAGCTGAAATAAGCATATCCCAGCTCACTCACGTTTTGGAGTTGGTAGGAGGGGAAAGTGAGCTTGAGCCCGGTCTCGCCGGGTTTTTTAAATGTCGGAATGGCGTGATCATTCTGTGGCCCTCGTATTTCAGACCTTTGGGGGCCTCCCACAAAGTTTGGCTTCAGCGGTATGGAGGAGCTTCCTTTGCGGGCATGGGTTCGCTATTCCCTTCCCTTCCTATCAACTTTTTTTTATTTCGGTTCTTTTAGCTCTTTATACCAACTTTTTATTATTATTTTGGTACTACTTATAATAAATGTTCTATCAAATCAACATATCTATCTATCTATATATCGTGAATAACGATGAGAATCTAACGTATCCATGGGCCATGGGCTGTACAGCAGTGTGTTGTATCATTGCGTGCCCTTGCTGGGCTGTCCATTGTTTGCTTGGACAAACCACAAAAGGCCCAAGAAAGCAGACCGTGCTGCATTCGCCTCCAGCGCTGCTGAGCTGCTGGTGCTGCCTGCTGCATCGGATACCGGCACTGTAGCATTTGCTACCATTGGCCGCATCAGGTCAGGCAAGGCTGCCATGGCTAACTATCACGGTATCACCCAACAGTGCACTGCATGCCTCACGGTCTACCCGTGGCCGCGTCACGCCCAGGCCCCCCCGTCCATCAGCGCCTGCGCCTGCGCCGCGCGTCGACATGTACAGCGCGCCACAACGTGCCACGCGAGCGGAGCAGGAGTGCCGCGCACATGCTCGGGAGCTCCATGCCGCCATGCGAGTATGCGACCGCGACTGCGAGCGAGAGAGGGACGCAGCGCAGCAGACACGCGCAGGTCCTTATCGCCTCGCTCGGCCACCGTGCGCGGCAGCTTTCACGATGCATTTGCTCCTCGTGCCAGAAGGAATTGGCGCCTGCCTGCCTGCATGTTCCCGCCGCATTCTCTGTGGCGTCCAGAGCAGCTACATCACAATTCGCAAATGTTTTAATACGCATAGTATAAAAAAGAGCTAAATCTACTACATCATGGCGGGCGCGCACATTTTCTGTGTGCCGCGTGCGTGCGTTTTCCGAAAACAATTTCTCAGAAAAGGAGCTGCCGGGGGGAGCTCTGTCAGGCTAGGGTCACAACGCATTCAAAGCCCTCAGGTCCTGGGTGTCCTGTTGACTCCCACGGCAGCATTGAAGCTGAGAGAGAGAAGAAAATCGAGCCGGTGTCCCTGCGCGGCATGCGCTGGTGTGGCGGTGCATGGCAGAGAATTTCTGCCGCGCCATTTGATCGTGCCTTGTTTATTATTACGCACAGGACAGGACCATGAACCATCGTCATACCATAATAAACTCGGTTTCGGTTTTCCGGTGCGATCTCCTCCTGACGGCGGACGCCGGTTTCGCACGCGTTCAGACACGGCCGGGAGCGAACATGGCGTCCACTGTGCGTACCTAGAGTCCTAGACCCACCGTTGCATCGATTTTTCTTCAGAGCACATGCGCCGGCGCCCATGGCAGCGATGATCCACGACACGCGCGCTTAATCTCTCTGGCCACTACGCGTGACCGCAGAATCAGTCGCTCCGATGATTAAAAGGCTCCGGTCGGTGCTCGTCTGAATCTTCCCGCTCCAACATCTGAACCTGGCTGGCGTCCGTGTCCGTGAGCTCAGCCACAGTGGCGAGCGACATGCCGCTGCCCGAGATATCTGCACATGCCGCTGCCCCCATTCCATACCGAGGCCACAGAATTCTCCTTTGGGCTGGCATTATTGCCCCCCCCAAATGTAGATTTCAGGGGCCAGGGGGTATCAATCGCGGGCTTTACATGATCTCCTCTTCTTTTCCTTTTGCGCGCGTAGCTAATAATGGAGCAAAGGTGGGGGGACGGTCTGATAGCGAAATTCGACGGTGGGGCAAAATGGACTGGTGCTGGTTTATTAGAATATACTTATAATAAATCGGTGGCGTTTGTTGATTTTCTCCACGCCCGACAGGTTTATGGACGTAGTGCTGGGATGCGAAGCGACTAGGGTACGGACACCAACCAGTTCCCCCGGGCGAAATCCATTCCATCCAGTCGTTTTAGGTTCTCGTTGCCGCTTCGTCGTCGGTGTCCATGGCAGCAGCATGGATCGAAAGCGAGGCCGCAACTGAGATTTTTCTGGTACGAGTAGCGAGTAGACAATGGCGCGGCCAGAACCCAGGCGGTCAGATTGGTGCTCGCCGACGACCCGCTGCGCGCACTACCGACGGCAAGATCCCGGTTGGCCGCGCGCGCGCGGGCACTGCCGGCCGGTGCAGCCGTGCTCGCTGCTGCACAGCGCACCGATGCCATTCCAGCGCCGGCATGGCCTCTGCTTTCCCCTGCTCGGCGCACACCGTTCGCCCGCATCCGATTCATTCTTGGAAAAGCCTGTGATCTTTGGGGGCGTTGGGCGTCGGGAAAATGCAGGGAAAGGATCGAGTACCCAAAAGAAAAACAGCTGTGAACGCTGCTGCATCTCCAGATCACGGAACACATGGCAAGTTTTTTTTTTTTTTGGCATTTTGCACTGGATTTCCTCGGTCTCAGTCACGAGATCGCCGACCTTGCGGCTTTAGTACATTGTATTGTTAAGATCTCAAAACCCCTAGGAGAGGAGAAGAAAAGGCAGGCGGAGAGTACTCCACAGGTACTACCATTACAAATTACAACCACCAGTCCACCACTGGAGCTAGAGCTAGAGCTAGATCTGGACGAACGCCCAAAAACACGGGAGGAAGCAACAAGGAAAAGAAGACCACCCCCTGATTCGTACCAGACAGCAGGCACAAAAACTGTTGAGCTGCAGGAGAGAACGCGGCGAAACCCCCGTCGTGCCCCCACTCCCCTTATGTACAAGGCGCCCCCACGCAGGGGCAGATCGGTAAGAAGAAGAAGGCGAGCAGCACTTGGCGCCGCGGTTTCACCGAGGGGGCAAATCTCAATTACGCCCTCTCCCGGGGACCAGAAGACCAGGGACGAAGGGGTGGGGGTGCCGGAGAAGCCTAGTAGTAGCAGACAGCGGCGGCGTCGTCGTCGTCGTCGGCGCCGGCGCCGGCGGAGGAGAGCTGGAGGAGGAGGTCGCGGAAGTCGGCGACGGGGCAGGGGATGCGGAGCGCGCCGGGGTGGCCGTAGCCGTACTCCTGCGCGGCGCGGCGGAGCAGCGCGGCGAAGGGAGCGCGGCCGAGCAGCTCGGCGCGCACGGCGTACCGCTCCACGGGGCCGCCCTCCTCGCCCACGCACACGGGCACGTGGCCCTCCGGCACGCGAGCGCCACCGCAGAGCCGCCGCGCGCCGGAGGGCGTCGCGGCGGCGGCGGCGGCCGCCGAGGCCTTGGCCGACGAGAGCGGCTGGTACGCGGCCGCGGAGGCGCAGGCGTCGGCCGCCGCCACGCGGGAGAGCCGCCGGAGCAGGCGCTTCATGATGCTGGCGCGGGCGGGGAGCGGAGCCTCGGCGGCGGCGCGAGCGCGACGGTGGGTTCTTGTTGGGCGAGAGCAGCAAGTGAGGTGGGAGGGGCACTACACAAGAAGGCGTTTGTACTGGGGCGGCCATGTGGCTCCTTGCCTCCTTTATACTATTGGAGCCTTGGACGCGCAGTCACGCAAGTCGTCGTCGACTTGCAGTTGCTTGCAAAGGTCTTCCTGAGTTTTTTTTTTTCCAACTGCCATTGGCAAATTATTTTCCTCAGGGTGGGCTGACACACTTGATACGCGTACTGGAATAAAATATGTATCCTCCACCAAGTTGTTTTGCCTCTACACATACTATAGCACAGGCACCTATTTCAGGGCATGTTTGGAAACGCGGAAATTTTACAAAAAATCTCACAAAAGATTCAAATGGAACCGTCCAATTTCATAGAAAAATCGTGGGGAATGGAAAAGTTTTCTTTTAATCCAAACAAAACAGACCTTTAGTTTTGGAGATTCAAATTAGGACGAGGGATTCCAACAAAAAAAAAGTAAGCTATGGTCAGCTCGTGAGTCCACCAAAAATATATCTAGCATTCAGAGCGCACCCCCAACCTCTAGAATTGATTCGCGGGATGATCGGTAGATTGAACGACTCTGTTGAGCCTGACTGAGATCCAATACTTCTAAACTTTTAGAGTACTATATGCTAATTCTCATTGTTATTTTTTTTTGGGTATTTTGTTGTATCAGACTGGGTATGGTGTTTAATTGTAGAAGCTGGGATAATATTCCATCTCAAAAGAAATCTTTCTTCATTAAAATAACCAATGTGTAAATTCTAAGCGCATGCTAGGCCATGAAACGGCACGGAGCCCTAGCAGAGCAGGAGGGATCCGCTGGGGCAGAGCCGGAGCTGGGAGAGGTACGAGTTCGGGTACTGTTGCTGTACCCGGCAGGTACGTACACGGGGGTACGGGCCGGGTACGTAGACCCCGACCGATGGGCTGGCCTGGCTGGAGGGGGCCGCTCTTCCCCGGACCAGCCGCTTCCGTAGTCCGTTCGTACGGCTCCGTCCGGACCCGAGGGGGACGGGCTGGGGATGCGGGGCGTCGCTGTCGCGGGGCCCGCCCACTGACCTGGCACATGCAGGAGAGAGAACGGCGACGCACTCGTCCGTACGTACAGGTGGTACAGCAGTGACAGGGGGGGAAAGAACCTCTTGTCCATAAAATAAGGTGCTTTCAATTCGTCGCGGAGAAAAGATTTCTCCACTGTTCAGAAATCTCGACCACCGGAGCGGAGCTGCGAACCGGAGACACGCAGCACTGCTACCAGTAGTCCAGCACCAACATTTCGCAAGCCAAAAAATATATATATATTTGCGGCGCGCCACCGTCGCACACGCCAATTGCACACGGGTGTTTCGCGGCATGTATGCAGCACGCGGCGCACAGTGGTGCTGGTGCCGAATCGGCCCCTAGGTAGTAGCATCGGAATGTCGACGCAGAGACCACGAACGTGGCGCGTCCGGGCAAGCGAGGCCACCAAAGCGACAGCAACCACCTTCAGATCGACGCGCGCCACCAGGCAGCAAATTAAATGTGCCAGATACGAGACGGCCGTCGTCGCCCTCCACGTTTGGGCGCCTCCTTATTCCGGAAATGGCGAGGCGCGGGGCGTTTCGGCCGGCACGCCACGAGATTCGCTCGCGGCCTCTCCTCGGCTCCATCGATCCGCCTGGCTGCTTGGTAGTAGTAGCGACGATATGATCTAGCGCATGCGTGCCGGCCGGCCGGTCTGCTGCCGTGGATATGGATCGATCGCGCGAGAGGACGGGTGGCCACCGGTGGCCGGCCGACGCCGCGACGCGCGATACCCCAATAGCCGTACCTGGTGGCAGTAGCCGCTAGCGAGGATTTCGAGCGACCGGCGGCGGCTGCGTGCACGCTGCTGCCTAAACGTAGCCGCAGATCGAGCTAGCAGGACGACGGACGACGACTGGACGTGGACGAGAGTTTATGTAGGGCCCGGGGCGAGCGAGGTCGGCAGCCACTCCGGCCAGGGACAGCCGACTGATCGATTCGTCAGGACGGTCAGGTACGTTGCGCACGCCACAGCCGTACCGGAGGTCCGGAGAAGAATCTTGTGTACATCTTGGTCGTGACATGATGCGGTTGGTATGTGTATACATCGCCCCGTCACAGCTCATCTGCTGGAACCCTAGATTCACTGCGCATCAGATCAACTGATCGATGCGTGCATTTAGGCTATTTTCAGCGGAATCTTTCGTATTGGATTCTATACTATTAGTAGTTAGAATAATAATGAAAGAGAAGATAGGAATCCGCTGATACAGGCTTTACACTGCAGGGCGTGCATGCATTGCGTATTATTTTATGAAACCAGAAGCATGCACTTTGACACACCACGGTTCGAGGAGAGTGTTTGGTCGAGTAACCAACTCAGGATTAGCTAAAAAGTCATTATATTTGTGCTTTTCTTTCAACCACCGTGTAGTCGGTACGATACGACCAGTGCTACCGACGTAGGTGCAGTGCAGTGAAACTACATACGGACAGGACATGACGGGACGACGAGCGCTAGCTAGCCCGCAGACATGTTGGCTCGTTTGGCCGAGCCCGACGGAGAGGCACGTACGCACGGCTCGTGACGCTGCCACGTCGGACGAAGTTAGGTGCGGATCGGACGGGGCGAAGTCGACGTGCCATGCGTCGCGCCACTGCATGCACGCGCGCCGGCGGCCCCCTCCGATCCGTCGTCGTTTTCGATCGAGCATGTGTGCGCACAAGACGGACGACGGGACGAGGAAACAAAGCCGCGGTCCATTCATGCACCGATGCACATGGCGTGCCGCGCGCATCATGTGGGACTGAGACCCAGTCATCGAGCCATCGCCCATCCGTCCGTCGGCCGGGAAATCTCACGGCGGTGCATATACATACATACCCTGGCGCTGCGCATGTACGTATTGGTATTGTAGATATAGCTAATATAGTAGTACTAGCTGTGGATCCACCGGCGGCCGTGGCATAAGACTAGAACGTACACCGTACGTACGGATTACGAGCCTCCACAGTGCGAGCTCGAGCTCAAGCTATTGAGCCGCAGTGCATGCTCACGATGCATGCCCAGCACAATTAAGCCATGCACGCATGGACGCAGTGTACGAGCTCAACAACGAACGCCGTTTGACCAAAGACAAAAGAGGTTGATCTATTTTTATACAGCACCGAAGTCAATAATTTCAGCTGTCTGTATCGGATAACTGTGCCGTGACAAGGCAGCTCCTTTTTGCGTTTGGCGGCATGCATGCGCGCAGCGCGCCCGTGTCCGTACAGCGCTCCCGGACGGCGTACCACAGCGCGCCTGGGCCTGGCCAATTGTCCATGCAACGCGCGCGACGACGACGAGGTGCAGTGACCAGTGACCCTGGCCATGGGTGGGCGTGCAGAATAATGCGCGGCAGCGCCTAGCCTACTACCCGGCCCTTTTGTCCCCAGGCGTGCCTAGACCCGGGGACGACGAGACGACGATAGATGGCACTTGGCAGGTGTGCATCCACCCGGCTTTCTCGAGGAGTCGCCCACAGGAACACGGACGGACGGGACCTCACCTCCGGGTCCTGACTCTTCACGCAGTCACGCACAGTAATGCAGCTGCATCTCCTCAACAACCGCCGTTCACTTCTCGCTGCCTCACGGTGGTGCCGGGCCGGTGAGCAGCGCCGAGAAAGAACAGTGTGCCGAATCAATTCTGAGATAGTAGTATGAGTGATGAATGTTTTTTTATACAGAGAGTGAATGTAGCCGGACGCGCAGGAAGCGGCAGCTTGACTTGACCGGAAAGAAGAGTCACCCCGGTCACGGGTCGCGGGCAGAGTGTAAAAACCGAGAAGGATCCTGCGATCTAGGGCGGCATGATGGCACCACGTGGTGTGCTCGCTCGCCTGGGGCCTGCCACCGCCCGGACAAGTGCGTGCCCTGCCGTGCCGTGGCGTGCGCGCGGCAGCGCGCCAATCGGCTCGCCAGAGCCAGTCGCCACCACGGCAGGGCACGGCAGGCCTCTCCATGTGGAAACCTGACCTGGCCTGGGTCTCGAATCGATCGCCGCGGCGGTGGGTTTTTTTGATGCGTCCAAGATTTTCTTCATCCAGGGCGGGGGGGCAGTCCGGTGCGGGTACGGCCGGCCCTCTGCGTGGTCGCCGCTGCAGCGTGTCGGGCGCGGGCAGCCTCGCGACACGCTAGGTACGTACATCGGCGGGTACTGTACAGTACACTAGACGGTCAATCGAGAGATACCGATGGTACGAGACAAAATATACGCGCTCGATCCGCTCTCTGTACTGTACGTACGGAGGAACCCGCGAAAAGGGTGAGGCGGCGAGTCGAATCGCCGGCCGGCGGGGGCGCGTGTTGGAAAAGGTTGACGTGACCGAATCGGGAAGCGGTGGCCTGGCCTCTCGGGCTCGGCAGGACAGGACGACCCCGCCACCGGAGGCAGAAAGGCAGTCCCGTGTCAGAGGCCTGTCCCGTGTGCCGCGCTGCCCGCCCGACACGAATGGCCGGCGCCCGTCCATGGTCCATCTCACCGTCTCGGCGAAGCGGCACCACCACGTGGGATGCGCCCCGCCCTCGGCCACGGAACTACGGCACCACCAACGCAAAGCCCCGCAGGTCGGTGCCATGGCACGTCGGACCCACGCAGCGTACGTGACACCGCGCGCCGTGTAGTAGTAGTTGTAGGCAGCTGCCCGGAAGGCTGGAACGCCAATTCGGGAAAAAAAAAAAAAGGAGGAAGGCCGGGACGCCGCCGGGCCGGCCGCGGCGGACGGCAGGAAGGCAGAGGCCGGAGGGCCATGGAGCATGGTTTCCGCGCGCGCGCGCGGCTGCCGGCGCCGGCACGCAAGTGTTTCCTCGCGCCACCGGCAACTCGCTGGATGTGAGTGGCGGCCGGAGCAAATCTCTCGGGACTCGGGGGTCTCGCGGCAATGCTTCCTCTTCCTGCTCGGCTCGGTCGGCTCTAGACTTGCAGAAATTTGCGTTGTGGATAGATGCATGCATGCTTCTGTGGCTCTGTACGTGTGTACCTGTCCATTGACCATGGCGTGACGGTGCGGGCGGTCCGAGCATTGCGCGCGCCGAGGCTCTTCCCATCGACGCCGGTGACAGAGCGAACAGAGCGAGGAGGGCGCGCGGTCGGATTTTTCAAATTGTCATGTGCGCAAGTGGAGCAAGAGCAGCAGCCTTCATTGTTTCTTGAAAAGAAGTTGCCCAAACTACAGACGAGTAGGCGACGTACGACGACGATCCGTCTAGAATAAGCAGTGGTGGACTGGTGGTACTGCGCATACTAGTATTCCGTCGCCAGTGTCGCTGCGAGGCTTGCATGCTACGACTTGTTCACACGTCCGCTTGACAAAGCGTCGATTCTGGATTTTTTTTCCCAATTTTTTTTAATACAGTGTATATGCGTATAGCAGTGCTATCTAGTTTCGGGGTTTCTTGTCAACGACGTAGACCTACCTGTAGTTTTCTACGCACAGTATCTGAGCCTGGCCAGCGGGATTCCTTGCTGGAATTAGCATAAACAAAGCCAAAACGCGCTTATGCTCCACTCCTCGACTCGGTATTTGCGCGGAATACTATAATATATAAACTATATACTCCCACTACAACTCAGGCGGGGTTTGGTTACTCTCAGATTTTCACTGTTCGGCGCGCGTGCATTATTCAAGAATATCCAGGGAAGGGTAGATAGTGAAGGATTCTCTCACACAGCAAGCATGTTATCCAAGGCAGAAAAATCTATAGTGTTTGGCTCCGTATCCGATGTTTCGGCATGGATTATCGTTATCCTATCCGGAGTGAACCAAACGGGCCCTTAGAGTACTGTTTGGATCAGATAGAGATAGCATGTTCCTAAAATCTGGATAGTACAAGAAGCTACATTATAAATTATGCGGTGTGTTTGGTTGCTCAAATACTTCTTCGGATAGTGTGCAAGCTCCTATATGGTTTCTTTGCTAAGTGCAGTCTACTTTTTCGAGGGGTAGTTTTGTAATTTCATTTTCTATTCCACCCACAATCCCATATTATGAGCTTCCGGTTGGATATTGAGATAATACCATGGATACATTACGCAACATGTATCTGCTTTGCGTTTGGCTTCAAATTAGATTTTTTTTTTACCTCATTTTGCATTATCTGTGCGATCCAAACGGCCCCTCACATTTTGTTATTATAATATTATTCATAAGACACGCCACAAATCAAAACGAACGTCTGCGTCGCTAGCTACCACACACCGCTAGCTAGCTGCATCTTGACCGAATACTACACCCACGTATAGGAGAGGAGTAGGCAAATAATACAACGGCGCAGGCAATAATTGTGTCCCGTTTATTGGCGAGAGAAGGGGGAGATAATTCGCAGCCTGACGAATCGGTTCCGAACCTTAATAACCATGCGAACCGTCTGCGCGTATACGCTGGCCGGTGGCGCGTAGCCGCCAGCAGCTCGCCGTCATCACGCACGCCGCGTCCGCTGGCCACCGGGGATTGGAATATACTACCCCGTCCGTCGCCCTGGGCGACCGTACGGAGCCGGTGCGTGCGCGTGCCGACGGCATCGAGGCCGCCGCTACCGGTCCCATCACATGGGTGCTGTACGTGCCGGGGGCGGCGAGGCGAGCCGGCGGCGACGCCATCGCGGGGACCCCGGCACGGCGTGCCCACCGTTTGGCTCTTTAAACAATCGGCCGGGGTCCTCGTCGGAGAGGATCATACCGCACTCCCTTAAACAAACTGCTGTACGACCAACGGTACGGCGAGGCGAGGCGACCTGCGCTGCGCGGCGCCAAAACTGTCGCGCCGGTGGTGGGCCCCCGCGCGTCTCCGTCCGGAATCACGGGGCCGGCACGTCGTTGATTCCGTTCCGTTCGCTCCGTGGATGATGGAGCGGTGCCCCGGCCCCACGCCTCCGAAAGCGAAACGATCCGTGCTCCGTCGCCTCGGCACTCAAAATTCGACACCCACCCAAAACCGGCTCGCCCGGAATTGAACACCGGACGGGCAGGGCAATCTTGTTTAGTGCCCAGGGGAAAATCGCCTCAGACGATTCGGGTTCTCTGCCAAATAAGTTTCGCGTAGGTCCTGATGGAGTCTACTAAGTTTCTTCTGTTTTTTTTTTCCCCTGGCCAAATAAGACGAACGGTCGAATCCGTAAAGAAAAAAAAAATCGTCGCGAGATATTTAAAACCGGATGACGTTTTTTTCTAAAGCTAACATCCAGTTGCTACTACAGAATTTTGTAAGGGCCGGTGGCAAATACTTTAAGTAACTTTTTCCGAGGCCAAGTTAAAGCTCCAGATGCTTCGTTCGAGCATGTTCTGGTTCTGATCTGTAGTGTCGTCCAGAAGCTTTTCATTTGGGACAAGCACCTGCGAGGTCGTGTCGTCTACGTCACGGCCGCGGTGTCGGCTCATGCGCGCGGGTAGGTAGGTGCGTCCTCCGTACCACTGTTGTACGAGGCCATGCATGCAGTCAAGCATGCACGATGTGCAGAGTGGTCGGTCACCGGTGCGATCTTGGTGACGCTGAGATTTTTTTTTTTCCGGACGTCCAAATCGCCTGATCGACGCCGGCCACGCACGTCGAGTCGTCGACATGGAAACTGCCTGCAGGGTGAGCAGGTAGGTGATCGATCCTTCGATGGATGGCCCCCGGTCAGAGTCATCGATAGGCCTCCATCTGGGAGGCGTTGTACACGTCGCTGAAGCTCCATCAGCCACGGAAACGGCCATTAAAACTTCCAAATGTCAAATACTCAAATGCATGCGTGGTTTTTGTCGCTCAGATTTGGAATTTCTCGCGCCTCGCCTGGCCGTACATAGAAGGAACCGCACCGCAGGAACCTTCGTGGTACGGCGGGGTACGGACGGCGTCCATACATATGTACGGTGCGGAAGGGGGTCCCCGATTCTGCCCTGAGGATCAGCCAGACGGTGATAGCAACGCAGACAGAAGTCCTGGCCGTGCAAGCGTGGAACGTACACTAGCTGCCATGAATTGATGATGGTGTGCGCGTAAGACATTTCAGTTTTCAAAAGAGTGGCCCATTTGAACACTCGATTTTTTTTACCATACGGTCAATCGGCCATAGTCCGATAGCTTGGATCGGATCCAACCCCCCACTTCTGTCCGTCTTATCATTTTCCTGACTCGCCTTGGCTCCTCACCAGGCCACCTTTCTCACGCACGACGCTAATTGTGGTGGAGATTGGCGTCCCCGCCTCCTCCACCGCCCAACTGCTGTACCGAGCCGGCGACCTCCTAGCAACCCCTAACCTCGGAACATTGCCCCTAACCATGAACCCTAACTTCATCAGAGTTAAAAAAAGAAAGACTGGTGGCATTCTGTTACAAAACGAGCGAAAAAAAAAGGTTTGTGACGTTTGCAGATCAAGTTGAGGACCCATTTGGTGCGTGCAAACCATGCGTGCGCTGCCGCCTTGTGCGGCATAGTTAGCAGCGATCGATCATCGGCAAGCTGGAGCTGATAAACACTACAAACACAACTGCCGGTGCCCCAGCTTGGACGACCTGGAGCTGATGATAACTGACCTCCATGCATGGGAACACGAACACCGGCCCAACCGCCTCTCGTCGTCCCTCGCCTCCAGTTCGTGACCCGTCGATCGATCACGGGCCCACCCAACAAACGTTGGCAGCGGTTCATCATCATCTTGCTTGTTCCCCGAAACAAATAGTTATGCCTGCGTGCTGCAACGGCGGCGCTAGCTGCACATAGCCCGACCTGGTCTTGGCTGCTCAGCTGCTTTCTTTCTTTCTTTTCTTGCGACAAATAAAAGGGCTCCTCGCACGTTTTGGCTTTCTCATCTTACTGTTACTAATTAGAGACTCCAATAGACTCATTTTGGAGCCTTCACAATGATCTTCACGAAACGCACCAGAAAAAAGATAAATTCTAGCAAATTCTCACAAAAATAAAAACATCCAACTATCAATTGATAGATTGGAATATTAATATCCATTAGATATATTATGTAAGTAATTACTCACCTCTGCCATTATGAAATGTTTTCAATTTTTTTGGCAGATTTTTTCCTATTTTCAATTTATTTTCTAAGTAATTACCCACCTCTACCATTATGAAAGGTTTTAAGTTCAACTCTCATCAAAAATAAATTTCTTCTTTTTTTTGGCAGATTTTTTCTATTTTCAAATTTATTCTCAGTTTTTGTCAACTTTTTTCTATTTATAAATTTATATTACTAAATGATCCCATAACTTTTTTTCATAAAGATACTAGAAATCTTTCTATTAAATAAATATTTTATGCCTAATCTTGCTATTAATAATTGGAAACTCCTTTTGGATCTTGCTTATTAATCCTCATAAGATGCGCTAAATAAAAGATAAAATCATAAAAATTCTCAAAATAATGAGAAACATCCTATCATCGATTGCATATTGAAATCTTGATAGCCATTAGATCTATTATCTATGTAATTACCATCCCGTCATCCATCATGTATGTCTAATAATAGATCTGTTCTCTAGTAAAAAGATAAATCCTAACAATTCTCACAAAAATTAGAAACATCCCAGTCATCTATCATATAGCTCTAATAATAGTAGTCATTAGATCTATTATAATTTCTAAAAAAATACCCACCATGACATTATGAAAGCTGAAATAAAATAATCCCCTAAATTTGAATAAAAATTGTCCATCATGCCATTATGAAATATGAATTAAATAACCCCTTAAATTTGCATAAAATTACCCACCATGCCTTTGTGAAATACAAATTAAAATAAACCCCTAAATTTGTATATAAATTACTCAACATGCCATTATAAAAGATGAATTAAAATAAGCCCTAAATCTGCATATAAATTACCCAATACGCAATCATAAAATATAAATTAAAATAATTTCTAAATTTGCATATACATCACTCACAATGACATTACAAAATATGAATTAAAATAATCATCTCTAATATTACTATAGATTTAATCTATATCCCCCAAAACTCTACGGGTTGATGGATTAGCCTAAACAGAACACACACAGCAGGATGCAGCGGTGTGTGAAGCCGTGTGCACTTGGGCGTTGGGCTTCAGCGACGTTGGGCCGGTACGGCCGGAGATCCAAGAATTAAACAGGATGGTGGCCTGGTGGGGCTTGTTTTAGCTCTGGGCCTCTGCCGGTTTGACGGCCCTGATTTCAACTCCACCTGAACCATCCCCTCAAAAAAAAAAAAAAAAGAGGGAACTTATTCTGAATTTCTGATGGATCTTCCTCTGCCTATTGTACTCCTATGTATCAAAAAAGTTTTCAACAAAAAGGATTCCAGCTCATGCATGCTCATCTAAAAAAAAAGGAGTCCAGCTGAAAAGAAAACGGAAAGGATTTTTTCTTCCGAATCTGGAAAGGTAAGTGATTTTCTATCTTATCTGGGCGGACTGGTAATTAATTAATCAATCCAAGAGAGCAAACATTTGGCACGAGCGCGGCGTGCAACCAGATGCCAAGTGCGAGCTCCACCAGGAGCCACCGGCCGGATTGGGTAGTCGTGCTGCTTTTCAGGAGGGTGGTGGCGCTGGCTGAATAGCAGTATGTACTGCTGCGTGGTACAAGTACAACGTACAAGTAGCTAGTGGCACCATGCACATCTAATCTAATCTAAAGAGTGCCGCCTCAATCGACTATCATGCATGGGCCACTCACTCTCCGGGCAGAGAAGAAAGTCGTGTCGCCGCCCAAAAGCTAGGCTGGCTTTAATTAATTTCCCGTCACGGATGCATGCATGCTGCTGCGCTATCTAGTAGTATCGATCAGTAGAGTTTACAAGACATCGCACTCGATGTGCACGTTTGCAGGCGGCAGCGCTAGCTGGCGTTTATTTCGTTCTCACGTAAAGAAAAACCATGCATCCCTTTTGATTGGAGGGAGCCCGCCGGCCGGATGAAAAGAACCAGCGAAAAGGACCGGCGGTTAAAAAGTTTGACCGCAAGTCCAAATCCCCCTTTTGCAAATGGGATTATATATATGATAGTAGTGTTAAACAGACGACAGAAAAACCAAAAACTGGGTCCAGTTTTGCTGACCGGGCGCATGCGGCAACTGGTCTCTGGCTCCAACCAATCATATCGGCCTCTGATCAGGACGGATCGATCGTCAGGGCCCTAGCTAGCTACCAAAATTTTCCATACATATGCAGGCGCAGCACAGAGAGGAGGCCAGCCTTGGTTGGACTCGCCGACGACGAAGATCGAGCTGAGGTCCATCATCGACACACGACCTGAATGGATGCCTCGACGGGGAGTGTACGTATATATACGTGTGAACTGGATGACACGTCGGCGTCGGGATTTCACGGCCTGACCGGACGACCGGACTCCCCGCATGCGCATGCAGTCAGTCAGCCAGTCAAAATTGGCAAGCGATTAAACGGAGCATCTAAATCCATGGGGGTTTGTTTGTTTGTTGGTTGGTTTTGCAGCAGGCCGCGCATGCATCCGGTCGGTCTCCGTGGAAAAATCCATCTATATATTGATCTGAGACAACGATCGAGAGCTTTGTTATCGCGCGCGCGGCAACAGGGCAACAGCAGGTAGCGGTAGCCGGCACACGTACCCACGGCTGGCTGCGTGTATCTAGAAACGTACTCCGTATTAGTAAAGGGTGAATTTTGGTAGTGGCCCGCTTTTTCACTGGGCGTCCGTCTTTTACAGTACTTTGGAAGAAACTCTAGGCTAGCTTGGAAAATAAATAGAAAGTTCACCCACGCGCGCATCGGCTTCGTGAGGACGGAACGAAGCGGGTAGAAATTAAAGGTGCTTTGCTATTATACTATTAGTTACAGTATTTGTTTCATGGAGAAAAAAAAAGGAAGACGATTGATACGATGGATCCATCGGCGAATTGAGCCGACGTTGTTTTCTTTTCTCTCCTCAGCTTAGGGTCTGTTTGGATCCAATGAGTTAAAACTAAAATGACTAAAACCTAGTGACTAAAATATGGGCTAAAGGTTTTATTGCTGTGTAGAATGACTCAAATGCCCCTTTGTTGGTGCTCCTTGCTCCCTTCTCCTCCCCCCACCCCTCCCCCAAATCGAGCTAGAGGCAGAGCTCGCCGCCACCCACCCCACGCTCTCCCTGCCAGTGTCTGGCCCGCCACCACCCACCCCACCTCTTCGGCGAGGAGGTCGAGCTCGCCGCCGCCGCGGAGGACGCCGCTATGCACGTCATCGAGCGCGAGGGGAGGCGGACGGCAGCGCGAGGCGGATCCCGGCCAGGAGGAGACCAGAGCGGCGGCGTGGGAGGAGGTGACGGCGGCTGGCGCGGGTGGAGCCGGTCGAGAGAGAGAAGAGAGAGAAATGGAAGAGAGCGAAACTGGTGGAGAGAGAGTGTGTGGGGGGGGGGGACGGAGGCGGACGGCGGTGCGAGGTGAGGCGGGGCGGGGCGCGAGGCGGACGGGGGCGGCGAAAGACGGCGGCGGGAGGCGGACAAGGCGTCGGGAAAGAGAGGGCGGAGAGAGAAAAAGGCAGAGAGGGGGATAGGGAACTGGGGGTAGAGGGTGGGAATAGGGGACATTTAGTCACTTTTAGCGAGCTAAACCATTTTAATTCCATTGTAGTCATTTGGTGTTTGGTTCTTTTATCTCTAAAGTGACTAATTTTAACTCATTTTGTTTTAGTTGCTGGATGCAATCAGACCCTTAGTCACCGGTGAACGTAGCTAGGCTGTGGGAGCTGCTACCTGGTGATCTGAATGATGACACCGCGCGGCCACAATCTTCAGATCGAGGCTGGGTCGTATGCAGGCAGAAAGCTAGGAGGCTGGCATGCATTTTCAAGAAATAGTTGTTAGTTGTACCATGCATGTGGACGAATAAGTACATACACAGGGATGAGCTTGGAGAAGCCAGCAGTGCGTACGTAGTACTATTAGCTAGCTAGGGCTGGGGTTAGCTAGTACTATGTAGAATTAGCATTCAGCGAGGATATAGCCTCTGGCCGGCCCCATAGGCTATCTTCAACGGATTGTCTATATGTGCTATCTATAGTATAAAACGGTACTGTATCGTCACTATAGATAAAGGAAGAAGGTAATTGAAATAGTGACGAGCAAGGCTTTTTAGATATCTGGTTGGAGATGTATAAAGTCAGTCTACAGGCGTCAACAATAATGCGACAAGTCGCTCGGTCTTTAGGCGTTGTCCCATATCACTATTCTAACTATCCCTCACGCCGTCTACGGTGCAAAACAGCGTAACATTTAACTTTGGAGAGTAGGATGGAAACTCCATTGGAGACAGTCTTAGGACTAATTTGGCAACCCCATTTCCCTAAGGGCTCGTTCGGTTAGGGGATTTTTCTACGGGGATTAGAGGTGATTTAATCTTTTACTATTCAAATTTGACTAGCAAATAAATCTTCTCCAAAACTAGAACAGCCGAACAAAGCTTAAGGGATTTGGAAAAATAAAAAAAATGAACTAATTTTCCTTCTATTTCTCTAAATCTCTTGGAGAAATGAAATTGTGAAACTAAGCCGTAGGTATTTAGGTTGCCCGACCGTCCCAACGCCGCACGTGCACCCTCACGCGACGAAAACCATGGCCATGGCCGCGTGCCCACGTGCTGTGCGTAGTTAGAACTTAGAACCAGTAAAGGGCACCGAGAAACGTCTGGGGATGGACCGACCGCGAAAGGAAACGAGAGCCGGCCCCTCTCTCGCGGTCTCGCCACGCGCGAGAGCCGAGAGAGAGAGAGAGGAACAGTCGTTGTTGTAATGTCGTCGATTCGAAGCTCAGGCGAAGCTTCGTTTCGTTGCGTTGGACAGATCGATGTAGCTAGAAGACGACGACCAGCTCGAATTCTCGACAAGCGAGAGAG
Organism: Paspalum vaginatum; assembly: GCA_030272315.1. Lineage (NCBI taxonomy): Eukaryota > Viridiplantae > Streptophyta > Magnoliopsida > Poales > Poaceae > Paspalum > Paspalum vaginatum. The sequence goes on along the minus strand of CM059021.1, from coordinate 4,425,452 downwards.
AGAGAGAGACCCGGCCGGCCAGAAACCGGTGGCTGCAGCCTGGATGCAGATCGATCGGTCGATCGAGAAACGCAGACAATTGCCTACGTGCGTCCTGCAGTGTCGTGCTACGTGCGAAGGACGGCGTACTAGCGGCTACTCCCTCCGTCCAAAAAAACAGTCGTTGTACGGTTTAAAAAATGTTTCCATAAAATTTATTGTCTGCGTATTGTCGTCTGCTCACTTGTCACCCTCTTTCCTCAACGGGCCCGCCACCACCATCTGCCAACTACTCCAACCAGGCCACGCACCCTCTCTCTGTGAGATTTTTTCTATCCTCACACACGGTTGCGGTCGCTGTTCTTCGTCCTCATCCACCTCCACAGTCCCCATCCGAAGCAGGCAGCCCAGATCCACGGGCTTCCTGCCACAGGGTTGGCGGCGATGGCACCTTCCGCTGCGTCGGCTACGGTGGCAGCAACTTCTGCATCGAAGTTGCCCACAGACGGCCCCTTCCGCGGCGTCAGCAGCGATAGCACCTTCCATGGCGTCAAGTGGAAGCGGTACCAGCTTGGCGCCTTCTCGGAGCGGTGGCCGGCCGCATCCTCGCGCGGTGGCGCGGCCCCTCATGCCGCATCTCCTCCCATGCGCCCCTGCTCGGCTGCCTCCTCACGCTGCGGCAACCCTGCTGCCCTGCTTGGCTGCCTCCGCTGCGACCGCCGAGGATGCCGACGAGGCACGCGTTAGGAGCGAGTGCGCGCACTGTCAGCCCCTGCCGCCTAGGGCTGTGCGGATCTCGTCCTGGATGTGAGGTGTAGCAAGGTTCGCGACCAGGCCGGCAGCGAGGCTCGCCCGTGTCCTGGCAGGCGAGGCTCGCCCGCGTCCCGGTGGCGAAGGTGGCTCTCGCTTCTCTCCCTCTCGAGCTCTTCTACTGCTGCTTGGCGCTCCTTTCGCTCCCTCTCTCTTCTCTGCGTTGCAAGGCTACTTCTCTCCTTCACCTCTGGGCGTCGTCGTCGGTGCAGCGGAGGCAGCCCTCGGCAAGCACGGCGGTGCAAAGGGCCGGAGCGGCAACTGCGGGTGCAGGTGCTGGCGGAGCGGCGGCAGTGGGCGCGCAGGGGCGGAGCGGCGGCCGCAGGTGCAGGGCTGAGGACGGCGGGCAGAGAGCCGGAGAGATTGGGAGGAAATAAATGAGAGATATAACAGTCATTTTCCCTTTCTGCAAATTTTACTAAGGGGATCCAGGGACGACTTCCTTTCTATGACAGAGGGAGTACGAGCGAGCGACTGCAGAGATGGAGGGAGGATCGGAGCTGCGTCCGATTCCGTCGTCGAAAGTTAGGCCGGAGGAGACCGACCCCGCAAAGCTAGCTAGCGCCGCAAGGACGCGCGAGGTCGGGGCGGGGACGGCCGGCGGCGGGTCGTCGCGGGATACCACTACAAGTGGTGCCATGGCATATTGGCATGTGATCGAGTACATGATGACGGTGGTGCTCGCGTCGCGTCTCCGCCAGGCGCCAGCGCTGGTTGGTCGTCGATCGTTTCCTGACGCGCGATCGATAGCGCGGCGGGCGCGTACGTGGTGTGGTCCTCGCGACTCGCCCGCGCGGACGCGGCGATGTGCGACTCCGGCCGCGCCGACTGCCGAGGGCCAACGGCCAATGCAATGCAAGTCGCCGCTCGACCGGCCGGTGCATGGGGTGGGAGTGGGAGTAGCTGCAGGACAGGATGGATCTCGACGCTCGCAGTGGAAGGTACAAAGGGTGATCGGACGGGATGACCGGATGAGCGGTCACATCCCCCCACGAGCTCCCTGATTCCGCGTTAAGCTACGTCGTCCTGCTCAGGGTGACTCCAATGGAACACTGTATCAACACTGTTTGATACGGTTTATCACCGTTTTGCACTGTAGCTGATGCTAAAGAATAATATAGAATTTAAAAAATTAGAATGAAAAATGTTGTTAGACACAGCCTAGCCTCAGATCCGCTGGTGTCTAGGACGACATATATTCCTCAGCTCGTCAGTGCACGGTCAAATGGATGTACCAGGTGGATGATCGACCGACTGCTGAAATCAATGCCAATCCTCCGGCTCTATGTGCACATCGTTTGAGGTTAAAAAAACAACCTATTATTGCAAGAAGTATGTGTGTCTTGTGGGTGAAAAAAAACCCAACCTACTTCCACTTTTTTTCATTTGATACATTTTAGGTCAAAAAATAACTAGCGGACGACAAATATTCGAGAACGGTGATAGTAACAAAAGAAACAGCTAACAGACTCAACACCGCCGTCGTACAAGAAGAAGAAAAACGGATTAATCACTGATACACAAATTCACTACAGAGACGGTTCTATAGACATCTGTAGGATCGGTTTTCGGAAGCGCTGCTGCTATTTGTCGGACTACTACAAATCAACATTTTCATAAGTCAGCAGAAGCGGTTCTCCTCATGGGGCCCTGCCCTGGGAACAACAGATGCGGCTCTAATTTTTAGAACTGCTCCTAATATCAAAAGGGGGTTGCTACAGAACAATATTTTTGTACTAGTGAATTCTATATTTACCACATCTTCGATTCAGCTAACAAGCCTCTTAAGTAATCTAATAATCAATGACTCCATCCAAATCCCCACATCACATGGACCTCCCCTCTCTAGCCTCATTCCAGTGCCCTACTTCATCTACACACTAGCGGTTTGCAGCATAAGTTGCCGCCGCAGCAATGGTGTGGAATCATAGGGTCTGTTTGGTAGTAGACCAAATCTAGCCAGGCTAGCTCCGCTTGGTCAGCCCAGCCTTGGCCTGGCTGGAATGGGAACTCAGAGTCTGTTTGGTTGGTTCATTTGAGTAGCCTGGCCACGTCTAGTTTCTGTTTGGTTTTCATGTCCATCGCTGGTACGGGAGAGGGAAGGAGGGTGGCGGCGACAGCGGCTCCTGAAGCAGGGTGACTCTGTTCACCTCGGCAGAGAAGGCAATGGAGAGCAGCTCGACCTCGGAGTCGCCGCGGGCGTTGGGGGTGGGCGGGCACTGGTGGTTGAGGTCCCGCGCCGCTTGCTCCTGCAGCGCCATCTGGAGGAGCTCGTCCTCATCGACGTCGCTGTCGCTCATGGCCGCGGGCGTCGAGGGCTCAGATCTGGGGCGGGAGGAAGGAGAAGGGTAGGAGAGAGAGCGCGTGCGTTGGGGGAAGAGAGAGAAGCTTCGGTCTGGACTTGATTTTGGTGGCCTTGAATGTGCATGGATCGAGAGTGAGGGTCAGCGAGGGCGGGCGCGGAGCAGAAGGCAGCGTCGGCGGCCTCGGCGACGGAGAGCGAGAGGCGGTGGGAGCGCGCGACGAGCAGGGTGCAGGCGGCGCCGGGGGTAGGGAGGAAGGCGGAGCCAAGGGTGGCGAGCTCACTGTCGGTGGCGGACTTGGCCATGTGGAGCGCCTCCTCGACGCGGGTCTGCGAGAGGCCTGAGGCTGGTGGCGATGGAGGTGATGCCCGCGGAGGTGCCCGCGAGCTTCTGGTCGCTGGTAGGTGGAGTCGGCGTTGTTGCGGACGAGGGAGGAGACGCGGAGGTCCAGGCCATTGGTGTCGTGGACGAGGCCACGGGAGGTGGAGACGAGGATGTGTGGCGACGTGTTGGTGGGAGAGTAGGAAGAGCCTGCGGGGCTAGCCACGGGTCCCAGGGCCACCCTCGGGGCTCAGCTGTGTGGTGGTAGGCCTGGCTAGAGGTACAGCTCAGACAACCAAACATTGAATCTCGTACTGCGGTGGCCTGGCCAGCTTCCAGGCTCGCCTACCAAACAGCCCTTTGCCTCATTGACCAAGCATCCCGGCCGTTTGGACTGATTGGGAAGGCGCAAAATTATTGAAAAAGGTTGGCGTTTTATTAATTGTTGCGTGCATTTGACCTTTTTTTTATTTTGTAAGATGAATAGGACGGCGTGGCCCTTTTTTCCCTGGAACCCGTCCGGGCAGTCCTTGAGTCCTACAACAGTGCATAGTAGCTATAGCAACGCTTGTTAATTTCTTCTGACTTTATTTTTCTTGGATTGGATGCATGGGTAGTTGAATAATACTCTTATCGAATAAAATCCCCAGGATCGGAGTGCTTGCTGGTTTCCTGCGGCATGCTTACGATTCGTGGTCCTTTTTTTTTTTAAATTAAGGTCGATGTCATTAGCCAGGAAGCTGCATGCGGTCGTCGTCGTCGTCGTCGCTCGCTCGCTCGCTCGCTCGGCAATTTCAAGCCCGCCTTAACATACCGGCTCGCAACTTGAGAAATGCCAAAAAAGGTCCACGCTATGGTATACAAAGATGAAGAATTTCATGGCCCCGTCCGGATGCGCATGTGCAACCTAACCCCCGTCGGTAGCTGCCTGGGGACTGGGGTGCGGGGTTAGCTAGGCTGCTTTCGAATCCACTGATCCACCAGATACATGCAAGATTTGGCGGCTAATTAATCTGGTTTAATTTAATGGTCAACTTGATCTTCGAGGCTAGCTGCTAAGTTTAGATCACTCATCATCATCATCATCACCTTAATGAGCTCGATCTCTCACGCCGCCTACTTTGCTCTCGTGCTTTAGCATACTTGCTACAATTAGGCTAATATTAGATCCACCTGATGAGCCTGGTAGCTAGCTTGCTCAATCGAAGCGACTGCGGCGTGTTTGCAGGAACGTAAAAACAAAACCAGCGACCACGTACAACTAGACTAGACATTTGAGAATTCTTCCTCGCGAAAACTACGTACTAGTAGTAGTTAGTACGTTCTGCACACATATAGTGGTGTATCCATTGTTTCTATACATTATTTGTGCTAAAAAAACGTACTGGTATTCATCATTGAATGAAATGAAGCAGTGAACCTCTTATGTGGGTGTTATATATAGGCATTATTTGAATGACATAACTTCTCCGGCATTTTGTTTTCTAGAAGGTGCTGCGGTTTGATATATCATCTATCTAGGCCGAGACCTGAACCTCGGTGGGAATGCTGAATGCATGCATGGGCACATGGCTACACCATTATTCCATACATAGATTTATCGAACCAAAAAATTAAGAAACGTCCTCTCAAATTAATTCCTACAGACGAGAGGACACTGGAACACTGACAGCTAATCCAAACCCATCGTCAATATAATTCCTTTGCGTGCATGGTCGCAGGAAATTCCAAGCTCTCTTAGATTATTTCAAAGATGATCACGACAGCCAACATTTTTGAACCCGCTCCGTGGTCTGTTGACCCCCCACTGCACCAGGGCAACGGCCCCATGCATCGATCGCCGACTCGATCATATCTCCCAGCACCAGCAGGCAGAGCTAGCGTGCGTGGCCTATAAAAGGCAGCGCTCTCCGACTCCACGCCGGCGTGTGATAAACTGCAACACCATTCACACCACGCATGCATACCAAAACCTAGCTAGCTCTATACATACAGCCGCCAAGCTGCGCGTCCGTCGACCGGCGTGACGGCGTCAACCATGAGGGAGCTGATGCGGCGCCTGAGCTTCTCGGACCGCGTCAGCGACGGCGGCGGGGGCGTCGTGCCGCGCGGGTGCGTGCCCGTGCTCGTGTGCGACGGCGGCGAGGGCGAGCGGTTCGTGGTGCGCGTGGAGGCGCTGCGGCACCCGTCGTTCGCCGCGCTGCTGGACATGGCGGCGCAGGAGTTCGGGTACAAGCAGGAGGGCATCCTCAGGCTCCCCTGCGACGTCCGCCACTTCAAGGACGTCCTCGCCGCCGCCTCCTCCTCGCCGCGGTCCAGCAGGCACTGATCGATCCGCATCAATTCAAATCGCTCAACAACTGCCGTTGATCTGATGATCGGATCTCCTCCGTCCTCTAATTGAGGCGCGCGGCTGGCACATCTCCGTCTGAATTAGGAGCATTTATAGCCAGATAGTAGTAGTAGTATTACGCGTTAGCATGCATAGTGCTCAACTGATGATGGTCGCGCGGCGTATACTGATGCATGCCCAGGACCAACATTACTTCTTGACCCACTTTCTTCTTCTTATTCTTCTTCTTGGCCTTTTTTGTTCTTCCTCGGTTCAGCAACACGGCCGGAGCGGGTTTGCTAGTAGCTTATACGCATCAGCGCATTAATTGCAGTGCATATGTAATTAAGATTAGGCCTCCTGTCAGATATTCAGTGAAAATAAACCGATATCGTTCGGCATGCACATATATCCCTCTTATACAATACTGAAACATGAAAGACTCTAGATTTCAAGTTGGGTTTTCAGGATTTGGATGATAAAAAGACAGAGGTTGCCAAAGCAGCTGATGATCAGTCAACTTTTCTATGATATCCTAGTCTACACCTGTGGTTTGATCTTGCTCGGTTTGGTATGCAGATTCTCCTAGACAGTGCTAGCTACTAAATTTTGCGTGAGTGTCGTACTCCTGTTTCATTATTATATTGGTGAAGAGTGGAGACTAGTCAGTAGTCACTAGTAAGAGTGGAATCCCCACAAATATAATAAACAAAATTTTCTACCGACTCATACTTTTATAAAGTATTCCATCCTTTTCAAACTATATATGGTTCACTTTAGCTGTATTAAGTCTCTAACATTGACTACACCTTTATTTAAACAAAATTAATTAGCATCTATAGTACCAAACAAATTCACCATCATCAAAACATATTCCATGGTGGATCTATAGCGATATTAGTTTGATTGCGAACATTTTGGCATATTATTTTTTTCTATATATAAATTTGGCTACACAACTGTAACTTAAGATATAGAGATAGCATAGCTATCATTTTTATACAGGCTTACAGAGGAGCAGTTGACAATTGGCATAGAGAAACTTCGAAGCTCCAGCATAGTAGTGAGGACATGGGTAGTACATTGCCAACTACTGTTCCTTTACCCTTGAAACAAATCTAGCATGTTCAAATAATGCAGTATGTTTTCGATGATTAGTTCAACTTTTAGCTGATGAGCTTGAAACAAAAGAACTGGAGAGAGTACTGCATATGTAGGTTCAGCTATTTTTTTAGTTCTCAGAATTCATTCAGAAAATGACTGTTTTGTTGCTCACACGCTTAATAATGTAACCACAATACATATGTAATGCTTGCTAATTGATACTACATACCCTTGTCAGAATTTAGTTGGCATTTACGTAGGATCTCGGTAGTTGCTAAACCAATATAGACCTAATGAAATACCCGGTCAGGCGTATTCAATTCTCTAAAAATAAGTATACAAATACCGTGTGCTTTGGATGGGATTTCAGCGTGTATGTAGTGTGTATTTTGCCATGTGCATTCCGACCCACGCGATTGCTTTTCTGGCCTCTCTGTAACAACCAAATACTGTATTTCCTGGATTAGTGAAAGCGCACTAGTCAATGGTTGTAGTGAATCAAAAGAAGAGTGTCTGGTCAACAGACAGCTGGACAGATGCCGTGACTCTGGCCATACTTGTAGATGCAATGACGACATGAAAAATGCGTTTGGCTACTGATTGAACTAGCTACTTGACTATAAGCAGCGAGAAAATACGCAGATGACGTACATAAATGACTAATTTACATTCCTTTTTTTTCAAACTTAAGCGGGAAAATGTAGTTCGTTGGCATATAAAGATAGAAGAATCTAGACATACGTGCAAGTGTATCATCTAGCTTATTCTAAAGGGAAAAGTCCATTTCACAACATCAAATTATCCAATTCGTCCGATTTTCAATCTTGTACTGCAAACCCAACATCAAGCACCTCAAACTAAAACCAGATGGAGTTGGACCTTAACCTAGTTTCGAATGTGGTTTTCTATTTTAAGAAATAATAATAGCTTATTTTATCTCTATAGATTTATAATTAATACATTTTAAATAAGAAGAATATGAAACTTATGCCATAAGTTTTCTGAAAATATAGTCCATCTAGTAATTCTTTGCTTGGGGCTATTTGGAATGTATTTGTTCATATTTTTCTTGTTTTATTTGGAGCAACAAAACAATAGACGTATAAACATAAAAATTCAAAACGACTCCAAATAGATCACAAGTATATATATTATATTTTAAGCAAATTTTTGGTATAGATTTTATTTCTTATAATTTTAAATAAATTAATTAAGAATTTTTAGACAATAAATAAGAATTTATAATTTCAAAAAATAGAAAACCGCTTTCAAAACCACCTACAGGTCCAACTTTGTCCGATTTTTTTATAGTTTAAGGTGTTCAATATCCGGTTTCGTAGTTCAAAACTGAAAATTGAACGACTTAAATAGTATAGGACCGTGAAATGTATTTTTCTAAATGATTGGACGGCGCGTGCTACTAGTACCGTGGAGAGTTCTCAAGAGTGCATGTACACGTAAAATCTTGGACCCTTGTGAGGTTTTCAACGCTCTCTTGTTCGTTTCCTCTCTGCTGATTTTGATACGCACGTTATTGACACCGTACGTGATGATGTTCAATACGATGCAATGTTTGACCGCAACATGTCAACGGTTCAGCGTCAAGCAATACGAACGGGTTGGTGGCGCAGCCGCGCCGCTATATTATTGCCAACGCGCACGTACAGCTGAAAATAGTAACGTCGAATTATGTAAGATATATGCACGTGCTGATAGGAGGACAAAGAGGATATTTTATATTTTTTTTAATAATGGAAAAAAGTTCGGCTTCATCTCTCAATGAGAGAATCAGATCCAATTTATTATATACTTCTCGCTCAATAACATCAAACAAGAAAGGGAAATCCTAACAACACGTGGCCAACCAAACGAAGAGAGCAACTGCATGGATGCCGATTCCAAAATGCAGCATGCTTGGAGAAGACCCTGTTTAGATTCTTCACTTCGTTGCAACTTGGCCCACAATCGAAGCCAGTACGTTCCTCTAAAGAGCACCTGCAAGAAAGATTTTGGTGTACATTTGTCAAAAACCACCTCTTTTCTTGAGAGCCAAAGAGCCCAAACCAACCCTGTTTCTCCGGAAAGTAATAACGACTCCTTTTCTGGCCCCCTTGTTTCGCCCAACTGCTAAAGAAATGTTAGGATAGATTGTGGCGGACAAATTACTGTACACCATAGGAACTTAGCGTGTTTGCAATCTAAAAGGAGGTGTTCAATTGTTTCAGCCATACAACAACAGAAACCGCAAGATTTATCCCTCAACCAGTTACGACGTGTTAAATTATCTTTCGTTAAAATCACCCCTTTTTTCAGGTACCATAGAAAGATTTTGATCTTTAGTGGTAACCTTGTACGCCAAATTTCCATCGACACTCTGATTCCAATATTGACCAAAAAACTATTCATCGGTCTCACAGAAAAATTACCGCTTTTATGAAGATGCCATTTAAATTGGTCATTGCCCTCTATCAGGTGTAAATCCAAGATTTTCGCAAAAAAATGTATTTGTAGCTTTTTGGACCAATTAGATTTTAATGTAGTTTTGATTTTGTGGGAAGATGCATACATGTGGAGCTTGTTGCATGCAGAGTGTATTGTCTTGGAGGTCTGGAGGCCCGAAGACGATGGCTGCCGTGCACTTGGTCCTAGTCGCTCGCCTATATGTGGCGATCGTCGCATCGCCACTAAGATGGCTTGTACGAGCTCCCTTAGGGGTAGTTTGGCAACGCTATTTTACTAAGAGATTTGGAGGAATGGAGAGAAAATTAGTTCATTTTTTCCTCCATTCTCCCAAATCCTTGGGGAAATGGGGTTGCCAAACTAGTCCCTCACTGGGATAAGTGCCAAGGGATGGAGGAGGACCGCACATGACACTAGACCGATTCCAACAAGAAGACCAACATATGTGACGACGAAATTCAAACTCCACTTTAGTGCATAGTATTGCTACGATATATATTTTATCCTTTAGTATGTCCTGCTGAACAAAACCTCATACTAGATGGTAAGCAGTTGTTGCCACCTAGGGTTCTGCAGGGCTTCTGATGGCGTCGCTCCAGGTCCCTTGTGGCCCAACTAGATTATTAGAGGCCTCGGTCCTTGTGGCGGAAGCATGCAACACTGATCTATATGTGCGTGGATGTGCCGGGCGGAGATGCAGATGCTGAATGCCGGTAGGTTCGTAGACAAATGGGCTTGGCATGATGGAGGATAGGGGGAGGGGGGAGCACCGGGCTAGTTGAGAGAAAAAATACGAGAAGGAAAGGTCATTACCATCTATATTTTATCTTCCAAAATAAAAGAGAAAAATTAAGGCACTAAAATGTACGGTGTGCAGGAGTGGATCTACCACCAGGGCGGCCGAGGGTCGAAGCCCCGACTACCCTCTCGCGCAACCAATGAAGCCATTGATAAGTCCCCGTACAATTTTCAGATATTGATAAATAAGAGACGAGGAAAAAAATAGAGGTAGAAGAAAAATAAAAATACTGAAGAAGAAATAGAAGAAAGTATAGTCAGTCCTAGCTATTGCTATGTGTTGATGATTCTGAATTGGTCAATGACAGCTGGCTATACACCTGTTGGCTCTGGGCAAGCGTAAAGCACACGGCCGATTGGAAACGTTTGAATGTTCGACTCACTCTCCATGGGGCAAAGACCGCACAAGTGCCCCGTCGCGCCCGCCCGCGCACGCATGCACGGGCACGCGACATATCTAGCTAGGAGCACGCACGTTTCGAACTGATGGGGTTGTGCTTGTGGATTTGGAACTTGGAAGGATACAGCAACGAGACGACGACCGATCATATCGTATAAAACAAACCAAAGGCCAAAGCCGTTTTATTCGTTATCTGTTGGTATATATTTTCTCTGTATTTAAATATAAGTTACGTTGATTTTTTTCTAAAATTTCGATCATTCGTCTTATTCAAAAAATTATGTGAACATATACGGAAACTAGTTGTGTTTAAATTATTTACAATGATCAAACAAATCGCATCAAAATAAATATTAAATTATAATTTTTTAATAAGGACGAGCGAGTTGAAATTTAAAAAAAAAATCAACAATAACTTATATTGGCTATAGATTTTCTACCCGACGACGATTTCGCGTCTTTTACCATCATCTAATCTTGGATGAGACGGTGTGGCTCTGTCGTGAGGAAGATCAGCAGGCCGGGGTACGGCGGTGACAAACTCATGCATGCTATATACGTACTGTAAATAGTTTCGTTGTACTGTGCAACACTGCCATTCGCATCCAATGTGTGAGATCGATTTTGAGGAGGAAAGCTGCCGTGGGCCGTGGTGTCAAGATTCGGCACGCAAGAAAGATATCTTGGGCCGTTTGGGCTAAATCAGGCTGGGCACATGCCCACGCCCTACCATGGGCCAGCACCTCTGAGGAAATTGAAAACGGTCCTTTCTCTTTTAGAAAAGTTACGGCGCGGTCTGGTCGTGCGGGCGACTGCTTCGGCCCGCGTTAGCGTCATGCTCTCAATCAATTTTATCCACAGATTGCAGCCTACCAAGAGTTTTTATGTAAACGGGCTGAATTGTGTGTCACATGGACCTTGCAGATGGGCCATCCATTCCGATCTGACTCCAGCCGATGGTTTGCTGCGTCCCTGTGGAAGGAGGTGGGCCGCCATGGCCCATGTTTTAATGTTTATTTTATTTAAAATGCAATAACTTCATTTTAGAATGTAAATTTTAAATTCCGTTTGCGCTACCGCATTCTTTATAACGAGATATAAAAAACTAGACCAATGGTGCATATATTTATAGTTGTGCATCAAATATACAATAATTTTTATACGTAACTTGCTACCAAAGTTATTTACATAATCATCGAATACCAACTTATGTGTTGTTACACTATCAACTCGTATATAAAAATATAAGTTAGTGCATAGCTATTGTGTGGCATATAACTCGATAGCATCACTATTTCTGTAACTTGCTACGATATTTGTACATAACTTGTTACAAATACATTCAATATAATTTGATAAACTAGTTAATATATAACTTGAATTGATACGCAACTTCTATATAAGTTAATAGCCCAAGTGTATATAAAGTGATAACACCACTATTAGTAAATAACTTGCTACATCGTATCTGCATATATTCAACATAAGTTGACAGCCGCATAAACACAACCTATAAATATATCAAGTACAATTATAGCGTGAAAGTTGCTACATAGTTTGTATATACTTGCTACTCTACATTTAATATAAGTTGACAGTTGCATAAAACATCATTAAAACATATCGAATATGGATCTTGATTTGTAACCCTTGTAATAAGAAACACAGCAGTGCAAATAGATTTAAAAACGGATGTCTGCAGAGAGAGTTATGCTCATCTTAAGCAAATGTATCTATGAGATCATCAACGAAAGCGTCAGCTTACTATTGAGGTGGAGAGAGCTGGCTAGGGGGTCACGCAATAGGTAAAGTCGCTGACCCTGTTGCGCCTTATCGTGGTCCTTTTCTTTCAGACTTGGCCACATGCAGGACAACACATCTTCCGATTCAACTTTTTTACGAAAGCATGCGTTCGCACACGTGCGTACACTACCCCTGATAAAATTCCAAATAAAAAACTTACCCCGACAAAAACATACATACACACCTTATCCTTATGAACAACTCACTTTTGTGTTAACAATACACGCTAACGACATACGAATTGAGTGTGAGACAAAACTTAAGAAGTGCTTCGGTATGTGCTTTAAATGTTTATGCGATACACGTGGTTACAGAAAAACACATGGTCATGGAAAGGCTTACCATATTGAATCATAGGGAATGAGCCATTCTAATCGGAAATTGTACAGTGTTTATAGTTGCTCAACTTTTCATTTCTTCAGTAGGATTCAAAGTGGGCCTAAATAGATTCTACGACTCTTTTAGGTTTGGAACATGAGGCCGTCTCCAATTGACTACTTGTGCCAATGCCTATATTTCAAACTCTACTGTCTACACACGGACAACCTTATTCGTTGCCGTATCATCTTTAACAAAGCTAATACTTACAATATAGCACAAGAAACCAGATCATCCCACCCGAAAATTACAAAAAAAAAGCCCTTATAGAGACAAAATTCTCTTCTGTCAAATCCAATTGCAGAGAGTTGATTATTTCAAAATTTCCAAAACCCCTGGCCGTTGGTGGCCTCGATCCCCACCCCCACGGTCCCTGGACACCGGAGCCCACCTGTAAGCCCTGGCGCCCCCGCGAACGCCTTGCGGCGGCGGCGGCCGATGTCCAAAACCCTAAACCCTCCTACCCAATCCAAAATCCCTCTGCTTGCCTGTCCTCCCCTCCTCTCCTCCCCAAGACCCCCAAACCCCTTGTGTTCCCCCACCCTCTGCTCTGCTCCCCTCCGCCACCGCCCCCGCCGCGCCCCATGCGCGCCCGCCCCTGACGAGCACGGCCGCCGAACCCATACCAACCCTCCGCCTCGTGATGCCCCCGCGGCCGTCCCTCCACTCGCTGCTCCTCATGGCCGCCTCCGCCTCCTCCTCCGCCGCCGCGGCCGGCGGCGACTCGGGCCTCCTCCTCGCCGCGCGCCGCCGACTCCCCGTCGCCGCGGTGGCGGCCGCGGCCGGCCACCGCATCCGCCTGCTCCACTCCTTCGCGGGGGGCCGCGTCCCCGGCCTGCCCGAGGTGGCCTGCTGCGTGCGGAGCACCCCGGACTCGCGGCGGACGGGACCGGTCTCCGTGCGCTCCAGGAACGGTAATGGACTTCAGCCACTGCTGCCCGCTCTGGAGCACTCGGTGCTCTGTGTTTGTGCCTTCGTCTGTTTTTTTTGGCTGTGCGGTTGCTTTCGATTGAGAGCTGAGCACCCGGGAAAGGGAAACTACGGCTACGCGGTTTGCACGTTCGGCATGCTACTTCTTCGTTGCCTAGTGTTGTATCGCTGACCGCTAGATAGAGCGAGCTCACACTCGGAAAACGCTGCAAGTGCCACTAGTTCCCATTGGGGTTTGTAGCAGAGCAGCTCAATGCTCGTATTCGAAACGTTTTTTGGGACTTTTAAGTTGAATGTGCTAGCCTGTTAGTCATATAAATGTAAATTGTTATTAACTGCTGATAAGCACTGGAAATGCCTCACAATTTCACTGTTTCTGCTGCAATTCCGGTGCTCTCATCCTCTACTGGGGGCTGCTACCGCTTTACAATATAGTTATTCGCATGCTGCTTATAACAACTCGATGCAGAAGCGTCCTTGTTTTTAATCCATGTGACATCTTTCTGACATAACAGTTCATTCGGCGAACAGTGAGAGGGCTGCTTCTGAGCAGAGACTTGGCGATCTCGTTCAGAAGTTGAGGAAAGAAGGCATTAATCCTAAGAAGTGGAGGCTTGGAAATTTTCAACGCATGATGTGCCCTAAGGTAAGATGCATGTTTTTACTACTTTGTTGTGCTGCTTCCGTTCGGCTTCTTTTTTCATTGACTATTTAGCTCTATAGCCAAGCAATCTTATCCCAAGAGACACGTCTCAAAAATCACCCAATGAAAATGGTTTGTTCACATAACATGTTAATCCCCACACCCAGCATAGATGTTTATTTTGTGATCAATTGTACTTTAGTGACAAATGATAAAGTATAACTTTTCTTCTGTTTGCTAGTGCAATGGTGGATCAACTGAGGAGTTAAGCCTCAGTGTATACATCCGTATGGACGGGTGAGTTATCACACATCGCGTCTGAATATTTGATTTTGTCAAGACAGAGGTATTTCGTGGGTTATATACTTCAGGGTCTGCCAGCCATCTGATGTTCATTCTATGCTATTTCTTCAGTATGAACGCAACATGGAATTGTTTTAGATCAACATGTGGTTGGAGAGGTTTTGTCCAGGTGCGTAAACCAAACAAACAGAAAAAAAAAATATTGGAGTAAGAAACCATCTTGATCTCTCTCTCTCTCTCTCTCTCTCTCTCTCTTCAGCCTGATGGAGTTCCCATGGTATCCCAAGCAAAAAGTGACATGGAAAGTGAAACTGACCAAGAGGTCAAACCTAATAAGGTTTACAGAAAAATCAGTGAGGAGGACCTCAATCTTGAGCCACTTTGTGACTGAGGTATAAATATTGCTTCTTATATATGACCAGAACTGCTGTTTTGTAACTTAAAACCAAGTTGTTGCCTTTCTTTTACTTTTGATGTATACTAATAAAACCATCTGTACGTTGGCATTGTATAAAATGGTGGCTTCAACAGCTTGTAGCATACTTTTCTGAGAGAATGATTTCGGCAGAAACACTTCGAAGGAACAAAGTAATGCAACGTAACTGGAACAATAAGGTATATCTGTACTGCTGAGGCACTTCTAGTTGGATGCAGCAGCTGTTGTGATAGGATCATAAGTATGGCGTCTCGTTTGCAGATATCGATTGCTTTCACCTATAGACGTGATGGAGTCCTTGTTGGTTGCAAATACAGGGAAGTCTCTAAGAAATTTTCACAGGTTTGTGATCATCATCCTCTCTGCAATGCACAAGCTTTTGCTACATTATTACCAATATGCATTTTTCTTATGTATCAGGAGGCAAACACGGAGAAAATTTTTTATGGTCTGGATGATATAAAGCACGCAGATGATATTATCATTGTATGTTCATGATCTCAAATTGGGCTTTTATAGTAGGCATTTTGCCTGGAAAATTTGTGCCAACCCATTTTATTCCCTGTTTACTGTTTTGAATGCTTGTTTTTTGGGGGGTATTTCAGGTTGAGGGTGAAATTGATAAGCTGTCCATGGACGAAGCTGGCTATCGTAACTGTGTCAGTGTGCCAGATGGTGCACCACCAAAAGTGTCCAGTAAAATCCCAGACAAAGAACAAGTTAGAACTATTTTCTGCTATTGCTAAAAGTTTCTCTCTGTGACAGTCTATATTTGTGGTCACCACTACCAGACGGTAGTTTGTTAATCTGTTACCTAACATCTGTTTACGTTCTTTGTAAAGCTAGGATAAGAAGTACCAATATCTGTGGAACTGCAAAGAATATCTTGACTCGGTGAAGATTTTCTCAGTTTTTCAATCATTTACAAACTTATATTCTGCGGCGTGCAGGTATTGCTTTACTGACTTTGTTCTGGCACATGGGAATAGGCATCTAGGATAATACTGGCAACCGATGATGATGTTCCAGGTCAGGCTCTGGCTGAGGAACTTGCTCGTCGACTTGGGAAAGAAAGGTTTGTGCACAGAAAGCATTAACCTTTGTGAAAAATATGTTTTGCAACCATTTTTCATTTCCTTTTACCTATTCGTTTTGATGCAATCAGATGTTGGAGAGTCAAGTGGCCAAAGAAGAATGAGACAGAAACCTGCAAAGATGCAAATGAGGTTCGTTATGGAATGCATGTGCTCATATGACATGTTCCTAAAATCAGTATGTGGAACATTGGTTCTGATGTCTTTTCTCATTATGCAATCTTCCCTTGTAACACTTTTTGTTGCGTACAGGTCCTAATGTTTTTAGGTCCACAAGCATTGAGAAGGGTTATAGAAGATGCAGAACTGTATCCTATAAGAGGCCTTTTTTCATTCAGAGATTTCTTCCCTGAGATTGATAATTACTATCTTGGAATCCACGGGGATGAGCTTGGTATCTGTACTGGATGGAAATCTATGGATGGCCTTTACAGGGTAACTTTTAGTTTCACTTCCTTATTCCTTAGTTTGTTGTTAAAGGTGGATTCACATAAAGATGTGGCTTTCTTCTTTGTATTGTAAGAGTAATGCTTTTGTGTATTTCAGCACAGAAGTTTCTTTGCTGACAGAAGTTGAATTTGGCGATATGTTTGCTTTATTTACCATATGACACCTGTTTCACTCTAAATTTACTGTAGATATGTTCGATACAGCAATGCCTTACTTTTACCCGATGAATGTCTTTGTTAGTCTCTTTTTATCTGGCTAAACCTCAACAAAGAGAAGTGCCTCGTTCTTTTTTTGTGGGCCTGAAGTGTTACCTGAACAATTTGACTTGTATGGCTAGTGAGCACACAAAAGATGGCCTATACTGCCTTTGGCATGTGGGGGCTGTAGTTGCAGCTTGTCATTCATCATAATTCATAAGCAATGTGCCACATTAATCTATTTGTTATTTTGTTTCCCTTTCCCCCTTTTCAGGTTGTGCCTGGGGAGTTGACTGTAGTAACTGGAGTACCAAATTCTGGTAAAAGTGAGTGGATTGATGCTTTATTGTGCAATATAAACAAACAATGTGGGTGGAAATTTGTTCTGTGTTCAATGGAAAACAAGGCAAGCCATTGTTAGTGTTTGATGCCAGTTAACTAATCTCATTGGACACTTTCAGATAACAGAGCTTTTGGTGTTTAGGTCAGGGAGCATGCTAGGAAACTCTTAGAGAAGCGTATTGAGAAACCATTCTTTGATGCTAGGTAAGAAGTATGCAAGTGTTTCCCTATTTGACTTTATCATATTAATGACCCCCTAAAGTGAACGATTATATTTTAGAGGATCATTGGTATTTTCATTGTGTTTATATGGTTAATATGTTTATGTTCAGTCGGTTAAGCAATATTTGTTTTTGTTGGTATAGGTATGGTGGGTCTGCTGAGCGGATGACTCCTGATGAATTTGAAGAAGGAAAACAATGGTTGAATGAAACGTTTCATCTTATCCGGTATTTATCCAATCTGTTAGCATGCATACCTCTTTTTCCTTGAGTTTTCTTAAGTTACTGGGATGCATAGTTACCTTCTCTCCAATCATATGCCTCCCTTGAAAGACAATGCGCTTCATATTTAATTGTTTCTTTGACAGGTGTGAAAATGATAGCCTTCCATCTATTAATTGGGTTCTTGGCCTTGCAAAAGCGGCAGTTCTAAGACATGGAGTGCGTGGTCTTGTGATTGATCCTTACAATGAACTTGATCATCAGCGCCCCTCCAACCAGTAAGCATTACCTTCCCCTTACTACATGATAGCCATTTATAAATTTCTGATAATTCTTATTCACATGTATTAGATAAGCATCTTTTGCCCAAGAGTTTCTACTAATAGTTATTGTTTGTTAGTATTTTGTATGCATTTCCTTTTTTTTTTCTGGCAAGTCACTTTATTTTTGCCATTTACAGAACGGAGACAGAATATGTCAGCCAGATTCTTACCAAGATTAAGCGCTTTGCTCAGCACCATTCATGTCATGTATGGTTTGTTGCGCATCCTAGGCAGGTAATCGAATTGTACATAGCAGTTATCAGTCTTGGCGACATACAATGAAGTCTTATTTGGAGTTGATGTTCTGCTAGCTTCATAACTGGAATGGAGGCCCACCTAATATGTATGACATAAGTGGCAGCGCACATTTCATAAACAAATGTGACAACGGAATTGTCATCCATAGAAACAGGGATCCAAATGCTGGCCCTCTTGATGTTGTGCAGGTTATTTTTGCTACTGTTTTTTTAATCTTGCTTCAATGCGATGCTGTATTTTATTTTGCTGCAAAGAAATTTAATGATGTGCCTACATCTTTGTTCTATTACCTGGGACGTTATCATAGGTTTGTGTGAGGAAGGTGCGGAACAAAGTGATTGGACAAATAGGAGATGCTTTCTTAACATATAACCGGTGTGTTCTCTATTTTCTGATATTGAAGTTTCTTGAGCACTGGAACTTTGGTTTCTATATTTCACCTTAATATCTTTATCCAGTCTTCAAATAGCATGGCTCAGAGAATCACCGAGTCTACTTCTTTTTTTTTTTTACTCAGGGTTACTGGTCAATTCATGGATGCTGGTGAAACCACTATAGAAGCCATGCAAAAGCAGAAAAATAGTTATGGAAGGAGTACAAAGAGCAATGTGGCATATAAGATGCCATTTCCACCCGCTGTTGAAGATGACTCGGTTTCTGCTGAAGACAGAGATTTCCCGGGTCTCTGATGGTGCATGAGAATAGGCATGCTCCTGTTAATTTACTCTAATTGTGTCGATTGATGCAAGTTCAGGAACTGGATTTGATACCCCCCAGCTTTCCTCTTATTGCTTCTGCAAATTAGGTTGAAGGCTAAACTTTCTCGGAAGGACAAGACATTGGTGGGGTTTTGTATAGTAGTAAGCTTATGTAATTAATTGGCACACCAGGTAGATTTTAGCGGCTAGGTTCATCACGTAGGCCTTGACAAAAAATTGTAGTGGTTGGAAGGGATCAGTTGGCACTTCTCTAGACCTGAACTGGCCTGTGAAATCAGGTGTTCGTTTCTTGGACAAGAGTACAAGAAGACACATGCAAAGCAATCTATGGACCATGTGCCGAGCATTATAAACTGGCGCCCTTCCTCGTCAATCTGTTTTGGAACAGGACCGGCCCTGCTGTGCCGTGCAAGCTGGAGCCACGAATGAATGCTTCCAAAATCTCAAATCATTACCCCTTTGCATTGTTTAGGATTATGGGGTCTGCTCTTTTATTATTGTCATTCTGGCTGTCTCTGCTTGGCAACCAGCTTGGACATGGGAGCAGAAGCTACGCGGCCACATAGGCACCACCTGGTAAGTCGCAGCCGTGTACTAGTGTGGGCAGTGTACACTT
The DNA here is from genome assembly GCA_030272315.1 of Paspalum vaginatum. NCBI lineage: Eukaryota > Viridiplantae > Streptophyta > Magnoliopsida > Poales > Poaceae > Paspalum > Paspalum vaginatum. The sequence goes on along the minus strand of CM059021.1, from coordinate 4,406,010 downwards.
GTTCTTGCCAAACCTGGCCCTGTCCTTGGCCAGCTTGTAAATGCTTGCATATAATTGCACACTAATTCCTAATGACACGGTGCCATGAAGCTGTGAACACTTATGACTTCATCTTGAGGTGCATAGCTGTCCAGTCAAAAGGCCAAGCTGTCAGATTAACAATCAGATGCCAGAAAAAGGGCAGAGGACAACAGCCTAGCACAGGGCCGTCTCGCCTTTTTGTAGCACTAGTAATAATAATAAACAAACAGACACAGCAAACAAGCTAGCCGTTGGCAGGTTGGCAGGCTGGGTTGGGGCTGGCCGTGCACCGCGAAAGCAAAGCCACTCGCCGCCTG